>CM030858.1:4822800-5422800 GCA_018105865.1 Metaphire vulgaris
CAGGAATAAGCAATACTCATTTAACAATTAATTTATGGGTTATCATATCAAAATCATTTATGTAGGCTAAGCCTATTGGTTATTTCATATTTAAGTAGGTAGCTTTTAAAATGTTTTCTATTTTGGCAGGAATGTCAGCGAACCTTTCCTGCCATGACTTGCCAGAACCAAAGACTGGATGAAAGATTCGAATTTCGATTTGTTGGCAACAACTATATTACATATAAATGCAGATGAATTCTATTGGAGTTTAGATCTTGTATCAAATGTTTCAAATTATTGAAGTTTGAATGAGATCCGATGAAGAGGCGAGCCATGTAACTTGTCTCAAAATAAAGTTTTTCGTAGTTCCAGGTCAGCATGTTTTCCATCGATCTGTTGTTAGTTGTTGTGACCACAGCTGTGTGGGAAGATTTCGTAACGGCGCGCGACAGTACTAACCACGTGTCGAGCTTTCAATTCCACGGGGCACTTCAACACCTGGAAGTTGACGTCAGGTCAGGATCGGTGTTTATTGGAGCCACCAATCGAATCTACCATTTCAGAGAAGATCTTGAACTGATACAGGAAGTAGAAACCGGACCCGTGCTCGACAATGTCCAGTGCACCGAGTCGTTTGGCGAAAATCCTTGCAGCAGCGGCGGCACAGCTTTTCACGACGCGGCGTTCATGAAAAACGTCAACAAGATTCTCGTCGTAGATGGCGTCAACGGTCAACTGATCACTTGTGGAAGTGCACATCAGGGAATTTGTCAGACAAGAAGTCTCGTCAATATTTCTCTCTCGAAGCAGCACTATAATTCCGGAAATACGGACTACTTCATCGCAGCCAACCATCCAGAATCGTCCACCATTGCCTTCACTGGGCCAGGCCCGACTAACCAAGACGTCCTGTACGTCGCCGCCACCTATACGGACATGATGTCGTCCCCTGTCCGTCAGACTGTCCCTGCCGTCAGCAGTCGAAATCTCGTAGGACCAGATGCATTTCGATTTGCATTTATGGACGGTTTGACCGGAGGAACGTTTGTTCGTCTTCGGCGTGAAGCCATCGAAAAATATCTGATAACGTACGTTTCTGGTTTCAGCATAGACGGGTTCAGTTATTTTCTCACGAATCAACCAGAGTCGTTCTATATGGAAAATTCTGGAGTTCTGCCCGTGGTTTCGACCGAATTCGTCTCGAAGGTGGTTCAGGTGTGCCAGAACGATCGCACGTTTCACTCCTACGTTGAAATGCCACTTGGATGTAGAGCCGACGGCCGAGAGTACAACCGGATCAGCGCTGCAGCCGTCGTCCATCCAGGCTTTGATCTTGCTGAGAAACTGCAGATTTCCGTTAACGACCACGTGCTTTTAGCAGCTTTCACAAAAAATTCTGGGGTTGACAGGAGCTACGAAAATGATGACAATGGTCACTCGGTGACAAATTCCGCCCTGTGTTTGTATCGATTGGTTGACGTTAGACAGAAGTTCACTCAGAATATACAGAAATGCTTTTCCATACATCAGAAGCACGTTGGATTGCAGTTCAGTGGCAGGGCCTGTGTTTTGCTGGTTAGTAGTCTTGTCTTAATAAACGTTTTTTGCAGACAGTTTTGTGGATGTTATGTCCAGCATTTCTGGTTGCATGCCCCAGGGTTATTTCTAGGATTATCAATTTGGGGGAGGGGGTGTCGGTATATTTTTGGGGTCCCTGCCAGAAAAAGCCTGACAAACAAAAAAGGTCATCCCAGGCTCAGATTGGAGTGGGGTGTCGGTCTCAGGTGGGGGGGGCTGTGTTAGGGGGTGTAAAAATATCCCCGCCTCCCCTAGCCGGAACCAGGACCAACCTCTGGCTCTAGGTTCTATGAACTACCACAGATAAGATCTTTGACTATAATTTTATACTGAAGCGACCATCAACTTGTACAAAAGGGTGCTGAGGAAGTCTTACAATTGATTGATTGATTGATTGGTTGGTTGATTGATTGATTGATTTGCATATTTAAGGCCAATCAATCACTGCTGTATATAAAAATGTTTAATGCTGAAGTTTCAAGTAGATGGCTTGATTCATGAAAATCCTCTACAATTTATTGTAAACTACCTTCTTTTCTATTTGACAAAAGAGTATTTTAGTGTAAATATGTTTTGTTTATCTTGTATTTCATTGAACCGTGTGCCAATCCGTGGTTCAACTCCTGGCCATGGCAGAAACTTTTCGGTTGTTTTTGTCCCAAGTGCCCCAAGTCGACTCAGCTGTGAATGAGTACATCGGGTATTAACTCGGTGGAAGGAAAGGTGGTGAGAGAAAGGCTGGCAATCCGCCCTCATTCAGCTGTTGCCATGTATAACTGAAGGCGCTAACCCTTTGGTTCTCCCACGGGCCTACATTGGCCTGTGGAGTATACCTATCTCATAGGCTTAAATTAAACTAATTGTAGTGATTGTGATTTGGTCACAGTTCAGATTTTCTGCTGAACGTTTTCATCATCCATGGATTGTGATTGAGTAAAGATTTTCAGATAAACACCAAGTTTGGGCAAAACAAGCTAAAAATCAACCCATAATTCCTAATTGGGCCATTTTAACCCCATTCTGGCATAAGACATGGCCTGACTAGGCTCACACAGACAGATTGGATACAATAACCACACACACACACACACACACACACACACACACACACACACACACACACACACACACAGGAACACACTATATTGAGATCACTTGTCACACAGTGTGTCAGTGGGGCTTTACTGAAGACCACCTAAGTTTGAGGGCAATTGCCCTCATTGAGATCTTCAACAGCAGCAGACTCGGACGCTTCCATTTTGAATTGGGAGTCAGGGTGAGAAGGGTCTTTTGAATCACAGGGAAGAGAAAATGCCCATCAGTTGAAGAAAGGAAACAACAGTGGATGTTTAAGAGGATATCTTAATGTTGGATAACATTACTTCTTGTAAAGTACTGTATACATAAATATGCACTATGCGCTTTACAAGAAGTAAACATGCGGTTACTGATCCTGAGTGATTGCCAACGCAGAACACCCAGATGCTCTGCTAATGCAATCATGGTCAGCACCGCAAAGTGCTTACCGGTACTTGGCCGAGCACCCTCCCTCACTTTCTCTCTCTCTCTCTCTCTTGCTCTCTCTCTCTCTCTCTCTCTCTCTGCATGCTTTTGGATTGATGGCTTTCAGTTCACCGTTGCTGCCAATTGAAATTCATGCAATCATATCAGTAGGAGAAAGGAGAAAGGAATCTAATGGAATGGCTGAAATTGAGACCGCTGAGTGTCCACCCAGTTAACACAGGAAAGGTTTAAATGCGTCCATTCAATTATGCAGAGGGATAAAATGGACTTTGATATTGTTAAAAATAAGAATATCATTGTATTAATGTCAGGTTTGACCCATGAATGAAATGAAAAATCTCTTGACTGATCTATATAACAAGACTGAAGCTCAAAAGATTTAGTTCTACTGAAGCTCATAAAAATATTCAACTGGTTCTAGATAGTGCTATTAATGTTCTTGTACTTCCTATTAATTCGA
Organism: Metaphire vulgaris; assembly: GCA_018105865.1. Taxonomy (NCBI): domain Eukaryota; kingdom Metazoa; phylum Annelida; class Clitellata; order Crassiclitellata; family Megascolecidae; genus Metaphire; species Metaphire vulgaris. Next base: position 4,826,345 of record CM030858.1, read on the forward strand.
TTCTATCCATTCCTAAGATGCACTACCTGGCCTTGAGGGTTGAGTCCTTGGGCCTGGCCTTGAGGGTTGAGTCTTGGTCCTGGTCCTGGCCTTGAGGACTGAGTCCTTGTTAACATCCCTGATAAATGATACTATATACCCCCTCATTAATTATTGGGTGGGACCGTCCCCTGCAGCATTCGCTCCCCTTGGTCTATGCTCCTGGCTGTAAGAGGACTCACATCCAAATGTTGAAAGTGAATGCTTTGTATTTCAGTGCAAGCTCTATATTTGCTTTTGAATTTGTCAATCTGATTGGAAAGTGAATTGTCTTTTGTAGAAATTATTGGACAGTCATTGGTAGGCACAACTGGTTTGATAATTTGAGGTTTCTATATAAGTTGCCAATGATACCAATTTGACAAAGATGAATGTCCCGTTTGTTGATGTTGTGGGAACATTTTGTATTAGTCATTAAAGGAAACTGCAGACAAATGAATAAACTCCTGTTTGAATTGATCTGTCCTTTGGATTGTACATCTGTGATGGACATGTTTGACATGGATGCTCCAGTCTTTGGTAGCACGAAAGAGGTTCTGGTAATTCCCATATTCTCAGCCAACTTAATGTTTGCCATAGTTATGCATGCAAGTTCACTGATTTGAATTATATGTTGCAGGATAAGCTTTCAGGAAGACATAATCCGTGTAGCCTTCGGATGTTGACTATTCATTGCCTGGCTGATCATATACCTTCCCCATAGCTATTTTAAGAAAGGCTGAGTGCTTAAGAATAAGCAGCTACTGTTGTGCTGCTTTCCGAGGTGCCATAGAAATCCATGAGATTTTACTTACTTACTTACTTAGCTACATTGAAATGCCTCTTCATTGTCCTCACACCATTGGATCATATTGAATGCTTAACAATGTTAATTAGTTAGTTCCAACAGCAGATGCAACATTCAACTGTCTAGTAATGTAATGTAATGTAAAATCTCGTTAATTTCTATAGCACTTTCAAAAGAAGCACCGAAGTAGCTCCCTATTTCTAGGCACTTAATCTTAAAATGAAGTAGTTATAGCCAAAGCTGGGGTCGTTCATGCAGGGTCATTTAATCAAAAGGGCCAGTGGTAGCAGTCTGTGCCTGTCTATGGAATGCCTGCTGTTGATAGTTGGACTGTAAATTAAAGGCACTGGATGTTTCCTTTGATGCATGATCTGTTGAAACTGATCTTCCCTGCATTGATGTCTTTGTGATAATATATCCTGTGGATTTCCTGTCCGGATTTGATATTTCTGTAATGGCAATGCTAATTTGTTTGCAGTTCCTGTTCATTCATGGCTTTCTTTTTTATGTCTGTCTTGAGGATACTGTAGTTGCTTTTCGAGGCAAGTTTCAAAACACGTCTTGAGATTTCAACAGAGTCCTGCACAGCAGTTTATTTTACATCCTCTCTTCTGTTGTGACGTGTGGTTATTATTCCCCTGGACACTTTCAGAGATGTTGATTGGTCATAGAGTTGTAAGAAATTTTTTGGCTGCTGGGAAAGTCTTTAGCAAGCATTTTTGCAGGTCACACCAACTGCCATTTAGGATATTAAAATGTAGTTTAGTTATACAAGTTCCAGATATTTTGCACTTTACTGTGAAAAAATATGCAATTAATGGAGAACTAAGCAGTTTTAAAGCAGTTTTCTAAGTTTTTTTTGCATTTTGAGGTTTTTTAGGAGTTTTGATTTTGGAGTTCAAATTTTTCAACTCTTATGCTAGAAGCTAATTTGAAGTCTTCACTGACCAAACCTTGAAAACAGTGGCGGCTCCAGGATTTGACAAGTGGGGTGCGTTGGGGTGGCCACTTCTAAGCATGGGGAGGCCAACCATCTGTTGATAGGTACCAGTATGCAGTAGTAAGTATAGGGTCCCATAGTGATGTGAGGCGGAAAAATTTCCCGGAAAATTTCTTAATTTTCCGGAAAATTGCGGAAAATTTCCAACGTATTTTTCCAGAAAATTTCCTAAAAATCTAAAAATTAAAAAATTTATTCAATGTAACTTTAATTGAATAGCAGAAATTATTCTGGAGGACTGATAATTATAGTGTAGTACACAACTATTTTACTGTATAACTGTTAACGAACTGTCACATGAACACGGGGTGACGCCGTGACGGTGCTACCGTGCTATTGTTAAGATTGAGAAACACTGCACAGTAAACGTATTATCTCAAGTTTTAGTTGCTAGCTGCATGTTTATTTTGAAATTTTAAAAACTAGTTGACAGTTATTTGTTATATGAAGCTATTAAGCTAATAACAGAACACTCAGAACAGTACAGCTGTCTAGTAATGTAATGTGCAATGTAATATCAGTATTATAGCATCATAGCATGCTTATCATATGACAGTATGACTTATCATTCACTTATGTTTCAATGTTCTTGAATTTACAATAAAACTATATATGAGTCGTGACTACAGTAAAAATTAACAGTTGTAGTAACTTTTAAAGCCCCTGGTCTTCAACAACGTTATGAGTTTAATATAGCATAAATTTATTTAAACAAACTACAATTTTGTATTATATAAAAATATTTTCTGGCACAAGACAGTAATATCTATTTTTCATACTGGCGGAAAATTTCTGAAATTTTCCGAAAATTCTCTGAAATTTTCCCAAGATATTTTTCCGGAAAAGCTACATCACTAGGGTCCCAGCAGAGGGGCTATTGGGGACCAGGCATTCAAAAGGGGGCACGGGTAGCTCTGACTCTCCATGTGGAGCCGCCACTGCTTGAAAACATGAGCAAATGTTATCTTGATTATGCATCAGTGTACTGTTATTAGTTAATGTTTTGTCTTTTCCATTATCTTATCCTAAAAATTGCCAATTCTTGTTGAAAGAATTAATAACTTGTCAGATATTTGGATATTTTCCATAGCACTAGGCTTGTCCTTTCACCAAATGTTGCCTATTATTTGACAAAATTTGGATTTACTTAAGATCTTTTGGAAAAGTCTTATTAGTTTTGTCTATTTTTTACATAATTTAACTTGACCACAAATAAGGTTTTGCAATTTTTCAGCGTATTTTGTGATTGTGAGCCATTGTCGATGGGTGCAATATTTTGTTAATATTTGTGGCTCATCCTCATCTTGGACTTGGATGCTGCTAGTGATTTAATTTTGGGTTGCATTGATTTGAGAAACAACAACAACAACAACAACAACAACAACAAATAATAATAATAATAATAATAATAATAATAATAATAATAATAATAATAATAATAATAATAATGTGATTCTAAGTGGTTTAGAAGGCATAGTAATCCTGTGTGAAAACCATGCCAACATTTTGAAATGCACTTTTAGCCAGTCCTTTTTTCCGGATGAAAAGGTGCCTGAACACATCTTCATGTTTGATTTCTTTTATATATCTTACTTATTTGCCGCTATTATTTTTAACCAGCTGTGGTTTAAACTATGTTTAAAATGTGGATTATTGCACACTAATATAAAGTCAGCTAAAACTTGAAAGACCATAACATTTCTAAACTTAATTTCTATTTTAAATTATAAAACACTGAAGAAAAGATCCTGAAACACCATTCTGGCAGAAAAAGCGTTGATTTTACAAATCAAGTGATTACTAGGCCTACATTAATTGATATATAGCAATTTCAAGACAGTTTGGGTACCATCATTGCATGTTAATTACAGGAATGTTTTTAGCATTTGCCTAATTCAAATTCGGTAAATTATATCACAAATTGACAATGCTGGGCACCAACTACTGTGAGAGTAGTTCAACTACTGTAGTGAACTACTTGATAAAAATATAGTTGTAACTACTAGTTAACTACTTTTCCCACAAAGTAGTTATTAACTAATTGGTAACTACTTCCTGAGTAGTTAACTACTTTGCAACTACTTTTGACCCTGCAACGCTCAAATAAAAATATCCATTGCTCAATGTCTTCATTTTTTAAACACCACACAAACACTGTCAACACGAACATCAATTCTATCAATATAAGCTGCTTCTGCAGCAGTTCTGCTTATGTAATTAATGTAATGAATGATTACTCAGTTCTTACATGTACCACAGTCGGCAATGAAGTTTTTATCATCACTGCGTTCACTCTTTTTACGTGGGTTCACAAAACAGTTTTTGACTAATTGGCTATTCATATTTAATGATATCTATGAGTTATTAAGAATTAATCTGTTAATTCTGTTAACTTTTATTACTATTATTAATTATATCTCCTCAGTAAACAACACGAACCTGTATTTTTGGTACTACTAAAAGTTGTGTAAGTATGAGACCGAAATCAGGAATAGAATATTATATTACTGGTAGGTAAGTAAGTAAGCTTGTATGCACAAGGGCAACAAGGGAGGCATGGGTTACATCGACGATGTGCCCATAACATTTCTAAAGTCTCATAAAGAGCTCACTGAGAAGCCTGGCGTCAGCGTTGTTGGCAAAAGCGGGTTTAAACGGCAAATAATGTTTTAACAAAAGTAGTTGACCACAGTAGTTAACTACTTTTTTCTTGATAACTACTGCAGAAAGTAGTTAAACTACTTGTAGTTAACTACTTTTTCACATGTAGTTACTAACTACTCTGTAACTACTAAAGTGTAGTTAAACTACAAGTAGTTACCTACTTGTAGTTAACTACTGCCCGGCATTGCAAATTGATTGGCTGCTCTGGTTCAAGGTATGATCTGATTCTAGTCAGGTAGGTTTCCCAAATACTAGGCTTTATGGTGACGGCTTGAGATGTAATCGCCTGTAATCCGATATAGATTTAGCGAGTAAGTACAGTTTCCGTTCTGACTGAGCAGACATTTTCATCTTCATCAGCAGAAATTCAATCCCGCCATTAGTACGCCTAGGTGGTCTCTCGACTGTATCAGAGCTTTCCCATTTGCAATTGCTTTATTTGATTCCATGTCTGAAGGTATGATATGGACTCCAGAACACGGAAATGTCTTCATATCAGAGCAGGAGTGACCGTATCAACTAATGCACTGATCCTATGTCATCACTCATCTGTAAGGCCATTAACAGCAAACTGATAATGTGCATAGTAGCTGCTTTAAAGGTAGTATAACCAAGCAACCGAAACAATTTTTAGGAGCATCTAGAGTAGAAATTCAGCTAATGTTTCAGTATCTGTATAGCATTCTGTTAATATCGGGGCTGGTAACGATCAAAATTTTCTTGTTTGATTAATCGGAATAAATTTTAATCGATTATTCTATTAATTTTGATTAAAATAATTGCATATAGCTTCTAGCTGATCTTTTTGCATTGTAACTCTGCATAGGACCTATTGTTTACTTTTCCGTGTGCAGTTAGCTTAAAAACATAACAAAAGTGCTTGCTCATCTCTCCCCTTAAATGCTTAACTGCAGCATTGCTTTCATTATTCACCATTGTTCTCTGAACGAAATATAAATATAGTAGGCTAAGTAAAGTAGAGTAAATAAGTTACAAAAATCTTAAAATTTAATTGAAAATTAATCGATTAAAGAATATTTAATAAATTAAAATTTTTAACGACCAGGTTTGCGCAACTGTGAGTGTTCGAATCTTTGATTCATTTGCTAAAATCATCCTCATTGGCTTTGAATCTTTGATTCATTTGCTAAAATCATCCTCATTGGCTTTGAATCTTTGATTCATTTGCTAAAATCATCCTCATTGGCTTTGAATCTTTGATTCATTTGCTAAAATCATCCTCATTGGCTTTGAATCTTTGATTCATTTGCTAAAATCATCCTCATTGGCTTTGAGAAATATGATCAAGGTCAAATTGAGTGTTTCTCCTGTCATTCTTCAGTCGACTGTAATGTTGGTTTTGACCGTCAATCAATCCCGTAAGTGACGCTCTGTGTTGACGCCGAGAGTGTTTTTCCGCTCTGATGCTGAAGGAACTGGCTGCGGGAGGGGGAAGTGGGGGGGGGGGTCATGCAGCTGATCCAGCTACATTTTTGTTGTCACCAAATTCTTGTAATCCTGGCATATAGATGTTGTTAGAAAATAGCAAGTTTCCCATAAAATAGAATAAGATTTGTCAAAATTGCTATAACAAATTGCTTTGATGCAGGCTTTTGATTCTGAAGTGTTAGGAGAGGCATGTGTTTGACTTGTAGCCAATGGGAATCTGCTTTATTTTAATAGAAATTAAGCTTTCACATTTGAAATGTCGACTGATTTTGAATATTTGAGCGTCCTGCACTTACAGTGTATTTCGACAAATGGCAATGGTCGTAGTGTTCTAGACACCAGATAATATTCATCATTTGCTTTCAGTATCTATGCAGTTAAGTGTTTAAATGTTTCAATAATATTATGTGCAGTCTATTTACAGTGACTTCAGTTATAAATCCTAGTGTTAGCAAATTTGTGAGAGTGAAAGTTCCACAGGTTGCTGAACAGTGGGAAAACAAGTTTTGTCTTTCATTTTGGACACCGATGAAGGTGAATTCTTGTCTTCCTGTGGATAGTGGCGCAGCACGGGATTGTTTGGGGTTGTTCAAACAACTCCATTTCCAAAAATATGACAAACACAATTGATGTAATTCCATTGCTTTTTGTTGAAGGAGGGGGGTGCAGTGGGAGTCGGCCGCGGCCCCCCAGATGGTGTTCAGTTGCATAGTGCCTCCAGTTAACAACCCCACTTTGCATAAGCTGGCTATGCCACTGCCTGTGCAGATGCATTAAATTTTCATTTTCTTAGTAAGTTTTGTTACTCTTTTTCATTGAAGGCTATTTCCTATTCAGTTCATTATTTCATTATTTTGTCAGAGATGTTATCTTGATACTAAATGCATCAGCTTGAAACTGTGATCTGAAATTGGTTTCACTTGCGCCCTGCTAAAGGCATTGTGCGAAACTGCCATTTGGGATGCATTAACCCTTTTGCGGGTGAATTATTTTCGAACACAACCCCAGAAAAGTGAATTTTTTTACGAAAACCAAAATTTTTCGATATAGCATGAAATATAATTATATGAATATTAAGTTCAAAATAATAGTGTATGTATAAATGTATTTACACCAATGCTACTTGTAAACAGTGAGAGTATGATATTTTCTAAAGCAGTCTCAATGCAAAGGCCAACATTGCAGTCGGAACAGTATGTGCGAACACGTGTACCCTGAAACCTTCACTGGGGGTGGCCACAGACAGCACATATCTTTTCGTTTTCCATTAGGAATAGAGTCAATGAAGTGCTTCTGCTGCAGTCTGGCTTCAGTATGCAGCTATCACTTCTGAGCTTTGAGCCTTCGTGTAGAATTCAAACGACCCATTCGATTCAAACCAGCCTTTCGATTAGCGCAAGCCATTTCATTAGACACAAATTTAATTTTTTATTCAATAACAAAACAGCTAATTTTCAGTGTTACCACCATAGATGTGCAGAAAAATAGAAGTCATAGATTACTTATGTTTTTTAAAGTAGATAGGTCAATAGTTTTAGGCGACAGAAAGGTCTCCTTACCCACTACGCTAAAACGACATATATGGTGTTTTACCCGTTAACTGGAAACGACATATATGGTGCTTTACCCTTAAAAGGGTTAAGATGTGTGCATATTTATTAGGATGTATTGAATTTTTAAAAATAAGTAACAGTTTTGGGTGCTATGGGAAATGTATAAAGGAGAAGATCACTTTTCAAATCGTGATTGTTCTAGATACTGAGTCAGAAAGATATATCATATACATGTATGAGCACAACAGCAACAGACAGGACGTTCTTTTCGGTCAAACCAAACGCTGTCTAGAACCCTTTAATTAATTTCTTCTGAATGCTTGAATTTCTTCTGCATTGCTGTCAAACAATGCTGTGTTAGTATATTTACAGGACCTAAAAATTCTGCAATTTGAAAGCATATTTGTTAGATGATTTAAGTATTAATGTTGATAAACGATGAACAGCTAGTGAATGTCAGCAAAGGTACCGGTATATGTGTACAACGATTGGTTTTGTTTATGGTCATAAAATTTTGAGATTTTCATAAGTGTTCTAGATCTTGAGTGCTACTGAATCAGATAAAGAAAGAAGTCATTCATTGTAGTGCATGAGGTAAAATTGCTTAGACTTTGGGACACGCATTTTGATTTCATGCAAGAATTTCCAGTTTCTTAACAAAGTTTTTGGACTCAGAATGTTTGCATTTTAGCTGTTTCAATTGTATTTTGGCATGTTTCAATAATTGATACAAGAATAGATATAAGTGTCATTTGTTCAAAACCCTTAAATGAGATACAATAGCTAGAATGATTTGGTTAAAAATATTAAAACCCGGGCAAGTTGTTAAGCAAACCAATGAATTTTAAAAGAAGTTGATCGGCTAAGGTTTCGATTCTTGGTCAGGAATGCAGAATCTAGTGACAAATAGTTGCTCCTTCTCTGTTTCACTGCCGGATGATGTGAATAATGCAAATTCCGTTGGCTGTTTTGAGAAGCTCCTAAAGACACACTTATTTAACATCTCTTATATAAGTGACTCCTTTGTAAAGCACTCTTTTTTTAGCTCCAGTTATGTTACTGTGCTATATAAATTGTCGTAAATAATAATAATAATAATAATAATAATAATAGCGTGCATTTGGTTAGAACATTTGATTGCTGTGAGACTGGTTCACTTGCAATCATGCTGCAATTACTAAATTTCATGAATCCTGATGAAACGACCCTACTTCTACTTTCAAAATATGTTCTGAATGTGATGTCGTTGTTCCATTGCTGCTGTTGCTAATCGTGGAGTCCTTAGAGGTTGTGCTGGTATTTTTGATCTTGCGTTATTAATGAAACGTTTTTTGCTGTGTGTTTGTCGTAGCAGGGCATGAGTGTGAATTCCAGTTACTGTGGAGAGGCAGAACAGAACGGTCCTTTGGTGGGAACCATTCCGCTGGAAGCGTTTCCACTGGTGGAGTTTCCTCGCGTGCAGTTGACTTCCATTGCGGCAACCGTCACAGGAGACCATACGGTTGTCTTCCTCGGCACTTCACAAGGTCGTCTTAAAAAGGTTCGTCAAGCAGAATGACTGCATGTTGTGAATTTGTGAATTGTAACTGCTGACTTCAGTTGAGCCCAAGAGCCCAAATTCTGTGCTTCAGTGTTCTATATTATTACACACTATAATTGAACAACGGCATCACATTCAGAACATATTTTGAAAGTAGAAGTAGGATCGTTTCATCAGGATGTATGAAATTTAGTAATTGCAGCATGATTGCAATCAGTGTTCTATATATTACACACTATTACACACTATATTAGTTTATTTGCAAAGTCAATAATACATAAAAATATACAGCTGTTCACTTGCTATATATATATATATATATATATATATATATATATATATTATAGACCTCTTAAAGTAAGGACTGACGTCAGCCATGCTCAGGTCCAAACTTGGGTCTTGAGTCCATAACTGGATATTAACTGCTGCAACTGGATATTGCTTGGCGATACAGCTATGAAATTTTGTGGTCACATTCAGAAATGAACTCTCTACACAATTCAAGTAACCGGAAGTTGATGACGTCAGTACACTGTGAAATACATTGATTTTAACACGATATATGTATATATCGTGTTAAAATCAATGCATTTCGCATACATTGGATGCTGCTGATCTAGGCCGAACATATAGTAATTAGCATTGGTAGGCAAGAATTTTGGCTTTATATGCATTGAGTAGGATCACAATATTACAACCAGGAATATAGTCCAGTGGCATAGCCATGGTTCTGAAATAGGGAGGGTGGCATAGCCATGGTTCTGAAATAGGGAGGGGTGATATGTAGAATTTTGGGTAAAAAAGTCTCTTCAAAGAGTTATTCACAAATTCATGTAATTTCTTCGATCAAGCTACCTACTCTCCGAAATTTCTCAACGGTTTTGTGCAAATCCCCTGGCTGGGGTCCTACCAGAATAGGGGCCGGCCCCCAGTGGCTATACCAATGATACACCACACGACCATTTTTCTGACCAGGTTAAAATTAGGACACGACCATTTTTCTGACCAGGTTTGGCTCCCATGCTATAGCTGTGCGCGAGAATAATAATAATAATAATAATAATAATAATAATAATAATAATAGTCAAATGGCTGCCTGAAACTGATGCTTGTTTTAGTCTCAGAACCCAGGGGAGTAGCCTGGATTCGAGAATTTGGAGGCACCTTCACGTATGCACACCAGCTACTGAATTCCGTTTTGTCACAAGAATGCAGTGGCATAACCAGGATTGCAGAATAGAAATTCTGAAATAGAAACAGGATAAAAATTCCATATTCCGGTACTCGTGTTTTATCATTCCAGATTCTGCTTGAAGGAGACGGTGATGGCTTAGAATATGAAGAATTAAAAATTCAGGAAGGATTTCAGATCAGTCGTGATATGAAATTTGATTCAAACAAGACGCATCTCTTTGCTTTGACTAATAACAAGGTATCTTCTCTCAGTTCATTTCTGTAACAGAATACTTAATAACACTTTACATATTACTTCTATTTTGAGAATTCAGAGCAAACAACTACTCTGGTTACATAAATTGCATTGACTGAATTTTCACCGATCTGCGCTTACTGATGTGAGTATTGAATGACTCAAGAGATAACATCAGGATCATGTCTGAGCTTAATTTAGACAAAAGAATTTTGAAATAAGTCACAAATTTTTCAGGGAATGAAGTCAAATGGGAACAACTGCAGACATTTTGGGGCTTTGTGTCTTTGAGTTAATGAACTTTTATAATAGTCGTTTTCTCGACTTACTCTTCCTGAGCTTTTTCTTGGCTTTCTGTCTGCATAATCAGCTCATTTCTCATACATGACACGTCTCATTTATTGAGCATAACGGGTTTCAGCTGCAGCAGAAGCCACAACAGCAGTATGACTGAACATGTCTCTGGCGCTCAATCAGCAGACTCAGAAGTGAACGAGTACATCGAGCATTTGCTCGGTTATGTATCCGATGGGCAGAGCGGCTGAAAACTCTGCTACACAGCGGGTCACAGGTGGCGGATAGTGAAACAACCATCAATGTGATGGCCAGCCGCGAAATAAGCGGATTTTCCGGCGAATAAGCAGTCCCGGACCAAACAGCGGTGCAGCTGGAAGGACATCGCAGGGCAAAAGAGATTGAAAGATTCAGTGGCCTCCTTATCCGGCTAGGAGAGGGTTGGTCATCACCTAGCAATAAAGACCTACCAGGGGGTGTGCATCATTGAAACATGGCAAAAGGAAGAAAAAAGACATAGAACACAATGACGTGAACAGGACCATCTTTGTAAAACAGGGTGTTGCTGCATCCAGCAGGAATAGTGGAGATGGGGCTGCTCAGGTCGTCATCAAGATCGTAGCCAGGAATTTGATTGGGCGGAAGAGGCATAAATTTGGGGAGTATATATTGTTATATATTATATATAATATCTATATAATATATGTTATATATACTGTTTTATATATATATATATACTGATTTTGGAGTGTATATATATATATATATATACTGTTATATCCCCATTGCTACACCCCTGGTCGTCATCAAGCGAAACATTATAGGGAATATGTCTCTATAGGAACATGAAATGTAAGAACATTGTATGAAACAGTAAAACTGGATATACTGATTCACCAGCTGGGAAAGGTTCCACACAGGGGAAATTATGAAGAATGTGTATAAAATAATGACTTCTGGAAGACAGGATGGAAAACATTATGAGGGAGTTGTCCTAGTCTTGGGGACAGTGGCAGGCAGGTCGTTACAGGGATACAGCTGTATGGATTCTAGGCTGATGTCAACAAGGTTTAAAGCAGTGATGGGAAAAGCAGCTGTAATTCAAGGCTCCAACATCTGCATCCACAGAGGAAGAGCTAGAAGAATTCTACACACAATTTCAAACCATAATAGACAATACTTCGAAGTCAGATATCATGATTATAATGGGAGACTTCAATCCCAAAGTATGACAAGATGGTGAAAGGTTGAAAGTGGGACAATTTGGATATGAAGAAGAAAATGAAAGAGAGCAAGGATTAATACAGTTCTGCTCGAGCTATAATGTAAGAATAATGAATGCAGACTTTTACTAGAGGAAACCAAACATGAAATGGACAGGGGAAGCACCAGGAGGAAAAATGAAAAACATGATATACTTCATCCTAGTAAACAATAGAGGGAAAGCAATGTGACAGAAGAATTCCCAAAGGTAGATGTTGTATCTGACCACTAACTGGTGATTGCAGGCATTAAAATAAAACTAAAGAAATGTATGCAGATCAACATAGAAACAAATTTGACTCTGATAAACTTAAGGAAACAAACATGGCAGAGGAATATCAGGCAGCATTGAAAACAAAAGCAGAGCTCATCAAAACAACAGATACAGTAGAAAACATATGGAAAAGCATCAAGAATGGATACACAGAAACAGCCAAAGAAATTATTGGCCACATAAAAAGTACTGGTAACCAGAGAAAGAACAAATACGATGGACACAATTCAATGGACAAAATCCAAAGGAGAAGATTACAGTGGTTTGGACACGTGACAAGAATGGGGAAGAAAGACTGCCTTTGAGAGCTCTGCACTGCAATATTGTAGGAAATAGAGGTAGAGGAAGACAAGCTAAGAAATGGATAGATAATATGACAGAAGATGTCGGAATGCAAAATCTGAACCAAGTAGAAGCAGAACACATGACAAGAGATAGGAAGACCTGGAGTCATCTCTTTTCAAGCTCATCATCATCCTGGATGATGGAAGCTAAGAAGAAGAGTACCAGATGGAAGGAAAGGCAACGAGGGAAAGACTGACAGTCATCCTCATTTCAGCTGATGCCATAAAACTTTAAGATGCCAACACCTTGGTTATAGAAACTACTGCACAGCCTCTACCAAGCCCCATGTAACATTGGCCATGATCTGAAACTCTAATTCAGTGCAGAATTCTAATGAAGATGCATGTTGTCAGTTGTCTTAAATTACACAAATGAAAGAGAGAGACTGGACCCTTGCACCTCTCTTTGATTCTGCTTCTGGTAATTGATTAAATACAAATCTACAAAATACAAATTTAAATACAAATACAAATCGCCATGTCTAGAACGGTGTTTCTCACTAGGCTGAAGACTTGGTTATTTACGTAGCAGCGGCGCATTTGTTTTCTTAACTGCGCCTAAGAAATTAACTTTCATATCATATCATTTCATATATATAAATCTACATGTGGGCTTTTTATAAAAACTGTGGATTTGAATAAAATCAGTTTGAGTAGCATTTGGGAAGAACAAGCCAGCGATTTGAAGTCTTAGAATATGCATAAGTTATCAACTCATCTTAAGTGAGGAATGCTAGTGTAACAAAGAAAGAACTGTCTCAAAATGTGATTTTCTATTGATTTTGTATTGTATTGATTTTGTATTGTATTGATTTTGTATTGTATTTTTGTGTCAACTGCTCAAAATTAGAAAATCTTGTACCTCTGCATGGGTTTGTTAGAATAGCAGTCCTCTCACACAGTTCACTGCCTATAGGCTATAGCACTTAGTTGTTATCAGAGGCATAGCTAGGGGGCAAGGCTGAGGGGCACATATGTTCCCGATCGCTGAGGTGGAGGCACCAAATCGGGTTTAAGGTTGCAAAAAAAGCAAAAAGAAGCATCAATATATGGTAGTTGCATAGACCGTCTGCGATCACATAACTAACTTAACCACACAGAGTTAGATAGATAGATAGATACTGAAATTGCAGGTGCTATTTTTACAAATGCGCCGCTATTGCTGAGTCAAATGTCAGATTGAAAAAGTGCGTCTTAAGCCTATTCAAAAACAAATACATTTGTTGAACAAATACATGGTTGAACAAATACATTTGGTTGCAATTTATGATGATGATGATGATGATGATGATGGTGGTGGTGGTGGTGGTGGTGATGATGATGATCATGATCATGATTATGATCATGATGATAATCATGATGATGATCATGATCATGATGAGACATGAGCATGAGAGACAGGTTGATCCCGCAATGTTCTAGGAAGGGAGTTCCAACTCCGAGGACCGGATACCCCGAAAGCCCTATCTCCAATTCTCCTGCGAGTTCTGTCGACGATCAGCAATCTTGAGTCGTTGGACCTAAGCACCATTGATCTTTGAGTTGCATCGATGACCCTACAATCATTTCTCAGGTAGAACGGTGCTTCAACTCTGAGACAGCTGTCGACCAACGAGTTGATTTTGTAAAGAATTCTCAATTTCACGGGAAGCCAGTGCAATGCTCTGAGTTATGATGGCTCTAGGGCAATTCGGAGACAGACAATTCAGAGCACAGTTTAACCATAACTTTAACCCTAACCATAACCCTAACCCTTATAAAACAGTCATATTTTTAAACAGTTTTACAACTTTTTCAACTTTTTGGGCGAAATTAGTCATGCTCCGAATTGTCCGTCTCTGAATTGCCCGATCACCATTATGACCTTTATTTTGCTTGGTGCGCTATCAATTATGTTTTATCCCTGAGCGCGGGAAACCCTAGCTCTGCCTCTGGTTGTTATGACCCAAAATCATTGACAGCAGTTCATTCTATCTGCCTGTTTAAGTTAATGAAATGCTCACGTGAGTGACTTCTTATTTTGCTGCCAATCCACAGCACTTCATGTTCTTCAATCTGCTCCTGTAAGCTGCATGCTTTTCCGTCTTCTCGTCCAATCTCCCCATAATACTGCTTCCCATTTCCTCTGAGCTGATTATATGCTCCTGCACTTGTACATGTCAGGGCTTGAAGGATGCCGTAAAAGTTTAGCCCCATCCACAGATTGATTAGCAATAAGAAGGTCTTTTTTCTGCACTGTAAACGAAAAAGGTGGAAACTTCCACCTTTTAAGGTGGTCCAATATCTACACCCTCAGGGTGGAAATTTCCACCCTGAAATTAAGGTGGAACATTTCCACCCTTCTTAAAACACCCTAGACGGTGGAAATTCCCACCATATTTGAGACCTAAGGTGGGAATATAGGGCTATATATATATATACAGGGCTATATATATATACAGCGCTATATATATATATATATATTTATATACAGGGCTATATATATATATATACACAGGGCTATATATATATATACACAGGGCTATATATATATATATACAGGGCTATATATATATATCCCTGTATATATATAGCCTTGTATATATATATATATATATATATATATATATATATATATATATACACCATAACTATACAGGGCTATATATAATATATATATATATAAAATATAACCACCATAAATATACAGGGCTATATATATACACCATATATACATATATACACCACAACTATACGGGGCTATATATATATATAACCACCATAACTATACAGGGCTATATATATATATATATATATATATATATGCACACACCATAACTATGCATGGCTATATATATATATATATATCTAGCGCTGTAGTTATGGTGGTTATATATATACACATATATATATATATAACCACCATAACTATACAGGGCTATATATATATAGCCCTGTATAGTTATGGTGGTTATATATATATATATATATATATATATATATATATATATATATATATATATATATATATGTATTAGTTATGGTGGTTATATACACATATATATATATAACCTCCATAACTATACAGGGCTCTATATGTATATATATATATAACCACATAACTATTCAGGGCTATATATATATAGCCACCATAACTATACAAGGATATATATACACCATATATAATATATATATCCACCATAACTATTCAGGGCTATATATATATATATCCACCATAACTATACAAGGCTATATATATATATATATATAACCACCATGACTATACAGGGCTATATATATATATCCACCATAACTATACAGGGCTATATATATATATATATATATATATATATATATATATATATATATATATATAACCACCATGACTATACAGGGCTATATATATATCCACCATAACTATACAGGGATATATATATATATATATATATATATATATATATAACCACCATGACTATACAGGGCTATATATATATCCACCATAACTATACAGGGATATATATATATATATATATATATATATATATATATATATATATATAACCACCATGACTATACAGGGCTATATATATAGCCCTGTATAGTCATGGTGGTTATATATATAGCCCTGTAGTTATGGTGGTTATATATATATATATAACTATACAGGGCTCTATATATATATAAACCACATAACTATACAGGGCTATATATATATATATATATATATATATATATATATATATATATATATATATATATATATATATATACCATAACTATACAGGGATATATATAAAATAGCTTGTTATTAATTTAAAAACAAGCACAACGTTAAATCCATTTAGAAAATCAAGCAAGTCATTATTCAATCGAAAAATTAAAACACTAAGAAAAATTCAAATTCAAAAGTAAGTTTATGGTTAAAGTCTGTCATTTTAACATATTAAGTGTCAAACTCATCAATATCCCGAGATGGGACGAATGTGATAGAAGGCAACGGAATGGTTAAGCCGTCCTCAGATCGAGAGCTCCACTTCTATTCCAATGTGTAGACCTAAATAAAACCGTAAATTCATGCATAAATGTTACCAGACAGTTATAACAACTACACACATAATAATATAATATAATATAACAAGGTTTAAAGTGGTTCAGTAGGGACTGCCCTGTCTGAGAACCACTGTAAAAAAACAGGCTTAGTCTGCGGACACCCGATCGACATAGAACCTCGACTAGTAGAACCCCGACCTCAAGCCGTTAACCAACCCCGCCTACAAGTAGTTGGATTACAGGAGCACGCCGCAACTCCCAGCCATGAAATAATTTCTGAAATGCCTTCGTGTAGAAATGCATTGGGCTGTCGTCAAATCACATAATAAAATTCTAAAAGGCAAGCATCACATTTTGCTTTATAATTGTTAAATGCACAGGATACAACTGATTTAAAATGTAGATAAGAATAATCGCAATTAATTTTCAAATGCAGTTTCAAAGAAAAGCCGTTAGGCTATAAAGCTGAATTAAAATTTGAATTAAAAACGTGGGCATTAACGCTGACTTTAAACTATAGTAGCCCAGATCGACAGACATGTTCCGCAGGCAGGCAGGTGAAAGGAAATTCTGGAGAGCGGTATTAAGAAAGCCGCAATAAGATAAACTCACAATAAATTATTAAACCATTAAATCGAACACTCACCGTTTTGTCGTGCTAATAACATATTTAGTTGCACTCGACTACTACGAACTGGAACACCATCCTTCAATGAATACACAGTAAAAGAACTCAGTTAGGACATGATCTGAAATAACACTCCTATAATTTTACCACTATCACTCCCTGACAGTGATTAAAGAAAAAAGAGTTACAAAATAGGAGGTAAATTTCTTACAAAATGTCACTAAGAGTACTTATTTCAAACGAAACTGAAAACAGTCCAGCAATTTTGCAAGGTCAAGGCCAATAACATATCACAGCAAACCTGGTACGAAGACAAACGACGACTGGGTGCCATTTGCAGCTGAGATCCAGCAGCCGCCACCGTATGTATGTTCCTCCTCCGGCCAAGACTCCGAAGTTTGGCGGCGTTCAATGACTCGGGAAACCCACTTCTGTGGAATGCGCTCTCTGATGCCTGGTCGGGTCACCTCTCCTAGATGTTTGCGAAAGACCTAAAAACATACTTGTTTACAAGATCGTATGACATTACATACTGTTGACTGTACAGGCTTTTGGTTTTGGCCTATGGCTATGTTACTGCGCTTCATAAATTGTCGATGATAATAATAATAATAATAATAATAATAATAATAATAATAATAATAATAATAATAATAATCAGACGACTGCTTAAACCTATGTCATCGTTGCTGCGCTGTTTTAAAACTTCACACAATAATAATTCGCAATTAGTGAAGAATCTCTAGTCTTAGAGGTGTCAATGTCTGCTAACTCAGTTTTAAGCATTAATCAGTGACTTACTGAGCAGATTTAATGAATTAACATAATAAGACTATTATTCATGCCATATGCAAAATCCGTTATCACGAGAAACGTGTACTACTTTCAAAGATTGCGCTATATAAATTTTTTTAGGTTAGGTCGCGCTGTCTCAAAGTAATTATATTTGACCTTTACGGACTACTTCAGGGGGGCGCCCGTCTAGACAACTAGGCCTACCAAATCTCCAATCTATTTCAAGTGAAAATTTACTTACGATCCAGTTTTCTCCAGAAGATTTGGACGTTTAACAGATAAAATTTTGTTTTTGCCGACTTACATTAATCGTTAACAAAATAAACAAAACGAAATTCTATTATTCCTCCAAGCGAAATTCAAACGGATACCGAAATACTCGACGTTACCATGCAGATAATTATCGCAAGTGAATAATTACAAGTCCAAAAAAAGCCCAGCGAAAACAGTTCACAAAATACATTGAGCTTTCAGATTTTACTGCGACGACGTTTATAGTTAACTTATTATTTAATAAATGTTACTATTTGTTTATTGTTTAACCTCATAATAACCCACGTTTGCATCAAAATACAAAGCTATTTGCACTAACAAAATCTGATAATAAATAAATAACAAATTGCTTCACAACTGACTCAATGTTATCTAAAGCTTGCAATTTCAATAAAACACAAAGGCAACTGCAAATCTATTAAATTACTAAAAATGTTTCATTAATATTGCAGTTCAAAAGTGCAAAGGTTGTGTCCATGATTACATAAGGTAACCGCCCCAGCTATAACCGCCCAGCTATGATCGCAACAGTTATGATCGCCCCAATAATGACCGTAATAAAAAGCAAATACATATAGAGTGTAAATAAATATAAATATAAATATAATGGTACTTTCCCGTTATCCGGACCCCAGTGAAATGTAATGGCTTTTCAGTCGGTAACTTGACCTAGCCCTAACCCCAAACCTAACCCTAACCTGACCCTAACCATAACCCTAATCCTAACCCCTAACCCTAACGCCAACTACACCATCCTCTACAGGGTCCGGATAACGAGAAAGAATCTGATATAATATATATATATATATATATATATATATATATATATGTGTATATATAAATTGTTAGTATTATGTGCAGAAAGCATATTAATACAACGTCCATTACATATTAAATATTATTATTAATTGTCATTAATTATTAACCCTAACCCTAACCCTGTATATTATATATTACATATACATACATAAATATGTATATATATACGCATTTATAAATAAATATATATATACATGCATAGATACATATTAATATATAATGTATATAGATATATACGTAAATATATCTGTATGTATACATCTATATATATGAATATATATGCATACATATATATACATATAGATATATACCTATATATATATATACATACATCCATATATACATATATATAATAATATATACATGTAAATGCGTATAAACATATATGCATATATATACATATATATGCATATATACACATATATATGCATATATATATGCATATATATATGCATATACGCACATATATAAATGTACATACATACATATACACATAAATATATATATACTTTTATATACATATATATGCATGTACACATATATATGTGCCTATGTATAAATACATATATACACATATAATTACATACATACATACATATACACATATATATGTACATGTATATAACATATATATTACATATATATCCATATGCATTTATCAATATATATATACATACATATATGCATATATATATATATATATATATATATATATATATATATAAATTTATACATATATATAATTTATACATATATATGCATATGTACATATGTATGTACATATATTCATGTATACATCTATATCCATATATGTACATAAATATACACAAATATACATATATAATTATGCATATCTATACACACACATATATATACGTGGACATATATATGTATATATATGTATATATATATGTACATATGTATATATATGTACATATGTATATATATGTACATATTTATGAATTTATACATATATATGTGTATATATGTGTACACATGTACATACATGTATGTATATATTATTTATGTATATATACATATATCATATGTATATATATTTATATATATCCACATATATACATATATAGATATACATGTGATACATGTATATATATACACACATATATATATGCATATATATGTTTATATATGTGTGTATGTATCTTTAGACACACATATATATGCATATATATGTATAAATTTGTATATATATTATATACATATGTAAATATATGTATATACATATGTATATATACATATATATGTATTTATGTGTGTGTATGTATTTATATGTATATATACGTATATATATTTATGTGCATGTTCAGTATATATACATATACACATATATGTATATATACATGTATATACTGTATATATGTATATGTATATATCTTCTTGCGTATATATATATATGTATATGTATAGCTGGAGCGGTCATAGCTGGGGCTGCTACAATGTGACACAATATTGAGAAGGTTCTGTGGGCATCTACTGTACGTTTAGAGTGACGAAAATCCACCCCAGGGTGGTGACATTCCACCATCAAAGACCTCCGTTCCACCTTTCACATAGATAGGGTGGAAATTTTGGACTTTTCCACCCCAGGGTGGAATATTTCCACCCCAAAGTGGAATATTCCACCTTTTTAATTTACAGTGTGTGCTGCAGTCAATTCTCTGTCCACATGCATTGCGCTGCTGCTAATAATAAGGACCTGTCATCTTAATAGCTGTTCTGTCAGAGTTTGACTTGTACTTGATCGCGATGTCTTTTAATACACACATAAGACATTTTGATTTTAAGTCTTGTTCTGTAGTTTCAGAGTTTGAAATGGTTGAACAAATACATTTGGTTGCAATTTATGATGATGATGATGATGATGATGATGATGATGATGATGATGATGATGATGATGATGATGATGATGATGATGATGATGATGATGATGATGATCATGATCATGATCATGATCATGATCATGATCATGATCATGATCATGATGGTGGTGGTGGTGATGGTGATGATGATGATAATGATGATGATGACAATGACAATGATAAATATAGTGATGATGATGCAACTGAATTCTCAATGGTGTGAAATTGTGAATTTGAGAGTATTATCATCATGAGAAATAGTCAAATTTTTTTCTGCTGGTTTAAGCAAGACAGAGAGCTTGTGTTAGTTTCGTTGCCCCATCAATCAAATTAAAAGTACATTTAGTATCATTAGCTGTTTCTCACTGAAGTTGAGAAATTGTTTGCTGTAGGTTTCTCATCTTGTGAGTGCCTTTATTGATTGAGACAAATCGTCCTCCAAATTCCTAGCGATATATCATGGTTCAATTTCTCTCCTCCGTGAAGCATTTTCTCTCTCTTTGGCTCATTACTGTTTTCTTCATCCTCTATGTCTTGGTGTTGCCACTTCAGTCTCACATTGTTAGTTCCAAGGAGTCCTGACTGTCATTTTTCATTTCACTTTGAAAATATGTAATATTTAAGACAGAATTACTGGTTTATAGTGCAACATAGAATAGCTTACCAAATGTTATTTGCAGTACCATCAGTTATCCTTGAATAGCCACTGTATGAATTGAATGAGTGTATCTCCATGTGTGTGTGTGTGTGTGTGTGTGTGTGTGTGTGTGTGTGTGTGTGTGTGTGCAGACAATTTTTTCATAGGTCCCTCGGGAATGAAGTACTGAGGGCATCAAAAAATATATATACAGCTGTATATATATATATATATATACATATACATATATATATATACACAATTATACCTCCATAGTCCTATACTGTATATATATAGCATATAATATACTTATATATACAAAATATATGTCAAATTTCTCTTTGTGATACAATTTTGTATTTATGATAATATATATATGCAATACTTGCTGACGGTATTTTCTCCATTATTCCTTCTATCTAACTTCACCCGTTCTTGGTCTTTCTTGTGCAGATTTCTCCCTTCCGTCATTCTACGAATTCTTGCCCTTCTTAGCACTGTGAATGCATCCTATCCAGTCTCATTGCATGCATCCAATCTTGTTGATCAAGCAGTTCGTTTCTTTTGCTTACTTGCTGATTCTTTCATTTGAGTTTCCCCCCGCTGATGCTTTCCAGCTGACTGCATACCAATATACAAAATTTTCCCTCATTTGCTTTCCTCTTTGTCTGTAGGTAACTGGTAACTGTTGATGTCTGACATCTTTTTGACCTGGCCTACCCACCATAGACTGTCACCCGTTTGCCTGGCCGGATACCCTGGATTTGACCTGGATCTTTAATTATGTGAATTTGGTGTGCCATCGGTTGATGCTCCTGTGCATTATGAAGTAGTGCTATAGAAGTTAAGATTAGATTAGATTAGATGTCACTGTTCTGATCATCACGAGCATCTTTAGGTCTTTGTTGAGCAGCTGCCCTTTCAACGGTTCTCTTCTCATTTACCGGCAATCATTTCCAAGCCCATTCTTCTCTTTATTTCAGCATAATATTTCATGTCTTCATTGATGGGCCTAACAGTAACTATGGTACCGGTATTCCTTGGCTGCCATGTGTTGAATTTCTTCTCCGTTGATGGCGATAGCAATATAACGAATATTCTTGCTGATTTTATTATCGTATATTGTGGATGTGATGATTTTCCATTCTGCTTATTGTGCAGTTCTTTAAGATCACTGTTTCGAACTGTGAGCGTCATAAAACGTGTGAATCGTGTCGCTCTGCTAAAGATCCTTACTGCGGCTGGTGCTCCCTTCAAAGAAAGCGAGTATCAGCATGTCTTGTTTTATTCAGTGGATTTTTTTTACTAATTTAAACTGATTTAAACGTTTCTGCCCTTTGGTCAAATCTGATTCAAGTGAAATTTAAGCGTATTAACCCTTTTTCTTCCGGTGAATATGCAGTAATTTTATCAGTCGAGTGCCAGAAGTGGAAGTGGATCCAGGATCACCCTCATCTTCGCTATAATCATGGTTTTCTAGCATTCGTGGTGTTCGTGGTATATATGACAAGTGGGGCTCATCAGTGTGGCACTTAAGGGGTTAAGCATTGAAATCAATAAATTATTTTGTTTTATTGTGCAAATATAACACAGTTAAATCAATGGCGTAGCCAAGGGGAGGTTTTGGGGGTTAAACACCCCTTGGCTGCTGAAAAAAATTTTTTAATGTGTTTCCATGCATTTTTTATTTTTTGACGTGGTTTTGGGGTTCAACCCCCCCTTGGCACTGCCAACCCAAATTTTTAAAGCGAGTCATAGGTTAGGTGACGATCTATTTTTGCTTGTCAGTATCTGGAAAGTAAAAAAAGGAAATCTAGAAATCTAGAAGGAAAGATGAGGATGATCATTTTTTGCTTGTCCAGATTTTTCGAAAGTTGGTCATGGTCAAAACCAAAGCCCCCTTTGGGAAATTCTGGATACACCACTGAGTTAAATAGAGCCTATTTACTGTACTTGAATTAGTCAAATTGATGATCAAATTTTAATTCTCGTGATCTCTTTTGCAAGGATGCAATAGCCGCAAAAGCAGTTCTTCGCACAGACAGCTGTGACTGAACGCAGTGTATAAAAGCGTTTTTGCGCAGTTTCTGGTCATGTCACAAGATTAAGAGAAGCAAATTGCAGATGTGCTTTTGCAGTGTGTTTTGAAGAGATCTTTCTATTCAGACTGAACAACAAGTAATCGTATTTGATGTGTAGATGCAGTACAAAGGCTGCCTGTCTCTTTTCAAATCACGACAATCGTTGGCTGTCGCATAAGTCGTGGGAGTGCATACACATTCCACTGCAGTTTGTTAATCCTGTTGAAATTGGAGTGAAAAAGTCTACACAGGTAGCGAAATCTTTGTACATCATCGTTTCATCTTTTATCATTTCAACAGATCATTTCAACAGATTAATTATTCAACATATTTCTGTTCAAGTATACAGTTATTCATGGTTTATACTATAGTTAAGCTGTCTACTTTTGAAATGTTGAGAAAATAAATTTGATTTGATTGATTGATCCGCGTGCTTATATATATTACGTGTCTATTTAGAAGTAAGTATTATCTTGTGGATTTATATAGCACTGTAAAAAGTAGTACTCTAGTAGATGTTTATTTTTAGGCAATTTAGATAGCTACAGTAGAAATACAGTGGTCAGTTAGACAAGGGTTGTCATATACATAACCATCATGGCTGTATCTGCTGTCTATTGGAGTTCAGTTATGGTGAGGTCATAATAACTTGGTCAAAAATACCTCATCAAAATAACCCAGTGTTAAAACAACTCACTGACAGAAAGATCCACACTGCGTTAAGTGCATGGTTATGATAAATAGTCGTTTGGTTCAAATTATTCATAAGAAAATTTGACACATTGGTATTTTAATATTGTATGGAAATTGTGTAATTAATTTTTTCCTTTTGCCATTCCGGTTTTTGGGATTTTCTAATGAACAAATTTCACATATGATTAGTTTTTCATACAAAACTCGTTACTAGCAGCAAATCAATCGTCCTTAGTTCTTCTTCTTATTCCTTCTCCTCCTCCTCCTTCTCCTCCATCTTCTTCTTCTCCTTTTCTTTTTTCTTTTTCTCCTTCTCCCCTTCTCCTCCTCCTCCTCCTCCTCCTCATCCTCGCCCTTCTCCTCCACCTCCTCCTCCTCCTTCTTCATCTTCTTCTTCAGCCTTTTGTACTCCTTATGGAGCATTTATAGTCATTGTCAAGATCCTTCCATGCAGTTCGATCTTCAGTCAGCAAAACTCGATCATCCCAATTGAGTTCATTATTCTTTGGCTCATTCATTGTCTTCTGTTGTTCTTTTCCAGGTATTCTTTGCTCTTCCTCGTTTTTGTGTTTTTTGAAAGCATCCATAGCTCTGCTTGGACAAACTGCCGTTTGATTCCTTTAGTTGTGAACAAGCGATATGCTGATGATGAGGGATGACGTCTTCTTTTATTTTCTTTCAAGAGTGGCAAAATGCAAAAACTGTGCAAACCTAGTGCATTGTTTGACTGGCTGTTGTACATTGACTGGCTGTTGTACATTAGGCCTGCACTTTAAAAACGATAGAATTTATGCATCTCTTTGAAAAATTTTATGTGCAATTTGCTATTTATAACTCAAAGCTATGCTGTGTTTAAATGATTTTGCAAAGTTCTAGTAAGTTTATAACTTTCTTACTAGAACTCTGCATAACTTAATGACATGACTTAATTATGCATTTCATGAATATTTTAATGACTTAGAAAATAGTCACGTTTGTTTCTGATTAAACATATAGGCTTAACTGATGCATTGTTTTGTTAGTATGGTCTGATTGCTGTGGAAGCGCAGGCTTACCAATGACTCTTTAGCCCTGGCACCTCATTGATCGGCCCCGACAGATATATCCCAGGCCCAAGGTATTCACAGCGTAGGGCCCCGGCACCTCCAACAAAGCACTTTAACCACTGCTCTTTAGCCATTGATTATATTGCTTTGCAGTTTCAAAAAGTTAATAAATTTTCGTTGCATGCGTTACTCACCAGGTGGCGGTAGGCATTAAAGCGCTCCCATTGCTGCAATACGGCGACGAATATCTTTGCGTCTTTGGGTCTAACGTTAGCGTCTCCGTTGGTCTGACTTCGCCAAACGAAATCAAATGCAAAACGCCGGAATTGAGGCATCTTTCTGGGATTCCAACAATGGCAGGTGCGCCGAAATTAATTGTCTTCTGCTGTATTAGTTCAGTAGTAGGGAAGATGTCGTTGAGATGCTGAAATTTTCTAGGAGTGAGTATTCTTACCGGATATTGCTGATGTACATCACTTGAATGGCTGTCATTTCGCCCTCGATTTCCTTATCCTGAGCTGATATTGGTGCGACAGAATAGTTATTCTCTGGCTTTCGTGGGATGCAAATTGCATCATTACCATCATCATCAGCATCAATAACCATGGACTCAATTCCTGTTGGCATTTAGTGCCTGTTGCAGTTTGCTTCTTCCATTTTGTCTGTTAAGATCTCTGTGACCATGGGTGCCCACACATTAGGGCAAGAGCCCCCCCTCCCACTTGCACTTGTCCCCCTTTGGAAAATGCAAATACCGATGTTTCACAGTGAAATTTGCAAACCTTGCTAAAATATTAACTGTGACCATTTTTTTTAATGTATTTTGCCCGTCCTTGAAAATTTTATGTGGTGTAACCATGACCATTGTGTTTTGTCCCTCCTGGAAAAATTTCTGTAGGCACCCATGCCTATGACTTGATTCTTGCAGACTGATTTGCACCAGTTGCTTTTAGCATCACACCCATCTCTCTGTGGTCTTCTCTTTTGTGGCTCTTTTTGTAAATGTTATGCTTTAAAAATGACTAAATGACTGAGCTTCTAGCAGGGCTGACGAGAGGGGGGACGAGTAGTACATTTTTACCCAGGCCCGGCAATAAACACAGAGCCCGAGCTAAATGGAAAAAAATGATGACCTTTGTTTGGCTTGTCAGCATTTATTCAATATGAGGATATCCTTTTTTTTGCAAATCAAGATTTTTTTTGAAGTTCTCAATAATTTGTCCCCCGGCCCGTATTTTCTCTCGACGGCCCTGGCTTGTAGGCATTGCACCTCAGAATGGTAAGATCTCATATATGTTGATTATACAATATACATACCGGTATTACTTTGCATTGAAAGAATGAAAAAAAATCACAAAGTCATCATGATGAGATGGGCGAGTGATGGAAGGACTCTTGACATTGTTAGATATGGGGCTGATACTAAGGGTTAGATCGTTGAAAACGACGGATTTTAAAATAATATTTCTTTCAACTTTAAGACAAACCAAGAACCGAAAGACAAAGACCACTAATTTTACCAAGACAGGAAACACAATCAAACGCCATTTAACGGCTAAACCCCAGAACATAAGTAAGATAATAATCAATAGGTTCCAACATACAGCACCATGTAATCAGAGGGTAGCGGATTTGAATCATATCGTAGCAACCTTGGACAAGTTGTTCATCCTTTATTGTACCTGTTCTCTATTGCTCATTCACCATACTGTAATTGGAACTAGAAAATCGGACTGACTTATTGAGGGGATTGTGATTCAAATCAAGGAGTGACCATCACCTGATGTCAAGAGCATTACTAAAATGGTGCTATAGAAGTTCAATGATCATGGAGTAAAGGCCAATTGGACTGGCCTTAACGTAGAAAACTCATCAACATCATAATCATGATTATAACAAAAACAATTAAACAAATGTCTGTAATTTTTACAAAGACCATTCCTAAATTATATTATTGTTGAGATCCTTTGGTGCTGCAATTTAGAAAATGTTTATCCATAACAAAAGAAGGTGTAGATCTAACTCCTATTATGATGCTCCAGAACTCTGATATTTGTCCTGGAGTGAGGGAAGAGTTATAAAGCAGTATTTGTGTAGCAGACCTTGTTTGTTTGTTTCAAAAAAATGATATAATCAGCACTAAATGTTTTTCATGCAGTGACATCCCACTGCTCTGGTGGCGATAAGAATCCGAACTTGTGAATTTCCAGTAATGCTTTCGATTATTTATAACAGTTTTGAAGAACTGCATAAAGAAATTATATTTTGTACCATTGTAAAATGACATTTCATTACATTTGTGTTCAATGTTTTTGGTAGATCACGTCAATATCACTCTCTTCATCAGATCTACTCAGACTGGAATTGACTTTCTTGAAACTGTTCTGACGTTCTTTGACTGCGATCGACACAAGTCGTAAGTCTTCTTAAGCGGCTGCAATTTACCTAATGAGAATGTTGCTATTTTTTAATCTGCCTAGGATTTCAGTTCATAGATTTCCAATGGTATTGACTTCCCGAATCACACTTGACTTGATGACATGCTACGCCATCGGTTATGACTACTTGTCACACCTAGGTCATGTGACTGAACTATCTGGCTCATGGCTAATTTGCCGCCCCAAATTCATTCATATCAAAACAAAAGGTCGTCACTTCCAAAATTTACCGCCCCCGTCATTTGTGCTGCCCATGGCTAAAGCCACAATAGCCATTGGCACGCTACGCCTCTGGTCATAACCCAACTCTTCAGAAAATAATTGTCTGAAGTCGTGAATAATGTTGTGAATAATCGCTATAACCGAAGATACAGAGCAATAGTGTCAATGATTACTTGTTAAAATGATGAAATGATGTGTATGTAATGTCAAGCTCAAATAGCGCTTATCGACGATAATTAGGTCAAGGCTGTGCGCGCAGGTTTATGCAAATGTGGACAGTGAGCAGCCAGTGAACATGAGGGTTACGTGGCGTCAAGCAGCGCATTTTTAAAGTAAAACTGTTAGGATCTGACTTTTCAGGAGCAAAATTTAATTGCAGTGGTATTAAAGGCAATTCTGTTGTTGAATTAAAACGTTGACTCGAGTGCAGAACATTGTTAACTGCATGAATTTAGTATTTAATATTTTCTAAAATACTGCTCGCATTCAACCATTTACTGTCCACATTTGCATACGCATGCGTATTGCGCGTGGCCTGATTCTCGATTCTAATTTTAACTGTAACACGGTTAGCCGATAAGCGCTACTATTACAATTGAAGCTTCAGAATGAGCTGTGTTCATGAATGCACAGAATACAGAGGATGAGTGCAAAGACAGCTGATGCAGTGCGGCTGATCTCAGTCTTTCTCACTCTTCTGCTGTTTTGTCTTTGATTGCTAGATGCACTTCCTGTTCTCAGTCATCCTACGAGTGCTACTGGTGCATTGCTCTCAATACGTGTTTACAAGTTGACGACATATCTTCTTGCTCAGATGATGTTGTTTCTGAGCATCACGTATGCTAGATATTTTGATATTAACACTCACCACCTTCACCATCATTGCCACCAATATCGTCATTACAATGGTCATCATCATCAGCTTCATCATCATCACCTTCATCATGATCATCACAATCATCATCATCATCATTATCAGCCGCAGCAGTGTAATTGTTTAAGTTCTTTTTACTTGTCCCTATAACATTTTGGGGTGTCTTTGATTTTATCTTGTGGACCTTTTAGCAATTTTGAGCCAGTACAAGTAATTGAGAAGCAAAGAGGTAGGTAGGTAAGAAATTATTGGTAAATAAAATCTCGTGGGTTTACAGTATATGGAAAATTCTAAAGTAGTACCATAGTAGTTACTGGCAAATTTTCATTTCTAGCACTTTTTTATCATTTGTTGAATATTGAAATAAAACTGGCTGTTATCGTGTTATAAGAAAAAATTCAAAACTAAATATCCAGTGAGTTAAACTTAAAGAATAAGGGATAAACAGTTGAATTTTTGTCACATGTTGACATGTTGCCTATGTTTTGCTGCTAGATGGCGTATGTTTGTTACAAGTCTAGCTGACTGCTGTTACATTGCTTATTGTTATCATTCTAGTAATCATTGTCATAATCATCTCTCTGTTGTTGGTTCATATTCTGAGACAAAGTCAATTTTCTTACTTCATTACTTTATAAACAACCTACAAAAACCAGACAGACAACTGGCTGGCTGGCTGGCTGACTGACTTACTGCCTGACTGACTGAATGACTGCCTATCTGCCTGACTGACTGACTGGCTGGCTGGCTGACTGATTGACTGACTGGTAGTACTGTCAGAGAAAGCTGCTATTTTGTCCTTACAGCGATGTCCTCGTCTGCAGTATATAGCCACAGGACAGATTCTCATTCCTTCATCCGTCCTTCGTCATATCTCACTGGCTGCCTTGCATCTGCCACAGACCAAGGCATGTCCATTGTTCAAGTAGTATTTCGCTATCAGAGTTAATGTCTGTATATGAACATGTGACATTTGATCTAAAAGGACAGTTGATCCTCTGCTTTGTTTATGATGATGTCTTTTATTGTGGATATTATTAAGTTTGATAGCTGAATTTTCAATTAATGTTGCTTGTTCTTCCAGTTTCTTTTTTCGATTATTTTGTTTCTTAATTCTTCCAGGCTTCTGATTTAGGCTATGAATGTCTTATTCACCTGACTTCTCCTCCTGTTCGCATTCCTGCCAGACGTCTGTCGTCCTCTGCTCTTATCTGCAGTGGCTATGAGGTTAGTGATTTAATTTTGCGAGTGAAATACCTGTGTTATGGAATCGTTAGTGCAGCCATGAAGGGTATGTGGGGGGCGGGCTCCTATTTGGGCCTATTCAAAGAAAAATTTGCTGGGGGAGTAGGGTGATTGCTGACAGATTCAATATATTTGGCTGTATTACATCTTTTGGTCGCTAAATATTAGATCACACTAAGGTCTTTAAAATATACACCAAAGTGCACTGTCTAATTCTAATAAAACTCACAATTTCTTTGCCCCATGTCCCCTTAAGCTGCGGCTCCACTAGGGGATATGTTACTGAAATATATCTCATAAGTAGTTACCTGGACAATATCCGCGTGAATGATAAGCTACATTGAATGACGGATGCATTTGCAAAAGCAGATAATTATTCAGCCCTATATCTTTGCCGTTCAACAAATCATCTTCCAGGTCAGTGGGTCATCGCCAGGTTGACTGCTGCGCGTTGCATCAACTCGAATAGCTATGCGACATTTAAATATGTTCCCAAAATCATAATTTTCCAAAACAGCATCCACAGCCTCACCAAAAATGTCTACGCTTGAGACTCTTCATTCCAATCGAAAATGCGACTTTTAAAATGCACTTCAGCACCCCCATTGCAACAATCCCGTCGTCTGCCATCTTTGCAATAGGCGTGGCTACTTTTTATCCTAGGGTCCGTTTACTGTCCGTGTACAACATAATGGACTCGTAAGGGGATATATCCCCGCAGCATATCTCCTAATGGAGCCGCACCTTTGGGAAGCTCTTGATGCTCTCCCAAACCCCTAGTCCTAATAAATGGGATGTGATTGTCGGAAATGATGTTCATTGCCACAGCCACAATTGGGTGCAAGGTGTCTTATTATCACCCTCTATTCAGGCCAAGACTCAGTGTTTTTTTCCTAGGAAATATGGTTTGGGAACTCATTTCACATGTTTTGTCGTAAGAAATTATAATTGAATTTGATCACTGAACACTCTAATTTACAGGATATTTTTAAAGAAATAAATGACTTACAAGAAAGAGAAAGAGACACAAAGAGTTAATTTGGCATTAAACTGTCCATCTGGAGTAAAATTTTTGCAGATTACTAGTATTAGACTATACAACAACTTACAGAATCTGTCAAAAACACGCTGTTCCTGTGCGTTCCCACTGAAAAATGCAATGGTTGTGAGATTCGTATAGAAACATGAAGAAATTTTCTCCAATGGGAGGGATGGGGGATTGCAAGTTTACTCTAAAGTTCAAGATTTGAATCAAGTGTTGTCCTAAAATTTGGCAGCTCTGACTCCACCCAGACCCTTTGTAGGAGGCTGATGACTGATGACTACAAAGTGCCCAGGGGCTGGGCCCCCCCTATGGGCCATCTACAAATGACGTCATGCACTTATGCACTTAGGAGGGGTTCAAACATTTGTGATGATGTGTGATGATGGGGGGGGGGGGGGTTCCAGAAATGTGATGTCACATAACACTAAATATTTTTATTAATGCCGCAATGCTATGCTACTGCAAAATTGAACATATTTTACACTTACAATTATTACCATATACACTTCATTTTTAAAAAGAATTTGAACAAGTTTCTGAATATTTTTTCTACTATAATAATTATAATGAATATTTTCAAACAAAACGTTCATTTTGACATTGGAAAGACGACAAGAGGAAGGGTGGTTAACGCGTTGTGACATCATATTTGAGGGGGTCTGACTTTTTGTGATGACGTGTGATGAAGGGGAGGGTAAAAACTGCCAAAATCGCATTAAGTCATTTATGGATGGCCTCTGTTTGGCCTAGATTGCTCATCAGATTCATGCCAATCCAATGAAATGTTTTGCCATGGGATAGGTTTTGATTCTATTCATGTTAATGCCTATTATAGATTTTGTAAAGATTCATGCAATTGGATGTTTGTTTGGTTTTGTCCTTATAAGTACAATTACGAGTCCGATGAAGCGACCAAAACCGTCAGTTTAGAAGTCACTTGGAATGGAGGACGCTATATTGATGACAATTTTGGCATCACAAGTATTACCTCCTATTTTTCAATTTAATTAATCAGTTCATGGCATTTTAGTACTGTATTTTTCGGTTGTGTTTCAACACGCCTCTCATCAATCAAACTTTGACATTTGTTTTGCCGTTTTAATCGCGTTTTTCTTTGAGTTTCGATTAATTCTTTAATTACATTCGCAGGAAGGGATTCTATTGATTGGTGAGAGATGAAAAATGATGATCTTTATCTGCCTATTTTATGGGGAATTAGAGATGGAAATCAGAGCAGAATCACTCCCCTGTAAATCAGTTGCTTCTGGAAAATTAGATTCACCGATGAGTGTTGACGTTCGTAGACACTCGCTTGAAGTTTGTTGTCAGTATTCAAAAGCGTCATTCGTTAATAAATATGAGAAGAAGTCACTGTACTTTGCTGAGTGCATTACTAGAACTTGTCTGAAGGCAGAAGCTGTACTGTGTAAAGTTTGTTCTTAGTTTATTAGTTTATTATTAGTTTATTGTATTGAGTTTTGTTCAGTTGATTTTTGTAATCATTGGTTGTGTTCTAACATTTTTGATGCTGTGCTTGTCACGAATAAAGATTATTATTATTATTATTATTATTATTATTATTATTATTAAAAATGACCTTTTCACGTGTTTTAATTAAACTAATGAAAGACTTTTGTTGAATTCTGTTCATTTCTCCAGTTACGATTTACAAATGCGAGCAAATGGCCTCCGACTGTAGTTCTTGTCTCAGCCTCCAGGAGATGTCAGACACTGTCAAATACAACTGTCACTGGTGTTCCGACAGGTGTCAGAGTAATCTGACGTGTGGTCATTTTCAGTTGTCTTCCATTTGTCCATTGCCAGATATTCAGACGGTATTACCATACTTCTGCAAAAGTTGTACATTATTGATTTATGATTTAGTCATTTATGATTTAGTCATTTATGATGACATCACAGCTCTGTATTTTGGACAGTCACATCAGAAGTGATCAATGCTACTGACCTTGCTCTCGTTATCTTCCTTTTTGTTTAAAATCTAAATTTTCATAAAAATTTCTAAAATGTTTATAATTATGCCGGAGATAA
This sequence comes from Metaphire vulgaris, assembly GCA_018105865.1. Classification (NCBI taxonomy): domain Eukaryota; kingdom Metazoa; phylum Annelida; class Clitellata; order Crassiclitellata; family Megascolecidae; genus Metaphire; species Metaphire vulgaris. The sequence goes on from CM030858.1 coordinate 4,859,735, forward strand.
CAAAATATCCGGTTTTGTGAATGTACTTGCCGGTAATTTTCTGCTAATATCATGAAAAACCTGAATTCAATAGAATCAGGTTTTTTGTTGTATGAATCCAACCCAGTAGTGCTTTAGCTAGTTTTGATAGAGAACATAAGTCTTTGGTGTTGACAAGTGAAAAAGGTCATTGCCAGCTTGTGATCAAGACTTTATTTGCTCTAAATTAAATCTGAATTAGCTTTAAATCTGTGATGTGATTCAGTGCATCGTATGATTTTGTGGTTTTAAATGGCTGAGTTGTAACTGAAGCTACAGTTTCATTGTTCGGTTGAGTTTTTAACCCCTCAACTGGGCAACTATTTGTAACTCAATGTAAAATGGACGAGCGTGACTCAGGGCGCCCAGTTAAGGGGTTAAACAAATTTATGAGAATTTGTAAGAGGCTTAATTCTGAATTCATTATGACAGTCGTTATAATTTCGCTACTTTTATAGCAGATTTTGCTAAACATTTGAATTAAATTGCAGTAACTGGTGTCATATCTACCATTGTGCCATCCGAGACTGTTTCTGTTTGATTTGAGGTCAATCCACTCAGTGGACCTCTTGATGGCGGCACTCGTCTCACCATTAAGGGAATCAATCTCGGTCGAAACTATGAGCAAGTGCGTCATGCAGTCAGGGTGGCAGGAATACCGTGCGACGTTGTGCCTTCGGAATATGTTGTCTCAAGACTGTGAGTGCTTTCTGCGTGCTTTAAAGACTGCGGTTAGCCTGGACTTTCTTGACATCCATTCGGTAGACTGTCAGCCTGGGTTCGATCCTAGGAAGCAAAGATTTTGTATCTTGAGCATTCACAAATTCATAGATGAGAAGTGGACATTAGTATTGTTTACATAGGACTTTAGACTGATCACTATAGTTCAGTAGTATTATAAAAGCACCATATGAATTAAATATTAACATTTTACATTCAGTTTTTCTGTGGGCTTTGTTGGATCCTTTTTATGGCAGAATGTGTAATGGATATTTTTTTAGCTTACTGGTATATGCAATATCTTTTCACTTTAATGGATTTTTAAAGTCTGTGACAGAATATGCAGTTTGTTCAGAGATGATCATGCCATTCACAAGGTCATTCTGACCTAGTGGTTTCACCTATCGTCAAGTTCATTTTAGTGGGATTATGCTATAAGAAAATTAAACTTTTGGTGCAAGAGTTCAGAGGTCTATGCTTTGGCATTGCATGATTCATTGGTACATGCACATCCTGTTTGATTTAAGTAATTTTATAATTTATGTGTTACAGTAAGTGTACTAGGATTAAGAGTAAGATAAATGCAACAATTTTGCTACTTTGAATAAAATTCAATTGTTGTGAATCCACCTTTACATGAAGTCTGTTCTAAATTTATATTGTATTCCATTCTGATATTTTAGTTGGGGGAAAGAGCAGTGTAAGTAAGTAAGTAAGTAAAATCTCGTGGATTTCTATAGCGCCTTCGAAAGCAGCAGCTACTGTCAGTAGCTGCTTATTCTTAGGTGCTCAGTGTTAATTTTTAGGGACTTCTGGGTTAAATATAATTAGTTTATGGTTTGTATAGGTAGTTTTGTTAATGTTTGCTGTTTCTATGTTAAGGATTGTGTGTAAGACTGGACGAGTGTCGTCATTACGTCGTGGCAGTGTCTTTGTCACAGTTGGTGATGCGACTGTCGCATGGGAAACAGAATTCGTGTATCAGGTGAAACTGTTGTACTTTCTGGTTTTGCATCCACTGGCAATATTTGTGATTGCACAACTACCAGTTGTACATGAGTTAGACTTTAGTTGAACTATGATTTATTAAGGAAATAGATTTCTTCAAAATAATCCATAATTTAAAAGTGAATAGTTTTAACGGAAATTTTCAGAATCCAGAAGTGACTCGAATGTTTCCAGTTGTTGGTCCTAAGGCTGGTGGTACCACGGTCACAATTGAAGGTCATCATTTGGACACGGGAGCCAACGTTCAAGTCTTCTTTCTGGACTCTGGACCGTGTCACATCGAGTAGTAAGTGAAACTGACTTTGCCTTTTGGGGTCTACTACTTGTTTCTAGACAAAATCCAAAACTATTTTATGATACTATATTATATACTATTTTTATATTATATTTATATTATATACTATTCTTATATTATATACTATTTTTATGATTGTAAAATTCAAATTCCTCAAAAAATTAAAAGAAAGATTCAGTATAATGTAATTATGGATAATTTATGTAGCACCCCTATAGGAAATACTCAGAGACACTTGTTGCTTGGCACAACTCTAGTTGCTGACTAAAAGGCTATTATGTCAAGAGCACATGCATAGTTACCAGTAGGTTATTTGTGATATTTTGAGTACTTTGAAGACTTCAAGATGATGAGTGATAAGAACCTGACTTGGTGAGAGACTTCTGTTGAGAATTTGTACTTGACAACCTTCTTCTTTCATCAATTACTTTATGTTTTTGTCAAAATATTTTCTATTTTGTAGACATTTCCCGATATTGAAGGGCATTGGTATAATTTATATTAAATATTTATGAATATTTCATTCTATTGCAGAGGCGTATGAATTTATTTATTCACTTTTCAACATTAGTTTGAAATGGCACATTATGTAGACAAGTCATTTCTTAACTTTCTTCAGATTAGAAATGTAGAGACGATTTTTTTCATTGCAATCACTCATTAGACTGAGTATTAGGTAGCTACAGGGCTTTTTTGTGCCAGAACGAGACAGAACGGTGTTCCGGAAAATATGAACGGCGTTCCGGAAAATATGAACGGCGTTCCGGAAAATCGTAAGACTGGTATTTTAAAAATATAGTTGTGGAGACTAAAACAAGGTCATCACCCGAAAAATGGAGTGTTTTATAGGGATTTGAAAACTTCTGTGATGACTAAAAAAAGGTAATCACCGAAATTTTGAGATTTAGGGCCGCAAAATAGAAATCTTGCTTCGTTCTGGAAAATATTTTTTACAAAAAAAAGCCCCGGGTAGCTATGTCTGTTGGGACTGAGACATTGACATAAAGCAGTTGTTAATTGACAGTTTGAACAGCACTTACATTAAGTGCAGAACAGATTCAAAGGCAAGTCCAGGATTTTGTCGAGTGATGGTAAAGTTTGACAACAGCATCCGGCATCTACCGGTGGAATTTGAATTTATTGAAGATCCGTCCATTTTTGAAATTCGTCCATTGTCAGCTTTTATGAGGTCTGTTTGTCTGTTTGTCTCTGGGTATTATAAGCAACATTAGATGAACTGCCAGTGAATTTAACATTTGCATAGGCGGCTTATCTGTATCTCCTAACGTCTATTATATTATCTGCCGTAGTTGGTCTTTTATGCCATCCAGTTCAAACTATGGTTAAGACCTGCAGTATAGAATGATACAATAGTCAGATTTGATGGTTATAGCCTGCCAATCTAAGTGCCTGCAACCATAGACAGAGAGAGAGAGAGAGAGAGAGAGACTGAAATTATGCAGCTCTTTGCTTTTAGGTTTTACTTTTCCTTACTTGTATTTCGTATTGTGGATTTCTATAGCATCATTATGAGTTTAACTTCTTCAGTGTGGGAGTACCGGTATGTACAGTGGGAGTTTTGAGTGATGGAAATTATATTTAAAGCCTCAAATTCTGGAATGTATCTTTTTATTCACATGGTTTGTCTGAGCAAAATCAGCAATTTCATGTTCCTATTCTGAATTATATTATGAGAGTTGCTGTTATCTCAAATTGATCCTCCCTTTTCTTGGAAATATTATGTGATCTAATGTACTGTGATTAATGTAATTTCTAGTGATTTTTAATGCCCACTTAGGCTTAATGCATACATCGGACATCGAAAGTCATCTATGACTCTATCTCATCAAACTCCAGAGACATGCTTTAACTTCTTCCTAGGTGTTTGTGCTGTTCGTCAGCGAACTGGAAGATGTTATTCGACCTCATTACCTGAACTCTCACTTCTATGCTGATGACATTCAGTTGTATCACTCACATCGGGATGAAATGGAAGTTTGATACAATGATGGGACATTGACAAATGGCTTCTTACATTTAAAGCCTCAAAATCTGAATTGATCTGCTTTTATAAAACTTTTGAGAAATTAAATTTCATAAATCTGGGCTCGGTGCAAATTTTTAGATCAAGCTGGTTTGTCTTGGAATCCTGTTGGACAAAATCAACCATGACACATCATGTCTCTCACCTGGTCTCCATGTTTCTTTGAATTATGATTGCCTCATCAATGTCAAGTGATACCGTTGTACTGGTCCATGCCTGGATTAGTACGAGGCTGGACAAATTGTCTCCTGTTCCAAATCACTGAAGCCCAAATCAAACGTTTCAGAACTTGGAAATCACAGGTATCAGACGAAATGAACACATTACTAATCTTGTACTGGCTTCCGATTAAAACTGTCTCTCTTGTCGACAAGTTCTCCGATTATCTAATCCAGGATTGAACTTTTTAAAATGCCGCCCTGCGGTCTGATGACACAAGGAAGCTTGTCTCCCACAGGACATCCACTAAAATGGGAGACAGGTTAATGCATACAAACGTGTGGAACTCTCTTCCTCAGACCTGATCCTTTCCCGTGTTGTCTTTCTATCTCAGCTAAAGACATATATGTTTGAAAATTGACTGCAGCCCAAAAGGGCCTAGAAGTATATTTATCTAATCCATCCCTGTCCTTTTCACATAACTCAGTTGAAATCCCAACCTGCATCCATCCCTGTGGCTAACCAGTTGCTGTATGTGGTGTGCACAGTGTGGCTGTTTTGTCAGGCATTTTATACAACATCCTTTCCTGGTAACCACATCGAACTTTCTTATTGTAAGTCAGGGCAAAGTGAAACTTAACATGTTGACTGCGGCGCAGTTTCTTTGCCAGGCGCGGCCGCTATACGACCTCCTTGGCTTCCGATGCATTGAACATGACGTCATATGATGCCCCAGCACCCTGCAGTACCAAAATAAGGACGCCAATTGACGTCCCCAGCACTCAATGTGTTAACAGTTTGCACAGACAACTGAATGCCCAAGATCTAAGTAAGTAATGATAATTCATTAAGATCACAGCTGCATAAGATACCCAGTAACCAATTTCATTGAGAAGTTGATCCTTTACCATGGAAGCTGTGAATTATGTGCATTTTCTATTCTTCTGTGATAAAATGGTAAATTCTAAAGGTTGGCATAAGTTCTCTTATTTTCCCACAATGAATTTTACAGTCAATTGTATTGAGTGTTTTTTTAAATTTTAGTGGTGGTCGTGTATTAACTGTAACTGGCATCAATTTCAATTCTGTTCAGTATCCCATGATGCATCTGCAAAAAAAGTCAAGCAAGTACAGTTCAAAGGTCACGGCTTTTGTTTATCTCTAAGTTGAATTTAGTGCATCATTGTTTAAAATTTATTAAATTTTTTACAATTTATTCGTTTGCTCTTCAGGTGTTGAACACTGAAAACAATAATTATTGTGGAAACAGCTTTATTTTGTAGCTCTTGGATTATTACCGGTACTATTATCCTGACTTCTAGTCTTTTAAAACTTAAAGTTGACCTTTTCTTATTGTGGTGCAGTACTCTATGCCCAAATGCTGTGATTTAGAGGGCCTGATTTAGGGTTGCAGGATAATTTGTCGCAGGTCATTTGGTCACAAGACAATTGGTCATAGGTCATCGGGTCATAGGTCATTTGGTTGCAGGACAATTGGTCACTCCTATTTGGTCACACAGACAAGTGATCACAGAGGCAATTGGCGACAAGACACTTGGTCATGGTGTGTTGGTCACAATGCAATTATTGGTTTCCCCTCCTACATATTGCTAATAAAATGTATATACCATGCCTAGATATGTGCAGTTTGTTTAAGGAAGCTATAATATAATAGTATATTTGACAACCGTTAAGAAATGGAAATTTGTGAATTAACAAAACTTCGAAATATGGAAAACAAACTAATATTTTCAAAGCTTATGAATGCTGTAGACACGGGACGAAGGTGGAAGGTAGTTTGGGAATGTCCAAAATGTCGAAGGTTAAAATGCAAAGCAGCTGTCTTGGCAAAAAAGAATTGCAAATACTGCAAGAGCATAATGCTGAACAGTGAACATAACCACATAATCACATAACCTACTATATCACTTGCCAAGAAACTGTCAAAATGGAGAGCAGAGACCCAGTGCGATTATGGCTTCTGTGTTATCAACATTAAACCAGTGTGCTGATGTATCCACCTAAAAAGTCCTTTTGATTTGTCAGCTGTGACATTTAAGTAAAACATTATTGTCTTCTGAGTGACAAACTACATAGAGCCTTAAGGAATCTATGAAGAACAGACATTTTAATATTTTACATATTTTTGCTCAGTTATCATTTAAGTAAAACAAATTGACGTCATATGATTTTGCTCGTTTATCATTTAAGTAATGCATTAGCATCAAATAATTTTGGTCATTTATTGTTTTAAATTCATAATTAAATGTCTCAGGTTTCTTTTGCAAATCATCAGTGACCGTCCTGTGACCAATTATGCCAGTGATTAATATTGTCCATATTTTTTAGAGTCTTGTATGTGTATTTGTATTTTGATAGTGCGTCCAGAGGAATAATTCCGTCCTTTTGTGTGCTACGCCAGTTCTTTCCGGTGACTTGTCGGAGAGAAAAGTCCAAAGGTCAATTTCATCTAAGTACACAATTTCTTTTACAATGGACAACGTGGAGTCGGTGCAGTTCATGTCGGTTCATTATCCAGAAGTGAGGTCTGAACTGACTGCCTATCCGGATCCAGTGTACAACTCTTTCGAGGACGGGATCAAACTCTATCGGGAGAGGCGCTTATTCTTACGGTACACTTTGATTTTGCTAAGCATTTTTAAAAGCAGCTGTTTGTGAATGCAGTTGTCTGATCTGCTATATAACAGCATAGAAATGCCTACATACCTGCCTACATGCCTACATACCTTTGATGCCTACATACCCTTTGAACATACTTCTTTGTTGAATATGCCATCAGCTGCTTGAATGTCATTTTTGGTGTTGTCAAACAACTTTTTGGATCTTTAGTGATTTGTTTGGTATGAGGTTGATGCTCATCAGCATTATTGAATGTCATTTTTTTAAGATTAGATTAGATTATTGTCAGTTATTCCTGAATACCTTAACCTTTTTACCTTGTATATAAAACACCTACTTGGTTTCATGCAACTGATTCCCAATAAAACTCCAAAGTTAAACAGCTTTGAGTGCAGTTTGGCAGCCAACTCAGCCATTCATCACTTAATATTAATGTAACAATAATTATGCACTTCTGTAGCACCATTTCTATAATCACTATTGAATGCATTGCCTACGATGAAATCTAGGCTTAACGTACATGGTACCATTAAGTGCATGCAGTCTATATGACTTAGTGCTAGAATCTATGGCTATTGTCAAAGCAGTAAGCAGAAAACCTATATTTTAATGTGGTTAACAGGTATGGACTCACAAAACCAACCAAATCCATCAATTTTTTCATAATCTGGACCAAATCCAACCAACCCAACCCATTATTTAACCCAATCCACGAACAAGTCTGCCCCAGCCTGGTTTTCACTAGATGACACCACTGAGTTGCATGATCTAGGAAGATGAAACTGTGATGATAAACTCAGGTCTAGAGAAAGGAGTGACAAATCTTTTCAGTCCATTGGTGTTGTTGCTTGCCATTGAAACAGGAGATCAGCCCCTGACCCAAATTCCTGTCTGGATTTGGATTTACCTTTACCCCATTTTTCCTATTTGTGGAACTTGGACGCATACTAGATACTGTGATTCTAGTGTAGAATAAGTGGCTTATGTGAAATGGTCCTTTATTTAGATTTTATGCATTACCGAAGTACATGGTAGCAGAGACAGCCCCGATTATGCTGCTTAAATTCATGCAATTTACTGTGCTATTCTGCAAGAAGCCTTTATATGTGCCTTCATTTATTTCAGGGAGAAAATTTGAACCTTGCCTGTGAGGCTGATGAAGTGACAGTGATGATTGGAAATGAGACATGCAAAGTGAATTCCATTGACTTAAACACCTTGTATTGTACACCTCCTGTTTCTCAGCCTCCTCATTTTGGTACTAATGGAGCTCTGGAACCAAATGCTTTGCCTCTTGTAAAGGTAAACTTTGAAATGCTGGAGTCCATGCATTCAGTTTTTGCTTTTAGTTTGCATTTTGACAAAACCTTTCTGCTTCAAAATGAAAAGTAAATGAAAAGCCTTTCTACTGGTTTTTGAACTTATTGAATTAGTTTTGCATTCTGGTCTCTTTTGCCATCTGGGTCTCTCTTTTTCAACCTGGTCTCTTTTAATCCATTTTATCAGTACCTGATTTTCTCATCAAATATGTATTATGGTTCTTACGATGTACACATAAAATTGTATGCAGGGGTAAAATACAGCAAGTGAAAAACCTGTTGCCATAGTAATCATGATGCTAACCTTGATGACACTTTCGATAAACTTACCCAGCCTGGCTGGTCCTCACTATTTGACCATCACTGTTTCAAATATAGACCAAGTGTCCAAGAATAAGCAGCTACTGCAGTGCCATGTTATAATATCAAAAGCGCTATGTAAATTCACAAGATCTTGCTTGCTTAATCATTTGAGTACTTTTTACTACAGGTGGTCTTGGGCAACCTGGTCTATACCTTAGGTCAGTTGGAATATCAGAGAGTAGCGTCAGATGATAGCGAGTATTGGATCATTGGAGTTGCCTTTGGAGGTGGAACGCTGCTGACGATAATCTTTGTGATTCTTGTGATCTACAAACGCAAGAGCACAAAAGCTGAGCGACAGTTCAAGAAGCTTAACCTGCAGCTTGATGCTCTTGAAATCAACATTCGAAATGAATGTAAACAAGGTACTATTTATAGTGTTTATTCTGATTAATTACTTTTTCCAATCCAATATTGGGAAATGGACACTGTAGGGGGGGCTCATCGCATAATGTTGTAAATTAAGATAAGATTGCATCAGATTTTAACAGTTTTAATTCTCGAACATAGTTTCAACAGCCAAATCTTAACTGGAAGCTCATTACGCCCACTGCGCACGCACCAAATTTACATTAATAAGTAAGTAAATAATGTTTGGAAGAGGATCACACATAACAACATTTGGACGAGGGTCTAGAAGCTTCTCGGTTGTTCACATTCTGACGATCTTGTGTGGATGATGATGATGACGACGACGACGATGATGATGATGATGATGAGAACCATTTTCAGAACACAGTCCGTTCAGTGCTTTGACTTAAGTGACACGATGATTGCTTTGCCCAATCAGATGCCGTGGTCTATGTACATGCACTTTTAGCTGCTGAAAATTAGTGTCATATTATAACTGCCTAAATTGACAGTAGTTTATTAAATTTCTGATTGCTGATAGAAGAGGCACTCCCTATAAAACTTAGCTTTTCATTTGTCTATTGTATCTTTAAAAGTTCCAATTTGTGTTAACTTTCAAAATACTGCTGATTGATACCTTTTGAGTAATAGAAATGTGCCATAAAAGTGCACGAAAAGTGCAGTCTCAGCTGGACTTTTCATTAGAAATTTGAAGACACATTTATTTAATATTGGATATGAACTGTGTTAAGTGCTCTTATTGTAGGCCTTAGCCTTGTCTACTGCGCTATATAAATTGTCAATAAATAAATAAATAAATAGATACGTCAGCATATGTACGCAGACGAATTCACGTGAATGTTATTTCCACAGCATTTGCTGAACTGCAGACAGAAGTATCTGACTTCACGAGTGATCTCAATTTGATTGGCATTCCATTTTGGGACTACACCACCTACACCTACAAGGTTCTCTTTCCAAATGATGCCATCTGTTCTTCTGTTCTAACAACGGCAGAGGTAAGTGCGCCATTTCAGTGTCTTATCCAGACTCCTCAAGGCCTTTGAGGGGGAGGGGAATTGACTTGACTGGAGGGGAAGAGACACAGTTCAATGCAAAAATGTGTGTCATTGCTGGGATTGGAGGGGGATTTTGTGGTTTTGGGGGCAAAATCTCCCCCTAACAAGCCTGGATAAAATACTGTATCAATAGACTCATCTCTGCTAGTTGCTTGTGTCCTGTGGCAGGTGGTGATGGTTTTGATCAAACTTTGTGTGCATTACTGTTTGATAATAATTATTAAGCCCCTAAGCTATGCAGTGCTTGAGCCAGCGCAGTGTACTGGAAAACCTTAAAACTAGTTTATATTTTAATCACATCATTGCGTTCAAAAATTGAAAATTTTACGATTTTGGCTGTCTTTTGCTGGCTCTTTCCATTTAATTTTTATGCATTTTGTTTTTATATATGGACCAAACATGGCCGTATCGGCTTCTATTATGAGCACCGTATAGTATTGTATATAAACATTTTCATTTTCATAATACCATATTGTATACTGAAAACTATTTGTTTCCAAAAAGCACTGAAACTATATAATCAGAATCACCCAAGACATTATACATTGTATGTATGCTGTGAGAATGTGAAAATGAGATTTGCTGTTAACAATGTGAAGGTCATTACATCCATTGCCTTTCAATATGATTAATATTCTGCTCACTAATTCACCTGATGATGAGTGCAATTGGCACTGCAAAAACTATTGATATTTCATTTCATAAAAACGATAAGTCATTGAAATGAATTGAAATATTTTTATATATAGCACCTTATGTTTTGTTGCATTTATAAGCTGAGTTGATTTGAAACAACTTTTTTCACAGATTATATAGATGACGGTTTTTAAAATTTAAGTTATATAACTTTCTACACTGCAGGATCAAGAAGAAGTTAAAGATGGTCTTACAGAGTTTGGAAATTTCTTCTCAACAAGCATTTTGTGACTGTCTTTGTGAGAACATTGGAGGAGCAGAGAACTTTCACAATTCAAGACAAGTTAGCATCACTATTACAATTATTATGTACAACTTAAAGTAAAGCAAAATAACTAAGAATATTGGTGGCAATGAAGACTGAGTCCTGCATGTCAATCATCCATGCTCAGTTGCTCACCATTCAGATATGGTCAAAAGTACTGGTATAGCAGAGACAATTTGCTTATAATGATTCTGTGTGCATGGATGTCATTCTTATGTTGATACTACAGTAATGGTCCCAAGGTTTTCAATTATTAATTAGACAATACCCTGACACAGATGCATTTGTATTTTTATGACAGCTGCAGAAAAAGAACTTCTCCTGTCATTTTGTCTGAATTTCTTTTTCACTTCTGTACACACAGATTGTTTTCTAGTCCTATTTTCTATGTTCAACCATTTCTGTAATGTTACTTTTTCTGTATGCCATGAAATTAAGCTATCAAAATGCATGTAAACTGTCTGTGCAAAAAAAAATCTTTCTGACAAATCTTATATAAGAAGTATCAACATTTTGGTTTTCAAAAAGTGGACATTTATTAATAGAATTCTGTAATTACACACATAATTTAGCAACAGTGTGTACAATATTTTGCATGTTTTGTGAAATAATTTGTCTCTTACTATTTTATTTTGGAATGTTTAGAAAATCCATAACTGTCAGAATTTGACCAGTAGTGGATTGTTGGCAGTGCTGTCTGATTATTACATCTCTTCCTCTGCCATGAGTCAGATTAATCATAGGGCTTTATTACACAACTCAAAGACAAAAAGAGACTTTATTAATAAAGTTCATAGATCATATCAGGTCTAACGCATGAGTTAAAGTTATGCTGATAGGAGAGATAGCTATTTCTTATATTAAAATTATTTTATATTTTTAGAGCAAAAGTCGCTTCTTTGCTGATGATTATCTTCCATGATCAACTTGATTATGCCACACAGTATGTTTTATGAACTTTTCACTTTCATTTAATGAAGTGCAATAATGATGTACTAAGGAGTCGTCCATAAATTCTGTAACGTGGTTAGAGGGGTCCAGCCATTTGTTACGAAGTGTGACTACGGGGGGGGGTCGTAAATGCAAAAAAAATTTAAGCGATGACCTTTGACCTTTTTTAACCTTTTTTTGCTTGTCAGGGATTTTGGAGAGGGAAAAATACAAGGACTACCTTTTTTGCTTGTCAGGGTTTTTCGAGAGGAAAAAATACAAGGATGACCTTTTTTTGTTTGTCAAGACTTTTCGGAAGACGAAAAGGGGGGTTGGCCTGTTGTTATGTAATATTTTAGAGGGTCTGACGTTTTGTTACGTCGCGTTATGTAGGGGGGATCAAAAATGTGCCAAGATTGCATTACGCAATTTATGGACGACCCCTAAGGTTGTGAGAAAATGCTGTATCATTTGCAGTCGTTCAGTTATATCTGATTCCCTGACAAGTTGCAAAGTTTATCATTGATAACTGATCACTTCAGGGAAGTTTTGCTGTTTATTTACATATTTGCATATTGTATAATGTTTTAAATGTGTCTTTTGTATTTGTTATGTTTCTTTATGTAGACATAGTGCTGATCTATCGTGAAGAGGCCTGTTTTTTTGAATGAATGTGCTTCTTGCTTTAAAGTATTGCACTGGTGATCTCTTGCACTCAACTACTTAAGAGCTCGACAGAAATTTGCTGCTAAGCAAGCAGTTCACGAAAAGATTATGCACAAACTTTAAATAGTAAAAGAATTTCAATCTGCTTTGATTTTTCGCATTGTTTTAATGCCAGATCGTGAACGTTCTGCTTTTTTTCAGAATCTTGAAGTTATTGTTGAGTGAACTTATTGATCGATCGGTTGAGAGGAAACATCCAAAGTTGATGCTGCGAAGGTTTATCCATTAAACTTTTGCCTAAGCACATGACTCATTCATCTGATTTTTTGATCGTTGCTTGCTTTTAATTAAAGTTTGCATAATAACACAATGATCATGTCATACTTATGTTGGCTGGGGTTAGAATATTCATAAGTTGTATTGAATTTGTCTTTTGGTTGACTTTTGTGTATTTTTTGCATTTTAAATTCCTAGAATTGAATGAATTATGATTTTTGAGATCATCATCATGAGTGAACCAGACTGTTGCAGTGACTTTGACAGCACAGAGCATGTTCAAAATATGTTTATCTGTTGTAACCAGTCAACCATAAATGTTTAAGCAGATAAATTAATCGTAAATAAATAAGTAAATAAATAAACGTTCCCATTTATATTGCACCATAACAGTAATGCACTGTGTGGTGACCTAATTGCACAGTGCAGAGCTAATTAATCTTTGCTACTTGCAGTGGAAATGTGATGCCCAAGATACAACATCACCAATTGCCAATTTGAAGGTTTGACTTCTTGACTAAATAATTCTGCCCAAGGCTGATGCTCTACACAGCTTGTTGGTCTTTGTATTGTAGAAGGTGCATGAGCGTTTGCTTTGTTTTCTTGTTTATTTTAGGACGGAGTCGGTTGTTGAGAAGCTGTTGACGAATTGGCTTGCGATGTGTCTCTATGATTATGTAAAGTCTCATGCGGGAAAGGCACTGTTTATGCTCTACAAGGCTATCAAACATCAAACGGAGAAAGGTCCGATCGACGCGATAACCTCCGACGCACGATATTCGCTGTCGGAGGATCGGCTTCTCAGAGAAAAAACCGAAGCAAAGGCTCTGGTGAGGTTCCGGTTGTTGTGCCTGTTTCCGACTGTTTCTGAGATTGTGCATCCGGTGCGCACGTGATTTTTCATCTCTTTCACTTTCCATTTATCATTGGCATTTCTTGATTTGACATTTTCGCCATTTTCTGATTCGGAATTTGCTTGTCCATTTTCACCATTCTTGTTTCTTGAGATGGGCATAATTTTACAGTTTGGTGGTGGTGGTGGTGGTGGTGGTGGTGGTGGTGGTGGTGGTGGTGGTGGTGGTGGTGGTGGTGGTGGTGGTGGTGGTGGTGGTGGTGGTGGTGGTGGTGGTGACAATGATGATGATGATGATGATGACGATGACCATAGTGGTTTTGCTTTAAAAGCTCATTTCAACAATAAGCATTTTCCTTGTGTTTAACTGCAATCTTCATAGCTGCCTTCATAGCCAACCAATACACTTTCTCAGCTGAAAGCCATAAAGATAGATTTACCAATATTCAGGTTTTCAAAATAAATGTCAAGGTATTTATAGCAATGTATTTGATTATTGCAATAGAATACTTTAAAGCCTAATACTATAATAATATATTCGGGAACGAACTAGCATTAACTGGCACATAAAATGACACATGTAAATGCAGCGGCAGCACCACTGACTCAGTTCTTAAAAGAGGTGCTATATAAATATTATATTACATTAAATGCATTATGTTTTTGTAAATCATACATAACTCCCTGCTCCATTGATTTTCTCATTGTGTGAAATGTATGCATAATATTTGTGGGTTTACTTGTGCATTAGAGTGTGGAAAATAGAGTGTGGAACATAACTGAATTATGGGAAATGTTAGTTATCTACCATACTTACCATACTTATCATCTTTCAGATCTGGTCTTAAAACACATCTGTTTGACTTGTTTTATCCCCCTTAGATTGCTCTCCTGCCGTTTCGGACTGATCTTCTGGCTTGACCTGGCTCTAATGCTATTTGGATTTGGTGTGCCATTGGCTGATGCCCTGGGCATTATGATAGTGGCGCTATAGAAGTTGATTGATTGATTGATTGATTGATACTTCATTTTTCTGTTTAAAGATTGAGCTTTAATCTCACTTCATTCACATTTGCCTCACTTATATCGGTCATAGCAGTTTTAAAACTTATGAATTTTATTGTCTTATGCACAAGTTTTCAACCGCCTTTCTAATTGTTTGAGAAATAGCTAATGCTGCTTTGAAACTTAACGTTTATGCCGCTGTTTTTTGTTGATTAAGACAGTGTATTTGATCTCAAACCAGCAGACTGTGGATCCAATTTGTTGTCACATGCTGGACTCTGATATAATAAGTCAAGCTAAAGAGAAAGGCCTGGATGCCATCTACATGAACACGCCATTTTCACACAGACCGTCCATTGAGGATATCGATCTTGGTATGTCCTTCCAATTCATTAAAAAATCTCGAGTTCTGATTATACTTTGATGAGATTTAACAGTTCAAGAAGTGGCAGATATATTAATTAAGTGAAAATATTAGACTTAAGAAAATAAATAATTTCTGTATAAAATTCTTATCTTGTTACTGATATGATATGGCATATATGAATTTTAACGCTTGACACTACATTAATTAACCATTTCTCTTTTGAAACACCCAGAAACCAAAGGGCTTGGAAACTTAATTCTGACCTTAGTGCACAATGTGACTGGGAACTGGGATTGGAAAATTGGACCGACTTATTGGATTTGACAATGGGGATTACAATTCAAATCTGAACTGACCATCGACTGATGCCAAGTGCATTACTAAAATGGCGCCATAGTAGAAGTTCAAGTTCACTAATGTAATGTAATAATAATAGTATTGGTAGTGATAAAGAAAGTATCAAAAATATGGCATAAACATAGCAACAGATGTTGATAAACAACAGATGTTGATAAACAATAAATACTCAGTGTGAAAAACGTTTTTGATATATTTCCAAATTTTTATTTTTATGTTGAAAGAAAGAAAAAACCAGTACATGTAAATTATTATGACAGAATTTTTGATTGCCTTTTCCGTGCTCCTAACTTTATCTTAATGATAAACAATAAATTATTCAGTATAAATTTTGATAATACTATTAATTAATTAATATTATGAAAGAAACAACCAGTATGTAAATGGTATGATTCATCCATAAAACAACTGCCATCATATCCTTAGATGGTGGTTGAAACATTTGCCTTTGTGACGATGGTGGGAACATTTATCAGAAATGTAATCACATAATACTAAATTGAAATTTGGGAGAGGTCTTTCACCCGGGGAATCCCTATTCTGGGGGCGGAACCTGACATTGTGACTGGTAGGGGTTCATCCATAAATGTTTGCTACCAGACTAAAAGGGAGGGGTTTAAACATTTAATGCAATCTGTAAAGCGCTCTTGATCTTGGCCTGCTGTGACTTTCTAGAAATGTGACTAACTAACTAACTAACTAACTAAATATTTTTATTAATAACGCAATGCTATGTTGCCACAAAATTGAACTTAATTAACACTTATAATTATTTTACTTCATTTTAAAAAAATTTGAAAAGTTTCTGAATATTTTTTCAGCTATAATAATTATAATGAATATTTTCAAATTAAACATTAATTTTGACATTGGAAAGACAAGATGACGAAGGGGGTCTGACTTTTTTGACGACGTGTGACGAGGGGAGGGGGTCAAAACAGCCAAAATCGTGTGATGTCATTTATGGATGGCCTCTAACAATGTGGGACAACAGAGCAGAAGGTTACAGGTTCTGTAACAACAGGAGCCCTAAGGTCAACTCAGCCTTACTCACTAGAGGGTGGTGATGACGGAGGGGGTCTGACTTTTTTGACGACGTGTGACGAGGTTGAGGGGGTCAAGGTCAAAATGAGGAGCAGTGGTAAGAGGCTGTGCTAAGCCAAACAGGTACACTATGCAATGCACTAACCCATTATCCATGATATTGCACGCCTGGCTGAGGGTTATAGCAACGGAAATCAGCGCTGCCTTAAGAGCCTGCAAGGCTCGGGAAGGACTTTGACTTTTTTGATTATTATTATTATTATTTATTATTATTATTATTATTATTATTATTATTATTATTATTATTGCTGTACTCCATGCAACACTCTCGATTATCCTCTTCTTTGTTCTCATGTTGATATTATTGTCTTTCCAAATGTTCTTCATTTTTCTGATGGCAACCCTTCCTTTTGTCAATCTGGCCTTTATTTCTTCCTCTAGGAACAGTCTTCTGATATAATTGTGCCAAGATATGTAAACTTTCCCACTTGTTCCATTACCTTCTGATCTACTCTGATGGAAACTTTGTCTCCGTCAGTTGTCATTACTTTTGATTTATTTACATTTATTTGAAGCCCATATTTTGCACTTGCTTTTCCACTCTGCTTACTAGTTCTTGAAGTTCCTGTGCACTCGATGCCAGCAAAACCACATCGTCTGCATACCTTAGATTATTAATGGTTAGTCCACCAACTTTGCATCCCCCTTTGAACCCTTCCAAAGCCACACGCATTATCATTTCTGCTATTATATTAAACAGACGTGGGGATATTGTACAACCTTGTCTCACGCCCTTTTTAATTTTGAACCATTCTGTGACTGTTCCCATTATTATTATTAGAGTGTTGCATGGAGTACAGCATCATATGGATGTGAAAGTTGGACTCTGAAAAGAAAAATACAGAGAAGAATAGAAGCTTTTGAAATGTACTCATTACGTACCATGCAAAGCATAAGCTGGAGAGATAGGAAAACCAATGAAGAGGTTTTGAAAATGTCAGGCACGGAAAGACGTTTCCTCAACATGTGCAAAAGAAGGAAGCTGCAATACTTCGGACACGTACAGCGGAACAGCGACACTAGGTCAACATTGGAGAGGACAATCCAACAAGGAATGATGTTGGGAACTAGACGAAGAGGGCGACCAGGGAGAAGATGGACGGATGACGTGGAAGAGTGGACAGGAATGAAAATGTCAGCAGCAGTCAAGAAGACAGAGGATCGACATGGTTGGAGGAAAGAAATTCATGCTGTCACCTTAACTTCAGTTCATGAAGGAACAAGGAGAAGATGATGATGATGATGATGATTATTATTATTATTATTATTATTATTATTATTATTATTATTACCAACCATTGCTTACAATGCAGCATGTTGTTGTTGCATCTTGCAGAATGGTTGTCCGGTCCAAACGGTGACTTGATTCTGAGAGATGAAGATGCGAGCACAGAAGTGGTCAGAGGTTGGAAGAAACTGAACACCCTTGCCCACTACCATGTCCCTGACGGAGCCACAATGGCGCTTATAGCCAGGCACATCAAGATGGCCTCAAACGGATTTTCTACAGGTAAGCTACTTTTTCATGCAGTTAAAAAAATTCAGTTCTTGTTTTGTTATTATTATTATTAGCGTACTGATTAATGTGGTGACTCATTCAGCCGAAATGTGTAAACACATTACAATGTTACAGATAACGTGCAGAATAGCCATGTTATAAGGTCCTCTTAACCGTGTATTTAACTGTAACTCAATGTAAAATGGACGGATATATCCGGGATCCCCAGTTAAGGGGTTAAGTCTCATCTTAAAGGTATCTAAAATCAGAGACAGCTGTATAGATGGAGGTAGACAGTTCCATGCCCATGCCTTTGCCATGGGAAATGCTCGATCCCCAACAGTGCGCAGTCTCTTATCATTATGTTATCATTATGACCTTTCGTGTGAGGCTACCTACAATAAAAGTCTAAACATCAGATACACTGTGTAGGCCTAAGTTATTGCAGGACCTTTTTTAACATGCAGTGACACACAAACTGTGCAGTGATAAATTGAAAATGTGCAGTGTTAAAACGACGTATTTTCTGTTTTTCGTGCAGTGATATATTTTCCAGACGACCTTATTTTGCTTGTTTTTTACACGGATGTCCACAGATTTTCTGAGTTTATTTTAGTGATCAATTTGCTTTAAAGAGGTTTTGAGTTATTGGCATTTAATACTACTGGTAGTTTCTTTATGGTATATAGAAGCATAGAAGCAGTGGGTTCTTAATTATTGCAATATGTGTTTAAAATAGACATCAGTGTAGCAATCGCCAGAGTAGACACTGTCAGTTTTATAGAATTAAGCAACAAAGGAACTTTTTTACTTAAAGAAATATATTTGTTCATTTTAAACAAATGTGTTTTTCAATAGGCAGCTCAAAATCATCTCTTAACATCAGCAGAATTATTTCAGCTGCAGAAAGAAATTCCAAAAGTTTTCATCTTGTTAGTATCTTTATGTTTGTTTGTTTGCTAAAACTTGAACTTTTGCTTCATTGTTTTAAGGTGTTCACTTATGAAAGAGAAAGACAGATTTTTTACTTTTATTACTGAAATTTCAAACTGAATATATCCTGTGAATATGATTAAATATATCAGTAGACTACATTTCATAATTTGAAAAGGCTTTATATAGACAATAAGATGATTTGAATTGGAAATTTTATTACAGGCATGTTCAACAGTAAATTTTCTTAATTGTTTGGAAAATTAGTACACATATTTATTTCTGCAAAATTTGAGAATTTTCATATTGTATGTGTAACAAATTATTTATAGAACATATATTTTTGGTCTATAATCTCAAAGTTTTTACTCACAATTAGAATTGAGCTTTGAATGTTGGTTTGATTTGATTTATACTTCTGAATTAAACTTTTTAAAGAAATCTGTTTGTGGATATTCATCTTGAAACTTGTCTGTCACTGGTTAAAAGTGAGAGAATTCTTAAATGTATTGTGCTTAGGTGTTGCCTGATGAAGGACAAAATGTTGGTCGATCTCAGAAGGTCGTTTCTGAAATATTCCTTACAAGACTTCTTGCCACTAAGGTCAGCAACTCTCTGTTAAGACGTCCTTAGATGTCTGAGATTTATACAGAAGAGTTTAAGTGCAAATTTATACTGCAAAATTATCACAGAAGTTGTATCAGTCTATCTGAGGCACCCATGCCATATGCACAAATATACAGTTGTTCTTTAAATACCCTGTGGAACAGATTCAACACTTAGCAGACGCTCATCATCGCTGTTACTGATATGCAGATTCGTCTATAAATAACGAATTTTAACAAAAATTCAATGCTTGTTTCCTGAATATCTCATTTCTTCCTTCCACTTTGATAATTTTCTCATGCTACCTCATTGCCTCAATGGTATCTGAGGTTTCAACCCAACTCTTACTGTATGACGACGATATCAGCATGAAGTCGATTAAGTTTGCTTTTTATGTCTTGGATTCAGTGTACCCTGCAGCAATACGTTGACGACTTGTTTTCCGTTATCCTTACTCCAGACACTTCGTCCACATTGTCCGCTGTTAAATATCTGTTTGATTTTCTTGACGCTTCTGCACATCATCATGGCATCGCTGATCAAGAAGTACTTCACACCTGGAAGTGCAACAGGTAGTACAGCTGTGTGAAAAAGTCCTGCACGTTTCATGTTTCACGCTCCTCACAAAAATTTTGTTGTGAGGATCAATAAGGCAATCACACAATAATTAGCAAATTCTTTACCAAAAACATCAATACCCGTTGATATATATTGAGATTTGCATATCCTAAATCATTAATGGTTATTCAGATATTCATAAAAAACAAAAATCCCAAAATCCTATAAACATGCAGGACTTTTTCACACAGCTGTAGTAGTAGTAGTAGTAGTAGTAGTAGTAGTAGTAGTAGTAGTAGTAGTAGTAGTAGTAGTAGTAGTAGTAGTAGTAGTAGTAGTAGTAGTAGTAGTACTAGTAGTATATTGTTATGGTTATTCACATATAAGTATTTACTCATAGATTAGAGCTTTTCATAGTTATGCTTTAGTATTAATGCAGTCTGAGAAAGCCATTATTGTAAAAATACCCAATCATAACAAAGAAAGTTTGCACTGATGTTGAAATGAAAACTCTAGTAATGTCAATTTGACACTTTTCACATTGTTTGGGCATTGTAGCAGAAAAATGCCTTTTTTCTTTTCTTGCTTAGTTTCACTTTTTATCATATGTCGCTTACCTAGCTAAATGAATTCCTTCTGATATTTTGCTATCTAGTCTTTTGCTGAGATTCTGGGTCAACATTATAAAAAACCCAGAGTTCGTTTTTGACATTCACAAATCGCCGATTGTCGACTCATGTCTTTCAATTATTGCCCAGACATTTATGGACAGCTGTTCAATACATGATCAGCGGCTGGGAAAGGTAAGCACATGAAGACAGACACTTTGTCATCATCACGATTGTCGTCATCATCATCATCATAATCATCTTCAAGAACAGTGAAAAGTAATTAATTCTCCGTAACTGGCCGTTACTTGGTTTCATTTATAGTCATTGGTCGATATTTTTTTAAAAAGTGGGGTTGTCACACTCTTACCCCAAAATTTTCAGTCTCAAGTGTGGGTTGAACAGCAGCCATAACCAATGGGGGTTAAACCACCAACCCCTCCCCTCAACAAATCTAGCACTGCTTTAAATATGGTAAACTCGATAAAACAGACTTTGTAGTAGTGAAAGCAGAGTGTATTTGTAGTGTATTTGAAGTTTTCAACTCCCATTAATAATTATTACTGGCACAATGAAATTTTAGTGTCTATTTTAATATAAAGTGAATATTTATTCAAGCTGCCAGTTTGAAATCTCATAAATCAACTCATTTTCTATCTCCATGTTTAGGATTCACCATCGACTAAGTTATTATATGCTAAAGACATTCCTCGCTATCGACATTTAGTAAACCAGTTTTATAAAAGCATCAACGACATGCCACCAGTTGACGACTCTCACATGAGTCATTTGATGAAGGAACAATCTAAGGTAAGAATTGCTATTAATGCCTTCCCTTTAAATTTCATTCCATTTATCGGTTCATACGTTGAAGTATATTCATTTGACGATTACATTAAATCGGATAATTCTTTTTTCTGGCAACTATGAAATTTGAATTAATGCTTGATATGAATATAATATGCTGATGTTGGGTATTTATTTATTTATTTATTGAAAGTTAGGATTTATGTGGTGAATCATCCTAGAAGGACTACTTGAACACATTACAAAGTACATGAATAATATAGGTCAGGATTTAACAGAATAGCTCATCTCAAACAGCCAAGTCTTCAGTTGCTTCCTAAATATGTCCAGAGAAGGTGATGATTGAACACAGACTGGAAGACGATTCCAGGCTTTCGCTGCGGTAACCGGGAAGGCACGGTCGTCGGCAGTGGCAAGGCGTGTGCGCGGCACGAGGAGTGCTTGAGTGGAGCCAGATCGCAGATGCCTTCTACTATCTGTGTCAGCTGATCTCTGGAGTTCGCACCGGAGATAGGAGGGGCCGATGTCGTGCAGGCACCGATAGACGAGGGTTGCCAACTTATACGTTATTCGCTCGGGGACTGAGAGCCAGTGTAGGTCGATCAACAGTGGTGTGATGTGGTCATACTTCCTTGATTGAACTTTTTTTTTGAAAAGTTTTATTGATATGCTTAGCAGTACAATTCATATTGTCTGATGACTTGCATCTTTTTTGTCTGTTACAGACAAGCCAAGCCGTTTTCAACAGAAAGTTTGCTTTGCAAGAACTTTTCAAATACACCAAACAGTATAACTTGGAGGTAACTAGGAAGATAACTATCATATTTCTGCAAACACATTGTGCTCACAGAGAGGAAAATCTCATCTAACTAGTGGCAAATATGCAGGATAAAATTATAGCCTTATAGGTTTGCAAATGTGTAAGATGTATGTTATTTATGGAAAATACAGTACCGGTATATGTCTGTTACACACTAAGCACCAAAACTTCAGTTTACAAATACATGTTTCAGTAAAATAGCTGGTGCTGCAGTGCATATCCTGTTACACTGCACAATACTCAATAGGCCCTAGTATATGTACCGGTAGTGCTACTTTAACAATACTGTATGGTGTTATTTAATACAGCACGTATCAAAGCTTCCCAATCCTAGCAAGTCCCAACCCATTACCATTTGTGGACCAGCATTGGACAAGAGTTTGGAAAATGTTGACATACTGAGCACTTTAAAGAGCAACTGTTCAAATGCACTTTCACTATCAATGTTTACATTACTATTATTACTTGCTCCATAATATTGCAAAGGCTCAGAGAAATACAAGAGTTTCTTCCTACAACTGAATTTGCCAGTCTGGTTTTGTCATGCCCAAAGTGGATTACTGTAATAGTCTTCTCTATGGCCTACCTGACTACGAGTTGAATCGCCTGCAGTCGGTACTGAATGCAGCTGCAAGACTTGTCTTTGGTGCTGGACGTCCTGACCACATCACCCCACTAACTCACCGGCTTCACTGGCTCAAAGTCTGAGAGAGAATTGAATACAAACATTCTCTTCTTGCATTCAAGTCCATAAACCAGATTGCTCCAGACTACCTTCAGGAGTATTTCGTACCGACAACATCACGAAAGTTGCAACTGTCCCTGCGGTCCGATGCTCAAAGTCTTATGAAGATACCTCACTGTAAAACATCACTCGGTTCCAGGTCATTTGTAGTGTCAGGGCCAAAGACATGGAACGATCTACCGATAATTGTGAAATCATCCTGTTCTCTGACATCCTTTAAGAAAAATCTTAAGACTTATTTGTTTAGAAAATCTTATTCTCTTCTGCCTTAGATTGTTTTCCATTTATATTTTTTGCTGATGACTGTTATTTTATTTATTTTTATTGGACTCTGTAATGTTCCCTTGCTCCTGACATTTTGGTAATATGGCACACAAGAAATTGTCAGTTTAATAATAATAATAATAATAATAATATGGGTTTGGTAGAAAATGTTTATTAGTCACTTCTGCAATCTTCTTGTGTAGATCAACAATTGGGTGCTAATAATGGAAATAGTGAAAAACTAATATGGCAAGAAGTTCAAAGTTAGATTTGTATGTTTGTATGAAAGCTGCTTTAATAATCCCACTGTTTATAATTGTGAATTGATCGACTGTTTGCCCTTGACAATTTCTTCAAGGTTCACATTGAGAGTTTAGTTGAAGTTGAAAAGGGCCAAGAAAATGGAAGTGTATATGTTCATTGTAATACATTTTTCTGAAATTTTAGCTACTGGAGGCATTAGAAGACAACCCCAATACTCAGAAGGATCAGTTATCGAAGGCATTTGCAAAAGCCTCTGCATCTATGGAATGCCTGAACAATCTCTAGTCATTGTACTGGTCGGAGCAACAAAAGCAATTCGCGTTCAAAGTGTCTGTCAATTCTTCAACAGAATGGCAGTAATTTCACTAACTGATTGAGTGCTCAGAAGCTGAAACCAGCCGTTTGTTACGTTCATGGAAGTCTAAAGATATACAAATTATGATCAGAGGAACAGTGTGCCTATAATTGCCAGACATAAATAATATATAATCATGAATATCTATATGCTGTATGATATAAATAATTATAAACACGCTTTACTGATAAAAAGCTGATCATTAAAGGTGATCTTTCATGATGTCATGCAGAAACTTTGTACACTTGGCATGAAATTAAATCTAGCAAAATGAAATAAAAGCTTTGAATGGAAAATATCGTAGAAATCTGTAAGCTAGATTTTTAAAATCATCTTTGTTTACAGCACAGTACTATAAATAAAATACTGTTGCAGTCTACAGTATACAAATTGGCATCTTCAAACTTAAAAATTATATTCAGAATTGAGAGCAAAGCAGACATGGGTCAATTACAATTATAATTGTAATTCAATTGTAATTAATTACATTTTTCCAATGTAATTGTAATTGTAATTGATCTGTGAAAAGTTCAATTACATGTAATTGTAATTGCCATTTGTGTAATTGTAATTGTAATTGAGCTATTGTAAATTCATTACAGGAATGTGAGTTTTATAAGTTCTAATAGCGTATTAGCATGTATGAGCCGAAGTCTTGTCAATGTATCGCAAAATACATTGGATGGTTAGTGAATTGTCGAAGCACAACGGTTATTGGTAAATGGACTCACTGCTCTGGTCAGTTGCCATGCAAACATTTACTTACCGGCATTTACTTTTTACTGCCTTTCAAATTGAAGGAACCAGCTTATCATATGTCTACTTCCTGTGTTCTGCGGCTTTTTTTGTGAATAAAAGTTTAATGCCAGCTACCAGTAAAGATGAGCGTAAATCAAGCAGGAGTAATATGGAATTATTTGAAAAGTCTGATGACTTTAATAATGCTGTTTCAATGCAAATGTTAAAGTGAAGTGCCGGTTGTGTGGTGAATTAGTGTCATGCTCGAAAAAGGCTACTTTAATTTGTTGACTCATTTACCTTTTGTGTTACAGTTTTTTAAATAGGCTGTAGCATATAAATTTGTTGAACTAATTTATGTTAATTATTTTAGACACTTAAGTTTTTTAAAAGAAGCAGAAAGAGGAATGAAAAGTAATTGTAATTGTAATTGTTCCCAATGTAATTGGCTGTAATTGTAATTGTAATTGACAAAAACCTGTATAATTGTAATGTAATTGTAATTGCTTAAAACGTAATTGACCCATGTCTGGAGCAAAGTGCTGCTGCAAATAATAAAAAGCATTGCAGTGATCACTAACTAGCTGCTGCTGTGAACATTTTATAAAAATGCCAAAGAAAAAAGTGCTTTATTCACCTTCATACTCAAAATCGAAGAACCATTGATGCCAACATATTAGCTTCATAACATTCCTGTTCAACACAGTACTATTTCTCACCGATTTCACACGCGCGCGCGCGTGTATATATATATATATATATATATATATATATATATTGCTGTAAACAAAGATGATTTTAAAAATCTAGCTCACAGATTTCTACGATATTTTCCATTCAAAGCTTTTATTTCATTTTGCTAGATTTAATTTCACGCCAAGTGTACAAAACTGGACTAGAGAGCATGTCGCAGGCTTGATATCCGAGAAGCCCTAAGATAGACTCAGGATATTATTGCTCTGCCACATGTTCCTATGCCTTGTACTAGTCTGTCATCGCAGACCCTTCTATAGACTATAGTGTCTCAATACATGTACAATTGTACATGGCCTAAGTAGCACAGTTTGCAAGTTTCAATATGTATGGTTCAGTAATTTGCAATTACACTGTAGTATATTGGCCACCCTGACAAACCTACATTTGTGACCTTTCTGTCCACAAAATTCATAACAGTTTCCTGATACAGGGTACACTTGTTTTCAAATGCTTGGATATGTCTCTCATTTCTTTAGAGTCCAAGCTTCACAACTGTAGGTTGAAACAGGCAATACCAGAGCTTTTATCAGATGTAGCTCGGTAACAATACTGATTGATTTGTTTTTCCACTCACACACACAATTCCTAAAAGCCCTACAACTATTTAGCTCCATCATTTAATCATCATGTTTCAGCCAACATTAACAACACATTTGTCTGTTTAAATATTTTTTCTTACTATTATTTTTATCAAATTCAATACAATCATTTCAGTTACAATTTCTAGCATAAAGCTGTAACAAGATACTACAGTAGAATTCCACTATATTGCAACTCAAGGGACCGTGATAAATATTTAGATATATCTAATTTTCGATATAAGTGTATCCAATTCTAGGTCATAGAAAGCCCAAATTTCGTTTTGATCAAATGTGTATGTTTGGCTATTATACCGTCAAAAATTTAGATTTTGTGTCAAAATATTAAGATGTCCATCAGTAAATGTTAGAAATAATAAGGTCTATCTATACATAAACAAACCCAATGAAAAAGTATGAACCAATACATAAAATTATGAAAATCTCTTTCTCTAAAAGCCCAATGTTTTTATTTGTCAAAGCTGACAAGGTCTGGCTGTCCGACCAAGCAGACTGATTGACTTTGTGGACAAAGTAGGCTACAGTAATTAAAGTTTCTAAGTCTACAAGAGTGTAAATCTAGAGCAATTGAGAAAGCAAAACCCTTCCAATGTATTTGACTATTTGATGGCCTGCTTATTCAGCCAAAGGTGTAAACTCTGGTAAAAAAGTGGGGGACCCAACCCTAATGCCTTTCCCCTTCACTTAGCCTACACTTTCAAAGTGTGGAGGGAGCTCGACCTTAGCGGAGTTATAGATGTTTATGCCTATGTATCCAGTGGTCAGGGGAATATCCCTCATGCAGTGTTTAATCTAGACTCCTGGACTCTGGGGGAGGGGAGGGAACTGACAAAACCGGGGGGAATTCTGCTAGGGGCTGCTGTTAGTTGATGTAGTATGCCAAAATTTCTGGGGGGAATTTGAAATTTCCGGGGAAAAGAGCAATTTTCCCCTCCGGAAACGGCCTAGATTAAACCCTGCCCTCATTGGACTAATGATGCAGCTCTCAGTGGTCTGAGCTGCAAAGTTTAGGGTAGAGGAGATAATAGCCCGCTATACAAAGATTCCCGATGACATCAACCAAAGTAAAATATTTACAGCAAATTCCAGTTACATCAAAGCTCAAGGGGCCACAATAACAAATGCACTTCGACATACTGAACGGGTAGCTTTGATATGGGGGTCTATCCATGGGCGTAAAACACGGGGGGACGGCGGGGGACGGTCCCCCCGAATAATTAGTTGGCGGGGGACAGAGTATCAATTATCCCCAATGTTTTGGCATATATGGTAAAAAATTCTATCCTACCCTATGATGTTGATGCCAGAATTACGCCAAATCCACATTCTCTCATTTCGGATGACCTTTTTTGCTTGTCAGGGTATTTGGAGAGGGAAAAATATAAAAATATCAGGATGACCTTCTTTTTTGGCTTGTCAAGACGTATTTCATGAACGATTTTAAGTCCCCGCCATAATATGCAATATCCCCAAAATGGGGATATTTATATTTCTTTCAACTTTTAAAAATTATTCTATCCCCCCAATGTTGACGCCAGGTTTACGCCCCTGGGTCTATCCAACGGGCTTCTGAGAAACAGCTTCGACATAACCGAATTTCGAAATAAGCAAGTTCGATATATTAGGATCTCTTTTGTATTTATTAACATTGTGTTGGATGGGACCGGCATTTCAACTTCAACATAAGCAGGATTTCGATATAAGCGAGTTCAACATATCCCAATTCTACTGTATTACTATCCCACCCTAAACCTCGAAGAAAAATTATCAAAGTTTTATTAACATCAGAATATAGCATCAATGACTGTCACTTGAACTGTATGAAAACCTGAACAGTTGGCATAAAGTTATTCGCAACAGAGACACCTTTCAGGACAATTATGACATCGTACTGCACTTTGAATTAGCTTTGTTGATTTTCAAGCCCATTCACACAGCAACATTTGGCTTCATTCATTTTCTGTTATGTTGTCAGACATGAATAGGATTTGCAGAATGGGGCATCTTCAAGATGAATGACTAATAAAAGGAATTGGCATCTTTACCAGCAGACAGGCTAACAAAAATCTGCAGCGCCAGAAGGCCAATGCAAGTTGTAAACAAGGCCTTGATGAGAAGCAATATCCACGATCCAAATCCCATCAGGTGAACCAATACCCTGCAAAAAAGACCACCATTACCATTTATGCTTCACTTTGAGATGCCAAACATCATAAAATACAATGAAAACAATTAACAATTTATTTTTAATTCAATTGGCTCTTTTCTCTAAACTATGATTTCATTTAAATTTTCTCACAAAATTTAAATATCTGCAAAATAATGTATTTTTAGAGAAAGCAAAGAAAAGGACAAACTAAACACTAAATTTACAATAAATTTAGATTTAGTCTAGCACAAGTCTAGTCATGACTAATATCTTTTGAACCCTTTGAGCAAACTTTAACCCAAAATCTACTGCACCAACTAATGCATATTAACCCAATCACCAGAGAAAACATTTTTTCAGTCTATGCTTTCAACTCCTATCACTATCACCTGTTTGTATTATGCATGAAGGCTATTTTCAAGTAGTTAATGTTAGCATTTCTTCTATGACAAATGTCATTTTGGAAGCATTGACCATTCTTAATAAAATGAAGAATATTAAAACATTGCAATGGCCAGCCAGATATCATCTGACATTCATTTTCTCAAAACATTTTCTATAATAAGGCACATTCCTCTAAGAATCTGTAAAAAAGCTGCAAAGCTCACTCAAAAATTAATGGTCGATAGCAGCTTAGCCCAAGAAGAGCAACAACAACAGGCAATGACGTTTTGTTGAGATCTGTTCTGCTGTAGAGCCAGATGAGAGACGCCGTTGCCACGTGCTGCACCTGAAAACATTATTTAGTTTATCTGGCATCACACGAATCAAGAAACTGGAATGCAAAAAAATGAGTAACTTTACTGAAAAGGTTTTAACGAATTATTACAAATTGCTAAAACAGAAAGGCTAACAAAACATCTAATTGCAGCCATAATCAATAATAATAATTAAACTAACAGTCAAATATCAAATGCTTCCAAAACCCAACTTAGGTGAATTAAAAAAGAGAAATTCAAAGCAAAATAATTTAATGGAATGAGCTTTTTAAATATAAAAGTATATATATATATATATAAAGTTATAGTAAAAAGCGTAATAATAAAATGGACAGCATTTTGTCAATTTAACATACCAGATTTATATTTGATTCGAGACTCAGCTGAATGTACTTCCAATCAAATTCAATTCCTCTAGCTCCAATCCAGAGCGGTAGAAACCTAGACGACACCAACAACACAGTGTTTTACTGATGTTAGACACCAACTTCACTCACACCATTCCAGATTTGCAGCCTAGTTGGCAGGACTTTCAGATACCAGTCTTCTCCATAGTGCTCTATCTTGAACATAATATGCTTGGACTCAACGAGAGCTTTAATCCCAGTTTCTTCAAATCTTTCTTTATTATTTCCACAAAGGTTATATATGGCACTCCATATGGTGGTCTTTCTTTTATATTTTTAGTGACATGCAACCCTCAACAGTCCTCATTAGGAACTACAGGTGATGAAAAGCTAAAAGGACTTGCCTTACGGCAGAGAACTCATCAGTCAAAAATAGATAAAATTCTAATATGTGACCATTATGGATGAGCTTATTTAAAACATTTGAAAAGCATAGATTCAACAAACATAATAACCCTACTCAAAAATTACCCTACCCCGTCATAATCAGCTCAGCAAGCGCCCAACCAACACCAGCAATCATGAATTTCAGTTGACCTTTGCCCGCTATCTGTGTCATCACCAGGTGGAGACCAAAAAGGTCTGCCACATCGACGGTTGATTTCAGAAATTCCTTTAAAAAAATTAATTTATTAAACATTGCTATAAATGCATAATCACAGCACCAATTAATATTTGTTCATGTTCTCTTCATCGTACAGTTTCTTCAACAGCCTTGCAATTCAACACTTTTCTCTTCTCTCTCTCTCCTTGAGTGCCTTGTATCTATTGATGTTGTAGTCAACCATCGCTAAGCCACATCATTCCTTGTCATCCTTCCGCATTTTTCATCCATCAAGTGTCCTTCTAATATCTTTGTCATCATCACGTTTCCTCTAAGATGTGACCAATCCTTTCCATTGATTTGGTTGACATCTTATCAACAGATTATAAGTACTCATCAATTAACTTATTGGAACAACATGTTTTAAAATTAATGGCCCAAAGGTCCCTTTCATCCCCGTGCATCTAATAACATCATCTATTGATCAAAATAATTCTATATCTGTGCTTCTAAAAGTCTTTGGCTATGGCATACTAAAACGATACCCACAATAGGCATTAGGCAAGTTCTAAAAAACTGATAGGGAAGCCAGTGTGGCACAATGAATTCATTATACTTATATAGCTACATTTGCTCCAGCCAACTTGCTTAGACATAATCAACAACATTTATTTTAAAATGTCCAGTGCACGACTGAACGTGCACTAACTATAAACTGCAAAAATGTTCTGTTTTCAATGCATCAGTTTATGTCTTAGAACTGATTTGTCACCTGACAATGATACTGTATATACTCGAGATAAAGTCAATCCAAGTATAAGTCGACCCCTAGATTTTGGGTATTTGAAGGTGTCTAAAGTCATTGACCCGGGAATAAGTCGAAGTGACGTCATCGCGGCGAACCCTCTTGAGGCGATAGTGAGAGTCGGAACAATGGCGGACGCGAAGTGGGCATGTTGTGGCAGCGGCGCCATTGTTTTGATTGAAAAACTGCATTTTAGCTTTGAACTATCGAGAAACTGAACGATTTTCACATTCCCAGATTGATTCCTGACGATTAAGAAAATTTTAAACCTGCTATTCGCTCATTCTTGACAATATATAAATCTTAAATACCGGTAATCTTGAATTTTTTATATTTATGTAGCGCCAATATTTAATTAATATTTATGTGGCGCCTATAAATTACCAATCTTAAAAGCGCTGATGTGAACTTTTATTTAGATGCCGTAGCGTATGTTGAAAATAATTACGCAGTTAGCTAAATTAATTATTTTCGACATGCTATGTATGGAAACTTTACCCAACAGTTAGTGCCTCGAGTATAAGTCGAGGTCAGGATATATAACCTGTGAATTGGCCTTAAATTTCTCGACTTTTTCACGAATATATACGGTAATCTACAATCTTATAACCTATTAAACTGAACATCTTGGATTTAGTTTTGGAAGCACTGCTCCAAGTCACAGTATTCAGGGCTTCTTAAACATGTTTATTCCATCAGCATCTGTTGTGTTGTTAGCTTTTGTTACATTAGCAAATGAAGAGCTGAATTAGAAACCACTTTGCTACCTGTGACAGGCTTTTCTTCATAGAGAAATGATAACAAATATAATAAATCTAAATTTAACTAAAACATTACATGTGAAACTAAAATGCTCTGCAGACCCCGATGATGTCAATCTGGCCGGATGGGATATCTGAAGCTGGAAAGAATGTTGCAAGAAACATCATCTTGCACAGCTGGGTAACTAGATAAGCAGCACCTGACTGAACACATTTCCAAAAGGCACTATATTCAGCCCTAACAAAAACACAAACAGCACAAACAAATTTCAGCAATTGTGCTAAGGAATTATAAGGAAACAAATTCTTGCAGTAACGGTAGTTTGTTACTTAACAACCATAGATTGTGGTCAGATACAAGCATCTAGTAACAACAAAAATCACTCTTGAAAGTAAAAAAAAAATCAAGTTAAATAAGCCACTATAGAGGGTAAAAAACTTCTCCCCTCAACCACATTATAAAAACCACATTATTAAAAGTTGGTAGACATGAGCGAACGCGACTCCAATGTAAACAATGTATCAGTTCACGCACTGTGACCAAAGTGCATCAGTCAGCACACCATCACACACATGCCCAAACACAAACAAGCTCACACAAACACACAAACAAGCTCACACAAACACTTTTTATTGTGCCACATGTTGTAATTCAGATATAAATTAGATACTTTGAATGTTCTAAACCAGTTTTGAAAAGCACAATATGGCTGGAGTCATCCTCCTACATTAGGATAAAATTCAGAATTAAATGAGATACACTGTTTGCAACAATGACTGTGCTTGTTATAATCAGTTTGACATTTTCCACATTACACAAAATGTTATGGGTTACGGTTTTCAAGATTCACAATAATAATGTATTTCAGCTCCAAATAGTTTTAAATTGTGCTATATCAGGTTTGAAACTGAGATATAACAAGGTTAAATGCATAAAATGCTCAATTATACCTCATTCACGCCTATATTTGAACCATATATTGCATGACGACCCCTACCATGTGGCACTCTTTCACACTTGTGTCTATGCTTTCTACATGTCTCCTTCACTTCTAATTTTCACCTAGAATAACTGCGACATGATTATCATTTTTGGATTTGCACCATAACACCGTTGAATACATAAAATGCTCATTTACACCTCATTCGCACCTATTTTTTGACACTTATATTGCAGGACGACCCCTACCATGTGGCGCTTTTTCACAGTTGGTTTTATTTCTTAGCAGCCTGGTAACTGCATTATAACAAGGTTCCATATATAAGAGTTTATTTGACAGGAAACACCTCTCGATGTCTCTATGGCTCTATCATCGGGACTTCTTTCCGTACTTACGGACTACTTTCGGACTATTTCTGTTTAAATTGGAGTCGCGTTCGCTCACGTCTACTTAAAAGTTTAAGAGCAGTGGTTGGCTAATGGGCAAATCTCGCCAGCCAACACTTCGGAGATTCGCCCCATGGCGAGAAAAAGCATTGTGCATTCAACATAACCTGTGGTTTTAAATAATCAGCCGCTCTATGATTTCTCGATAGGAGAGCAAATTTCCTAAGCTTCGGCTGGCGAGTTTCTCGCCAGTGATGCCTTGTCCTTGGACCTCTCTCAACCCGAGGTCGTCCTTGGCTAATTACATTGACTGACGATATTTAGTGCAGTATCCTTAGCTAATAGCAATAGACCTCAACATTAAACCTATGACACAATGCATGGTTGAGAGGCGAATCATACATGCTGACGGTGAAACGCGTTGAGGACGAACAGTCTAGAAACCTAACAGCGATATTAAGCTATATAGAAAGAATGAGATTATTCGCACTCCGTAGGGCGAGAAATAAAATTTGGCCTATTCGCACTCCGTAGGGCGAGAAATAAAATTTCGCCTCCGTAATGCACTGACCCGAAAATGGCTTATGGGCACTCCGGAGTGCATTTGCTGCACTGTGAACTAGCGCTTTAAAATGTTCGCAATAATAATATGCAAACTAAAACTGCCTAATCGCACTCCATAGGGCATAAAAATCAACTCCGCCTAGTCGCACTCTGAATATAATATGTGATGGTATATTGTCACTGCTTAGTTCGTCAAGACTCTAAAACAGGCTATTGGCACTACGTAGGATGAGGATTAAACTGCGATGCGCCAATACGACCTGTTTTGCTAGTCAGACTTTTTGGGAGCCGAGGTTTTTTTGTTTGTGCGACATTTTTGGGAGTCGAGATTTTTTTTGCTTGTCAGACTTTATTTGGGATTTTTTGAGATTTGACATAGGCTACCGATTTGGGTTTTTTGCCTGACAGACTACTTTTTTAGTGGGAGGACATTTTCACTTATACACTTCAGTGCGTAATTGTACTTCACCGATTTTTTTATCCAACTTTTATTTACAACATCGACGCTTTTCGATTTCTTTATTACAAATAATTGATTTGTTTTTCATAATCAGACAAAACTCCATAGTGTTAGCAAGATATAAAACTGCGTTGTGCCCTAATTCGCGTGATAAGGCCACGCCGATGACTGCTGGCGTGGCCACGCCAATAACGGCAGGCGTGGTCGTATCACGTGATTCTGGCTCTGATTGGTGGAGTGCGAATAGTCCTAGTTTCGACTCTTCGCACTCCGGAGTGCGAATAGTCACTTTCATATAGAAATGGTATCACCATTGACACACATGTACGCTGTTTAAATAAATAATTTGTGCTAATAATTAAATTCCGCTTTTGCTACTTACAATCCAGTGCTCCTATAGATGATAATGTAAGGAATATAAGCGAGTGCAACGCAGTTCCCGAAATGGAAAAAAGTCATTTTCCACAGAAAAGAAGAGAATCAAAAACAAATAACAAACCGGAAACATCATCCGAGGACCGAGATCTCTTCGCGAGATTTCGACGAGCGTTGTTATCTGCAGCCAAGTCTGCGGCAAATTTTCATTTTTAGGTTTTATTTTATTTATTCTATTTCATACTTCATTATATCGATTCTCGATTTCATGGTCAGTGAATCACGTTGGTCAACTCTTCAACCCTCTTTCTGTGGATATTAAATTCTGCCTAACCACAACAAAAGATTCGTGACGTAGATCATCTTAAAGAAGTGCTAACATTGATTCATTGAATTTGATACAGTGGTTGAACTGTGGTTCTCACACAGGGCAGTCCCTACTGAACCACTTTAAACCTTGTTAATGTTGTTATATTATATTATATTATATTGTATTATATTGTATTGTATTATATTATATTATATTATATTATATTATATTATATTATATTATATTATATTATATTATATTATATTATACTATATTATATTATAATTTTACTGGTTATTCGGGCTAAAGGGGGACACATTGAACGTCGTTTGGACTAGGACTAGGCTTACCTTCCGTAGTCTGTAGCAAATTTTGTTTTAAGCGATTACGTGACGCGTCGTAGGCTATGTTAATGTTGTAATGACGTCAATTTCGGGTCTACCTGTTCGTTAATTACTGTTTTTCTTCGTCATATGTGTTAGAGCAATGTTAATTACTTTAGATTTTTCGAATTCTCAAGTAAATCTTCTCAACTTTCGAACTTTTCTTTCCATTGTACCTTAAATATTAAGAATTTTAAAGTTACGTCGTTTCAAAAGCGAGCGGCATTTAATTATTGGAACACCCTGTATACTAGTGTATAGGCCTATAAGTCGCGGGTTAGGGTGAATTTAAATTAGATTGAATTGTGTCATTTTTATAACCAATACCACCAGTGTTTATTCTAGCCACCTTGACATAATATAATATAATAATATAACAAGGTTTATAATATAATATAACAAGTGGTTCAGTAGGGACTGCCCTGTGTGAGAACCACTGTTGGGGTAGTTTGAAATGTTTGGGGGCAAGAAGGTTTGTCTGCCCAAAAACCTTGACGAGCAAAAAAAGTCATCACATCCTTCCTTTTCTTTCAAATACTCTTCTATATGGTCGTGTCCTTTTCTTTTTCCCCTCTCCCAAATAAAAAACCCGGCATCTCTCGTCACACTTTCGGGGGGGAAATTTCCATCCCCCAATGCAACATATAGAAATTTTGGGGAAATTTTCAAACTTTTGGGGGGAATCCCCCCAAAAGGGCCTAGAATGAACACTAGCTTGCACTATATTCCGCTGTTCACCCACTTTATTTTGAATTCCTTTCTGCTTTATGCCGTGCTTTGTATTTCAGATTGTGGTTGTGTACAGTGGTGACTGCAGCAAGAATGCCTTGCAGAACTTTACCCCGACAGAGATTGGATACATGAACGTTATCCCGAAGTGCCTGGATTCTTCTGCAAAATATCCTGTCTTTGAAAATTTGCCAGAAACCTACGCTGCCATTAACACATACCTGATCAACTCACCTCTATAGAAAGTCAACAGAATTTGCAATTAAAATGTTGTTACCAGATTTCAATCAATCAATCAACTTCTATAGCGCCACTCATAATGCCCAGGGCATCAGCCGATGGCGCACCAAATCCAAATAGCATTAGAGCCAGGTCAAGCCAGATTTATTGTTTAGGAAAATCTTAATCTAGATATGTGATGTTTGGAGATATACCGACCCAGGCCTTAGGTTAGGTTATGTTAAAAGGTCAATTTATATAGCGCAAAACATAAACGAAAAGTCAAAGGCTAGAGCGCTTTACACTAATAGGGCCTACGTACGATGTCTCGAAGAAATAAGTTTTAAGTTTGTCTTAGTCTTAGGAGACTTCATACATCAATTAAGATGCTCAAATGTATCATATTATTGCAGATTAAATCCACTGTTATTGACTAGGCAGACTAGAAATTTGACTAAAGTAACGGTAAACAATTTACATGAGCTAAGTAAGAATCATCTGTTATACCTGTCAACTTACTCATTGGTCAAGACCGCCAGCACTTGATTGATTGATTGATTGACTGACTGACTGACTGCATGACTGAATGATTCATGCTGTTATCATTTGGATTGTGGCCATAATCTCAACTTTTTAAAACTTTTAATCCATTATTGACGCAGAGAAATGTTTCTCATGCAATGTAATGCATTCAACCTAATTTATATAGCACTCATGCGGCTTAACTCCTACAAATTAGCTTTTTTCTAGCACTTTATCTCATTCTCATTCCCTTCCTGCTCTGTCCTGTGTTCCTGTGGCTGACCGGTTGTTGTAGGCCTACGTATTTAGATAATTGTGTGCAGCTGATTTGTCAGGTATTGCTATAGCGGCTCTACTTGGTAAACAGCTAGGCCTACTACGGCTTCGCTGTCTATCGCCGCCAGTGGCATAGCAGCCATATGGACAACCTGGCCAAATGCCAATTGAGGGCCCCCGACCTGCAAAGGGCCCCCGACCCGATGTAAACAATTTTTTCTCGAAAAGTTGTAAAGTTGTCAGATCGAAAGATCGACAAGCAAAAAAAGGTCGTCAACGTTTTAGCAAACTCGTCAGATCGTCTCTGGAAAGGGCCTCCTGCCCGTTTTCGCAAAGGGCCCCCGAGCGTGCTGCTACGCCAATGTAGACATTGGGGAGTTTAAAATTTGGGGAGGGGCTGAAACATTACGGGAGGTCATACTACTTGACAAAATGTCATAATTTTGGAGGGAAATTTCAAATTTAGGTGGAAATTCTCTCCCAGAGAATGCCTACAGTGTAGAATAAACACTGTACGTCTTCACGAGCCAAATTTGTTGAAATTATAATTGGGCTGGTATAACGATTAAAATTTTCTTGTTCGATTAATCGGAAATTTTTTAGTCGATTAATCAATTAATTTCGATTAAAATAATTACATAGGGCCTATAACTTCTAATTGATCTCTTTGCTTTGCAACTTTGCATAGGCCCTGTTGTCTACTTGGCAGTCTTATCCTTTAGAAGGCTTTGGTCAGACATTTGAAGAGTTTTGGACCAATAAGCACCTATTAAGCAGGTTAATGCTAATCTGCTACAAGCATTCGCGTTCTTGCTATATAAAGCAGGGGACCAGCACAATCATCGGCAGATGGACTGTCCATTAACCCCTTAACTGGGGATCCCGGATATATGCGTCCATTTTACATTGAGTTACAGTTAAATACACGGTTAAGGGGTTAAATACATCACGCTAGAAGGGCGTGGAGGAGTCTAAGAAAGTGCAACAGTTTGTGACAGAGGACTCGAGAGGGGAGAGGGGATAAGGACCGTGTGACGTCACACTTTCAGTAGGCCTATAAATAAAACATTACAAATACCTCATAGGAGATGTCAGTGTAAAGGATGTTTTAATTGCTCAACACTTTTTGTATGAGAAACAAAAATAGGTATCAATTGTATTCGTTATAATTGTTGAACTGTTGAATACATGTTTTGCTGATAAAAATTGAACAAAAAAACTCGAATAATTTTTGGACGACACTTGAAGGGGTTCGAGATTTGTGACATATTGTGACAGGGGAGGTGGTCAAAATGGTTGAAAATTGCGTGACGTACTTTACGGACGGCCCCAGAGATAATTTTTGCAACGTATGATCTTTCTGGAAGACGTAGGCGCCCTTCGCGTCTTTTTTTCTGCAAAAAGCAGAAGGTTATGCATAGGGTTTAGGGTTAGTGGGTTAGGGTTATGGTTATGGTTATGGTTAGGGTTAGCTAACCCTAACCTTAACCCTGACCCTAAGCCTAACCCTAACCCATAACGTTGTCTTTGCTTTAGAAATATTCACATTAAGACTTTTAAGACATCTCCGTCAGGATGCATACAGCAGACGCCTACAGCTTGAGTAGAGTAGGTCATGCCTTTCGCTCTCCCTCTCCTTCCTTCTCTCTCTCTCTCTCTCTCTCTCTCTCTCTCTCTCTCTCTCTCTGTCAGGCCGGTTTCACCTGCAGCAGGTAGAAATGCGATATTATCGTCGCAGCTGCGCTGTCTCTCTAATCAATCGCTGAGATTTTTCGTTTTCTTTATTAGACGCCGTCGACTTTCACAGACCGTAGGCTGCTGTGAGCACCCAGCAGACACCGCGGGTTGACTTTGATATTAGGTCATACGTAAGTGATGTTCCCACTGCAGTCTACGGCCCTTCGGTTTCTTATCCTGCCAGTTATTCGGAATCGATAAAGGACTAAAATTTTACTAAATCAGCCGTCACTGCAACGGCCCAAACTAAGGGGCGTGTCTGAAGCACGCTGCTTTCTCATATATAGGCTCCCTAGTCCCGTGTTTTGCGAACTCCGCCATAGCCGGTGGCAAGCCCTGGTTGAGAAAGGAGGAGTCAAACACACATACAAACACACTTAGACGCCCATCGTCTTTGATACGGACGCGTCTATAAACAAACAACACACGTGTTTTGCGAGAGGACCATACAGGAGCTTTGACGCTTTATCTATAGTCTTTATCTAAAGCAGTGTCTCGCAAACTTTTTACCTCGCGGCACACTAAACAGAACAAATTTTTTTCACGGCACATTCTTCATAAAATTACAAAACCAACCAACAATTTATTAAATTGAGTGTTCTTTATTAAGGAACTGCCGGGTCTGCTGTCACATATAATGATATGTAGATGTAACAAACGCGAAAGTAACGTTCATAGACTGTAGATTCTCGCCGTTGTTTTCCTTAGTGTCGTTTTCACCTTGCATTTTCTCAGATCTTGCCAAAAATTTATCCATTTCAAATTTCATAGGGCTAAATCTCGGTAAAAGCATCAAATTCAACTGTTACTATACTTATAGTTACCCTACTATTGCAACATCTCAACACATGCAATGTAATAATTTCAAAACGGTAATTGGGTCAAATGTATCCTTGCGCGCTCAGACGCTGTTGTTTTTACATTGTAAAAGTCGCAAGGACGGTGACGTCAACGAAAGACGTTAATTTCTGGCAGTTGTATCGTTGCGCGCGCAACGTTATATAAAAAAATGGATGTCCGATATATTGTATTGTAGGCTGTGCCGCAGGCTGGTGTGAGGTTCTATATATGACGCCATTTTTACACTTGCTCATCCGGCAAAATTTTTAGGAAGGGAACAAAAAAATTAAAATAATAGTAAAATTCTGAAATTCTTTCACGGCACAGCTGGAATCTCTAGCGGCACACTAGTGTGCCGCGGCACACAGTTTGCGAGACACTGATCTAAAGCCTAAGGCTGTCACGTGGTTAGGCTGAGTCACCAGGCTTCGTGCATTTATGTAATTTCTATTGTTGAAATCTTATCTCATCATTTATATATCGTATCTTGATTAGATAACGTCACTGTGTTTGTTTGTTCACAAGAATTGTACATTGGATATTGAAAAGCTCATATAAACCTCTGTTGAACGACTGGATAGGCGAGCAAACTTCTATTAAGTGTAATGTATATGTTACAGTCAAAACATGTAATTAGTCATTACACGAAATGACTAAAAGTTTCAGTCATTGTGTGTAATGTCCAATAGGGTCAATCATTGCATGCAATGGCTAAAATAACCAGCAATTTCATGCATACATACATATAAAACTATTCCAATGATTCATTTCACACTTTGACTAGGGTGTTCAAAATGCCACGAAAAATGGTCAACTTTTTCAATCGACATTATAAAGTCTTTCAGAAATCTATTCAATGTCAAATATGCAAAAATTCAGAAGAGTGATGAAACGAATTATATCCACATTTTATTGTGTCTCCATCTTCATTGCATCAAACCATACTAGAACAGTCAATATATTCTGCCTCGATTTTATTTTAGAGCGTTCGAAATGGCACGAAAATTGGTTAAGTTGCATAGACCATACTCGTGTAGCTTAAATAAGTGAAATAAATGATGACTTCTCGGTCAGAAGTGGAGGCAAAATCTCAATATATCCCACCATGGTAAAGGACTATCTTCAATTATTTTTGTTGGGATCGATTTTGGTGCCCCCTCGGTGCCCGGGGCGGTTACTTCCTGCCCCCGTCGCTGGGTCACTGGCTCAGTCGGCCTACAGGAAGCTAACTGTTCCCCCTCTGAGGCCATCTCAGTCTCCTCTGTGCCTACTCCAATGTACGCGGTCCAGTCGCAGATTTACATTTTCTAGACCCCGGTTCACTTTCTTCTAAAAAGTTACAGATCAAGTGTGAAAAGTGGCGAGATTACCTTTTCTTACTTGTCAAGTGTAAGCTTCTCTCGGGAAACTTTCGGAAGAGCGGAAGAGTTGCAGATCAGACGTATCATTATGAGTAGGCCCTAGTAGTGGCGATAACCTTTTAAACTTTTTTCAGGACACGTTGCGTGACAAATGGTTGCATTTCTGGAAAAAATTCGTTTAAACAAATAAATCATAAAAGTTCGCCATAAAGTACTGTATTGTCAGTAGAAAAGGTGGGCCCATAAATTTTTATTTTGCTGTTGGGCCCGGTATAAATGGTACATTTGCACCGTGGTAAATCCGCCACTGACACGACCATACCGGCTGGTCTGGGTTCCCGTACTTTGTCCTATATATGCAAGCCACTTCGATACGCTCATTAATTTAATATAGTCATACTGTCCTACTATATATACATATGTATGTATGTATGTATATATACATACATACATATAAAATTTATGAGCGCATGGAAGTGGCTTTATAACTAGCTATTAGCCTATAATGATATTTAATTGACACATCCTGATTAGTTATAGAGCAAGACACAAGATGGCATAATAAGCTGTTCTAAGTGTTCTGCTGGATGTACAGTTTAGAAGTATGCTTAAGTGAAAGCAAGTAAGCTAACGCCGTTTAGTCTTTGGCCTCAGCTGTCGCTTCTAGCCGTCTATACCATCTGGATAAAATCATAGCATTCCGTAGAAATGTTCCAGTTTTATCTAAGATTCGCTCTCAACCGAGTCTTAGGCCTACTTCCTCTTCCTCTTCCTCTTTCGAACGTTTCATTGCATTTCCATGGTCTACATAAAGCAGTCAACAAATGAAAAAATCTGTTGAAATCATTGGAGAAAACAGCCAGGAGTCGTGTCGCTTTAACTAAGTAGGCCTAAGCAGAAACGTAAATTACGCCTTTCTTCCTCTTTCACTTCGGGCTCGAATCAGGGCCATGATCTGCGAACAATCTGCAGAAATTCTATTTAAACCCAGCAAGGACCGACGTAACCAAATCGAGTCGCTGTAAAGATGTCTTCCACTCTGCTGAAGAACGTTTTGCCGCTGTTTCTGCTTGCTACTTTCGTTGGTTAGTTATTTGAGCAGAATTGTGCTCGAATCGCTCGAGTAGATTTTCATTTTTTGTTAATTCACTGCTTCATTTTGTCAATGTATTGCTTCTTTAACCTTCAGTTTTAAAGTATACCTGCAGTACCTGTATACCTTTTACCATTCTCCCCTTCTTTTACTTTATTTTCTGTCTTCTTTTACCTTTACCTTTTACCGTCGAAGTATGGTGCTTTTACTGCTTTATATGCATCAAAAGCGTAGTAATAAGCCTAGGTATTATAACCAGTTGGCTTAATTTACAACGACAGTGTGAACTTTTAAGGTATCTCGAGTACAATTTGTATAAAAATAAATACTGTATATAACGGTAT
Source organism: Metaphire vulgaris (assembly GCA_018105865.1). Taxonomy (NCBI): domain Eukaryota; kingdom Metazoa; phylum Annelida; class Clitellata; order Crassiclitellata; family Megascolecidae; genus Metaphire; species Metaphire vulgaris. The sequence goes on from CM030858.1 coordinate 4,901,726, forward strand.
TGATGGATCTTTAGTTTTTGTTTTGTTTTATGCATCAAAGCTGAATGCCTTTGTTTGTGATATTGTTTTCTAAAAGCGATGGCGGCGGCAGGAATCTCCGATGGGTGTCTACGGTGCATCTGTCGGGTGAGACATTTAATTCATTAACAAAAAATATAAACCTTACAAGGAACAGACAACGGCGTAGCAAGGGTATTCGCCGCCCGGAGCGAAAACACACCGATGCCGCCTCTTCAACCCCCAACAAAATTCCGACGAGCAAAAATTTCGTCAACTTAACTACAAGCAATTAATTATTCTGACTTCTTTTTTTATTTTTAAAAACCGAAAATGTCTCCCCAAGGGCTAGTGCCGCCTGAAGCAGTTCGCCCCTGCCCCTCGCTTCGCCCCTGGGCACAGGCACCGAATCAGATTTCAGGGACGGTTCCACGTTGGTGACGACTGGGAATGCATCCCCCACCGAGCTTTTTCTGCTTGTCAGCGTTTCAGAAGGGGGGGGTTACCGGTCTGAATCGTTACACCGCTAAATGTCTGCCGATTATTTTCATACAAAACAGAGTTGATTACCTTTTTTGCTTGTCAGCCTTTTTCGGGGAAGTTTTATTTACATTTCCCGGGCAAACCACTGTTAATGATCTTTTTTGCTTGTCAACTTTTTTCGGTTGCATCCCCACCAACTTCCGAAAAATTCGTTGCATCCCTCCATCAAGAATTCTTGGAACCGCCACTGACAGACCTCATTCAGTTTTAGGCATTGCTAAACAAATAACAGAATAAATACATATTTGTTTTTGGAATGCATATATTGGGATCTGCAATCATTGATTTGTTAAGGATACTTTTTAGAAAATCAGATGACGAGGCGATGCAGATGCTTTTTGAGGAAAAAGTAAAAAAAGTTAGAAGTTTAGAAACACGTCTCAGCTAGTAGGCCTATACGTGTCCAATCCAGTTTTTCTGTCGTGTTTTGATGGTGTTAATCGGCGGCTATATAAGTCAGTTATGTCGAATAAATTTTTCACAGAAAGAAGGATGCGAAGGCCAAGTGGGTAGATGCAGACAAGACGCAGGGTCACTAAGCTGTGGACCTTATCAGATCAAGAACATCTACTGGATAGACGCCTACCGACCAGGGCGCGGTAAGATATGGAACACAAGGTGCTATATACTAAACTACGCGCTGTATTGTAATGAAATGCTAACCACAGTCACGATCTGTTATCCATTGGCTCTATTGGTCAGACTCACTTTATTACTACTATGCATTGCATTATCAATATAATATTCATATCGATGAAGTGTGCTTAAAATGATGATGATGATGTTGTTGTTGTTGTTGATTATGATGATTAGTGTTAGTAGTGATGATGAATTGATGATGGTGACTATTATTGATGAAGATGATGACGATTATCATTATGACGATTATGACGATTATGATGATGATGATGATGATGATGATAATGATGACGACGACGACGATGATGATAATGATGACGAGGAGGATTAGTATTAGTAGTGATGATGATTATGATGATGACTTTTATTGATGAAGATGATGACGACTATCATTATGACGACGACGACGACGACGATGATGATGATGATGATGATGATGATTCACTTAGATGATATCCATTAATTACGTCAACAAATATTTATTTACGCCGTAGATTACCAGTCCTGTACGAAGCAATTTTCCTGCTCGGAGACTGCAGTTCGTGCATACATGAACCGCCATGGACCAGGCTGCCGCTCCAATCCGACCTGTGAGGACTACTTGAGAATGCACAACGGAGGACCATACGCTTGTCGGCCGGGAACAGGACAATATCGGGCTACAACTGGATACTGGAATGATGCAAAGAGACTCTGCGGTCTCTAGTCATGGATGTCATGGATGTCATATATATATACTTCATTTAATGAACATGTGCTAAGTGATTGCATTTTGTTTGAAGCTAATTTTGCCTAATCTAACTATTCCTCTCTAGTCAGTTTTCAAATCCAATACTGATCATTACTAATACTGATAATCAGGGCGCGATTTGTAGGGGAAAGGGGGAATCTTTCCCAACTGCCCCACTGCACCCCTACAGCTACATCCCCCACAACTACATCCACCACTGCTACATTTCCCCAACAACTACACCCCCAAGCTCGACATATTCCCCCACTGCTCCAGGTCACAAATCGCACTCTGCTGATAATGAAGTAAGTAGTGTTAATAAGGGGCTGTCCATTAATTACGTTAAAAATACAGGGGGGGAGTTTGAAAATGTTTGACAGTTGTTGACAGGGGAGGTAAGGGGTTTAAGAGTAGTTGACGTCAGCAATTTCACTTTTATAAATAATAAAAATAGGAAATTTCATGAAATACTATTTATTACAATGAAGAAAAGCCTGACAAGCAAAAAGTAATCATTTCGATAATTAGTCGATGAGCAAAAAGGGTGGAAAAGGTCATCACGGCACAAAAAATAATAACCTGCTAAGCATTTTAGGGTACCCGTCCCTGAACTTAGGTAGAGGGTCAAAATTTTTTGACATAATTATAGGGGGTTATTGAAAATTGTCAGTTGTTGACAAGAGGAGAAGGGGTCAAAAATTGCCCAAAAATTGTTGACATAATTAACGGACAGCCCCTAAGTTACAGTAGGCCTAAGTCTAACCTATAGAACCAATAGATTAGGGATGACTTTTGGTAACATTTCATTACAGCGTTTTCGTATAGCTTCTTACGATCTATATATACTCAGCCAGTACTACCATGCTATTGTATTCAATCTATTGAACATTAAACAAATTTATTTGCTCGTTGGAGTGTGCTTTGTTCCGCATTTTCTATTCACACGGCATGTAGGCCTTGTCTCAATTCACTATTCAATTCAAATAGGCTATTCAATATTCACTAGAGATTAGCATATCATTTTTGTTTTCCGTATATGGTTTCTCCGCCCACATGCAGCACATTTTGCGCATTCACTTTTAAGACATTCTGTAATGGCTCCGGAATAGACTGAACACTTGAAAGTAGATTTTAATTTGCCTTAAAATAGCCAAAGACTTATCTTTCCACGACTCTATTCTTTAAGATCCAGACCAAGACCAAGACTCTGACAACCCAAGACCGAGACCAACACTTATACAACTGAGGTTTAAGTCTTGAAAACCGTACCTCTGTACGAGCACTATTCTCTAAAACGATTAAGCCCTACTTTAAAATTCAGCTTTTAAACACGTCTCTGTCTAGCTGTTAACTCTTCCGATTGATTTTCAGACATTAACCAATAATAATAATAATAATAATAATAATAATAATAATAATAATAATAATAAATAATAATAATAATAATAATAATAAGTGGTTTAGGAAGCTAAGTAAGCCTGTGTGAAAACCACTGATGTAGCCATCTGCATAACCTAAGTTTATCGAGATAGCCTTTGAATCCGTTTACTGTTTCAACTGTCACTCCCACCTCGTCCAAACTGTTCCATTTGTCCACAACCCTTGCACTAAAAAATTGTTCTTTCTTGAACCCGCCCTCTGCTTAAACAATTTGCATTTGTGACCTCTTCTGCTGCTATAGTTTGCAAATGTAAAGAATCGATCGTATGGCACATCTACTTTCCCAGTCATTATTTTGCATGTTTCTATCAATTCTCTAATGTTTCTATCTATCAAATCCCTTAATTTGGAATCCATTGCCAAAACGCTTAAATAAATAAATAAATAAATAAGCACTTCTATAGCACCAGTTCTAGGGTATCAATCGAAGGTACTGTAATTCAAATCCATCCGTAAAAGACCAGGTCATTCCAGAGATCAATCAGGAACATGGTCAGAACTTTACCATCTCTTAGATCCGGTCTGTTTGGCCTGACTTATCCGCAGGCCCTCCGAGAGAATGGCTGACGGGCCCCTGAGAAGTCATAATTTTTTCTTGACGACCCTTTTTTTTGCTCGTCAGCCGTTTATAAATGTTGACCCTTTTTTCTTCTCTCGTCGTCTGCCGTTTATTTAGATCCTGTGTCCCGGGCCCCCTTGTCTCGCCGGGCCCTCTGCTGAACTGACATTTTTAACCATTCTTTAGTGTTATTATTCATTTTATTGTTAATTATACATATTCATCATCGGCCCGGGCCCCCTCCAGACCGCCGGGCCCCTGAGTCTGCCCCCTCGACTTGCTTATCCGCCATTCCGCCGCAGATTGCCCCCCTCTGATCTGGCCTGACTTCTCGTCAGAGGCGTAGCGAGGGTATCCGGCGCCCCGGGGCAAAGTGTACCGTTGGCGCCCCTTAATACTACCGACAAGCAAAAAAGGTCGTCACATTGTTCTCGGAGCCCCTCAGGTCTTATCACAGCGCCCCTCTTCGTATAGTGCTGCGAGCAAAAAAGTTCGTCGCAAATGTTTCTTCTTCTTTATTATGCATTTCACTTACCAAAATACCCAAGTTTGATGCCCTGTCACCCCTACCCCCTTAGCTACGCCTCTGCTTCTCGTTCAACTGGATGATCGGCTTTATGCGTCTCTATGACATGACACATCTAGCGAGCACGAAAGAGAAAGAGCCGCTCTAGAGTCCTAATTCGGCGCCAATAAGCCTACATGTATTTCGCACAAAGCGCAATCGCAGCGTTATGCATAACAAATCAGAATTAGCCAATACATTAACAGGACTATTCAACTTAAGCAACTTAAATAGGTAAGTAAGTAAGACGAAATTTCTATAGTATAGCGTTGCTCGAAAGCTTGGCGCAGTGCACATGCAGCTTGCGCGCAATCTGGATAAAATCCATAGTCTGTAATCCGCAGTAAGCTTACGTGGTGGTCAATTTTGTAGACCCAAGTTGCCAGTCGCAGCAAACTATTTTTATGGAGGATGATAGCAAGATTTGCGGCGGGTAGAATGCATGCCTGTAGTAAGGATTTCTCCATAGGATTTCACTCGGTATAGCGAATCAAGCATAAATATAATCAGTCTCACATCATAGCAAAGACTACACACACAGTTATTAATCTGCTAGCACTCTACATATATATCTAACCCGAATTTTTGTCAAAATGTTCCCCAATACCACGGCAATTGTGCGCGATCGGCTGATGCCCTGGGCATTATGATAGTGGCGCTATATAAGTTGATTGATTCAAATCCATCCGTAAAAGACCAGGTCATTCCAGAGATCAGTCAGGAACATGGTCAGAACTTTACCATCTCTTAGATCCGGTCTGTTTGGCCTGACTTATCCGCCGTAGATTGCCCCCCTCTGATCTGGCCTGACTGTGTGGGATGTCTAATACTATGACAAATTGTTCAAGATTCTTCAAATCATATACTGCAAGCGCTATCTTTTTTTTAAAAGTACGGAAGACCAACCACGTTGAACATCGACCGTCAACTCACATTGAGTGAATGATTACCGTGTCTACTGTGTCACTCTCTAGTGGTTACCTGTTCAGTGTATTAGAACAGGTGTTGTATATATATATATATATATATATATATATATATATATATATATATATATATATATCGTCGCTGTCTATTACATGTGCAAAAAACAAAACTTTTCAGGAAATGAAAAAACGTCACCCTGTATCTCAATAGTTCTGAGGCATTGCAACAGCTTAAAAATACATAGTTTCCCTTTCGAATTTAAGAACAAGTATATGACCACATTGTGTCATGACGTATAAGAAAATGCAAAAACAAAAATCTGAAAAATGGTCACATGTGAGGTATTACCTAGACAAGAAATATAATATTATATATATATATATATATGTATATATATATAGGATTCAATAATGTATTTAAGGGAATTAATGTTCTGTAGCCGTACTTGATTTGCAGAACATTTCTTCTAGATTAAACTGGACAATATGCTTTTCTGTTTCAGCCAAAACACTGCAAAACAATTATTGTTTAAAGCGTTCATCAACGAGACCTCAATATATTGACGTTCACATGATCATGCACGAAATATGCTGCAATATCATAAAAAAATCGATTTTTTGACAAATAGGCCAAGAATAAAATTTGGCGCAGTTTAAAGAGGCATTAGGAGCACTGCATAATTCTGCTGGACTGGATACAATTCAATGGTTTATGTATTGTATAGCATTAAGTATATAGTACATTTACAACAAAGCAGTATGATGGAACCATGCAGAGGACATGTGCACAACATGAAACTGTTAACTTTAAGAAGAAGCATTTTTAGTGCAAGAGTGGTGGACAGATATAGAACGAATTGGAGGATAAGATAGTAATGGCTACTAGTGTGGGTGATTTCAAAATATACCTCAGTACTATAGGATACTAGATTGGATAGGCAAAACAAAGTGGTTCTCACACAGGACAGGCCCTCTTGAACCATTTTAAACCTTAATTTCATTATAGCGATTTAAAAATACACATTTTATTTGCAGTCATTGCGTTGCATTCACACTTTAGGGTTGTTGACAAAGATTTGAAAGGTAAAAGGCGAAAATTCATTTTAATTTAATAGAAGTCGTAAACAATTACAAAAATTGTTTTGTATGACTCAGATGTCTTGAGATGGCGTCAGCCAGCCAGACATAGGCTTACAGTCATTACTGTAGTGTACTTGGCTATAGTTTAGCATATGGCGACTTCCAACAATACATGTACTAATAGCATGGAAGCAGTGTAACAACGCAAACAAGGTTGCATTTGTGGATTACAAAAAATGATAAGCCTGCAGCGTGTCTGCGCAAAAATTTGTTTTTATATTGAATAATTAATCCGTGTCTGGCGACAAGTATCGTCGTGACTGTGTGGGATGTCTAATACTACGGCAAATTGTTCAAGATTCTTCAAATCATATACTGCAAGCGCTATCTTTTTTTTTAAGTACGGAGACCAACCACGTTGAACATCGACCGTCAACTCACAGCAAAGAAGACGGGGTTCACTGGTACAAGACGACACAGTCAGGGAGCTGCCCATTAATTGTGTCAACAATTTTTGGTCAATTTCTGACCACCTCCCCCCTTGTCAACAACTGTCAACTTTCAGTTACCCCCTATAATTATGTCAAAAACTTTTGACCCCTCCAAGATCAATGACAGGTCTCAATAACAAGGTTACTATTTTTGCGGTGATGACCATTTTCCCTTTTTTGCTCATCGAGTGACAACATGTGGTGGTGATGACCTTTTTTCCATGCTCTTTTCCATTGTAATAAGTAGTAGGCCCTATTCCATGAAATTTCCTATTTTTGATTATGTGTAAAAATGGAAATTGTCGACGTCAACTTCTCTTGACCCCCTCCCTCTGGCAACAACTGTCAAACTTTTTCAAACCCCTCCCCCTAAATTGTTGACGCAATTAATGGACAGAATAGTGGACTACATATAAATAGTCCGCTGAAAATGACCCTCCAATCGAAATTTCCTCCAAATGCAATGAAAGTTTTTGAAGGAGATCCTGCTTCAGTTACATAAAGGCCCCACTAGGAAATGATGCTACACGTTGTCTGAAGCCTAAATAGGCCTACTGTTGACATAATTGCAAACGTCTGGTAATTGACACTAGAATCATTAAGAATCTTTATCGATCTGCGTATTTGTGCGTTGTAGAGCATTTAGAATTGTATGGTCGCGGACGTGCTATTTTCGAGAGACGGCATTCTGGCTATTCAACTGAAATTAGTCTTTTTTAAATCTTGCACCCGAAATATGCTTTTAAAAGCGGAATATAGGCCTACTTTATAAAGTATTTACTCATGAGTAATTGCTCATAAGTATTTACTCATGAGTCCAGGGGCCCTTTACAGGTCGGGGGCGACGGGGGCCCTTGGCATTTGGCCAGGTTGTTCATATATATAGCTGCTCTGGCCTCTGGCCTTCTAGTTGAATTTTGAAGAATTCCCATTGAAATGCCGATGGGCTGTTGACTCAGCGTAAATTTAGCCACGAAAACAAGAAAAGAATAAGTCACAAAGCGCAGAGGCGTAGCGAGGGTATTCGGCGCCCGGGGGGCAAGTGTACCGTTGGCGCCCTTAAGACTGCTGACGGGCAAAAAAAGGTCGTCACATCGTTCTCGGCGCCCCTCAGCTCTTCCGGCGCCCCTCTTCATATAGTGCTGACGAGCAAAACAAAAGGTCGTCGCATCTATTTCTTCTTGTTTATTGTGCATAAATACCGAATTTGGCGCCCCCTCACCTCGGCGCCCGAGGGCATTTGCCCCTCCCTCTGCCCCCCTCGCTACGCCTCTGGCTGACACTGTTTATGTTGGCTGAGTAATTTGCTTTCTTCTATAAAATGTATTTAAAAATGTAATTAAACGATTACATCCTGGTAAATATGTGCAGACTCGCTGGCGTGTGTCTACGGATCAGTGAATCGTAAACAGGCTAGGAAAGTCCTTATAACGCCCACCAAGAGTCGATTGAACTATAAACGGAAAGCAAATCGGAACGCTGAAAACTTGTGAGAAGATGTCGTCGACAATGCTGGAAGGCGTTTTTCCGCTATTTCTTCTTACGATTTGGCTTGTCGGTAAGTCAGCGGCAACTGCTATGTCGAATTTCTGTTGTGTAAATTGTCAAGTAACGTTTCTCTGTCGCAGACATGCCAACTGTATGTATATAAGAATTTCCTCCTCATATGTACACAGAAACAACATTGAAATTGGCGAAAGAGTTTTTTCTATCTCTGGCTCAAAATCTGGAACCCTCTTCCCCTCGCTGTCAGATCTTCCAATAAGTTGAGTATTTTCAGATGTAGGCTTAAAACACATCTCTTCCAACTAGCATTTCCTCCATAGCTATTCGAAGACACACGCCTCGCTGCTTCCCACCTGACTGATTTCTGGAATGACCTGATCCTTCAAGAACGCATTTGCAGTGCCATCGATTGATACCTTTAGAGCATTAGAACTAGTGCTATAGAAGTGCATAATTAGTATTACTAAGAACATCTTCAAAGCTACTTTCAAAGCACAAACTGGAGAAAAAACGTGACGATAAAATTCACGTGAAATCCAGACCAGTAAAAGCTTCAGCATACCGCAATGTACGGTCCCGCGTGAGGCGCTACCGTATTGCATGGCATTGGATATAACGTAGCTCCGATATAGCATAATAAATTTTACGGACCCGCTAGATACGTTGTAACGAAGTTGTATATAGGTTAGGTTAGGTTAAAAAGTCAATTTATATAGCGCGAAAACCATGAACCAAGAGTCAAAGGCTAGAGCGCTTTACCCTAATACGAGGTCTCGAAGAAATACGTTTTAAGTTTATATAGGCCTAAAGAAGTTCTACTACATAAGTGGTCATCATCATCATCGTCGTCGTCATCATCCTCATCCTCATCATCATCATCCTCATCCTCCTCATCATCATCATCGTCGTCGTCGTCATCATCACCACCATCATCATCATCGACTCAAAGTCCATTCAGGAACCGTGGAGGCATTAGTATATGTAGGCCTACTGTATAAGTGGACCGTTACCCTATTAAATTTTGATCGTCTTCTCAGGCTGGGTCAAGTTTATGACGTATGTCCCATTTGATCAGTTTCCAGAAGTTTTCTCTCCATTGATATTTTCAAGGTTTATGTATGGGATATCGTGTACCAGAGTTTCATCATAGGAAACCTTCCTGAATGATTACAATCCAAGTTTGACCGGGATTTCTTTGGAGGCGTCTTGCAGCCCTCAGTGACTTACGGTTACGACAAAGCGATGAAGCAGCGAACGAACCTGTTTAGAGATTGTCTTGATTCTACAGCATAATTACCTCTACAGATATTCAGCCAGACAGTCGTTTCCCCCATAAAAGACTCACACCAGTAATAGATAATAATAGATACTAAATTATGCACTCTAAAGTATAGCACTAGGTCCAATTCTCTGAAGGTATCAATCGATGGTACTTCAAATTCGTCCGTAAAAGACCAGGTAATTCCAGAGATCAGTCAGTGGGAGACTTCGAGGAAGAGCTATGGAGGATACGCAAGGTCTTCTAAAAGGTCTTTACCAGGAAAACAGCAATGTATTACATTTGGAGTTCAAATATAGTTATATTTGAGTCATCGGAAATTGCACAACGTATTTGATGTAACTACTGTAGATACTGTTTGTTCTGTTGAATATAGTGGTTGCAAATGCGGGCATTACTAACCAATGTCTTCAGTGCATCTGTAAGGTAAACTGTCATATTGTTTTCTGCACTTTCAACGATAAACTTTTAACTAGAATTACTAATTATATAAAATTTCAGTTCGAGGCTGTTTTCACAGTCAACGTATATATAGTTTCTTCAATATCTCTGTTCATAGCGACTTCGCACTGACACTGCTTTCACAGACTGCCATTTTACTATTAACCGTACTGTCTGCAGATCTACAGTATTCGCTGATTCTCCGCTGTTAATCAGATCACATTTTTGACATTTTCTATATCGTAGCCATTTACCTCCATTTCCCTTCAATGTTGTTACGTTGTTTCTTAAATATTTCCATGACCAGAGATATGTCTACTGTTCCTCTAAAGACATTTCTAACTAAAAATCGAAATTTTCAGCCGAAGAGTGAAATAAGTCGGGTAACCATCTATAATATTAAGATCCTTGTTCTGTATGTCTGTTACCTTCAAGCGTTCTCATTGGTTGACGAAGAAGCGTTTGACAAAGCGTACGTTTAGCACGGTTTAGTCGAGTCATTGCAGCGTTAGAGGGGTGGGCGTGCGACGACGTTGCTATTGGTAACAATTGCTCGTAGCTTGAGGAAGTTGCGAAATTTTAACGTACATTTTAACGTACACAAAAAATACGTGTACAGCGTCACAAATGGTCACAGTTGCGTGATTTTAACGTACATAGGCCTAATTATTACGAGGCGCAGAGCTTGGCTAGGTGGCGATCATTGAAATGTTGTTCAGCATGAATTCAATGATTGGGTATTAGGTATAGGTATTGGATTAGTATTATCCTGCACTGCGAGCGAAGCGAGCATCTTTCTAGTCATAATCTTAAAAGTCAGTTCTTCCACACCATGTTAAGATAGATGGATGGATGGTTGTATGGCTTTATGAATAAGAAGGATGGATTGATGGATGGATGACGGCATTTATTGCAAGCAAGACTTAGTTGTTAATCTTACACTGTCGTTTATAAATGAAATAATATTCCAACAAGTTCTAAATTTAAATACTAGGCCTGTCGTTTATAAATAAATATACATTAAAGTTCAAATTTTAAATAGTATACATGTATGTGACGCCGTGGAAGGTCGAGGATTTGGAAAAATTTGCCTCGGAAACTGTTGTCTCCAGTTATTATTAGGTAAACATATTCTGATGCGATTTTTGTCTGAGCAGAAGGAATAGGACTATTTAGACGTAATTCAGAGGAATATCGTATCGACAACGCCTATAGCATGAGCTATGCGTGCCCAAGATTTAGCAGACGCTGCAGTACTGCTGAGCAAAGCGCTATATAAATTCACGAGATGCTACTTACTTACTCATGCAAGCACGCGCGCTGCAAATTTCTTTCTTATTTTAATTAAATTACCAATAGCGTGTATTATGCAAGAGCGTGAAATTGTACTTTAGGAAAGGTTAATCTCTTATTGTTCATATGCCAGTTACGGGAGCCATAATTTATACTTTACACTTTACAGGTTGAAGGATGCGCAAGCCAAGTGGGAAAGTGTCGTCCGGACGCCGGATCTACGAGTTGCGGCCCCTATCAAATCAAATATCTATATTGGGTCGATGGAGGACGAAGAGGAGGAGGTAAGATCATACAATATCATTGGCTATTCGGAGAGAGACCGGTCGTGAGTTATGTGCAAAACTGTTGCGTAGTTGGGGCAGATACTGTATACATAGTAAGAGAACGAGCATAATGCATGCGATACTTTGTCGAGTGCTTTTGCAAATTCCAGGTATATTACATCAACTGCTTTTTCCTCATCTAGCTTGTCGTAAATCTCCACTAAGAAAGTCCAGTATGTTTGTATGTCAGTTTTCATTTGACGGCATTTATTGTAAGAGAAGACTTAGTTGCCACTACACACTCTTTATTGCAGCTTATGTCTGGTAATGCTTCCCCCTCCTTTCCACAAAATAGTTTAGGGCTGGTGGACTTTGGTATGTTGGTTGTATTTTCCTTTGTGAACACCGACCCTAAGTAACCATTCAGTATGTTTGCTGTTTCCATATCTTCCAACACTGCTTCCCAAGAATCGTCTATTAACTGTCTAACTTTTCTTTTTCGTTTCATCTTACTTCTTACATAGGCCTATCCATAAAACTCTTACTGTTCTGTTTGATATTTTTAACTATCTTGTTCTCGTACTCTGCAATGGCCACTCTATTAGCTGCTGCTGATTTGTTTCTTTTTTGCACATAACTAGACTGTAACTGCTATAGTCTCTCTTGTTCCAAAATTTAATTGCTTTTCGTCTTTAGTCGGCGCTTCCTCAGTTTCTTTCATGCTTTCTTTTTGGTCCGTCTCTAAACTAAATAACTGAATTCAACTTATCGGACACTTACAACTCAGATCAACTATGCATAGCACAGTACATTAAGACATAAAGTCTAAACACCGAGAGTCTATCTTATTATGTTTAGGCTACGAGACTTGTGCAAAGCAAACTGCTTGCTCCGAGGCAACGGTTCGCGCATACATGAACCGCTATGGACCAGGCTGCCGCAGAAATCCGACTTGCGAGGATTACATGAGAATGCACAACGGAGGACCATCGGCATGCAAAGCTGGAACCAGCCAATATCGGAATACAAATGGATACTGGAACAATGCAAAGAGACGCTGCGGTTTCTAGATTCAAACGATTCCATCTGTGGATGACAGAAACGCCTTCAATTATAATCAACCTGTAGCTTTTAATTACTTATATTTTACTTTTGCTTATATTTTCACTAATTTGACCGATTCTTTGTTTCCAAATTTATAACTGAATTCAACTTATCGAACACTAATTAATTTTCTATCTAAAGGTAGGAGCTTGCTTGTTAGTTTTTAAAAAGTTGAATTAAGAACATGTTTGCTTAATATTTCTCTACATTTCCTCATTAATACAGCCTGCTTGCATTGGAAATTATTAAGTAAAGATATTGCATCGCATTTATGTAAATTTGACCTCGGACCGAACATTTCAAACTAGAGCTTTGTTTTGGAGAAAAGGCTAAATTATGCACGTAAGATTTCCAATTGACACTATCACTAAACTTCCTGAAATCGTACTTCAGTATGCAGCTGATAGACAGTATTAGTAACTACAGCAGCATCTAAACTTGCAAATAGTGCATGCCTTGGTAGTTGAAAAGAAAATTTCCTCACAGACGAAGGCGAGATAATGTGTTTTGCTGAAATGAGATGGCGACGGTAGCAATTCTATGACGAATGGCGCTGGGATTGGCAACAATCTGTCCTCCTGTCATTTTCAACTTTTGTTCTCTACCTTATATCAGTCATGTGGCAACTCACAAACAACCAGTGGCGGCACCAGGATTTGGCAAGTGGGGGGCCGTTGGGGTGGCAACTTCTAATCATGGGGCAACCATTTGTTGTTAGATATGTAGTATTAAGTATAGGGTCCCAACAGGGGCATTGGGGCAGGCACTCAATAGGGGCACGGGCCCCCGGACCTCCCTGTGGAGCCGCCACTGCAAACATCTATGAAACAGAGCATGGGTTACGAGGCGAAGTTTCATCATATTTGATGGCAATTGGTAAAAATTCTGATAACAGTGATATACATCTAACTGAAACCCATCTTAAAGTTTTAAAGTGAGACTTTCAACTGGATTCTCGCAAGCACTGTGGCGACTCTGCCGGCTCGCGGTCTCGTAGCGCGGCCGGCGGTCGGGCGGCCCCCAACGCCCGCTCGGTCTCCCGATCGCCATCAGTCGCCGACTCTGCCTGATCGGCGGCGTCACTTTCCCTTTCCGGCTCTCCGACATCAGAGGAGGTGTCCGCGGCTGCCGGGCAGGCAGCACACTGAGGATGGCCGCTCCTCAACGTAGGGTTCTCGTTTTCCTCCTCTGACTCTCTATCCGTTCCGGCCCCGGCCTCGTCCGAGAGACCCTTTAACTCATGCCTCTTATCGCTGGCCACCGCTTGGTCTCGGCGCCTTAAGCGATTACGATAGGTATTCCTGGTCTCTGGCATCGACTTGGACCCACGTCTCTTCATTCTCGGCAATCTAGCCGTCTTCCGCTCTCTTATAGACAGGCGGCGTTGTCTCTTGGCTTCCTCACACGCTGGGTAATCTCTGCTCTCGCTTGTAGACGGGCAGCGGCGTCTGTTTGCTTCCTCAGCGCTGTCACCAAAACCCGAGGTTATCCGTGCCTGAATGGACGGCGGTCCACTCTTTTCCTTGGCCGTCGATTCACCCAAACTGTCTCCCCGCGCCTTTACGACAGGCGGGCGTCTGTCTCCTCCCTTGGCTCAGAATTGACCTCCTGGGCACTAACGTGACCTCAGGTAGGCGAGGTTCATCACAGCCAAGGCTCACCTTCACGGACAGTGCGCTGAGACTCCGGCGTCACAGCGACTTTAAAAGACTCGAACACAACTTGCCTTTATTGGTTTATTCTTATTTATTAATAAACCAAGCAACAATGACAACAATGGCTACAGTGGCAACACTGGTAACACGGACAAAGACGCGGTAGCTAGACGCAGTCCGGACAGCCACAATAACTAGCGTCAACGGAAATGCAATCAATAGTCTTTGATACGTCAGTATGAAACGATAAGCTTTAGCACTTTAAACGGGCTCCAAATACTCGCTTTCAATCGCTGTGCTTTCTTTACTCTATCGCTTCACAGTATAAGCGGCCACAATGCGAAAAGACGATCTCATGACAAAGACTGAAATTTTCAGAGTTTTGAAACTTTTTGACGGACACAGGCGGATTTTTCGTCTGTAGTCTGTATTTTCGCGTAGTTGCCGTCAATAGGAAAAAGTAGAGACTTGCTTAAGAACGTTTTCCTTAGCGGTGATCAGGGGCTTCGTTTACGGCTAAGCGACGCGGCAATAGCTCCTGCCAGCTGGGCGCGCGTCTCAAGCGAACTTTAGTTCAACAGCCGCCTGCGTCCGCCTACTGACGCGGGCTACATAAATTCCCATATTTAGGAGATTTTCGATTTTTAGAACCAGCCCTTGAGGGCGCTCGCTCCCAAATGTCCCCATCTACGCGTTTTATCCGTCAGGAAGCTTAACTTCGGACCCACCCCTCTAGCGTCGTCGGCAGCGGCGAAGGGCGCCTCGCCGCCGGCGACGCGCATCGCCGTCAGGACCTTGTTCCCCGGGCGCCGCTCTTTAGGCGGAATTTCAAGCTGTAGGGCCACGTCCGCTTAGATGCCGTCAGAGCAGGGAAACCTAGGCAATGGTGTCGTCGTTATCGGTGGTAAGCGACCCCGTCTACGGGCCCAGCCCTTCGCTAACCACCCCTGGTAGCCCGGGCGCCGGTGTTCAGGCGTACGCATCGACTACACAACCGGCCGACCGCTGCGTTCTCTCTCCTTCTTTCCATCGCTCCAACCGCCTGTTCCCTTCGTCAGCAGCCAGCCAGCCGCCGTCTCCGCGCAGCCTCTGTCAAACAGACGACGATCTTTCAGCGGCCAAACTCTCTACTTGCTAAAAACCGAAGGCTCTCCCGGGAACCTATATAATCGTTGCCGGTTTTTATAGCCCATCTCTCGGTCTTTGGGCGGCCGTGGCGATTCTAAAATTTTTACCGAAGCCTTAGCGTCTTAGCCTAGCGCGTGCTCTGTCCGTTTTACATGAATTAAAACTTTATTAATTAATCCAAATTAGTACAAAATACATTATTATAACGCTAATTAATTAGATTAAATTATTAACTAACAAGTTTATACAGTTAAGCAATCAATAATAATAATAATAATAATAATAATAATAATAATAATAATAATAATAATAATAATAATAATAATAATAATAATAATAATAATAATAATAATAATAATAATAATAATAATAATAATAATAATAATAATAATAATAATAATAATAATAATAATAATAATAATAATAATAATAATAATAATAATAATAATAATAATAATAATAATGCTATCTGTGGCACATGGTCGCCACAGCACCATCGTTTCAATACAGAAGGACCTCTAACAAAACTTCTTTCAGCAGAAGGGAATGTCTTCAATGTCAGTGTTTACCGACAAATTTATTAAAAAGATTTTCCCACATATTGACACTGTAGGTCTGTGAATGTAACATATCATGCATGTCCGTGCAATAGCTAAGGACGTGACGTGCACAGTATTTGGTTAACTGTTGTCAAATGTGAAAGCAAACCTTTTTTTTAAACCGTTAAACTCGCTTTCTTCAAGAAGACATATAGCAAAGCATACACACCGCTAGCAGTGTATACATACAACTCACCAAGAAATAAATTTATTCAATGTTTTCAATAATCGCCTCCTTAAATGTTAATCGATTAATTGCTAACAACAGACATAAGAAGGTTAGAAAATATCTTGATTTTGAAAAAATGCTGACGTTCGCTGAAAACGTTCTGAATCATAGAAAATCGATAATTTTTTGAAAAGAACTTCCTGAACCAGAAAATCGACAAAATTTATTAAGAACTTCACGACTCAGAAATGCGATAAATTTAGCTAAGGACTTCCTTAATCTGAACCTGAGTAAGTAGTCAAACAAACGCACCTGGATTTGTCAGTCCACTAAACGCACCGCTGACGATATTTTATATGGGCCATTGTGCTTAAGAGCGTCACGCGGTTCATAAATATTCAATTTTTTTATTCATATAACCTTCTGCTTTTTTGCAGAAAAAAAGACGTGCGCCGTTCCTGGCAAAATACGATGGTTATCCCAACAACACGATTGTCTATCATAGGCGACAGAAGCTCCTCGCCTGCTCCCTCTCCTGTGTACAACTGTTGTCACTTAACTATGCACACTGACTTAATGTGATCAACATAACCAAATACAAACTGCGCTAACATTAATATATTTGTGATTTGCAGTGACCAGTGGCGTATTTAGGGGTACGCACGCTCCTGAGCCATAGCGTAGGGGGCCTACCCCTTTGGTTTTTGGCCTTTGGTCTTTCGTTCTTCCCTTCGGTTGCACTTAAAGACTGCTACGCGGACGTTAACCCTTTTTTTGCTTGTCACCATGTTTGAGAAGGGCGATAACCGTTTTTTCGCTTGCAGTACATAGAATCAAAGTTATTTTTCGAACTTCTCAAATTTCAGCGTACACCTTTAGGCCTTTCTAAATACGCCCATGACAATATCCGAAGGGCAGCGAGGCTAGGTTGTTGCAGCTATGGAGGAAATGATTTAAGGAAAAGGAAGGCTTTAAACTTAGACCTGAAGACTTGAAGAAATAATGCAGGAACTACAGGAAATGAAGATCCAGATTTTATTGTTTGAAAGCGTTCAAATCTGTGGATGGAAGCTGGGATCGAGTTCAAACGCTCAGGTGCGGCGTATGAAAAGGTAATGTTGAAAATTCCGAGTGATGACTGATTCAGCGGGCGTGGAAGTCTGGAAGAGTGAGATGAGATGACGATCGAGTGGCGGGTGTGGGTCGAGGAGACAGAGGTGTTAAAAGTTTTCTAAGGTAGACAGTTTTTGACGACTGAAGTGAGCTATATGTAAGTGCAGTGGCGTAGCCACGGGGGGTTGAGGGGTTAAACCCCTCCCCTTGACGGTGAAAATTGTTTAAAAATATATTTCCATGCAATTTTTGTTTTTTGAGGTGATTTTTGGCGATTTTTGGGGTGAGACCGCCTCTTGGCGGTTATCGACGAACTTTTTTTCGAAACCCTCCCCTTCCGGAAATCCTGGCTACGCCACTGTGTAAGTGTTATTATCTTAATTTGAAAGTGCGATAAATTAGCGTTCCATTAGAGCAGTGGTTCGCAGATCCTTTTGCTGCACGGCCCATATTTGAAATTGCGGGCCAGCTGTTAAATTTGGTTCCCTGTCATTTAATCCCATCCATTTAATCCCAGTTACTTAATCCCAAAGTCTTTTCATCCTATCCATTTAATCCCAGTCACTTAATCCTGAAATTTATTCCTTAAACTTAAACCTCACCCTAACCCCAACTCTAACACTAACCCTAACACTAACCCTAACCCTATTTGTTTTTATCCTATAACCATGTTTAACTATGTTTTTGTAACACAAGCATTTCTTTTTATATCATTGAATGTCATTGGATTATCTGTACATGCAGTATTTGGGATTAAACGACTTAGGATTATCTGCACTGGGATTAAAAGACTTGGGATTAAATGGCTAGGATTAAGTGACTGGGATTAAGTGACTGGGATGAAAAGACCGGGCACCGTTAAATTTAAGTAATCATTGGCACAGCGGGCGAAATATACGTACAGGCAAAACAGTAAGTAAAAAAGTTTAAGCCAATTAAGAGTTCTTATCATTCATTTATGATCTCATACCTAACTCTCCACTGAAGTGCTGAACAATATCTCAAACGTGTATCTAATCTAATCTAATCTAATCTAATCTAATCTAATCTAATCTAATCTAATCTAATCTAATCTAATCTAATCTAATCTAATCTAATCTAATCTAATCTAATCTAATCTAATCTAATCTAATCTAATCTAATCTAATCTAATCTAATCTAATCTAATCTAATCTAATCTAATCTAATCTAATCTAATCTAATCTAATCTAATCTAATCTAATCTAATCTAATCTAATCTAATCTAATCTAATCTAATCTAATCTAATCTAATCTAATCTAATCTAATCTAATCTAATCTAATCTAATCTAATCTAATCTAATCTAATCTAATCTAATCTAATCTAATCTAATCTAATCTAATCTAATCTAATCTAATCTAATCTAATCTAATCTAATCTAATCTAATCTAATCTAATCTAATCTAATCTAATCTAATCTAATCTAATCTAATCTAATCTAATCTAATCTAATCTAATCTAATCTAATCTAATCTAATCTAATCTAATCTAATCTAATCTAATCTAATCTAATCTAAATCTAATCTTAAACTTCTATAGCGCCACTTTCACAATGCACAGGAGCATCAACCGATGGTACACCAAATCCAAATCACTAAAGATCCAGGTCAAATCCAGGGTATCCGGCCGAACAAACGGGTGACAGTCTATGGTGGATAAGCCCGGTCAAATTTATGCGACGATCTAACGACTAGGCTATTACCAAAATAATGGGACCCGATCCCTTCTGTGGCTATGACAAATTAACTAAAGCTAATAAACTGATAAAATGCGCAAAAATTCGGATTATTTTTATTTGATTTATTAACTTATCTTTTGTCTTTGAGACTTCAGCGTGACCCACAATAATATTAAGGCTCCCTCTCGCGGCCCACCTTTGGGCCGCGGCCCACGGGTTGAGAACCACTGCATCAAAGAACAGAGTCTATGCACATGGATCGACTTCAATTCAGGGTAGGCCTATAGGCCTATGTCTAATAATAGAACACATTCGATCAATTTGACAGATATATATATTCAGATTATTAAAGATCTGATTTACGTTAAAGGTCTTAGATTTTTAAAGATTTTTCGTGTCCAGTTGTGTCCAGAAGTTCCGTCATTCGAATTCGTATTGATCACCACAGGGGATTCAAATCTTCTACAGTCCCAAGATTTAGGGGCGGTGCCGCTGTAGACAAGGTTGTAGTGGTTGGCACCACCGTGTTAGTCAGAAACTGACATCTACAAACACAAAGATCGGTCATCAAAAACCCGACTTCTGTAAATAAACCGACCAACAACAAAGCAAGTTAGCAAAGCGACCCTATGCTGCGTACAGGCATTCTCCAGCATCTTCTAGAAATAACAGTTGCGGCGGCAGTAGTAGGCCCAATGTTGGTCGGTATAGTGGTGGTTGGACTCTTTTGACGGTTGCAGAAGATGAAGACGCAGCAGCAGAAGTTGTGGTGGCAGTAGTAGTAGTAGTAGTAGTAGTAGTAGTAGTAGTAGTAGTAGTAGTAGTAGTAGTAGTAGTAGTAGTAGTAGTAGTAGTAGTAGTAGTAGTAGTAGTAGTAGTAGTAGTAGTAGTAGTAGTAGTAGTAGTAGTAGTAGTAGTAGTAGTAGTAGTAGTAGTAGCAGCAGCAGCAGCAGCAGCAGCAGCAGCAGCAGCAGTAGTAGTAGTAGTAGTAGTAGTTGTTGTTGTTGTTGTTGTTGGGAATACAGTTCAGGTGCTTACCTATATGAATTCTGTTGCCCATATAAGGGGTTAGAAAATTAAATTGGCCAGTTAAAAATCTTAATTAAAAGTATGGCATTTTATTGAAACAAGATTAAAATGACAAACACAGTTTTCTTGCTTTTAGAGACGCAATGTAATGTAATGTGACATTTGTATAACGCCTCTTCTATTTCTTCTCAGAGGCGCTCCTAGCATTGGAGTCGCAGGGTAAAGTAATGAGACTTTAGCTTTCGCATTGAGCAGAGTGAGGGAGTAAGAAGTGATTCCAGAATGGATGGGTTTAAGGCATTCCAGAGGAAGGGTCCAGTCACTGCAAAAGCCCGACGCTGGGTAAGATCAGTGTGTGATCCGAAGACAAAAACATTTTTCTGGTCAGTGGAGCGGAGCAGGCGATGAGCAGCAGAAGAGGGTGATTTGAAAAGCTCAGTAATGTAAGATACTGACACGAACCGTATATTTTGTTCTCAAAGCCAGTTTTGTTTTTAGTTTCTTCTCTATCTATGCTGAGTAGAGACTAGACTCACTAGACTTTTCTCTCTAGTCACTAGAGAGAAAGATCACAGAGTATTTGGACACATCTTTCAACAAATCGTCCAGCACATATGCCCTACCAGCCATTCCCCATGTACGCCACTGGCCTAGAAGCGGCAGCTGTGGTAGGTAGGTTTTGATAGGTGGGTTGGCTGACTAAATTGAGGAATGCATGATTTACTAGAGAGAAGATCGAGAGTGATTGCTTGTTAGAAAGATTTGGTAAATCTTCGAACTTAGAAGCGTTAAGAAGCAACTGAACAGTAGTTACAGATACTAGCAGCGTCCTTATAAGTATCGATGGTACCAATACCAGTAGTCTATACTTTCTTATTGGCATTTGTCCTAATATAAGCTTTACTGATTCCCTAAACCAGAGACCGACTTAGGCCTAATTCGAAGCCGTCTCTCAGATATGAGCTGCTCAGACCAGGCCCGCCGAGAGAAATTCCGGGCCCTGTTCAGAATGGCCGGCGGGCCCCTGTCAAGTCTGAAAATTAGCTGACGACCATTTTTGCGCATCATTGATTTAACCGAAGTTTAAATACCCAGTCTGCAACTCTAAATAATTAATTAGTGATGACTTTTGTTGTTGGTTGTCGTCGTTCTTTTCACGCCTTCTTTCGGGTGACCGGACAATTCGGAGACGGACAATTCGGAGTGGACAATTCGGAGACGGACAATTCGGAGAAGGACAAAAATCGCCCCAAAAGTTGTAAGCAGTTGTAAAACTGTTTTAAAATATGACTTTTATAATGGTTAGGGTGAGGTTTAGGGTTAGGGTTAGAGTTAAGGTTAGAGTTAGGGTTAAACTGTGCTCCGAATTGTCCGTCTCCGAATTGTCCGTCTCCGAATTGTCCTAGAACCTTCTTTCGTGTGGTCTTTGTGGTGTTTAATGTGTCTTCAGGTCCCGGGTTCCCTATTGCTCGCCGGGCCCCTCTGCTCAACAAACATGCTAACCTCTCTTTAGTGTTGCTATTGGTAGTATTGTTAATTGTACATATTCATCATCGGCCCGGGCCCCCTCCAGACCGCCGGGCCCCTGTGAACTTGCCCCCTGCCCTTCTCCCGGCGGCCTTAATTGGCTCAGACTTGTCCATGGTTTGGGTTAAAGCATAGGTTGGAACGTTGGGTTAACCCATCGGTTAGGTTGGGTTGGGTCAGCAGGCAATAATTTTGTTCTGGGTTGGTTGTGAAGTTGGTGGGTTGGATTCGGGTTCAGAAAACCGATCCATGGACAGCTCCGAAGCAGCTGAGCAATCATTCATCTTAGATTGCTCTTCCGAGTAGGCTATAGCCCACAGTATAAATGATAGAAGATCGTTTAAATCGACTTGCCTGTAGATCTGTACGCCTTCTCTGCGGCATCTGGGAGTTGCGTCCTTGCAGAACTGAATGAAATTTCTGTGACAGCTTGCCACGTTCTCGCAGAGGTTTTGCCTCGAGATCGGCACAAGGGTGCCGCCGGGGCATTTGCACAGCTCGATCGAAGCCGTCGTCCCGCTTCTCGTTGCCACTACGTTGCTGACTTGCCGATTCTGCACAGGAAAGAAATCTATTAGGAATATTCGAGCACATATAAAGCCCTTTTTGTCTCAGCAACGCATACCACCCATAAACTGTTCGGCGTGTTAGCAGTGGCGGCTCCAGGATTTGGCAAGTGGAGGGCCGTTGGGGTGGCAACTTCTAATCACGGGGGCCAATCATTTGTTGCTAGGTGTGTAGTATTAAGTATAGGGTCCCAACAGGGGACCACTGGGGGCCAGGCGCTCAATAGGGGGCACGGGTTCCCCTGCCCCCCGGTGGAGCCGCCACTGCGTGTTAGCTAGAAAATATGGCTTTTAAACACCAGCTTTTAGGATTTTTAAAACCAGGAAACAAATTAAATTTGAGACATAGTTTTTGTTATTAAGTCGAAAATGAAAAACTCATCTTTAATTGTTTCAAAGTTTTTCGGTTTCTCCAGAGAGCAGATCACTTATTTGGCAAGAATAGCCTATAGTGATGTGTTTATGAGCGTTAACATGCCGAACATTAAAGCCCAAAAACGAAATTCAATTAAAAATCTAAAAACCTGATGGCATACGTTCTACAGTATTTCTATAAAACCTAGGTTTTCCAGCCCTGACTGGCAGTGGTTTGGTCGGCGCTAATCTAATATCCGTAGGGGCCATTTTGTTGCAGATTTTAAAAGAAACATCCCAAAGTTTAAGATATCACGTGGGGTCCGAAATGAAAGACGATCAACCTTATTAGCAATCCACTTTTTATTGTCGAGATGTGTTAATTATGAGCGTTTTCGTATTGCCGAACAATTTGACTCCATGTGCGATCGTTTTAACCAGTGATTTAGTCCCATAATCCATCCGAATGGTCGGACACTATTTGGTGTGTGCACGTGTGTGTGCGCGTATCTGTCATGAATGTCTCGGGAACGATGTACCGGGGACAGTATACACTGTGTCCGGATAAGGCGGGATTCCTTGTGATAATGATGAAAAACACTAGTACGGCCTAAATATTCATAAATTTTTAAAATGTCAAACTCGTTTTAGTTCTGACATACCAAAACTAATCAATGATCTGACTTTCGGTAATATTCAGATTATTACACATACTATCAACAAGATGGTCCGTTCGCTCATCGAATCCGTGAAACTGTTGAACTGATGACAAATGAAACTCCTGATTTCACACCTCCCAATCTTTGGCGTCAAACAGTTCTGACTTAAACCCAGTTGATTATAAGATTTGGAGAATGATGCAGGAGAAGGTTTACAGAACAAAGACCAGAACCATTGAAGAACTCTGTGAGCGAATTTTCAATGCTTGGAATGAACTTGATCAGCTGATCATCGATGCGCAGCTATTGGTCAATAGAGAGTGCGTCTCGAAATTTGTTTTAGAGCCAATGGAGAACACTTAGAACACAAATTTTAGTTCAATGACAATTAACATTCCTTCAGAACTGAAATGAATTCAAATTTTTGAAATTGGTGAATATTTACTAGTGCTTTTTATCCCCAGTCATTCCCAACGTGGAACAGCCCCTGCCTAATCTCATCATAGAATAACCAAAACGCTTGAACATTGTCAAGTCAATGATAAGAAACACTATTGCGTGCTTAGAACGTGCACGCTACAACTGGCAATTCGTATAGGATTATGCTTGAATTTGATTTTCCTGTACAGTGTGTATTTGTAGTCTATAGACTCTAGATCACTGCGTCCGTTCGGTGCAAAATTGTTTCTCGACTTATACCTTGCAGTCTGGATCAGGACGCGAGTTTTTCGAATTGTTGAAGACGACGTCAACCAGATCATCGCAAGTTGGTTGGTCTTTTCCTTCGACCATCTGTCCAAGATCGGTTCCGAGAAGAACCAGCGCAGCGACCAGATACACGGCAAACATCTTGGCTGAACAGGAATTGCAGTGATCGAAGCTTGAAGCGTCGTCGTCTTCTCCAGCTGTACTGCGATCTTTGAAAGGTCTGCGTATGTTGAGACTGAACCATGTCGCATTTATATAGGAATTTAGCGTCACGTTCATCGAACCGAACGAACGAAAAATTTTGGCGTTCAGGAAACGCTTTGTGTTGCCCACGCAGAGAAAAGCAAACAGTTAGACCTTTACAAGATTGGCCGTCTTTGAATAAAAGTTATTCTATTCGCAGCTGCTGAAATAATGGATTTGGCCGCGTACGATGTATTTGGGAAGAATGGAGATTCTTTCAGAGCAGTTTGCTGCCTGCCTGAAGTGGAAATCGTTAACGCACTCGTGGAACGTTTGCTGTTCCATTTTCTCACAGCACCTGCTTCGATTGGCGCCCAAATGAAGACAAATAGAACAATTTTTATAACGAGACGTCTGCATAGCCAATCTAAGGCATAAGAGAATAAGATTTCATAAACAAATGTCTAAATTTTTCTTAGGGACTGTCCATTAATTATGTCAACAATTTTGGGGCAATTTTTGATCCCCTCCTTCCACCGCTTGTCAACAACTGTCAACTTTCACTTACACCCCCTATAATTACGTCAAAAACTTTTCACCCCACCCCAAGATCAATGACAGGTCCCAATAACAAGGTTATTATTTTTGTGGTGATGACCATTTTCCCTGTTTTGCTCATCGAGTGTCAAAATGTGGTGGTGATTACCTTTTTTGCCATGCTTTTTCCATTGTAATAAGTAGTATTCCATGAAATTTTCTATTTTGATTATTTGTAAAAAAGTGAAATTGTTGACGTCAACTTCTCTTGACTCCCCTCCCCCTGTCAACAAATGTCAAACTGTTTCAAACCCCTAAATTGTTTACGTAATGAATGGACAGCCCCTTAAAGGATATCACAGAACTGTATGATTGCATAATTATCGGTATAGATCTTTCCATGTCTTTGGCCCTGACACTGCAAATGACCTATATATGGTATAGTTATTAAAAGCTTTTTGATTTCGAAGGTACAGTTCAAAGTCTTCCAGAGCAGTGCGGCTTGTAGAGAGCATGACTCTGACGGTTTTGTAAGTATAAGTAAGTAAGTAAAATCTCGTAGATTTATATATAGCGCTTTGGGGTTAGTACAACAGTAGCTGCTTATTCTTAGACGCTTACTTTTTCTTAAAATTGCTATAGGAAAAGTGAATGATCAGCCAGGCAATGGTCAATATATCCGAAGGGCAGTGAAGCTAGGTTATTATAGCTATGTAGGTAATGATTTTGTATATCTACAGGCTTTTCATCACTTGAAACATATTTAACAGTTATATCTCCAGACTGAAATAGTTCTCTAATAAAATGGTATTTAACAGCAATATGTTTTGATCTAGTAAATACCCTACAGGTAGTACAGGGATTACTGAAATGTGAAGACATTAGGTTGATAGGCCCACTAGTAGTGGGGTGGAAGAAATGCAATAACATTGTAAAATTATTTACATGAGCTTCCACCCTACTATTGGGCATCAATTGTTCTCTTGTGTGCATACATTTTGGGTTCAAAACTGGGGTAGGATGCTCAGATGCCTTATACACATTGAGGGGGGTAATAAGTTATCTCAATAGAAATTCATGCACAGCTGTCATTTCTGCTCTTGACATTTCGAAAGCTTTTGACAAAATTAGTCACTATGGGCTGTTTTTGAAGCTGATACAAAGGAAAACCCCTTGGTATTTCATTGAAGTTTTACTCAACTGGTATTCCAAATGTAATGTTATGGTTAGATGGGGTAATGCCTTATCAGAATCTTTTACTGTAGTGGCTGGGGTACGACAAGGAGGGGTTCTTTCGCCTTTGCTATTTGCTGTTTATATTGATGATGTAATTTTAAAGTTGCAAAATTCTGGATATGGCTGCTATATCAATGATTTGTTTGTTGGATGTTTATTGTATGCTGATGATATCTTATTGGTGTCACACTCTATATCCGGCATGCAGCACATGCTGGATATTTGCACCAATGACTTTGTGGATTTGGATTTGAAATTTAATGTGAAGAAATCTATGGTGATGAGGGTTGGGACACGTTGCAATATCGCATGTGCTGTATTGGTCTTGGATGGTGTTGCCTTGCCATTTGTGGAGGAAATTAGGTATCTCGGGGTGACACTGAAAAAGGGCAGGCACTTCGGGTTATCTATTTCGGAAGCTAAATTAAAATTTTTTCCGCACGTTTAATTGCTTGTATAGTCGCAGCAGAGCTGCCGCTTCAGAATTAATATGCGTTAACCTGGTAAAGAGCTATTGTCTACCTATTGTATTGTATGGTATGGAAGCCACATTTCCAAACAAAAGTATTCTTAATGCTCTTGACAGACTGATTCGAGTAGTTGTGTGCAAAATTTTTAAAACATGTGAGGCAGATAATGTCGAGTATATCAGAGTCCTGACGGGTTTGGATAGTATGCATGTTATTGTAGAAAAGCGACAAGCATCCTTTGTTAATAGATATGAGAAGAAGCCACTGTACTTTGCTCAGTGCATTACTAGGATTTGTCTGAGGGCAGAGGCTGTGGCTGTGTAAAGTTTGTTCTTAGTTTATTTGTTTATTATTAGGTTTGTGTGTGTGTGTTTTTTAATTATTATTTAGTTTTGTTCAGTTGATTTGTGTTTTCCTTGGTTGTGTACTACTGGTTGTGTACTACTTTTTATGCTGTGCTTGTCACGAATAAAGATGATTATAACCTTTACAAGACAACTACATAAAACTAATGCAATGAATACAGAGGACTGAGAGGAGATTCAAAGAAAACAACTGAAACAGGTGACAAGCTTTGTTTATCTGGGATCAGTTATCACTGATCATCCATGATGCGGTCTATCCTCGTAGCGAGGATGGCTGAAGACAAGACAAGGTTCAGTAGAGAGAGGACCGATATATGTACCAATTTTTTTCTCCTTCTACCTGTCCAATGACCATTGCCTGACTTATCGTTTACATTTCCATAACTCAATTTAGCATGATTTTTTAAATATTTTTGCTTGTGAAGATTTTTAATAGAAGAACAAGAAGGATTGCGACCTTTTTGCTCGTCAGGGCTTTTAAGATAATGGTTAAGAGAATACAGTAAAGTAAGTGACAATCTTTTTTTTAGCTTGTCAGAACTTTATTCTTGAGAAAAAGGCACCTCCTGCTGAAAATTCGTTCCGACGTCCCTGAGTGTTTTATCCAATTATTTTAGTTGGCAATAAGTTTGCAGGGTCGCGGCATGTTACAAAGCCGCTGACGTGAGTCGCACAGTTCCAAAATTTTGGCTAACCTTGGCCTATGATACTTTTTAATTAAAATTAATCTTATTTCAAAATAACGCAAGGAACGCGTTTTCTGACCATTTTGCTCTGAAACTCCAATAACAATGGGAATCTCTTGCCTGGTATCTTATTATATAATTCTCGATGTCTGTCGCGTCTGTCCGTCCGTCCGTCCGCAACACGGCGGGTATTGCAAGACGCTGTTGTCATTGACAACCAAATATTGTTTAATCAAAAAGGAGCGTTTAACGAAGCGTCTTAATTGCAGCAAACCCCGTCCCCCTTCCCTCACCCATCCCTCTCCTAATCGCCCAGGCCCAACCCATTCCCGCCCCGGCCCCAAACCCCTTTTCCCTTCCCCTATCCCCATCTCCTTCCCTCTCCCCATCCCCCTCCCAATCGCCCCCAAAACCCCGTTCCCCTTCCGTCTCCTCAACTCTTTCCCTCTCCTATCCCTCTCCCAATCGCCCCCAAACCCCCGTTCCCCTTCCGTCTCCCCAACCCTTTTCCCTATCCCCATCCCTCTCCCAATCGCCCCAGCCTCAACCCATTCCGGCCCCGGCCCCAAACCCCGTTCCCCTTCCCTCTCCCCATCCCTTTTCCCTCTCTCCACCCCTCTACCAATCGCCTCGGACCCAACCCATTCCAGCCCCAACCCATTCCCGCCCCGGCCCTAAACCCCGTTCTCCTTCCCTCTCCCTATCCCCTTCCAACTACCCATCCCTCTCCCAATCGCCCAGGCCCCAACCCATAAGCGCTCCGCCCTACCCCACTGGCCCCAAACCCCGTTTCCAAACCTACACAACGCTGCTCCGAAAACCCGTACAACCCACCTTCCTCCTCCCAAACCTCCCTTCCCTCTCTCAATGCCCTGCCCCCCGTTATTATATATATATATATATATATATTTATTTATTCATTCCTAGACTCAATACCTATTTTTTATATGTAACCCCTCAAGTGGGGATTAAATTTTCAGACGTCGCCACCGTACTGGGGATTTAATTTTTGGAAAAGCGTTCTCATAAATGATTGCTGTAACGTTTTAAATTTGCTATATCTCAGGCTATATAGGAGCTAAAAAGATGAGGTTTGCACCATTGTTTAGATTGTTTATTCCTCTTTCTAACCGTCCGTGCAAAACAAAAAAATGTGAGGGTAGAGTCCACTGTACGGCCTAAAATATCACCCTCTCCCCCGAAAAATTTTTAAAGCCCCCTAGCAAAATATTTTCAGCGGTAACCCCACTTTGGTCAGCGGCAAAGTTCTAAAGGGATGTCAGAGGAACAAAATAAACCAAAAATTTTGAAAATCGGTTGACATTTGGCAAAGATCTATCAATTCTAACCCGATGACCCCAATGTTTGAACATAAATATTATCGGCGAATTTCGCGAAAGTTTTGAATTCTGAGAAAGTTTCCAATTTTTTAGAATTTGCTACATCTCGGGCTATATAAGAGCTAAGAAGATGAGGTTTGCACCGTTGTTTAGCTATTTTATCCCTCTTTCTAACCCTCTGTGCAAAACAAAAAAGTCCAGCGTTCACGAGCCTTCCGACAATCAAGTGAGAATGAGTAGCAGGCTGTTGCTCGGCGTGAAAAATCAGCACAGCAAACAAGAGAATCAACCACTGCGTGTCGTTCGACACTACCAAATCAGTACACTTACGTTGACTATCAAGTTTCAGAAAATTCACGCGAATGGGCGTTAACTCGGTTGAATGAAAAGGCGGCGAGTTAAGGACAATCAATTGCGCAAAATGCTACTGCATTTGCGCAAATTCGGGTGGTAGAACAGCCAATCTCCCCCGTCATAAAATGCTATTGCATTTGCGCAAAATCGGGTGGTAGAACAGCCAATCTCCCCCGTCATAAAATGTTATTGCATTTGCGCAAAATCGGGTGGTAAAACAGCCAATCTCCCCGTCATAAGATGCTATTGCATTTGCACAAAATCGGGTGGTAAAACAGCCAATCTAACCCGTCATTTTTGACGGGTAAACACCTAGTAAAGAAATAAACCTGGTGGTTAAAGTAATTTTGCCTTACTCATAGGACTTTTTAGACCCCTAACAAAGGTATGTTTATGCCAAAATTAAGAAAATATAATTTTCAAAAATTTCAATATCTATTTCTCTCCTTTACACTTATATAGGAAAAATATGAATATTTCTGCCGAATATATTTGCCACATTTTCAGAGCTTTTGTTTTGCTATTTATTCAAAACTCAGAAGATTCTTTTCGACTAACGTTCGCCAGATGGCCTAATGCATTTTTTTTATATTACATGATATGATTATATATTATGGTCGCGGCACGTTGCAAAACCGCTGAAGTGGGCCGCGGTTCTAAAAAGTTTGGAGACCCTGCTTTAACCCATGGGCAGTGCTTATTCTAGCAACCTTGACATTGGGGAGGGAGTTTGAAATGTTTGGGGGAGAAGGTTTGTCTGCCCAAAAACCTTGACGAGCAAAAAATGTCATCCTGATATAATTTTTTCTCTCGTATGTGGTGACGAGCAAAAAAGGTCATCACATCCTTCCTTTTCTTTCAAATACTCTTCTATATGGTCATATCCTTCTCTTTTTCCCCTCTCCAAAATAGAAAACCCCTCTCGTCACACTTGGGTGGAGGGATTTCCATCCCCAATGCAACATATAGAAATTGGGGGGGTTTCAAACTGGAGGGATTCCCCTCCCCCAAAAAGGGCCTAGAATAAACACTGAATACCACAATGTCACAAGCTATAAGCCTGCTTAGGTTATAAGAAATTTATATACCTGCAATCCTCCATACGCGGCTTATTTTTTAAATGATTAGTAGCTACTAGCTACTAGCTAGGCCTATCAGTGTTTAATATAGACTCTGAACTCCGGGGGGAAACTGACAAAGCCGGGGGAAGTCAGCTAGGGGTTGCTGTTGGTTGATGTAGTATGCCAAAATTTCCGGGATGAATTTGAAATTTCCGGGGGAAATGGCAATTTCCCCCTGAAAACTGCCTAGATTAAACCCTGAGGCCTACTTTATCCAATTTTAGTTGACAATAAGTTTGCAGGGTCTCGGCATGTTACGAAGCCGCTGAAGTGAGTCGCACAGTTCCAACAAGTTTGGGAGAACCTGATCTATAGCACTTTATTAATCTTATTTCGCAATAACGCAAGGAAAGCGTAATCTGACCATTTTGCTCTGGAACTCCAATAACAATAGCATATTATCTCTGTTTGAAAGCAATGTTGTTGTAACCTAGCGGTTAAGCGAGTTTGTCATACTCATAGGATTGTTAAGAAGCGTAAAAAAGGTATGTTCCTGGCGAAGTTTAAAAAAGATTATTTTCAAGAAATTTCAATATCTGCTTCTCTCCTTTTGTCTTATTTGGCAAAATATGCATAATTCTGCGTAATATATTTGCACATTTTTCATTCGAATTGAATCAGAGCTTTTGTTCTCCCATTTATTCAAAGCTCAGAAGATTCTTTTAAACTAACGTTCGCCAGATGGCCTAATAATTTTTTTTAAGATATAGCATGCTAAGATTAGGGTCGCGGCAAGTTACAAAGCCGCTAAAGTGGGCCGCGATTCCAAAATGTGTGGCGAACCCTGCTGTAGCCTATTAACTTACTCCCGTAGAACGAGAGCTGTCGAGTCTTTAATGAATTTGTCGATGTTTTTTTAAAATCAAACATTGCCCATCAGTAAGTTAGCATAGCAAACGACGACTTAAGAGTCGGATAACTGATTGTGAGAATGTCCAAACAACAATTAGGGCCTACTTGTTGTTGCTGCTACTATTTTAATTAAGAAGTGTGTCAGCATTTGGATTGTCTTCTCATAAAAGCTTAAACGTGAAACGCTATCATCGGATCTTCTCCGCTGGGAACCGTGAAAATGGCCGTTCCGCCGGATTCGACGCTGTACGACCCGCGACAACTTCCTCCCGTGTTTCCGCACGGCGGACGGTTATTGTCACAGGAAATGACGTCACAGTACTCTCCTCCCGGAAGTCCCGTCTGGAATGCCTGCGTGATCGAAAAGTCTTCGTTGTTGATGACGATGAAGGCCCTGTTTCCTCGGCTGAAAGAGATCGCCTGGTAACCGTTGTCCCACCAGTTGGAGACGGGCTGGCCGATGGCGACGTTGTGAAACCGGACCATGTTGTACATCTGCCGCCATCGATGTTCGCAGATCCACTCGCCGTTGAAACATTCGACGTCTTTCGTCGACCCTCCTCCGAACGACGGCGGTCCCATCCAGTCGTTGATGTC
Source organism: Metaphire vulgaris (assembly GCA_018105865.1). NCBI lineage: Eukaryota > Metazoa > Annelida > Clitellata > Crassiclitellata > Megascolecidae > Metaphire > Metaphire vulgaris. The sequence continues at coordinate 4,933,531 of CM030858.1, forward strand.
GGCACCATCGATTATCGTTCGCGGCCAGTAGTAACTGCTCATCAGGCGAACGTGTCCGTAATCCCAGGCCAACTCGAACGCCGTAGCGATTTTGTACATGTTGGCCTCGAAGAAGGTGAGGATCGACCCGAAACCGCCGGCTCCGTGTCCGCGTTGGTTGTCGTGATTGTCAATGAAGACCAGGGCGTCGAAACGACTCAACTGCCCCCAGCCTTCGCCGAAGTTCTGAAGATAGGCCAGCCGTTGTCCGTTGTTCTTGCGAACGACGTCGCCGAGGTTCTTTCCGTGCTTGAATTCCGTCACCCTGCCGAGGTACGTGTAGTCGGTTCCCTTGATCGGTTCCCCGCCCATGTCGATGACTTCCTGGTAGATGTACGGCCGCGTTCCCGCTGGAAACCACCAGGTATTGAGGTTATTCAGCCGTCCGAGAATCGCCTCGATGTCTCCGGGCCACATGTGCTTGGCTGCGTCGATGCGAAATCCCGCCACGCCCCAACCGATCAGGCGGTTCATGTATTCGGCGATCATGTCTCGGACGTAGGCGGCCGATCCGTCGAGGTCCCGGAGACCGCTCAGTCGGCAGTTGCGAACTTCCGTCGGGTCCTGGTAGTTGTGGATATTCTGATCCCAGGTGGAACAGTCGTCCGTTCCGTGAAAGTCATTTGGACCGTACGGAACTCCTGGGAACTGGAGTGCGTCCGCATCGAAGGAACTTCCGTCTGATCCAGTGCCCCACCCACCACCGGTCATGTGATTCAAGACTCCGTCGACATAGATGCTACAGATATAGGTCTAACTCATAATCAATAGTTTAGTGTAGTGGTCGGAGTTTATTATATTCTGGTTAGCTGCGCTGCGCTCTCGGCGAATTCTATTATTGAAAACTTATCTAAACGATTCTCTTTTTAAAATATCGCTACTTAATTATTGAGGCACTTTTCCCATTCAGACAGGGTCGTACTGGTCGTATACACCAGGTTAGGGAATTCCACGGCCCCTGGAGCAGTGTGTCTTAGCCTCTCCTGGATCGAACCCCAGTGGTTCGGCAGAGGTCCAGAGTCATATGAGATAGAACTAGGCAGGGCACGATTTGTAGGAGAATGGGAATTTCCCCCACTGCCCAACTGCATCCCCTACTGCTACATTCCCCCACCAATACATCCCCCACTGCTACACTTCCCCAACAACTACATCCCCTCTAAGCTCGACATATTCTCCCCTCTTCCCCACCCACTGCTCCAGGTCACAAATTGCACCCTGGAACTAGGCTACAGTTACCTAAATGCTGGGCGACGGCGTTTTTCTTCGGGAGGAATGACGTAGAGTAACTTAACCCCTTAACCGTGTATTTAACTGTAACTCAATGTAAAATGGATGGATATATCCGGGATTCCCAGTTAAGGGGTTAATGGTCTGCGTACTTACTAAACCCCGACGTCGTTGCAGGCTGACACCATATTCTGGAAGTCGGTTTCCGGTCCGCTTCGGCTTCCCATCTTATAGCTGACCGGCTGGTAGCGCTGCCACCAGGGATACGACGGGTCGGTTACGATGCGATGCTCGTTCGGCGGAGAAACCTGGCGAAGAAATTTCATCGGATTCGTGGTCTCTGAGCAGACTCTTAAAAACAGCCTGGTTTTAAAGTGGCTTAGGAGGCATTACTGCCTGTGCGAAAGCCACTATAGGGGCGATAACGGGGCTTGAACCCGCTCCGTCAGCCTGACGCTCCAACGCGTGAAATGCAACTGCAGACGGGAAGACGCTGAAGCACTATACGTGGTGGTGCGCGGTGGAACAGTGGTTAGCGCACTGGTCTGCCACTCTTGAGGTCCGTGGTTCAACTCCCGGCCCCGGCAGAAACTTGTCGTTGTTTCTGTCTCACGCGCCCCCGTCGACTCAGCTGTGAATGTGTACATCGGGTGTTAATTCTGTGGAAGGAAAGGCGGCGAGGGAAAGGGTGGCAATCCGCCCTCATTCAGCCGTTGCCGTGTATAACTGAAGGCGCTAGCCCTTCGGTTCTCCGACGGGTCCGCGCTGGCCTATGATAGTATGGATACTATGGAGTATGCCTATACCTTTGCCCAGACTCGAAGAGCACCACGTTCAACCGAATGGGATCGGCTCCCGTTGAAGCCCCCAAGGTCGAATCAGCCTTCTCCCGCTATGGGTAATCGTAAAGCGAGCAGTAGCGTAGCGTGCCATTGGCTACTATGGCTCGAGCCATGGGCGGCACACATGAAGGGGGCGGCAAATTGAGCGGCGATTGCCTTTTCCGCAAATTGAGTCAGGTTGTCGAAGAGTTTTAGCGAAGGCCGAAGGGGCGGCAAAATTTAGAAGGGGCGGCAAATTCGGCCGCGACGACCTTTTTGCTTGTCAGTTATAATAGGAGCAGGTTGGTGCGGCATTTTTTCCAGGAGCTATGGGCGGCACGAGACCACGCTACGCCACTGAAAGTGAGTAGCGACTTAGGTTGCGAAGGTAAAATGCGGGTCTGTAGAAAGCAATGGCAAACTAGGCCTACTCCAGATCAGCAGCGCATGCCTACCGCGTCGCTGTTTGTAGCGCCTGGCGTGCGCTCGAATTCGAGTATGGTCAAACATTAATTTTGCCTTTAAAAGCTTAATTAGCTCAACTGCATTCTTATTCTAAAATAGGCCTAAGCGCTATGAAAATATAAAGGAGCCTTTGCTCCATTACTTTGACTTAAATACTTTATTAAATTACTTAGGCCTACTAAGAATGTGAACATCTTGACAGTTTATTTGGGGTGTCCGAACGTATTTTGGTTTAAAAGACGTTGTAGACTCAGTACAGTTCTCAAAGCACACTTAATTAAGCCTACCTTCATAATCTCTTTTCAATTCAAACGAATTAAGCGGTCAACTCATTCTTCTGCTGGCCTGACAGTCATCCGGCCAACAGCCACGCCCAGTGTTTATTCTAGCCACCTTGACATTGGGGGGGGGATTTTGAAATGTTTGGGGGGACAAGGTCTGAGTCTCCACACTTTTGGGGGGGATTTCCATCCCCAGCCAACATTAAAAAATTTGGGGGAATTTTAAAATTGGGGTGGGGGGATTCCCCAAGAAGGCCTAGAAAAACGCCAAAAAGTTAAAAACGTAAAAAAATTAAAAAACGTAAAAAATGCGTTTTTCTGCTGGCGAATAAAAAAACGTAAAAAGACGTTTGCAACATCTATGGTAACTAGTAAGTAACTAGTTACTTTTTTCAGTAACTAGTAACGTAATATTAGTTACTTTCGGAAACTAGTAACTAATCTCAGTAACAAGTTTTTTTATCCCTTGTAACTAGTAACTATAACTAGTTACATTTTGCAAGTAACTAGCACAGCACTGACAGTAGGGCCCTTTTGAAATCCATGCTAAAGCGCCTAAAACCGAGAATCGCTTGATCAATCCATTGTGTCTAAGCATGTACAACAGAAGGCCTATTTCTGCTCAATAACAACCTTCCTACATAATGGCACCGATAAGGTCATATTATCATATGCGAACAGGATATTATTAAGAAGAGAGTTCGAATTTATTCCTCAGCTGAATATCAGACTATATGGATAGACTCTATATACCAATTAGGCCTAACTAGTGTGCATTGACCTCGTAGGCCTATATACCTGAACCCCGCAGTAATTGTGTTCTGCCAGCCATGCGCATTCTTCCTGAATATCTGTCCATTTCCATTCGAAGAGATGAACCATAACATCGCGTCCACTCTGGCAGTAATAATTACCGAAGTACTGGCAATTGGCAAGTGCCAGCGAAAGACAAAAAATGAAACAAGTCAGCATCGTATTAAATCGGTTCGAGTGTCAGTTAATTGACAGAACACTCGGGCAATAGGCTACATTCAATTTAGCAGGTATTATAATTTCCTGGCGTAAGTCTGCGTAGTCCTATGGCTATTCCCAAAACAAAGTGATTATTATTCTGACTACAGGAAAATGCGACTTTTGTCAGCTTCTAGGCTACTTGTACATTTAAGCTGGCTCGGACAGCGCAAAATGCGCAATTAATTATTATAGGTCACTATATGTTACTGATAAGCTTATGTCAAAAATTAACGTTATCTCTTTTGCAAACACGAGACTGAAAACATCTGTTCTGTTCTATCATATATCTACGATGCAGATAAGGTCTCAGCCTACAACGAAGGCAACGAAGACTATACGTTAGGGCTGCGCTAACCGAGTAGTTTAGGAGTCGAGTAGGAGTCGAGTAGCTTAGCGAGTACTCGAGTACTCGCGTAAAACCGGAAATACATGATTTGCAAACGTTACACGTCACATAATGCTTATTATTTGCCTCATGCAGACATGGGTCAATTACAATTATAATTGTAATTCAATTGTAATTCAGGGGCGCCCACACAAGGGGGAAAGGAAGCAAATGCTTCCTGAAAAACCTAGGGGGGGAAGAAATCCCCCCCTGAGTTTTGGTGTCACCGTCATCACGTTAGAGTAGTATATTTATTCGATAAGCTCCTCAATGACTGCGCAACTACTGGCTTAATTGCAGTGCAATTTTGTAACTTCATATAAGATTACCGGTACTCAATTCAAGCTCAAGTTCATTATTATCAGGCATTCATAAAATGTTATTATTATTGTAACTTTTACATAGTCATTCTAATGATGAAGAGTGCAAACTTCCTGTGAAATATAAATCGTTTATAACAAACTAATAGACTCACATGAAGTTTACATTCCAAATTAGACTACTGCAACTCCCTGCAACTCCCTCCACTACTGCAGCCTTCCAAAGACCTCCATCAACAAATTACAATCCATTCAAAACTGTGAAACGGTGCAATTAGATACTGTTAATAATAAATTAATAATTATAATTTGCTTGTTTCAGTCAGTTGCCTTAAGTCTAGTTACCCAATTTGCAGTTGTTGCAGCTTTAATGCCTCTAACATCTATGTAAAATAATGTAGGTGTGGCTGTTGGAGAAATCTAATTTTTAAAATAAATACTAAAAGTAACATTTATTTTATTTGCATTTGGATGTGGTCATATTGCCAATGGATAATTTGCAGGTAATTTTAAATAGTTTTCCAGCGCAATTACTGCGATATCTCTCCATAGTTTCAACTTACATTTAATAGTGCTTTGTGCTGTTGGAATTTCCCAGAAATTAAGAATTAGAAGTTACTGGTATGAGACCTACCCTGGTGCACCAAAGTATGCGATTTAATGTCCAAAATGCACTGAAACTCACCTACGAGCACCTATTGATTTCAAAAAATTTTCAGGTTTTACCCCGGACCCCAAACTTTTTCACGAATTTGCATGGATGGGGATTGTCAATGTTCAGTGTCGAGTCTTATACGGCTACTTTTTCGTATAATAATAATAATAATAATAATAATAATAATAATAATAATAATAATAATAATAATAATAATAATAATAATAATAATAATGTGGTGTGCAGATAAATCCTGCCGGACCCTCGTTTAAGGGCAGGGGAGGAAAGGAGGACAGGGAAGGGGAACCTGCTTCCAGCAGTCAGGGGGGGATGGGCGCCCCTGTTGTAATTAATTACATTTGGCCAATGTAATTGTAATTGATCAGTGGAACGTTCCATTACAAGTAATTGTAATTTGTAATTGTAATGTGTGTAATTGTAATTGTAACTGAGCTATTGTAATTGATTTACCCAATTACAGGAATATGAGTTTTATAAGTTCTAATAGCGTATTAGCATGTATGAGCCGAAGTTTTGTCAGTCTATGAATGTATCGCAGTGAATACATTGGATGGTTAGTGAATTGTCAAAGCACAGCGGTTATTGGTAAATGGACTCACTGCTCTGCCAGTTGCCATGCAAAATTTACTTTTTACTGCCTTTTAAATTGGAAGGGAACCAGCTTATCATTTGTCTACTTCCTGTGTTCTGCGGTTGTGCTTTTTTGTGAATAAAAGTTTAATGCCAGTAAAGATGAGTGTAAATAAAGAAGGAGCAATATGGAATTATTTTGAAGAGTCTGATGACTTTAATAATGCTGTTTCCAATGCAAATGTTAAAGTGAAGTGCCGGTTGTGTGGTGAATTAGTGTCATGCTCGAAAAATGCTACTTCGAATTTGTTGACTCATTTGCAGGTTTGTGAAACTTTGTGTTACGGTTTTTGAAATCGGCCGTAGCATATGACGTTGTTGAACTAATTTATGTTAATTATTTTAGACCCTTAAGTTTATTAAAAGAAGCAGAAAGAGGAATGAAAAGTAATTGTAATTGTAATTGTAATTGACACATTTGTAATTGTAATTGTAATTGATCCCAATGTAATTGGCTGTAATTGTAATTGTAATTGTAATTGACAAAAATCCATATAATTGTAATGTAATCGTAATTGCTTAAAACGTAATTGACCCATGTCTGGCCTCATGGCCCTCATTTAACCAAAGTAGAACATTAGATACAGTTACATATCAATTTTTCGGATATTCAAGCGTTTTCAAATTTAGTATAACAGAAGTTACAGAACAGAAACTATTTTACCGGTACTGGCAAAAATATGAGGTCTTTACTAGAGTTGGCCCACTGTGGACAACATCTTAACTAACTGGGGCATAACGAATAAGAATAACCTAAATAAGACTGATTAATAATTATTTGTAACAAATAACGGTAGGTCAAATTTTAATGAAATTCTTTGGTTATTCTTTATTTATCTGTTCTATTCTTTGTTTAGTTATTCTATGCGAGTACTCGACTCCAAAAAATTACTCGACTCCAATTTGGAGTCGAGTACTCGCGTTACTCGAGTTACTCGGCGCAGCCCTACTATACGTATGGCCTAACCCGTGGAGAGGTTAAATGTTTTTGAAGCACATACTTTTTAAACGGGTAGGCTTAAATCCAGATAGGGCCAATAGTTGCGTCGTATCTTCACTGACATCGATACTGATATATAGGCCTATCTGTATATTTCAAGGCCAGTGCCGTCTTAAGAAGTTTGGGGCCCTAAGCATTTTTTAAAAAGTAGTGAGGACCTTTTTAACAGTGGCGTAGCGTGACTTTTGGGGGCCCGGGGGGCATCTTTGTCATGGGGGCCCCAAAGTTTCAAAGTTTCGGGCTGACGAGCAAAAAAAAAAAAAAAAAAAAACGTCAGCACGTTCACTTGTATGGCTAGGGTTAAGAAGTTAAGAAGTTAGGGTTAGCCTAACCTAACCTATGCTTAGACCCTATTTGAGGGCCCCGCCCGGGCCCCGGGGCAGTCAACAAAGTGCCCCCCCGCCCCACGTTACGCCACTGCTTTTTAAACAACTAAAACGGTGATTAGCCTTTTTCTGCTTGTCGGACTTTTTTCGACTTTCGGGCGTCAGGAAATCGAAAATATAATCGCACATTCAAAGTGAAGCACCGGAAAAACTTGTTATTATTAGCCTATTATTATTATTATTATTATTATTATTATTATTATTATTATTATTATTATTATTATTAAGCTCTGGCCGAGAAAGGAGTAGCCAAACACATGCAGGTACAGTGGCGGTTCCACGTGGGGGATGAGTGGGATTGCTTCTCCTCGCCGGACTTTTTTGCTTGTCAAACTATTTTTGGATAAGTCAAGTAAAATTACGGGGAAAACTGCGGGTGACCTTTCTTTGCTTGTCAACCTATTTTCGGCGTCTAGTAAAATTGTCTTTTTTGCTTGTCAGCCCTTTTCTTTTTCGGCAAAATTTATTGATTTCCCTCTCATTTCACACCCCACCAACTTCCTATGAATTCATTTAATCCCCCACCAAGAATCCTGGAACCGCCACTGCGCGCACACAAACACACATAGACGCTCATCGTTTTTTATACGGACGCGTCTATAAACAAACACAAGGCATATATATACACATTGCCACGTCGTGCTGTGTGTACAGCTGTCTGCAGAGATCAAACTATGGCATACAAGGCAGGACTACAAGCAGGGGCGGCGCTGGGTTTTGTTGACTGGGTGGGTCTAATGCAATCTACACATCCAGGACCCGGCTCAGACTATCCCAACGCCCCCCATCAAAATTTCTCTGCGCATTTGCACGAGTTGCTTGGGTGTCCCTGCCCGAGGCTGATCAGTGGGTCCGGACCCGCGGACCCACCCCTTAGCGCCGTCCCTGACTACAAGTGCATTCCATTGTTTCCACATTCTAATTAGCATAGCTGCAAATGTTATTAATGTATAATCATACTGAAAGACAACAATTAGGCTACAATTGTAGCAGCGAGTCACTCACGCCTGTTAACTTATAACATGGGCATGGAAACGCCTGCCTTCTTCAGTTCAACTCTCCCTAACGCCAGACACCTTCAAGAAGAATCTTAAAACTTGGCTATTTCGCACGAGCTATTGTAATTTAAAATTTTGTAATGTGTCCACGCAGTCACTGTATTAGTTGCCACATAAATCTCTACGTTGTATAATATAATAATAATAATAATAACTTTTAAAAGTTTTTTTTCATTACTGAGTCTAATGAATCGTCAACTGACCAGTGGTATCTCCTATAGGTGGCACTGTGCTTCATTGGCGTAGCTAGGAAAAAAATGTCGACCGGAGCAAAACACAAGCTCACTTACCCTTGCTATGGACGGGCTGTCATAAATGGTAGTAGGATAGTACTAGGCGTGCTTGCTTGCTTGCGTGCTTGCTGTCGTTTATCGCCCCGGATCGTCGGTCGTTACTCCACTGTTTTTTCAAGAACTGATGACCCTTCTCGGTGGCTTAGCGTCGTTATGTGATCCTGTATATATCGTAGGCGATTTTAATGTGCGTTTTGATAGGGACAATGATCCTGCTTGTCACCGGTTGCAAGATCTCTTCGTGTCCCACAATTTTGAGCGTAGTGTGACTGGACCAACACATCAGAATGGAGGTGTGCTTGATGTTCTCGCTTCTAGTCGTACTGTTTCCACTCCCTGTGTAGCAGTTCATGATGTGGGTCTCTCCGATCACCATCTGCTGAGGTGGAATGTCTCGCTCTCCCGACCGTGCCCTATCTATGCTACCGTTAGTCGACGTGTGTGGGGCAAACTAGACCCTTCGGCCTTTCGTATGGGGTTGCAACTCTCCTCACTCGCGGATGCCACGTCCTGGTCTGGCCTAGATGCCGAGTCTATGGCTCAGCTTTATGACAGTGAGATTACTCGACTGCTTGATGAGTTTATACCGGTCAAGACCGTAAGCTTTCGAAAGCGATCGTCCGATCCGTGGTTTGACGACGAATGCCGTACCGCTAAGATGATGCTTCGTAAGGCTGAGCGCCGGGCTCGGCGTGCCTCCCCTGCTGACGCCGTGTCGTCTACGGCTGAGTGGACCAAATATCGCAGAGCATACCGACGACTGATAAGTCGGAAGAGAGAGGTCTTCTGGTGTCGTAAGGTAGAGCGGGAGCGTACTTCACCGCGTCGGCTTTGGCAATCGATTGATGCGCTCATGGGGCGTGGGCGCGCGCCTTTACCTGATAGACTCACGGCTGATGATTTTTCTGCTTTCTTCAGCAAAAAAGTGTCTGCTGTATTGACGGCTACCTCGGAACATGAGCCCCCTTGTTTTACTTCGGCTCCGTCTGGGTGTTCCTTAGGCGGTTTTCGCACTCTCTCTGTGGAAGAAGTAACCGCAGAGCTAGGCGCCTTGCCTGACAAGTGCTGCGCCAGTGATCCTTTTCCGACTCGCCTCCTTCGTGAGTGTTCCGATATCCTGGCGCCGTTTGTTACCGAGCTCATGAATCGTTCACTACAACTGGGTGAGGTCCCGAAGTCGTTTAAGGCCGCTTTCGTGACACCGCGGATCAAGAAACCTGGTCTCGATGCCTCTGATGTTGGCTCTTACAGACCGATCTCCAATTTGTCCGTTCTATCGAAGCTGCTCGAGCGCTTCGTCTCTAGGCAGCTCATGGACCATCTCGCGGTTTCTGGCCTCCTTCCCGAGCTACAGTCTGCCTATCGTGTTTTTCACTCTACTGAAACGGCTGTTCTTAAGATCACTTCCGATATACTTCGTGAACTTGATCAGGGAAAGTTTGCCCTCCTCGTCCTTCTCGACCTCACGGCCGCATTTGATACCGTAGACCACTCCATCCTACTGCGTCGTCTTAACATCTCCTATGGTATCAGTCATGTGGCTTTGAGATGGTTTTCCTCCTATCTTGACCACCGTACGCAATTCGTCCGCTGTCCTCACTCCAGGACCCTTCCATCTCGGGTGACTTGCGGCGTACCGCAGGGCTCGGTCCTTGGTCCCATCTTATTTACCTTGTACGTGGCCGACCTTATACGTATCATTCTTAAACATGGGCTTTATGGACATCTTTACGCGGATGACACTCAGATCTATGGTGGCTGCTGGCCGTCTGAAACGCATCTGCTTCTTGAGCGTCTCACCCGGTGCTTGGATGAGTTGTCAGTCTGGCTTAAGTCTAATAGGCTCCAGCTTAACGTCTCTAAGTCGGAAGTGCTCTGGCTAGCCACCGAGAGGCAACAGCACCTGTTGCCGCATGACTGTGTCAAGATCCACGATCTCGAGCTCCACCCGGCTGCCTCAGTGCGTAACGGGAATCTACCTTGATAGTGCAGCGACCCTTAAGCTGCATGTATCCAAGACTGTCGCCAGCTGTTTCTCTTCACTTCGTTTGATTAGGAGTCTGCGTCGGTCTGTTTCTCAAGCTGTCCTTAAGACGTTGGTTGTTGCTCTGGTACTGACTAGGCTCGACTATGGCAATGCAGTTCTTGCGGGGTCACCTGCCTATTCTTTTGACCGGTTGCAGTCTGTTTTGAACTGTGCTGCTCGTCTTATCTATCGTTCGGCCCGATGTGATCATGTCACCCCGCTTCTTGTTGATCTTCACTGGCTGTCAGTGCCTGAGCGCATCATGTTCAAGTTATCAACTCTTGTATATCGCTGCCTTCACGGGATGGGTCCGAATTATCTTGCATCCGAGTTTCGTAGTGTTTCTGACCTCGCGGGCCGCAGACGACTTAGATCGTCCGCGACTTCGGTCCTTATGGTTCCAAGAACGCGTCTTGTCACCGTCGGAGATCGTGCCTTCCCGGTGGCTGCTGCGCGTACTTGGAACTCGCTTCCTGCTGACATACGGGAGTCATCGTCGCTAGATATTTTCAGGAATCGACTGAAGTCTTGGCTTTTTAAGACTAGCTACTTAGTTTAATTTTGTTTAAAGTGTTCGCGCAGTCTTTTAGACAAGTTACCACTATAATCTTGACGTTCTCTTACTTACTTACTTACTTACTTTAGGCCTACCTGTAGGCCTACTTCAAAACCCTTAATTCTATCCAAAAAGCTACAAAATACTAGAACAAAGACACAGAATAATTGTGTAATTATCATTCATCCATAAAAGAAAGACCGTAAAATCACATTTACTTTAGCAAGTTCAACATTAATAATTTGTTAACTATATAGGCCTACTTTCTAAATAGTTGAGGCAATGATCCTGGCTAATGGCAGAGATGTTTCAACCATTGCAAATCATAAAAGCTTTCAAATCATTCAAGTAGAAGCAAGCAATTTAAATATTCACAGTTATTACGTTTTCTGTCAAAGTTCTTACAGTGCTTTGCAAAATCAAAAACGTGCAATAACGATTGCTTTTACCAAAGTGCCAAAATAAAGAAATGTTCACACACAGATTCCATAAATAACATGACATTACAACTTTATGTGCAAAAAAAGCGGTAGAAAAACATCAGTACGGATTTTACAACTAGCTGAAAATGTATTTAGTCTGTTCAAAATCACAAATGAAGCAAATTCAAGAAGAGTCAAATTTGACGGTCTTTCTTTTGAAAGGCAAGGTAAAGGTAAGTCCAGTACTTGAGTCCGAGCGTTGGGTTCCGGCGCTTATCTCCGGTCTAAGCAATCAGCGACGTAGGTGGCATAAGCCATTAATCTGGAGTAGGTTGCCATTGCTTTCCCAGACCCACGTTTTACCTCGCAGCTTAACGCTGTTCCTCAGTTTACCACCGCCCTCTAGCGAGAAAGGCTGAGTCGACTTTAGGGCTCCTGCCGGAATCTAACCCGCGACCTCGTATTACATTGATTTCTACTAGTCAGAAAGCTTATATATATATATATATATATATATATATATATATATATATATATCAAAATAAATTTGCATTTGAAGATATGCTGTAGAAACTAAATCCTAATTCTGAAGCCAAAATTTCCAAATGTGAAAATACTTATGTACAGGGGCTGTCCATTAATTAGGCCTATATCAACAATTTTTGGACAATTTTTGACCCCTCCCCTCTTGTCAACAACTGTCAACTTTCGCTTACACCCCCTATAATTACGTCAAAAACTTTTCACCCCACCCCAAGATCAATGACAGGTCCCAATAACAAGGTTATTATTTTTGCGGTGATGACCATTTTTCCCTTTTTTGCTCATCAAGTGTCAAAATGTGGTGGTGATGACCTTTTTGCCATGCTTTTTTCCAATGTAATAAGTAGTATTCCATGCAAATTCCTATTTTAATTATTTGTAAAAAGCGAAATTGTTGACGTCAACTTCTCTTAACCCCGTCAACAACTGTAAAACTTTTCAAACCCCCTCCCCCTATATTGTTGACGTAATTAATGGACAGCCCAACAGAACATTTCCAACAAAAGAAAACATTTGAATGCAAAACAAAGCCTGTAAACCCATTCACATAAATCAAAATGCCCAACAGAAGTGATACAGACTCATTGTAAGAGAATCGATATTTTACAAAGGCTCCCACAATCAGTACAATGTCACTCTGATATGAAAATCAGCAAGACGGCAAAACTGAAGCCTGAAGGTGTTTTGCTTATTGATTTGTTGGCAGCTAATGCAATTCCCGCATCAAATGTGATAAAATATAACACAGAACACAATATTGCAGTTGAATTATGGCTGAATTAAGCTATATTTTACATGCTCATCACTTTCATTGTAACCTATTAACATTCTAGTTCCCATGGCATCCGTTGCCTATATACAAAACTACTACCAAAAGGTCTTGCAGTGAATTCAATGAATCAAATTAAGCAAAACATAACTTTACAGCAAGATAACAAGTTACAACCTGTAAAATAAACTAAAATAATTTCCACAGTACAAAGGAAAATTGGAAGCACAAAATGTCTCCCCTTTAGTTTGAAAAATTAAAACCTCTAGAGCACACAAGGCAAGTACTTCTACATAACCAGTCAAAAGTTCAAATAGTAATACTCCAATTGTACACAAATGTTTCAATGGTGACCATACAACATACACCTTAGAAATAATCAATTGCGAAAATCCACCTTCAATGTCTATCACATTTTAATTAATACAAGACAATCGACATCATCATCATCATAGTTGCTTTCTGTCAGCTAATGAGCTGGCAGAAACCAACTATGATGATGACGTGATGATGATGAATCAACTGTTAGTCATTGCTGACATCAAATAATTAAATAAAGTTCACTCTTTATATGTCAATTCACAATTATTTATTATTTATTATTATTACTTAATTAAGCAATTATCGCTGAAATCAAGAATTTCATTAATCTAAGTGTTCTGTTTAAATTCAGCCCAGATTCATCTAACTTAAGTGAAAATCAACAAGAAAAAACAGCTGTGCCAAAAGTTTACTAGCTGAAAAAAGCTGCATCAACTATGTAACAGTCAGTTTTACTTCTGAAGACTACCAGTAATCTAAATGCATTACTTTTAGTCTCTCTCTCTCTCTCTCTCTCTCTCTCTCTCTCTCTCTCTCTCTCTCGTGTGAAGGAAATTTATAAGCACCAAATACCTAATGTTTTTAATTTTTCCTTCACAAACAATGGTAATGGAAAGTTTGTTTAAAAAGTGAAGAACACAGCTAAACTCGCAGACTTTAGCTGTTGACGCATGCCAAAAATAACTCAAAACGGGGTTTCCATTGCTAAATGTTATCCTCAAGCAGACAGAAAACTGTATTACAAGCAAAAGAGAAAAATCTTTGACATCATATCAAGCATTTGTTTCTTTTCTGCATAAGTTAACACAATCTTAACCAGAAATTGCAATAGCTAATAAAGAAATGTCTAGAGCAATATTAGCATCCGAGTTAAACTTTTAAAAATAATTAATACTATTAAATATTACAAAGTTGGCAAAGAAAACTAGTCACAGGAAATGCACTTAAGCAGCTAAATAAAAAAACGAGCAAGAGATTCATTAGCATTCTGACAAATCTTCTAATAAAAAAGATTATGAGAAGCAAAGTAACTAGGGAAAAATTACACTAACACAGATAAAGGTAGAAGAATGAATAACAAAAACATAACATCAAAGATATGCTAATATTCGGAAAATAGAAAATCCGACGAAAACAATCTTCAATGTAATTAGACATTAATAGAAGGCTGATTATTAAGGCGTTGAATTTAAATTTCCTGCAACAAGAAAGACGTAGAATTCCGCTTGTGCCAAATTCTACATCTTTCGTACACAACGCACACCAAAAATGCCGAGGTATTTCTGAGGATAGGAGAGTCCAATCTCGAACAGAATCGGCAACAGGAGACTGCAGTACTTTGGACATGTCACTAGAGCCGACCCAGGGCAGGACCCATGCCCGAGCCCTTAGTTTCTTCATTCATGGTCTGCCAAAGACCTGGAAAAGGCCTGTGGGTAGGCCCAGAGCAACCTGGATGAGAACAATTGAGAAAACCTAGCCCCACACAACATTCACCTTGCCACTGTGTGGAAGCAGGCGCAGGATAGACATTTATGGCATCGGACTCTGGAAACAGCAATGCTCCACTAGTGGACATGCTAAGAAGAAGAAGAATGTTCTCTTGAACGCATTGTCAAAATATTGTCAATAATGTCGGTCTTATCGCCTCCTAAACACTAGATTCACTCCAATGGCCAACTATTGCAAGTTGTATTACCATCATTATCTGTTCATTGACATTTCCTCCAGTGATTGCATCCAAAATTTCTATGCACAAAATATCTGTAAAATTATATAAAGTTAACAGCAGAAAGCTGAAAAGTCAATTCATTTTAATTCAATGTCAATAATTTGTAAAATAAAAGCTGATGCTATCACATATAGCATATTTTATTAGATATATGTGATAAAAAAACAGCACATCTCTTGTAGCACAAGATAACAAACAGGGCAAAAATTGAAAAGGATTATGAAAAATCTAAAACACAGTTATGAATGCAATGCCCAAAATGTCTTCCAGACGTTATCATAAAAAATTCATTTAAGCAAATAATGAGGTAGAATTTTTTTAAATAACGGAGAGGCAAACGAATGAACAAAATCAGAAAAGACAAGACAATCGTTAAATTCAATCTTTTGAAAATATTAATTTCTTTTACACATTAAAACATATTCTAAAATCATGAAGTCAAACAACATTGAGGCATTACATGACTCAAGTGCTAGCAACAGTCTCTTAAGCTGGAGTTTTGAGTCATTTGGCAATAATAGTTTGCTATTATGTACTGTAACAATTTGATTTCACAAATATTCTTTCTTGCAAATCATTTTGTCCATCTTGCATCGCATAGCAGCTTGCATAAGTTTGGTTTTGACACGCAAGTCATGCCAAACTCTTCTGTTTTCACAACAGGTCATATCAAGTGGGGGCAGTGGATCTGTCGTTCTTCGAGGCTTTTTGTGGTCACACGTACATGCACCCATTTGGCCGATCTGTTCTTCTACACTAGTCTCAGCCTGCCTGTGCCCAAGTCACAGAATGGTTGATAGCTTTGAAGGCACAGAACTAAAGACAAAATTTGAATGTAAACTCCATTTAGCTAACCAGATGAAATTGATCCAAGTCTATCTGGCATAACAATTTTAGGTATCAATCCAGCAGATCATGGGGCCTGAATAAAGGGATGGTTGTTTGTAACCATAAAATTAAGGGTATCACCTATTTTATAATTCATTGTCTTTATATTTCAGGGGATCGGAGCTACAGAAGGCATATCTAAGGTATGATTTGAGAATTCATAAAAATTACCAAAAATTCCTTCTTACTGGGGAGCTGTAGGCATGTCCCAGATCCTGTGTTTGGTAAGGAGAATAGTGGGTTGCCAATTGATCAATTGTTCAGACATTTAGATACAATGCCCAAATATCCACAGCAGGCACCAAAGCCACCTCCTATCTCTTCTTCTTTCTCCAATCACAGAAATTCCATAAAAAATTCTGAGAAGAAAAATTGTATGCAAAGGTTAAAACATTATAAGCCTTTGGTTTTTGGCTTTAAAGTGTTATTCAAGAAGAGGACAATAGAGGTAAAAGCAACTTCCTCTAAAATCCTGAAATTCTCCCCAAGAATTAGAAAAGCGCATGCAAGACTGCTTGATGTTATTTTGGACAAGGAAGGCCATGAGGAACAAAATCACTTTCATTCGGCTGGCAATTTAATCAACCAAATTCTATTCAAACTTCTACCATTGATATTAATGATTAATGATTAATTATTGACATCATATCAAGCATTTGTTTCTTTTCTGCATAAGTTAACACAATCTCAACCAGAAATTGCAATAGCTAATAAAGAAATGTCTAGAGCAATATTAGCATCCGAGTTAAACTTTTAAAAATAATTAATACTATTAAATATTACAAAGTTGGCAAAGAAAACTAGTCACAGGAAATGCACTTAAGCAGCTAAATAAAAAAACGAGCAAGAGATTCATTAGCATTCTGACAAATCTTCTAATAAAAAAGATTATGAGAAGCAAAGTAACTAGGGAAAAATTACACTAACACAGATAAAGGTAGAAGAATGAATAACAAAAACATAACATCAAAGATATGCTAATATTCGGAAAATAGAAAATCCGACGAAAACAATCTTCAATGTAATTAGACATTAATAGAAGGCTGATTATTAAGGCGTTGAATTTAAATTTCCTGCAACAAGAAAGACGTAGAATTCCGCTTGTGCCAAATTCTACATCTTTCGTACACAACGCACACCAAAAATGCCGAGGTATTTCTGAGGATAGGAGAGTCCAATCTCGAACAGAATCGGCAACAGGAGACTGCAGTACTTTGGACATGTCACTAGAGCCGACCCAGGGCAGGACCCATGCCCGAGCCCTTAGTTTCTTCATTCATGGTCTGCCAAAGACCTGGAAAAGGCCTGTGGGTAGGCCCAGAGCAACCTGGATGAGAACAATTGAGAAAACCTAGCCCCACACAACATTCACCTTGCCACTGTGTGGAAGCAGGCGCAGGATAGACATTTATGGCATCGGACTCTGGAAACAGCAATGCTCCACTAGTGGACATGCTAAGAAGAAGAAGAATGTTCTCTTGAACGCATTGTCAAAATATTGTCAATAATGTCGGTCTTATCGCCTCCTAAACACTAGATTCACTCCAATGGCCAACTATTGCAAGTTGTATTACCATCATTATCTGTTCATTGACATTTCCTCCAGTGATTGCATCCAAAATTTCTATGCACAAAATATCTGTAAAATTATATAAAGTTAACAGCAGAAAGCTGAAAATTCAATTCATTTTAATTCAATGTCAATAATTTGTAAAATAAAAAGCTGATGCTATCACATATAGCATATTTTATTAGATATATGTGATAAAAAAACAGCACATCTCTTGTAGCACAAGATAACAAACAGGGCAAAAATTGAAAAAGGATTATGAAAAATCTAAAACACAGTTATGAATGCAATGCCCAAAATGTCTTCCAGACGTTATCATAAAAAATTCATTTAAGCAAATAATGAGGTAGAATTTTTTTAAATAACGGAGAGGCAAACGAATGAACAAAATCAGAAAAGACAAGACAATCGTTAAATTCAATCTTTTGAAAATATTAATTTCTTTTACACATTAAAACATATTCTAAAATCATGAAGTCAAACAACATTGAGGCATTACATGACTCAAGTGCTAGCAACAGTCTCTTAAGCTGGAGTTTTGAGTCATTTGGCAATAATAGTTTGCTATTATGTACTGTAACAATTTGATTTCACAAATATTCTTTCTTGCAAATCATTTTGTCCATCTTGCATCGCATAGCAGCTTGCATAAGTTTGGTTTTGACACGCAAGTCATGCCAAACTCTTCTGTTTTCACAACAGGTCATATCAAGTGGGGGCAGTGGATCTGTCGTTCTTCGAGGCTTTTTGTGGTCACACGTACATGCACCCATTTGGCCGATCTGTTCTTCTACACTAGTCTCAGCCTGCCTGTGCCCAAGTCACAGAATGGTTGATAGCTTTGAAGGCACAGAACTAAAGACAAAATTTGAATGTAAACTCCATTTAGCTAACCAGATGAAATTGATCCAAGTCTATCTGGCATAACAATTTTAGGTATCAATCCAGCAGATCATGGGGCCTGAATAAAGGGATGGTTGTTTGTAACCATAAAATTAAGGGTATCACCTATTTTATAATTCATTGTCTTTATATTTCAGGGGATCGGAGCTACAGAAGGCATATCTAAGGTATGATTTGAGAATTCATAAAAATTACCAAAAATTCCTTCTTACTGGGGAGCTGTAGGCATGTCCCAGATCCTGTGTTTGGTAAGGAGAATAGTGGGTTGCCAATTGATCAATTGTTCAGACATTTAGATACAATGCCCAAATATCCACAGCAGGCACCAAAGCCACCTCCTATCTCTTCTTCTTTCTCCAATCACAGAAATTCCATAAAAAATTCTGAGAAGAAAAATTGTATGCAAAGGTTAAAACATTATAAGCCTTTGGTTTTTGGCTTTAAAGTGTTATTCAAGAAGAGGACAATAGAGGTAAAAGCAACTTCCTCTAAAATCCTGAAATTCTCCCCAAGAATTAGAAAAGCGCATGCAAGACTGCTTGATGTTATTTTGGACAAGGAAGGCCATGAGGAACAAAATCACTTTCATTCGGCTGGCAATTTAATCAACCAAATTCTATTCAAACTTCTACCATTGATATTAATGATTAATGATTAATTATTGACATCATATCAAGCATTTGTTTCTTTTCTGCATAAGTTAACACAATCTTAACCAGAAATTGCAATAGCTAATAAAGAAATGTCTAGAGCAATATTAGCATCCGAGTTAAACTTTTAAAAATAATTAATACTATTAAATATTACAAAGTTGGCAAAGAAAACTAGTCACAGGAAATGCACTTAAGCAGCTAAATAAAAAAACGAGCAAGAGATTCATTAGCATTCTGACAAATCTTCTAATAAAAAAGATTATGAGAAGCAAAGTAACTAGGGAAAAATTACACTAACACAGATAAAGGTAGAAGAATGAATAACAAAAACATAACATCAAAGATATGCTAATATTCGGAAAATAGAAAATCCGACGAAAACAATCTTCAATGTAATTAGACATTAATAGAAGGCTGATTATTAAGGCGTTGAATTTAAATTTCCTGCAACAAGAAAGACGTAGAATTCCGCTTGTGCCAAATTCTACATCTTTCGTACACAACGCACACCAAAAATGCCGAGGTATTTCTGAGGATAGGAGAGTCCAATCTCGAACAGAATCGGCAACAGGAGACTGCAGTACTTTGGACATGTCACTAGAGCCGACCCAGGGCAGGACCCATGCCCGAGCCCTTAGTTTCTTCATTCATGGTCTGCCAAAGACCTGGAAAAGGCCTGTGGGTAGGCCCAGAGCAACCTGGATGAGAACAATTGAGAAAACCTAGCCCCACACAACATTCACCTTGCCACTGTGTGGAAGCAGGCGCAGGATAGACATTTATGGCATCGGACTCTGGAAACAGCAATGCTCCACTAGTGGACATGCTAAGAAGAAGAAGAATGTTCTCTTGAACGCATTGTCAAAATATTGTCAATAATGTCAGTCTTATCGCCTCCTAAACACTAGATTCACTCCAATGGCCAACTATTGCAAGTTGTATTACCATCATTATCTGTTCATTGACATTTCCTCCAGTGATTGCATCCAAAATTTCTATGCACAAAATATCTGTAAAATTATATAAAGTTAACAGCAGAAAGCTGAAAATTCAATTCATTTTAATTCAATGTCAATAATTTGTAAAATAAAAAGCTGATGCTATCACATATAGCATATTTTATTAGATATATGTGATAAAAAAACAGCACATCTCTTGTAGCACAAGATAACAAACAGGGCAAAAATTGAAAAAGGATTATGAAAAATCTAAAACACAGTTATGAATGCAATGCCCAAAATGTCTTCCAGACGTTATCATAAAAAATTCATTTAAGCAAATAATGAGGTAGAATTTTTTTAAATAACGGAGAGGCAAACGAATGAACAAAATCAGAAAAGACAAGACAATCGTTAAATTCAATCTTTTGAAAATATTAATTTCTTTTACACATTAAAACATATTCTAAAATCATGAAGTCAAACAACATTGAGGCATTACATGACTCAAGTGCTAGCAACAGTCTCTTAAGCTGGAGTTTTGAGTCATTTGGCAATAATAGTTTGCTATTATGTACTGTAACAATTTGATTTCACAAATATTCTTTCTTGCAAATCATTTTGTCCATCTTGCATCGCATAGCAGCTTGCATAAGTTTGGTTTTGACACGCAAGTCATGCCAAACTCTTCTGTTTTCACAACAGGTCATATCAAGTGGGGCAGTGGATCTGTCGTTCTTGAGGCTTTTTGTGGTCACACGTACATGCACCCATTTGGCGATCTGTTCTTCTACACTAGTCTCAGCCTGCCTGTGCCCAAGTCACAGAATGGTTGATAGCTTTGAAGGCACAGAACTAAAGACAAAATTTGAATGTAAACTCCATTTAGCTAACCAGATGAAATTGATCCAAGTCTATCTGGCATAACAATTTTAGGTATCAATCCAGCAGATCATGGGGCCTGAATAAAGGGATGGTTGTTTGTAACCATAAAATTAAGGGTATCACCTATTTTATAATTCATTGTCTTTATATTTCAGGGGATCGGAGCTACAGAAGGCATATCTAAGGTATGATTTGAGAATTCATAAAAATTACCAAAAATTCCTTCTTACTGGGGAGCTGTAGGCATGTCCCAGATCCTGTGTTTGGTAAGGAGAATAGTGGGTTGCCAATTGATCAATTGTTCAGACATTTAGATACAATGCCCAAATATCCACAGCAGGCACCAAAGCCACCTCCTATCTCTTCTTCTTTCTCCAATCACAGAAATTCCATAAAAAATTCTGAGAAGAAAAATTGTATGCAAAGGTTAAAACATTATAAGCCTTTGGTTTTTGGCTTTAAAGTGTTATTCAAGAAGAGGACAATAGAGGTAAAAGCAACTTCCTCTAAAATCCTGAAATTCTCCCCAAGAATTAGAAAAGCGCATGCAAGACTGCTTGATGTTATTTTGGACAAGGAAGGCCATGAGGAACAAAATCACTTTCATTCGGCTGGCAATTTAATCAACCACAACTCAACTCTGACTGCCATTGTAAATATGAATTGCTTGTATATTTGCAAATAATAAGCGTTCAAATTCAACAATGTCTGAATTTAGAACATGGGCTGCTTGCTAGATACAGAAATGAACGCTACATCAAAAACATTTGTCAATGCATCAAAGCCTCACATTTCAGACAAGTACTTCATTGTAGAACCTAAAACACATAAACTATTAACCAAAAAGCTAAAGGAAACCTAAAACTAAAGATGTTCTAATGTTGGAATCACACAGTCTTATAATAGCATGATACAAACACCATCAGCTGCAACTATAGTACATCTGTATGGCCAGACATTCTCAATTATGCCTGTGCATGTGTAAGTTACTGTGAGTACGATGGTATGCTGAAATCAATCACGAATAGTAATTGTGAAAGAAATATATTTCATAACAAAAAAATTATTTTCATATCGTAGATAACTCAACTTTAAAAAGCATCTCACTGGAATATGGGAACTTTTATTAGAATAAAACGTAGTTAGTTTCAAGCTTAAGAAGAACCATAACAATGAAGGCTGAAAGTGTAGACACAAATTTCATAATCATAACAATGTAATTTTCATTTAAGCTTTATACATCACTAGAGAAAACAAGCATTCGTTTATTCTAATTTCTGTTGATAAGAAGGCAAGGAAATTAGAAAAAATTACCAGTAAAATTTACAGTTCATACAAAATGTCAGCCAAAGAAAAACTTTCAATTCCTGGATAATGTTATTTAAACTCTGTTGAAAGAAGCTTGCTCCTCATAATGGGATGAATTTGAAATAGTAAATAAACTGAAGGTTATAATTATAAAAATGAACAAAGTATTTCCACATAATTAGCTAAACAATGCAAATTAGAAAAGTGCCAGATCTAAGGGTGATGGGAGATCAAACGAGAGATCAACATTCTATTCAAACTTCTACCATTGATATTAATGATCACACCGTAACTTTAAAAAATTATAAACAGCATTAAGAATTTTTTAAGTGAGAATAATTTAAGCAATGAACAATTTGAAATTGTTGATTCTGATAAACAGACATTAACTGCACCAAAGAACATGCACTTAGTAACACAACATACTGTCAAAATATAGACAGGTCACAGGCACTACAAAGTTCAATCTTTGATTTTGTCAAATTCAATATCTAAGTGAATCAAATAAGTGAAAGAAAGATAAATTAAATAAATATGGATCTTAAATGCTTAATACACAAGAGAATAATACCGCTTCTTCATCACATGCGACACAAATATCATAATCAGCAAAGATATTCTGACAACCAGCAAATCAGTTAATACAATATGCAGATCCTGGAAAAAGGCAACAAATGTGACAAATGCACAATAAATTTAAGTTCTTTTGACAAATAATCATTTTTCTACACAGAAATGAAGATAACATAAACAGCAATATAAAGAGATTTCATACATGTTCATAGCAAGTTAAAATCATGTAATACAACTTTATATATATATATATACATATATATATATATGTATATATATATATATATAATTCATCACTACCATCTAAATCAACGAACTATAAATAATGATCAAATAAATAACAATTTCTAAAGAATTTAGGAATCAAACCAAGACAGTCGTTACTAGTACAGAGTAACTAATAAATGAAATTGCAAAACACACATATTTAATTTCAGAAAACATAAATATACTGATTTACGGCCACAATCAGCTCAGTCGACTGAAGAAGACTATCCTATGAAAGTATGATCAGAAAATATCAGTCATTTATGTTCCAAACAGGAACTCAACGGCAAAGCAGACAAATGCCCATCTTTCCGCAGACGCCACAACCTCAACAGTCATTTCAATTATATGAAACAGATGTCGGTCAACTTGGGGACTTTCACTTTGCAACATGCTTTAGCAGAACAATACATCTGAAGCAAAGTATTTAAAGATCTATCCATCTGAACGATGACGATAACCAAAGTTATGATTAGTAATACTTCACAAATAATTATTAAAGTGTGATCATCATTGTCATAACTGAGTGCAGTCTCATCATATCTCCAAATATCTGAAAAACTTCAAAATATTACATTCAAAACACTGTACAGCTCGATGCACCAATTTATGCCTCATTGACTTATGACACAACAATCTGTTGTTGCAACATAACATAATATGATATCTATGTACATGTATAGTCACAGATAAAGCAATCAAGAAGAAAATCAAATATCTGTTATTGATCGACGTGCTTAAATTGATTCCAAAACGACAGTTTAGCAAAAGAGTGAGTTACATAGCTCTATATCAACTTAGAATGAGCCTCCCTAAACCAAAAGACAATTACCATTGTTATTTGTTCAAAAAACAAAACCTTCAGCAAAAAAGAAACTCTGCCACCTGATAAAGGTTGACATAGCTAGATAAGAGATTCATAATATAAGGTAAACAGAAGTATTATGCCAAATGGAACACCAACTCAAGAAGATTCAGTAAACAGCACAATTCAAAAAGAGAATTTAATATACAGAATCAACAAACCAAAAGGGTGAACAGTTTCACTTATCATCACTGCCATTATCTGATATACAGAGTACACATCAGCGCAGTAGCCGCGGTCTATGTCCTATCGTCAAAATGTCTTAAACTTATCCCAACCATTGCAAAACAAAATTGGTGAAGTTGCCTCTAACCACAGACTCATGTTCAAAGCCTTAGTATCAATGCATGACACAAATGAAAGCAATCAAACAGAACAGAAAAATAAAAGTGAAAAAATAATTTAGATGCAACAGTGTTCTTTCCATTTAATGTCTCATAAATCCATTTTGGCACACACACACAATGCAAAGAGAACACCAATATTCAAAAGTAATTACTTGAAATGCTTACTAAAAACCAATAGTTTAATCTTACTTAAAGCCGCTACTCCAACATATGCTGCACTGTTTTGATTTCTAGATTGCAAATACAAAATCCTTAAATCACCCTCCTGTAATACTGGTCATCTTGACTTCTATTTACAGATGATCTGAACAAGTATAAGCAGCACCAAAGTACTCTGACCACAAACACAGAACTGATTTTAATTTAAGAGAATTTCGCAAAAGGAATTCATCAAACTGCTACACCATTTGAAACTGTAAGAATTCTCACCATTAAAGCAAAAATCGCATTTCAGTGACGTAATTAATTCAGACCAAATGCAATGTCTGTTGTCATTAACACACGCAATAAATTTACATACAACCCAAATGTTCAATTTTTTTTCAGTGCTTTAATACAGAAGACAAAAACGTTTCAATCACGTTATATCGGTTAGCATTTACAGGAAATCTCATCACAAATATTCTAAAATAATGCAACAAAAGAAGGATTCTATATACTGTAATGCATTAGAAATCTTCTCACAGCAAACTGGGAAGAAAATCCAAAGAGTGAATATTAAGTGAGAAGATTGACATGAGAAGTAGCAGATACTCTACCAACAAATCCTTATCAAGCATAACTTGAGCACTGCACACTACTAAGATGGTCATTGGTATCAGAAATAAACCCTAATTCGAATGACTTATTGAATCATTGTCATCATCAACAGCAGGTAATGCCTACAGAGAGTTTTCTGTAACATCTCCCATACAGAGCACTCACAATTACTTAACTTTATTTACAGGTAAGGTACTACAAACACCTCATTTATTAGTGCTGATCGGAAAGTAGATTTCTATGCACCCGAAGTAGATTCCTATGCAACTGACCAAAGATCTATTGTTCTATATAACAATAATAAGAATTCTCACCATTAAAGCAAAAATCACATTTCAGTGGCATAACTAATTATCAGTGCTTATCTCCTGTTCACATATATATGTATAGAAGTTTACTTCAATGCAATTTCTGATGATAATTAATGGCAATGCAATGATAGCAGACCAAATTAAGCATTAGATAAGCAACAGGTCTGCATGTATCAATAAATGTAACATCTTGACATGTAAGTCTTCATGAAGCCAATTATTATGATTCAACAAGATTGGTAAATAGACAGTGGGTGAAAATTTATCCCTAATTAGAATTAAAATTCATCCATTAATCCAGGAATTTTCTGACCTTAACGCCTGAGTGACCAATATTTCATTACAGCGATTTAATTAGAAATGCAAATCCCGCCTATATTTTCACTTGTTCAATGAAATTTGCACAGAAACAAAATGAAACAAACCATAAATTCTACATTCAACCAATTCACCGGGGCATCAGAATTCATAAGAGCTAGTACACAAACAGCCGACATAAAAAATTATTTAAAAGCAAATATAACTTCAGATAATACTAGGTCTTTCATTCTTGTTGATTTGTTATATGCCAAAGCAATTTGACGGCTCTAAATAAGTCAACTCCAGACATACAGTAACTGAAATTTATATGCCAAAAAATTACAGCACCCCTCATCAAGCAACAGCATGAAGCCAGTAAGTCATGTCAATTTTACTTTAAGCCAAAATTCAGATATGTAAATACAAAGTTACTCAGTAGTTTCTGAGGCGTAGCATTCCAACGGCTATTGTGGCTTTAGCCAGGGGCAGCACATGCGAGGGGCAGCAAATTTTGGAATCGACGACCTATTTTTTGCTTGTCAAGGTATTTTCAGTGAAGTAGGGAAATTTTTGAAGGGGCGGCAAACTAAAAATTTTAAAATTTATGAAGCAACGACATGGATTATTTGGGGCGGCAGATTAGCCATGAGCCAGAGGCGGCAAAAGTGCATGCTACGCCACTGCGTAGTTCCCATTCTGGCAGTCAGCTTAAAACAACCAATCAAATAAAAAAATTATCAGGAATTTTACATCGGAAGCAGTTCTCATTGCACAGGTAATTATAACAAAGCTATTCATCCGCAAGCAGAAAGAAAAAGGCAAAAGTCATCAACAGTTTCCATTTCTTTACTATCCCACTGCTGCAGTTACGAAACAGACGAAACTCGAAAAAATAACAATACCAGTGTCTTCTTATGATAATGAAGCCAATGAAAATTCGAAAGAACGCATGACTTCCTAACTGCTTTGCTCCTTTCTATCGACATCACCAACTTCTGAAATGTTTAGAGCACTTGAATAAGACACATTCGAGGAGGAGTTTTCTATCGTCAACAAATCAATGGAAGCACTTTTTTCAGTTTCAGCTCCTTTCCCGTTAAAATCTGTAGCGGTAAGTCCAATTGCCATAGAATCATCAGGTCTGCCGTTCTGTTTCAAAGGAAAGGCACTTGAAAGCTGAGCATCGGAACACGTCCTAGTGACAGAAAGATCGCTTTCAAAACCAACTTCCATCGGCGCAGTCTTTGTTGAATCTGTCCCAGATGAAGTTCCTGCAATTTCCACAGAGGAATTTGAAGACGGCGGGAAAGAGGAAGTCGTGCTACACCAAACATCTGCTGAACTTTGCTGGTAAGGCATCAGATTTAGTAAGGCAATATTTGACATTGAAATGCTACTGGCTTTTACGGGGCAGGCAGCAAAAGAAGGCAAAACAGAAAAAGTGGAGCTCGCAACCTGAGCCGGAACCAAACAAGTAGCAGCCTGCCTGGTGCGATTAGCAAGAAGCTCGGCAACTGTCGGTGGCTTCGACTGCTTTCCATGCGGCAGATTCTCCGAATGAATCGTAATCCCGTGAGAACGAATAGCAGTCGAGGTCTTCAACTGCTTACGTGACTTTGATTGCTTTCCTGTTGATGCTCGAACTCCATCTTTCTGTGGCGGCTTGTCTTCGGGCACGACAGCAACACACTGATTCTTCACCGTGCCTACACTGTCGGAACCGTTTGACGCGCTCATTCTCATCCCAGATAAGAAAGGAGACGCCGACGCCATCGAAAAGCCGGCTCTAATTTTATTACTAGCATAATTTTGTCCGACAAAATGATCCAGAAATTCCGGCCTGGCCAAGCAATGTAGACCTGGAACCCACAGTGGATTCATAACTCTATCTACTTGCTGTACAGATGGAAGAACACTTTCCACTGGCTTCTGTTCACTGGAAGAAACAAGACTCGAACAAAATTCAACCGACTCATCCAGTCCCGCAGCACCCGAATCCGAACCTTGAAATAGCGGTTGTCGTCCTGAACAGAAACTGGCAGCCGCTGCTCCTGATGCAGACACCTGCATCGATAAGCAAGGTTGACGAGTACAATTACGAGCAGACGTTCGAAAACTATGAACCGCAGCAGAACAATTCGTGCTAGGCACTGACGAATCAACTCTGCTAACGTGCGCCGGCAGTGTCACCCGTGTTGGCAACAAAGAGGCATTCATAACAAGGCCACCGAGAGCTCCTTGCAAAGCATCCGATGCAATTAAAATCGCATTACTGTTTATAGGCAAGTGTGACTTGGCATGAACAGGTAAATTTGTCACCAACTGGGACCAGTTTTCGGCGAGACTACTCAGCCTACCAGAAGCAATGGCATCGGCATCCGACAAAATTCTATTCTCATCTTGATCACGGCTGGCAGCAAATGGCTGACATAGCTGTGCGACTATGGCCTGTAGTACAGAATCGTCAGTCAGTGCTGCAGCCGTGGAAGACATATTGTTATCAGGCAAAGCGTTACTATCAGCAACAGAAGTCTTTATGGCCGTTTCATACAGCATGCTTCTGTTATGAGACTCGAATGATAAACTCTCATAAGGCATTTTACTGGAGTCGGTAATCTTAGAGTAGTCCTTTGTGACTAGGTTTTCATCTTCAGGCACCAATTCAAATTCACCAGAGTAAGGATTAATGATGCTATGCAGGCGCTGTTTGGAATGTATTTGAGAATTATCTGAAGCAGTGCCTAAATTCACACTCTTTGACGCTTTGCCGCCAGTGTCTTTTTTGTAAGCAAGTCCTTTAGATTTTGTGCAAACAATTGTGTCTGTACAAGACGACGGAATCAATGGATTAGATGGAGAGTGGTTGATGCGATCACATTTTGCCAAATGAGAAGCGGTTCCTAAATTACTCGAAGATGTTGTCGATGATTGACAAATCAAACTGACGCTCATCGAACTTTCAGCTGAAAGTCCAGCCTTGAATGAATTTGTGAGAGCAGTCATCGGTGCCTGTAGCTTGCAAAATGAAAGGCAACCATTGAGTCTTGTTAGATCATCCATATTACTTATACCCGCTTTAAAATCCTTAGGTCTAACAACTGGCAAACGCTTACCATTTGACTGGAATGACTGACCTGGAAGACCGAGATGATAACCGTTCGGTAAAGCACCTCTTGACATACTTAAATCTGCAGCAGCCGAGTCGTGCACGTCGTCTGCCTGCAAAACATTATGGTTCGACTGATTTACACTACAAGCTGACGTCTGCAGCAATGACCCCTCATCAGTTACTGAACATCCTTGCGATTCATGTTGCCGCTTTCTACCGGCGAGAGAAGATGATTTTCTCGGACATGTTTTTTGACTGTTCGGCCCAATAGTAAGCTGCTCTCCGCTGACATTACTTGCTTTCTCTATAATATTCATTTCTGAAGGAGAAGGAGAAGGAGGATTCTCATTTTTATTTCCAGTAAGCAGCACATTGTTCGAAGATCTGCTAAAATCGGGACAGACACCGTTTGCATTATTTTGTATGTTGGATAAAAGACCGTCTCTTTCATCATGTCCCTTCAAAGACATCGATATCACGTTGTCACCTTCGATGTGAACTGCTAATATTCCAAGATTACGCAGCATCGCCGTCTGCTCGATGGCTAATTCTCGAAGACGATTGGCTGCTTCCGGCGGAATCTTCAAAGTCACTCGAACGCTGTTCCACGGCTCAACTTTCTTCACAATTAGAGTTGAGCGATCTACAAAACACATTCAAAACCATAATTATTACAAGAGAGCCGACTTAGCAGGCATGATATCATGAAATACAATGACAATGATCCTGTAGAAAGAGAAAAGTGAAACAGCAGACTGGGTAGATGTCCGGGTGAAATTATTTCCAAATGCTGAAGTGGTCGTTCTGCAATGGATACACTTAACAGGTTTAACAACATCACAGATCACTAGAACGGTGATGGTGAAAAAATTTCTGGGTAACAGACAAGGTAAAAACTAAAATAGTTTGAATCAAAACTGCCAAAGTATGAACAGCATTATTACAGATTACAGACTAGCCTATACAAGATAATGGCCAATTACTAACATGCATCCTAAAGCAACCAAATTTATTAACCTGATTTCATAACCAGTATCTGTCTTAAATAACAGCTACTGA
Organism: Metaphire vulgaris; assembly: GCA_018105865.1. Taxonomy (NCBI): domain Eukaryota; kingdom Metazoa; phylum Annelida; class Clitellata; order Crassiclitellata; family Megascolecidae; genus Metaphire; species Metaphire vulgaris. The sequence goes on from CM030858.1 coordinate 4,963,233, forward strand.
ATTCTATATATATAGATTTTTTTTAAAATTTTCTTATGCCCTCGGTACTTCATTCCCAAGGGACTTGTGTATTTATGTATTAAAATTATATATATATATATATATATATATTTTTCAAATATTATGCTATTAAGTAAAACAAGCATAGGTCTACCAACATATGCTCTAAAAAATTGGGTTTCACATTGTACAGAGGCACATGCTTATATTTATAAATGAAAGTGGGGTCAATCAATTAATCATATTACCGGTAATTCAAGACAAGATCTAATGCATTAACTAGACAGCATTCTACTTCAACAATGTCAAATTAAATCGCTGTATCAATCACATCACATTGCAAAATACAACATCATCCCTCATCACAACTAAAAGTGGTCCCTAACCAGAAGTCAAATTCAAGCATGAATTATCAATTTTACGACACAAGAACAATGCGACTGTGGTAGACAGAGCTGCAATTCATCTCATGTTTTGTCAAACCTCATCAACGTCAATCTGGTCCTCAAATATTAGATTTTATGGATCTGAATTCATGCTACATGTTGTTGTGTTTTTAAGAAAAGAACGTCAACATTTAGCTGTTACTTCGATACAAGCTTTGTCAATATTATGATGATTAAAGTAAACAAGTAATGAATTCATGTCAGTTTCTCACAAAGACCTCTAAAGATCAATTGAATACAACATCACAAGTAGCCATGTAGACGTATTTACAAAAGCAAACTATCGGTAATTATTTGCTGCATAATGTTTTTCAAGGGTCTGTGGTCTTCTGTGGTCTGTCAACAGTAATGTTCACCAAAATTACCAAATTACATTATAGTTTCACAAAAACAGGGCTTCCAGGAATGGAAATTCTGTCTAGGCTGGAAATGTTTTAAAATAAATTTATTGGTACCAAGTTCATGAGATTAAATGTCCCAATATCAGAAGCAAATGCATATTCTTCCTACATCAAAGATGTCAATTATCCTGGCTCTGCAAGTAACAGATGGTATATTAAAAGCATTATGGTAATTGTGCCCTTGATGGGAAATAGAATGAAAACACCCTTGAGGCAAGCCAACAAAATAGAAAGTAACGGCACAAACGATGCCTGAATTCTTTAAGAATAAAGATTCTTATAATTCTTGAAAAATATTTCTTAAATAATTCTTGAAGAATAAAGGCATCTTACCATCGGCTATAAGACGAGCTAACTGTCGCTGCAGCAATACAAAGTAATTGGAAAAGTTAGGTGCATAGAAATCGCCTTCACATGTCAGCACTGTCTCCAGGTAAGTTGGATCAGGCACCATACTGCCGATGCGTTAACCTGAAATGGTTTAGGCAAAGTCCTACATTTCGTACTCTGCACCATTCAAGTCATACAAATGATCACACAAGTTTACTAAGAATTAAGTCATGAAATTGAAATGCATATATAATAAAAGGAAGAAAGCTGTATTTATTAAACAGGCTTTAGAGTAAAGACAAAATTTTCCTGGCTGAAAATATTATCAGCCAAATCTCTGCAAATTGCTTCTGAAGCTGAAAATTCACTTTTGTAAAGTTGCTCACAGAGAATGATTTTTTTTTGCATAATTCATCATTACTCTGTCCTCTGCAAGCATCTTATGAATTTAAAATCCACTTATGGCTTTCATTAAATATAAATTCTTTAAATATAACTGCCATTCTTTGCCAGTTCTTACAACAGATGCTTATCTGCACCTACACAATGGATTTTGGCCAGGCAAGTAATTTTTCTATGCTTCGGCTAGAGGCATCCTCAGTCAGAGTAAGTAAATAAGTAAATAAAACCTCGTGAATTTCTATAATGCTTTCAAAAAGTATCATAGCAATTGCTCCTTATTCCTAAGTGCTTAATCTTAATATGAAAATAGCTATAACCAAAAAATAACTATAGCTAAAGGTGTTGATCAGCAGGGCAGGGTCATTTAATCCAAAGGGTCATTGTAGTTGGGACATTACAACTATGGAGGAAATGACTCTTTGAAGAGAAATGCTTTTGAGTTTAGTTAGAAAAACCTGAGATGCTGCAAGAAGTGAACGAAATTGTGACCCATAATTTGTTGCTTGACCACGGTGTAGACAGCAGGGGGATGCTGGAATTGAGTTCCACATTTTTGGTGCAGCGTATGAAAAAGTGCAATTGCAAATTTTGAGAGATGATTGATTCAGAGGACAAAGGAGAGTGACATGAGAAGATCGAGCAGATCAAGGATGTTGTGGCATTATCAGATTTTTTAAGTTGACTGGCTTTGGTGTATGAAGTGTGTTCATCATCATCATGTTCTCTGTCCTGGGGAAGGTTCAGGACTCAGAGCTGAAGTGAGTTATAAGTCATCAATATAATTTTATATTTAATGGGTTCTGTTATTTTCAACCAGTGTAGAGATTTGAGTAATCGTGCAATATGACAGAATTTTTGGTGATTTGGTAAAAGTAGCTTTGTCCATGCAAAAAACATTAATAAGTCTAACACATAACAACTGCAAACTCTTTCTTCATTCATGCCCGCACCAAATTACAACAAGCATTTATAACACTAACTAATGACATATCTTGGCTTTAGAATGCAAAGAAAACAAGAATGAATAAAAAAGCAAACAGTATAAGTTATATTTATAGCATCAAGAAAATGCGCAAATCTTCTGTACGAACAAAGAAATTCGTATATTCGATCAAATAAAAAAAGTACAAAGCGACTTTCACTTCAATGAATGATGAAAATATGAAAAAGGTTATTAGACAAACCCAAAACCATCACCGCAGATCTTCTACATAACCACACAAAATACACAAAAATAATTCAAATAAAGCTGAAAAAGAAATAAATTAGTTTTTAAAGTAATCATTCAATACGCAATACTTTAAAGCTGTCCTCGGAAATTTCCGCCGAAAAACATCTTCACATAAACTATTTGCAAATAAATCGCCGAAGTCTACGCACTGTCCAACGGTCACTCAACGCCGTTTTTATAGCGCTCCTATTAATACACTTCGCTATAATTATTGACTCACTACTACAATATACATGGACATTGCTCAAGCAGCTTTCATAATAATAATAATAATAATAATAATAATAATAATAATAATAATAATAATAATAATAATAATAATAATAATAATAATAATAATAATAATGTAATTTTAAGTGGTTTAGGAGGCTAAGTAAGCCTGTGTGAGAACCACTGATGTATACCATCTGCAGTGGCGTATTTACCATTGGGCCATTTGGGCCATGGCCCCCTTTGGTCGACCCTGACAAGCAAAAAAAGGTCGTCAACTTTTTTCTAAAGTTGTAACTTGTCAGGTCGAAAGTGTCTGGCCACCCTCCCTTACCAAAATTCTAAATACGCCACTGACCATCTGCATTCAATAACCTAGTTTATCGAGGTATGTTATTATTATATGAAGGTAGATATTTATAAGCCATGTGCAGGTAAAGACATTTCTTACGTTACTGACCCTGTTAACTTCTAATTTTACGATTTTATTGTTTTATTGTATATTTATATGATTTGGCATATTGAATGGAGTCGCTCAAGTTTTCATAAGTTGTAGGAGACAGTTCCGTATCTAATGTAAAGTAACAAGACATTTAGATAAAGGCCTACTCGGCAGCGCTCCCGTACGCTTCCTTTGAACATTAAATATGCAGGTATTTGGAATGGTACAACTGTGGTTCTCCCACACTGAACCACTTTTATGGGCGGCTTTGGGCGGTTCAGCGTTTAAAGAGTACCTTGTTATTGTTGTTGTTGTTGCTGTTGTTAGGAATTCAAGAGTTTCAGAAAGTGGTGGTTGCAACTTGCAAGCATTCGTAGCCTATGCTTGCGACTGGTCAAAGTGAATGGCTGACTGACTGAATGCTCGACTCACTGGCATGTTTGGTCGAAATCAAGTTTTACAATATTGAACCTCTTATATGGTCTACGTTAAACGTTTCACCGTCAAATGTTCAACAGTAATGAGCGATACGTGCGGGCCGGATCCGGCCCGCGGGCCGCCAGTTGGACAACCCTGGTCTGAAGCTTTAAGCGGCAATAATAAGTAAGTAAAAATACGATCCTGTTAATATTTAATAAGTTTTATAATAGTACTTTACTACTTTATTATAAAGAATCAAGAGATTTTTATCCTTTTCAATTAAAAATCATTTGATTCAAACGCATTTCTGCACGAACACCTGAAAATGTGGCGTTGAATTGCAGATCTATTTCCTAAGCGGACTATGTAAGTTATGTGAAGAGCCTTGTCTGGCGGATTGATATCCTGTACTACGTCTGAGTTGACATAATTTTATTTAAAGTTAATTTTAAACAAAAGTAGAAAGAGATTTTTCGTTAATTTCCGTTAAATTTGATTTAATTCGACCGTTTGTCGATCGGATTTTGCCGTGCATCGATCGTCGTCGGTGATCGGGACGCGATGTCTGGCCTGCTGTTCGGTCCGTCGCCCGTCGTGAAGCGGTTGCTGGAGCTGAAGAAAGGACCGGACACCACCGAAGACAAGTTCTGGGCGGAAAAGGCGGTCAAGAGCCTCGTCAAGAAGCTGAAGAAATCCGGTGGAGTGGAAGAACTGGAAAAGGCGATCGCCACGCAAGACCCCAACACGAAATGCGTCACTATACCTCGGTATATGGAAGATCAATCAATCCAATCAGTCAGCCAGCAAGTCATTCAGTTAGTCAATTAGCCAGTCAGTAAAATTAGTAAGTTAGTCAGCCAGCAAGTCAGTAAATTTAGTAAGTCAATTAGTTAGTTGTTGGTCATTAGTGAAAGATTGGTCGGTTCTTGTCGGTTAATTCACTACCAATAGTTTATTCAATAGGGTTTAAGGTTAGGTTTAGGGTTTGGGTTAGGGTTAGTGTTTGGGTTAAGGTTAGGGTTAAGTTGGCTGTAATTTTACCGAAAAGCCCTTACATTTACCCAATGTTGGCGGTGAATTAACCGACAAGTACCGATCGGTCAATCAATGGAAGAATGGAAGATCAACCATTTCAATCATTCATAAGTTCTTTAGCACCATTATAATGATGCAACCAAAGAGTATAATAATAACTGTGTTTAGCACCAGTTAATGGCTGCTTCAGATTGAGAATCATAGTCAGAAATCATGTGGCGTAATTCATGGTTGATAGTCTGCCCAGAAAATCTATATTTCAGACACTATGCACTTATAAATGATCATGATGACGATGAAATACATGGACTTTTATTGTAATGAGACATCTTGTAGATTTCTTTAAAGCTAATGTAGGCAGAATGAGTATGTATTACCTCCTTTTCAGGCACTTTATTGACTTACTTGAGCCATTTGTGTTGTAGGGCTGTGACCAGCCAATTGTACGTGTTTCGATAATTTTGTCCAACATCTTTGTTAGGTATTTATTATAGTGGCCCTTTATGGTCGACAGCTACCCGGTACTTATTAGGTTCACTGCCTATCACTGCTATCGTATCAAAGCACGGCGAAACTTGACATGTTACACATACAGACCATGTAAACTTCCATTCCATGCTGGTGGATGTTGAATTTAAAAAAAACTAATTTTCTCCAATCCAGGGTTTAGAACATGGACTGATGGATCGTTCCAACCCAGGGCTGACATGTCTAAGTGAGCCATCTAATACCCCAAATAATGATGATGGCAACGAAAATGGCTTTGCATCTGTGTGGTGCTAGTTCTAGTGTATGGAGGCAGAAATTGATTGTACTTTATCTCCAAATTTATCTCCAAGGACCATGTTAATTCAGAGTTTTCGAGCTGAGTGGAAAAGAACAAGAAGGAAGATCTATGAACCATTGTGTAAGAATTAGCTGAAGATGGACGATTTTAGTCGCACTTTTAAAATTTTCAGTGAAATTGTTGAATAAGTGATGTGCTGGACAGAAGTTGGACTGGTGAGCTAACCCTTGGGAACTCTAGATCTCCTATATTTTCATCGTTAAAAAAATTGGCTGACATCTATTATATATATATATATACTATATATATATATATATATATATACATATATGGGTCATTCCATGTCAACTCAACCAGGGTGCTCACCACACCATCTCAGATCTTCAAGAAATTTGCAGGGCTTGTAGTACAGCTCAATTTATGTAATTCTTGAAATTTTCAGCTTCTTTTGTCAAAAACTCTCAGAGATATGATATTTTGAAGATACGAGGGTAGTCGCGAGTCGACGCGACGTGTTACGTTTACGATTTTTTGAAGTTTAGTATCTTGAGAACCACAACAGATATCAGGCTGAAATTTGCAGTGTGCATACACTTTTTCCAGCTGAGTTGAATGGTGTATTAATCTTTGTCATAGGTGCTACACAGCATGCACTAAAAATGTCCAAACATCCCATAACAGCCAGTTTTCACTGATGTTTGACCCGGTATTACCATGAATCGGCAAAACATTAGACTATGTCTGTTGCGTCTTAATGTAGCTACATATATGTACTCATCAATTGCAGACAGGATTTCTGTCAATAATGAGACCTTGTACCCACTATGCGTCATCTTCTGAGTCACAGTTACCTATTTTTGCACCCACATCGACCCCTATATGACCATGTTGACAGTAATTCACAGTTTTCAAACTTTGCAGGCTTGTAGTGCTTGGTAAGTACTAACTATGGTGAAAATTTCATGTTGGTGTCTTGATTCTTTCTCATTGAAATGATTTCATAATTTGAACCTATATTGAGTCATTCCATGTCAATTCAACCAATGGCTCCAGCTCGACCATCTCAAAAAAATTATGAAATTTACCACAAATGCTCCCCAAACATCCATCTGAAAGATTGTAAAGTTTTAGCCTGCTCTCTTCAGTAATTTTTGAGATATTCAGCTTTTATAGTACCTGCGGTGGGCCGTTTTTTCGCGTTTCGCAGCAGTCGCTTAAATTTCTCACAACTTCAGACCTCTATAACTTCAGAAATACCATAGCTATGGGGCTGAAACTTTCTGGACTTATTCACTACTAGTAGTATTTTATAAAACAAGAGTAAGACTTTGTCTTTTGGAAAAGGTGTCCTCACTACAGAGTCACAAAAATGGAAGAAAAAAATATTGTTCCGGGGTATCTGCATGGCATGGGCCCAGCATACCTAAATACAGAACTGCATTGTGTCTCAGATCTCGATGGTCGACAACGTCTGAGATCGGCCTCCACTGCAGCGCTACTCATCCCGCGAATGCGTCTTTCCACCGTGGTCCGTGGGTGATCGTGCATTTCCCGTGGCGGCAGCACGGGCCTGGAATGGTCTACCACTGTCCATTAAACTCTCACCATCACTAGATATGTTTAAGAAGCGCTTAAAGACCTGGCTATTTCGAACTAGTTATGATTCTGTTTTGACACTGTAATGTGTTCATGCAGTCCTATGGATTAGTTACCAGAGTAATCTTAACTTTAATAATAATAATAATAATAATAATAATAATAATAATAATAATATAGAGCACATTCAAAGCTATAATATATGTAAAATTTGTGATGGTACTTTTTCTTTAAGATTTTAAATAACTTTTTAAAGTTACAACTTCCCTATTGAGAGCTAAATATTGAATATCAAGAAAGGAGCAATTTTTTTCTTCCATTTTTGTGACTCTGTAGTGAGGACACTTTTTCCAAAAGACAAAGTCTTGCTCTTGTTTTATAAAATACTACTAGTAGTGAATAAGTCCAGAAAGTTTCAGCCCCATAGCTATGGTATTTCTGAAGTTATAGAGGTCTGAAGTTGTGAGAAATTTAAGCGACTGCTGCGAAACGCGAAAAAACGGCCCACCGCAGGTACTATAAAAGCTGAATATCTCAAAAATTACTGAAGAGAGCAGAGTCATTCCGTGTCAATTCAACCAATGGTCCCAGCTCGACCATCTCAAAAAATTATGAAATTTACCACAAATGTTCTCCAAACATCCATCTGAAAGTTTGTAAAATTTTAGCCTGCTCTCTTGGGTAGTTTTTGAGATATTCAACTTTTATAGTACGTGGGGTGGGCCGTTTTTTGGCGTTTCGCGGCAGCCGCTTAAATTTCTCACAACTTCAGACCTCTATAACTTCAGAAATATAATAGCTTGGAGGCTGAAACTTTCTGGACTTATTCACTACTAGTAGTATTTCATAAAACAAGAGTAAGACTTTGTCTTTTGGAAAAAATGTCCTCACTGCAGAGTCACAAAAATGGAAGAAAAAAATTGCTCCATTCCTGATATTCAATGTTTAGCTCTCAATATGGAACCTTTCTCTTTATTTCAGAGTTGTAACTTTTATTCTGTAAACTGTCCAGTAGCTATATTTTCTCTAATTGAAAACAATTTTCCCATACTGTTAATCCCTGAGTTTCTACAGGATCTAAAAATGTGTCAAAAGGCCTACGGCGACTTGGATTTGAGCGTAAAAATGGTCATGTGGGACAGGTGGTAGCTTAAAATTAAAGATGTCACTAAATAGAACACATTCAAAGCTATAATATATGCAAAATCTGTGATGGTACTTTTTCTTTAAGATTTTAAATAAATTTTTAAAGTTACGACTTTTTTTGAAATTTCGTAATTAATTAAAATCCAATTTTTCAAGAATAATTAGTGCGAAGAAAAACAGGCATGGATACACAACCAACAGTGAAGCAAAAATTGTCAAATTACCTAACCATTTGATATTTAATTTATACATTGTTAACCTAGGGCTAACAAATTATCTGTATATGCAGATTTGCAGTTTGCATTTATCATGTTGTGATGACGAGTTTGTTTTAGAAAACAATTCAGTCCTGAAATTAACACATTTGGAGAATGGAAGCCACATTATAGCACTGATCATATTTTATTTGCAACCCTGATAAATCCTGCTTCCACAGCAGCTAAATCCTCTGCTGTTATCTGGTATGATCGTCAATGGTTGTTAATGGTGCCGATATTTCACATAATACATGGGTATGCGGCACTCAGCAGATATCCTCCTGACGAGGTCATCGGTAGGATCGTGAAGGGCCATGTGGATGCATGAACACAACCTCATAGTGATCATGTTCTTCTGACACAGAATGATTTGATCCAATCCACTAAAGTCCATCATAAAGGCTGCCAACATAGCTACCAGGATTCAGCAACGATTGTATTGCAACATAGTTGTCATGGCTGCTGCTGGAAACATAATGAGTTGCCACACTCCAGAAATTCTGTTTATTTGTAGTCCTCTGGCACAAGGAATGAAGGCATGATTTTCCCTTGTTGCAGGAATCTTTGGAGTCCTAAGAAATCTGTCATGGGGTTCATGGCCAAGTACTTCAAATTTTTCCAAGCTCACCAATATAAACTTGATGCCTGTAAAGTTCTGCAGGCACCACTGGTACAAATCACAAGGTAAAAGAATAAAACCTGCAGTGATGGCCTGTAGACTTGCCCATGCAACTTCACGTTTCACTGTCCTCCTATGGTATCGGAAGAACTTTTCCCATGGGCTGTGGTAAAAAGTGCCATTCTGCAGCTATGCCAAAGTCTTCACAGTGCATCATTAGGTTGCTGAAGTTCTTGTAATTTTTATATTGACTTGCAGCACCATCACTAAAATAATAGATTTTTGTCACTGCTGGCACCATATCTTTTATGTAACTGATTACCTTCTGCTGAAATGCATGCACAGTCACTGTATCATGATGCAATCCATTACTGATAATGCACAGGCTTGTGCATTTCAGTACGTCATTGTGAATGTGATACACACAAATCAAGAAGGATTATTTCATGTTGTGTTAACATTGACTTCAATGACCTTAGATATCATGCTTGCTTTCTTGCAATAAAATGATGACTAGCAAGTTTCTCAGTCTTATGCAACAACAATTTGATGAATTCAGGTAACGGTTTGGTGTGAGTGTGCAGAGTTGTTTTAACAGTAGTTTCCCATTGTTTGTATAGTACCATTTCTGTGCTGTCTTCATCAGAATTGCATTTTTCATGCAGATAGCAACACAGATTGGCAGGTCCTGAACAATTTTCACAACTGTATAGCATGCAATTCTTGCTTTCCACTAAGCAAACTAGCTGTACTATCAGGTCATGGTAAGCGATCTTAGAAAAGGCAATATATTGGGCAGGTCAGCCAGCATCATCTTAACATTCTGATGTGCAAACACAAGCACTGTGAGTACCTTTGGCCCCTACTGTCACACATTCTTTTGGCATTAAATCACAAAATTTGCTTAGTCCAACTTTTTACTCCAGGATATCTTTTTAAAACTCATTGTGCAATTCATTCAAGTTGATTAGCAACAGTCTACACTGCATGTGAACTCTTTTGTCACCTTCTCTGACAGAAACAAAGTCTTTGGCACCAGGCATAACTCTACTCACATCATCTTCATAATAGAATTCTTTCACAAGTGTCACTCTCATTGCTCATTGGTTTACCTTGAGCAGAAGTGACAGTTGGCAATATTCCCTGTTCTTTCTGGTTGTGTATCCATGCCTGTTTTTCTTCACACTAATTATTCTTTGAAAAATTGGATTTTAATTAATTACGAAATTTAAAAAAAAGTCGTAACTTTAAAAATTTATTTAAAATCTTAAAGAAAAAGTACCATCACAGATTTTGCATATATTATAGCTTTGAATGTGTTCTATTTAGTGACATCTTTAATTTTAAGCTACCACCTGTCCCACATGACCATTTTTACGCTCAAATCCAAGTCGCCGTAGGCCTTTTGACACATTTTTAGATCCTGTAGAAACTCAGGGATTAACAGTATGGGAAAATTGTTTTCAATTAGAGAAAATATAGCTACTGGACAGTTTACAGAATAAAAGTTACAACTCTGAAATAAAGAGAAAGGTTCCATATTGAGAGCTAAACATTGAATATCAGGAATGGAGCAATTTTTTTCTTCCATTTTTGTGACTCTGCAGTGAGGACATTTTTTCCAAAAGACAAAGTCTTACTCTTGTTTTATGAAATACTACTAGTAGTGAATAAGTCCAGAAAGTTTCAGCCTCCAAGCTATTATATTTCTGAAGTTATAGAGGTCTGAAGTTGTGAGAAATTTAAGCGGCTGCCGCGAAATGCCAAAAAACGGCCCACCCCACGTACTATAAAAGTTGAATATCTCAAAAACTACCCAAGAGAGCAGGCTAAAATTTTACAAACTTTCAGATGGATGTTTGGGGAACATTTGTAGCAAATTTCATAATTTTTTGAGATGGTCGAGCTGGAACTTCCCGAAAAATTGGTTGAATTGACACGGAATGACTCAGCAGGCTAAAACTTTACAATCTTTCAGATGGATGTTTGGGGAGCATTTGTGGTAAATTTCATAATTTTTTGAGATGGTCGAGCTGGAGCCATTGGTTGAATTGACATGGAATGACTCAATATAGGTTCAAAGTATGCAATCATTTCAATGAGAAAGAATCAAGACACCAACATGAAATTTTCACCATAGTTAGTACTTACCAAGCACTACAAGCCTGCAAAGTTTGAAAACTGTGAATTACTGTCAACATGGTCATATAGGGGTCGATGTGGGTGCAAAAATAGGTAACTGTGACTCAGAAGATGACGCATAGTGGGTACAAGGTCTCATTATTGACAGAAATCCTGTCTGCAATTGATGAGTACATATATGTAGCTACATTAAGACGCAACAGACATAGTCTAATGTTTTGCCGATTCATGGTAATACCGGGTCAAATATCGGTGAAAACTGGCTGTTATGGGATGTTTGGACATTTTTAATGCATGCTGTGTAGCACCTATGACAAAGATTAATACACCATTCAACTCAGCTGGAAAAAGTGTATGCACACTGCAAATTTCAGCCTGATATCTGTTGTGGTTCTCAAGATACTAAACTTCAAAAATCGTAAAACGTAACACGTCGCGTCGACTCGCGACTACCCTCGTATCTTCAAAATATCATATCTCTGAGAGTTTTTGACAAAAGAAGCTGAAAATTTCAAGAATTACATAAATTGAGCTGTACTACAAGCCCTGCAAATTTCTTGAAGATCTTAGATGGTGTGGTGAGCAATTGTCTAAATACTGGTTGAGTTGACATGGAATGACCCATATATATATATATATATATATATATATAATGCACAATTTGAAGATGTAAAAGAACGAGGCATTACTGAAGCAGGATTGGAACATTTGACACTTTTGGGCCATTTTCTACCAGAACTATAGGTCTATATATTCATTCATATATCTAATAAATAATCATCATCATCATCTTTCTCTCTGCGGACTCTTTAGTGGCACTAGCTAGACACAAAATGTTTCCAAGAAGTTTTATCTTCTGTTAATCGTCTTCCTTCTATGATTGAAATTCCTTTTGTGTTCATATCTTCTCTGATGTTGTCCATCCACTTTTTTCTGGATCTTCTAATTCCTTTATTTCCTTCTAAAAATATATATCTATTAAATATTATATTATCAGCCTAGTTAATTTTTTTACCATAAATGATTTCTTATACCTCTTAATGTAATAAAGTTCTTTGGTAATACTGAATTTTAATGTCTGTGCTAATGAGGTTCCTCCAATATAGATGATTTGCCCCAGCATCAGTTTATCTCTTGAAGTAACCTCTATATCTAAATATTTTATGATGACTGCATATTAGTTAATGATTTAAAAGTGATAACAATATTTTAATTAGTTTTGTTATAAGATGCAAGAGATCTTGACGTTAAACCCCTTGCATTATGTTTCAGTTAGTTTGTCCGTGCTTGGGATAAATGGTCAATTGGTCATGATAGAGAAACTTTGTTGTAGTGAATTTTCCACACTAGATTGAAGCATCTGTTTATCAAACTGCTAATCTTTTGTAGATCACTGGATGGACGTCTGCAGGTGTCGCAGAAGAAGGGGCTGCCGCACATGATTTATTGTTGCCTGTGGAGGTGGCCAGACTTAAATAACCATCATGAACTGCAGTCTGTCGAAAACTGCGAATTTTCATTTAACTTGAAAAAGGAGGAAGTTTGTGTGAATCCCTATCATTACATCCGCGTTGAACCACCTGGTGTGTCTTTTTTCTCATTGCATTTCAATATTTAGTTTCTGGTCAGTGTACTTAATGAAGGGGGATTGAAGGTGTTATTGAAAATTTAGATTCATACTGAAGCCAACTGCCAAACTCAAAGTTCATCATTCTACACTAGATATCAAATTGTTCTTGTTTAGCTTCCATATTTGCTCAGTATTTTCTAAATATGTAATATAAAAATTTTATTAGCAAAGATATTGACAGTGTAAAAATTAGCTCTCAGTCAGAAAATTGTTTTCTGTACAATTTGTTCTTTTATTCTTTACTGTGTAGCATGAGATAGTGAAAGCATGTACGGTGAACCAGTTTAGTTATTTACCTCAAAGTGAAATATATGCATTATTAAAGTCTTTGGTAAGAAGCCTATGAGAATAATGAGCCATTGAGAAATTTGATAAGTAAATTTTGGCTGTGATGAAATCATAGTTGAATTTTGTTGAAGTTTCTTTCCCTTAACCAAGTGTATTGAGTTGATTTGAATATGTGGTTGAACCCCCAAAGTCATCAGTGTTTGTGAGTGTATGTGTTGATAACTGAAATTGTCTACTAATTTTGATGATGTGACTTATTGTCATGATCCATTAATTTGACAGAATTTATCAGGGGGTTTTGGAAATTTTCTGCCAATAATAGTTTAAACAACCAGGGCTTTAAAATGTTTGAACCATTGTGGTAGAAAGAGGCATCTCCATTTTTGCCATAATATATTTGATGTACACTTGTACAGTAACATTAGAGATGTGTAATATCTCGAAGTGTAAGTATTAAATAGATTGCATATCGTTAATCTTGTTAATTAAATATTATTGTTATTATTGGACTTATTCTGATGGAATTTCATTCCCATATTTGAGGTCAAATATTTATATGTTGAATTCGCTATTCACTGCTTTAGTTTGAGTTTTGTAATAACTTTGCATTTATGTTATGATACTGACTGCATGTTGTCCTTCTGATGTTAGTTAGGTAACGTAAGGCGATGGACAATTTATATAGCACCTCATACAGAATACTTGGATGTGTATGTAGGCAGGGTTCATCCTATGTCATTCAGCTCAGACAGTGGCTGATGTGACAAATAATTTGATGTTTAATAGCTGAGTGATGCAAATTACCAAGTGATGTGCTTACATTGACAGGTTGCATCACAATTGGCATATATTTGTGATTATATGGAGCATTTATGCCATAACTTAACTATTACATAATAGTTGTGTGTGCATGTCATCATTATCTTATAAACATCTTTTAGAACTGCCACCAGTCATGGTTCCATGCATTGGAACGGATATACCAGAACATCCACCAATGATAGAGGATTATTCACAGACTGTTCCAGCTAACACTGACTTTCCCATGGAACCACCTTTCTGTCCATCGGGTAAATTGATAGCTAGCCTAATGGAAGTTGTGCAGGCTTCATTAAATAGTTTAATAAAGTCTGCTTAAACTTATTTGCATATATTTGCATATTCATCAATTTTGACCTGTATTTTGAAATCATTCTTGTTCTTGAAATCACTCTGGTTCTTGAAGTCGTTCTTGTTATTCTTGTTGTTCTTGTTCTTGTTCTTTTTATTACAATTAAATATTGATTATCTTGACAGCTTAGAACGTAATCTACTTTGAGAGATTCCTTGGTATTCGTATAATTATGGAACCTGGTGTTCTAGGCTTTAGGGCAGTGTCTCGCAAACTTTTTACCTCGCGGCACACTAAACAGAACAAATTTTTTTCACGGCACATTCTTCATAAAATTACAAAACCAACCAACAATTTATTAAATTGAGTGTTCTTTATTAAGGAACTGCCGGGTCTGCAGTCACATATAATGATATGTAGATGTAACAAACGCGAAAGTAACGTTCATAGACTGTAGATTCTCGCCGTTGTTTTCCTTAGTGTCGTTTTCACCTTGCATTTTCTCAGATCTTGCCAAAAATTTATCCATTTCAAATTTCATAGGGCTAAATCTCGGTAAAAGCATCAAATTCAACTGTTACTATACTTATAGTTACCCTACTATTGCAACATCTCAACACATGCAATGTAATAATTTCAAAACGGTAATTGAGTCAAATGTATCCTTGCGCGCTCAGACGCTGTTGTTTTTACATTGTAAAGGTCGCAAGGACGGTGACGTCAACGAAAGACGTTAATTTCTGGCAGTTGTATCGTTGCGCGCGCAACGTTATATAAAAAAATGGATGTCCGATATATTGTATTGTAGGCTGTGCCGCAGGCTGGTGTGAGGTTCTATATATGACGCCATTTTTATACTTGCTCATCCGGCAAAATTTTTAGGAAGGGAACAAAAAAATTAAAATAATAGTAAAATTCTGAAATTCTTTCACGGCACAGCTGGAATCTCTAGCGGCACACTAGTGTGCCGCGGCACACAGTTTGCGAGACACTGCTTTAGGGGTTGCCTCTGTTTTGTAATTGCATTTTATTGTTTGGAAATGGTGAAGAGATAATTCGTAGTACTGATACGTTTACCTTTGAAATTGAAACAGTGTAGAGTGGTAGCCGTGTGTATGTACTTTCTCATAAAGATAATACATGAATCTACTGATTAACTATTTTGTGGTAAAATATTATTAATTGTATGACACCTTTAATAATTTAATATGAAATCTGGAAGCAGAGATGATTTAATAAGTACAGGATGCACATATGTTATTAAACTGCATTTGATTTATGTGTGAATCTGTTGTGAATATGATACACAAATGGAGACTACAGTTTTCCACAGAATGTAGAATTTTGAAGGGTGATTAGTTATCTGCCACATTACTAATTATTGATGCATTTCTTGTGTAAATAAGTTAATTTTCAATCCAGATAATTATAATAAATTATTAGAGTAGTCAAAACAGTAATAATAATGTTAACGAGGAATTGAGATTTTTCATATGAAAAAGACATACCCTTATGGCTCCGTGGCATTTTCTACATGTTACTTGCATATGCATGTTAAGCAGATGTGTTGATGTGAGTGAAATTGGGTCCGTGTTGTAAATTTGAGATACTGTTGCTGTTTTATGGTTAATAACAGAATCTCCTCCTCCAGGTTACTTGTCAGAGGATGGTGACAGTCAAGCAATTGGTAAGTTGAAATTAAAAGAAAGCCGGCAACTGTAGTGTGTTGTTAGTTTTAATACTTGTATTTATTTGGAATTCTTCACATGTTTCTATTGGGAGTTAAATGCTGTTGATTTAGTGAATCTGTAGGTATAATACAAAATTATATGCTTCCTTGAAGCCCAATATAATATATATATATATATATATATATATATATATATATATATATATATACCATATTTTTTATATATAAGAAGAGGGTTATACGATATTTTTACACAATTAGCCCCCTTGGTGCATCTTATACTTGGGGGCATCTTATTTAAACTATTTGGAATAGGAAGAACTGGCTGGCATCTAAGTCATCATCAATAAATAAATCCAAGACTGCAAGTAGATGCAAATAGAAATGGTGGAGGGAAATCCTTCCAATTCAAGGCAATCTCTCTGTCTGTCAGTATCTGTTTGTCTCTCTCACTCTGCTGGCAGTGACATTTGAGTGAATGAGGATTGTGATTCATCAGAATTCTGAATAGATTCCACAATAGACAGTTAAGCAACTTGTGTGTAGACATTATATGAAGGTCGAGGACAATTGAGGGAAGCCCTTCCGATTCAAGGTGATCTCTCTGTCTCTGTTTGTGTCTCTCCTTCTGTCTGTCTGTCTGTCTGTCTTTCTCTCAGCTGGCAGTGACATGAAAGTGAAAGATGATTGCATGCAAATTGAGATTTTCTGACTCATATGCAAAAAAATTTTTTTGCTTTAACTTTATTATAATGTTTTATAAACTCTGCCGTTTTAAAGTTAATTTTCTGTGAAAAAAATTTCATTTTTGCTGTTCAGAAACCCCATGACAGCATGACAGTTCCACCACTACACTAGAATACGTTTCTTTGGATGTTTGATATGACAGAGACATGTGCATTTAATGCATTTGTCAATTGTATGCCGAATCTTGCAACAGAACTTGTACCAACTGGGACAATATAGATGCTTCTTCTTCAGGTGCTCTGTCCAGACATAGATTCCATACTCCAGCATTGCCACTCCTCTCTATCTTGAGCTTGTTTCTTCAGGGTCGAATACTTTTTCTTTGTCGTAGGGTCGAGCATCCATTCCAGCATCGATCATTGGTCTCCCTTTTGTACTTTCCTTCCATCTTCTCCTCTAGTACTTCTCTTAGCAAGCACATTTCTTCTCTCAGAACATGACCTATCCACTTCTTTTGTGTAGTATGAATTGTGTTTACTAGGCTTTCTTATCTTCTATCCTCTTCCAGACCTCTTTGTTAGTTATCTTTTCCATCCAGACGATTTATTCCATTCTTCGCCAAATCCACATCTCGAATGTTTCTAGTTTCTTTATGAGTGATGCAAGGTCTTCACATTAATAATTATGAATTAGAAGTAAAGGTGAATTAAGTTTTATTTCATGTTCTGTGGTATCTTTGTTGTGTTTACTTAGAACCCGTGGATAGCATGGATATGGATCCATCTCCCTATGGTCAGTCATTTACATGTCTTCTTTTTTCTTTCCATTGTGGTTGATCTTGACCAAACAAACTGCCTTATTCATTATTTTTGCCTAAAGATTGCATCAAGGCAGTTGTTATGTTAAATTACTATTATATGTTAAATTACTATTATTATGATTAAAGTATTCTGTGGTGCTCTGTTGCCAGTCTGCATGTTAAAATGACCATTTCAGAATTCATGTTAGTTACTGGTTTGTCATTAACTAGTTTTACTTTAGCGATGGGTTGTAAAGGCTTTAACTTTTACTTTTGGAATTTGATTGTTGTTTGATTGTCATGTAGTATATTTTATTGCTGTTGATGATTTAGTCGGCGATGTTCAACCAGTTAATTACACTGAACCAGCATACTGGTGTAGCATAGCTTATTATGAGCAGAATGCTCGCATCGGAGAGCCGTTTCACGCGTCTCAGCCGTCGCTGAGTGTCGACGGTTTCACAGACCCGTCGAGTTCCGATCGCTTCTGCCTTGGACTGTTGTCCAACATCAATCGCACGCAACAGATCGAAATGACAAGACGTCATATCGGTCAGACGTACCTTCAGTTGTACTCTTGCTGCACATGGCAGTTACCGCCTTCCTTTGATTTTATCTCTTATGTTCATTAAATTGATGTATTTATGTATCTGGAATCTTTTAATGCTCTGCTCTGCCTGCATTTTGCTAGACATATGGTCTTCTCTGTGATTGATTAGATTCCCTGCATCATCTTCCTATTTTCATCATTTGCACTTTCATTTGATGAGACATTCTTGTGTTAAGGTGATACCACTTCCAAATTTCAAATGCGTGTTTCTAAATAGTACTTGTTTGGTATTTATTTTGTCTGTGATATTTGCTCAGAGTTGATTCAGACCAGGTTGGTGCCTTGCATTTGTGAGAGTATTTGTTTTGAAATTCCAAAATTATGTAGCCACAGTATCCTTAAGGCACATTCAGTCATGCATGCACACTCTGGGGAAGTTGTAAGATCAGTGTCTTTGAAGTTTTAATGGCTAAATGGAATCATTTATCAGAGTCAGAGGAATTCCCTATGTGGTTCTGAATATGCTAGAAAATCAGGTGTTCAGACATGGCACAAAGTATCGTGTAGTCAGCGACCAAGCTGTTTGTCCTTGGTTTAAGTGCATTCCAGATGTTTGAACCAAGTGAAGGTGAAAGATTGTTGTGTGGTTGAGATCACTTATTCATCTATAAATGGTGAAATGTCACTGAGTTTTAGTGCCAGATTTCCAACTGCTTAACTCTTAACACGTTGAGCCAATTGACGTCCTTATTTTGCTACTGCAGGGCGCTGGGGGCGTCATGTGACGTTCTCTGTTCAATGAAGTGGAAGCCAAGGAGGTCGTATAGCGGCCGCGCCTGGCAAAGAAAATGCTCTGCAGTCAACGTGTTAATTCAGATTGAAGGAACACTTTCCTAAAAGTCTTCATTAATTGCTGTGGTTGTTTTTTTTCAGGGAAAGGGGTACGCCTATATTACATTGGTGGAGAGGTATTTGCAGAATGTATCAGTGACAGTGCAGTGTTTGTGCAGAGTCCTAACTGCAACCAGCGCTATGGTTGGCACCCGGCCACTGTCTGCAAAATACCTCCAGGTGAACTAACAAATTGCGTGACAGAGACATGGGTTCCCACAGCAATTTTTCCAGGAGGGGGCAAAATACATTTTAGCACAATGGTCACGGTTAATATTTTAGTAAGGTTGTCAAATTTCAATGTGAAATACTGCTATTTGCATTTTCCAGGGGGGCAAGTGCCCCCTCTTGCCTTAATGTGCGGGCGCCCATGGACAGAGAGTTCTAAAAGTCATTGCATATTTCACCTGTATTGTATTGAAGTAAATAGTAATGGAGATTGAATAGCATTTTGCAGTCTATTGGTGCTTCAATTGAATGATCACAATATGCAGTGGAAATCATTTTGAGTTACTTTACCTGAAGTTTATAGTTTGTGGTTTTTTCATTGCACTTTAGGATGTAATCTAAAAATTTTCAACAACCAGGAGTTTGCAGCACTGTTGGCTCAGTCAGTTGCACAGGGTTTTGAGGCAGTTTATCAGCTGACCAGAATGTGCACAATTCGTATGAGCTTTGTTAAAGGATGGGGGGCAGAGTACAGGTATTAACTGAGCTTTATTGTCTATATTAAATATAATATTCCATATTTTACATTGGTTCCAGCTTTTGGCTTTATACGGTATGGGGTATTTAAATCGATGACGTCATAGCTAAAAATAGGAGAATGTAAACCATTGTATATAAAGTGTAATAGGGTGAACGGAACAGAATTCATAAATATTTTCGTTTCGATTTGCCTTTTTTATCTGCTCTCGACACTTTATCTCATGGGCATTTGATTTGCAGATGAGATGTCGGATTTTCAAGTCTAGTGTAGTTTTTGAAGTTTATTCCATGGAAATAGAATGAATCTTGTATTTACCCAAGATTTGTGTTTCCTTAGCTCTCAGGCTGAGGCATTGAGAGAGCTGTGATGTCTGTGATAAGAATGTCTTTGTTTTTTTAGACGTCAGACGATTACTAGTACCCCTTGCTGGATAGAAATACATCTTAATGGTCCTCTGCAGTGGCTGGACAAGGTTCTAACCCAAATGGGGTCACCTCGATTGCCGTGTTCTAGTATGTCATAGAGTGGCTTTTAGCAACTGAATTCTAAGCGCTCACCCTACTGCACGCAAAATTTGCAACTCTCTGGCTGGTCAGAAGGGAATCTTGACTTTGATAATTTACTACTAAAGTTGTGCTGTATATAGGAACTGCTTCATATTAATAATAATAATATTATTATTCTTATTATTATACTGCAACTTATATTTGTTGCTAATTTCTGGTTCAGTTATTTTTATCATTTGTGTGAGTGAAACTGTTGAGAAATAGGTAATGAAACAAGAATGTTTGTATTTAAGTTTATGCAGTGTTCTCTTCTTTCTTCTGAAGTTAAAAAAGTTCTAATTTTATTTAGTAGTTAAAATTTTAATTTCTCCTGTTTTTTTACATTGGAGTATTTAGGAATAGTCTTAAGTGCATTGTATTCTTCTGAGAAAATTATTTTTCAGCAGCTGCAGTTTTTAGCCATTTTTGTGACAGTCTGTTTGAATTTTGAATGGCAGAAGCTGTGTATAAAATGGACAGTGTGAAAAAGAATTGATCTGCCACAAATTAAGAGAGCTATCATGCATCGTTTGTGTTTCTGTAAAATGTTTTAAATTTGTACGATTGCTTTAGTTGTTTTAAATGATATCATGCACCTGTATTTACGTAATTCTGGTAGTTTAAGTAGAGTGATTTTGACCGACAACGTTGAAACCCTTTTATGCCACATCCTTTGCTGCTAAAGGAGTTTTCTTAATGTTGTATTGCCTGGTGTTGTGATGATGATGCTATCCTTGTAGCAGTTAGGCCACCAGATCAACAGGGCAGTATCCAAAGATATGTCTGTTATTGTGTATTAACCCTGGACAATTTGCTTAGAAAAGTTGCTCTATGCTGAGTGCCCTAATGAGTGCATTACTATCAGGATAGTATATAGTATAGGTTTCCTGTATAATAAAGTGATAGGAAATTTAAATACTGTTTTGAGATTACTTGTTTTTGAAAGACAAATTTTTCTATGATGTAAATTAATTAAAATAAATTGAGGGTAACTAAACAAAGCCAGACAATTGACAAATATTGAAAATGTTTCAAAACAGTAACATATGATGAATCATTGATGAGTAGTGTTTGAATTATTGAAACACCTGAAATTGATGCTTTAGTATTTTGCAATATATAAACGATGCAAAAATTACTATTTATAACAGATGAAAATGACTGCAAACCTATTTATGAGGATTTGTGATCTTTAAGGTGACAAAGGCATGTAGAATTATTGATATTTTGTAAACATTCTTATGTGTTTTTAAAAATATTTGAGGGAAGTAATGTGGAACATTACTTTGGTATACATTAAAGTTACGTTGCAAAAGAATACTATTGTAATGAATGTTTATCCAATGAGTTTCAGTGTTTATCTAATGTCTGCATTTGCTTTTAAAGGATTATTTAATGGCTTTAAAAATTAATAGTAATAGAACTAGAATTAATTGCTATTATATTTCAATATTGTAAGTCACCATGTTTGTAGCTTTTTTAGCTTTTTGTGTATATGGGTATATTGTCCAATACTGATGACATAGGCGGGTACATAGGATGGAAGACTCGAGACCCCACAAAAGCACTCTACACATACAAGGAAGGTAAGAAAAGAAGGGGCAGGCCCAGAAAAAATAGGTAGACAACATAAAAGATCTGAAAGAAAACAACTGACGATTGCAGAAGGAAGAAAACTGACATCAGACAAAAAGGCCTGGAAATGTTTTCTAACTAGCTATTGCCACTAATGAGTTGGCAGAGAGCAATAATTATGATGATGATGATGTTGATGATGATGACTGACAAGTGACACTTCAGCAGATGCCAATTGTTATATTCAATAATTCACTTGTGATGTTTTGTCATATGCCTTGAGTATATATAAGTATATAGTAAGTTTAATAGTAAGTTTGTGTGTTTAATTTGTTACTTAATGTCCAGTGTTGTTGAGTCTTAAATGTACTGGTGAAATTTATAGAATGTTGTGTAAATTTAAGATGTGACCTGCAACAATTTTTAAAAGTGGATGGTTGTGACTGAAAGGATTTGGTCGTTTCTTTAAGATTTTACCTTTTTTGCTGGTTATTAATGGATTTATGTTTTGGTGATGCAAAATTTGTTAAACTGCAATTTAGAGTGTTTACTACCTTTGCAGGTAATGCAGTGACAGTGCCAGGAATTTGATTTGACAAGCAAGAGGTTACAGAGAGATGTATTGGCGAGACAATTTCTGATTTTGAGTCTTTAATATTTTCCCATGTATTCTTTTATTTGAACTGTTTTAATGTTGCACATAACAGCAATTGTCGGGTCAATTCTGAAAAGGTTAAAGCATGACATACTGTACAAGGAAACTGTAAGAGCATTGGTGAACTTAACTACTGTAGTTCTGGTTGACTCAACGCCCATTTTGATTAGTGAATGATGCTCCATATAGGCAGACTGGTCTTAACCATGTTTTAAAAAAAGCCTGTAGAGTTTCAGATACATAGGACCTGTTAATAATTTGATTTGTGCATTATATCAGTCGCTGATAACATTGGTTAAAAGCAAACAGCTGCAAAATGTAAAATTTATTCTGTTTTTAAAATATCATTGGGACTGTGCCAGCAGTTATTTTGCACTGTATCATAGATGAGCCTCGATTTGGACTTTAACCAGTTCTGTTGCTTGTTGGAGTGGCATCCTACTCCTTTCTACATCGTAATTGTCTTTAGTTTATGCTGCTTTTGCAAAATATTACCTTGTCTCGTTTAGAAAAATCGCTCAAGCTGCATTACTGGGTATGTTGTAGATGCTATTGTACTGTGTCATATTTTGAAAAGTGTGAGACTTGTACCTCCCATTCCCAGGGCCATATTAAGGCCGGGGCTGCAAGCCCCAGGCCCACCATGAAAATAAGCCCACCGATTTCCCATCTCTTTTTTGGCTTTTCAGCACATTTGGAAGTGAGAAAACCTTTTTTTGCTTGCCAGGCACAATTTGGAAGGGAGATAACCTTTTTTTCTTCTTTTTTTTTGCTTGTCAGAGATTTTCAGTATAGGTGACGACCTTTTTTTCTCAGCCCCAGGCCCATTCGTACCTTAATCCGGCCCTGCCCATTCCACACCACAAACTACAATTATTGTGACTCTACCAAAGACATTTTAGAATGCAGACCCATGAGTTTGTATTGTGCCCATCAGAGTACTTTTATCAACAGCCCCATTTAAACTTTCCAGGAGAATCAAACACTGAGAATCTTTCAATTTTAAGAGAATCAAACTGTTAATTAGTTGCACTTTAATTTCATTCATTTTTTAGTTTAACACGTCGACTGTGGCACAGTTTCTTTGCCAGGTGCAGTTGTTATACGACCTCTCTGGCTTCAGATGCATTGAACAGAGGACGTCATATGACGCCCCTAGCGCCCTGCAGTACCAAAATAAGGACATCAATTGACGTCCCCAGCGCTCAATGTGTTAAATTTTTGGAAAGTTCTAACTACAGTAGAACCTCGTTATATCGAAGTTCACGGGACTGTGATAAATACTTCGAAATATCCGAGGTTCGTTATATCCGATTCCTGTATCATTAACACTTTTTCAGCGGGACCGGCGCTCAAACTTCGATATAAGCAGAATTTCGATATAAGCAAGTTCGATATAGTGGGATTCGACTGTAGTTCTGATTCTTCCAGAATTATAAATTTTGTATATATATACATATATATATATATATATATATATATATATATATATATATATATATATATATATATATGAACATTTTAAATATTAATACACTGTAGATCTTGTCAATCTAAAATGGCAAGAGAAATTAGTAAAATTGCAGCAACATAACCAAATTGCCAGCATTGTATAAGTATAACCGGCACACTAAATCTGATGTAATAAAGGCATCTGGTTGCAAGTGTGGCTAGCGACATTTTCTGTATGTCAGCAGCGCTGCATTCATATTCAAAGCATCACAGAGCTGCATTATTTGGCCCAATGGTGCTCATTTGCTGAAATTGATTCTGGGATGACAAGGTTTGGTTCTGGTAAATTTTAGCAATTTTGATAAGAACAGAATTGAATCTAAATACAGTAACTGCTTGGTCGTTTGGTTTGGCCTTTCTGGATCTGACCTACGTGCAGTTCAGAACAGAAAACAGTGGAAATCACTTAATTACCTGTTTGCACAACATACCACCACATTAGTTGTGAGGGGCATGTAACATTTGAACAAGCACAATTTAGAATATCCTTCTATGGATTCTTTTGACTACATTTGCTAACCTTGAAATAGAGTTATACACAAGAAGACTAATAAATACTAAGTTTGACTAAAATGTTCTATTAACATACTTCATTTGGTCAGTGACATAGCCAGGATTCCAGAATAGGGAGGGCACCTTGCACATTTTTCAGCCCCAAGTCTTGACAAGCAAAAAAGGTTGTAATCTCAAATGCTTTAAAGTTTGTTATCTAGTGTTTCCCTTGATCCAATACTACCCCATACCCCCACCCAGTCACAACCGGTCTGATCAAAATAGGAGGACTGGGCCCCCATGGCTACACCAATGCACATGAATTGAAATTTAATGCAATGTTAATTATGTACTGTATAAGCTTATGGGTGACGAACCCACAATAAAACTCCAAAAATGGCTATTTTGGAATGGAAGCATATTCAAAATTTTAGCATTTTGATACCACATTGATGAAGATTTTGCTTGATCTTCATTATCACTAGTCAAGTGTACTGCATGAAATACAGTGTACATCTTAAAATTTTTATGTCCAACTATCTTTTTTTAATATGGCTTAAAAATTTACACAAATTCTAATAGACATGTGGGTGGTTTCAAAAGAATTGGCCAACTTTGATATGAAGCATTGAAAGTGCCAGGCCTGGACTAGGACAATTTAAGCCATTTCCAAAATGCCACCCAGTTCATAAATATTAGATCTTTTGTTGCCATACTTAGCCCATTTAGAGATTTCTAACATTACTATATTACTGCAGGGAAGATAAGGTTCATCAACGTTTTCAACAAAAAAACTAAATGCAAACATTTACTGTAAAATTTGACACAATCGAATAATCTAAGTCAGCAATTGAACTAAAATTTATTAAAATTTAAAGCATTTAAGTTGAGTAAAGTTCAACTCAATAATTATTGCCGTAAAATTTTACAACTTTAATGAACTTGCATCTCACACTAGTGAGAACACTTTGACTGCATGATGAGGGTTGTTTGTTAAAATACCCCCATGAGCTTCAACTACAGCTATTTCATTTCCACTAGAACTAATTGCAACATTACATGGATACTTCAGTCCATTCTGTTCTGTCAGAAGGTCCTTCAAATAAATCCCATCTGTTGAAAACAAGGAAATCCTGTGATTGTCTATATCACAGATGGCAATGTTTCCGCTTACATCGATGCAAAGTCCCTGAGGACGAAAGTGGCTGTTGCGCCAAGTGCCATTTACAGTGTTCGGCAGCGCAAATCGAAGCATAAACTTTCCCGACTTATCAAACATCTCGACACACGACTCCAGTGGATCAGAGACAAAAATGTTATGGTTTCTATCGACTGCGACATGTGCCGGCGAATTGAATCGCTTGGATAGACAAGGCCATATGCCAGTGGATGGAGTAATGGTCAGTCCAAAGTTTCCCTTTTGGTCATGAGTGCTAATAATTCTGCGATCGACGTCACTCACTACAAAATTGCCACACGACGACGCTGCAATGCCCGCGGGCATGCCAAACATTCTTATAGGCCAAGATTCTAATGTCTCTCCCAACACAGTAAAAATTTTGACCGTCTGTTCTTTCTTATCAGTGCATGCAATGTGTCCAGTTGGAGTAACTGCTACGCTCTGCGGTCGAATCCTTCCCCATCCAATAACTCTCAGTGACTGACCATGTCTATCAAATATCTGCAGCCTTTGCTCACACTCTGCTACTACGATGCTCCCGTCGTTAAGGAACGCCACACTGCTTGGCAATGATATCTTTCCTGGCATGCCTCCAACTTCATCTACACTAAACAAAAGTCTTGCGTTTGTTGAACTGCTGTGAGGAGTCGTTACTTCAGCTGTTGTGGACGATGGCAATGATGAGCTCGTTGAAGCAAGCACGACGCTTCCCTCATTTGTGGTGGATGATGGTCCTTTGCATGGAGATTGTTCATTATGTTCTTCAGTAGAATTATTGCCAGAAGACACTTCAGATTCCGACACTGTGATACTCTGGCCAGTTGCCTCTTTTGGAGCATCACTAGTTGATGGAACGGGGAAACTTCGAGTTCCCGCAAAGGACGTATTGGATCGATTAACAGATTTAATCCTGTTAACCTTTATTTCCTTCCGATTAGGTGAGACTGCATTCAATATTGCTCGTTTGCGTAGCCGAGGTGAGTGGATTGTGAGATCTTTACGCATTGCAAGGGACGTTGTCTCACCTGTAGTTGTAGGACTTTGAGAGCTGCACTCTTCATCGCGGCCATCAAACTCTTCTAAGCTGATTTCTTGCAATGTTCCAAACATAAGGTCCATATCCTGAGATGAAGGAATAAATTTGATGGCCTTCTTAGTCTTACATTTACCAACTGGTGGAACCACAGTTTCAGAAATTGCTGCTATTCTACTCTTGAGTTCATCATATCTTAACAGGCAAATTTGTGGAGAACCTTTCAGAACAAGCTGAATCTCATTTAGCACCATTTCAAGGTTTGTCTTGAAAAATGTCAGTTCAGCCATTTTTTCCACACCGCATCCTTTTAACTTTGCATCAAATTTTTCCTGTGCATCTTCCAACAGCATTTGCTCCTGCTCACGTATTTTTGAAACAAAATGTTCGGCCCGTTCATGAATCAGTTCCTGTATCTGATATAGGCTGTTTTGGTGGTTCTGCCGCAAAGTATCGAGGCATTTTGTCTTCGTTGTTACTTCATTCAGCTTTGACATAACCGCCACCAGAGATTCTTCCAGATGACGTCGGTATTTCTCTATGATCCCTTTTTCAAGTGCTTCTTGCTGGTGCCTTGGGTCATGATCCATTGTACAGATTGTGCACAGCAGCACATGACATACCTTACAGAAATAACGAAACGGCTGCTCTCTGTGCTTCTGACAAAATACACTTTCCTTTGCACTGCTATCATACAGGAGGATTCTATCATGACCAGCAAGGAGAGGAATAGCGTCATGCTTGGCTGTGCAAGCCTCACAGAAATACATAAAACATTGAATACAGTGACAAGTAGCACCTACAAATACCTTATTCTCACTTCTGCAAAGGTTGCAATACTGGCATAATTCAGTTGACGATCGTCTTGCCGCTTCACTATTGTTGAAATGTGCTTGTACCTTGGCAGTCTGATCAATAATATCACGAATCTGTTGTATTCTGTGGTCGATGGGCAAACCATGGATTCCAAAAGTTGAAAGTGACGTCAGTCGTTTGCAGACGGGACATTCAAGATCTCTCCTGTGTTGCTTGTGACATCCTTCCAGGCAGTTTGTACAGAATGTATGAAGGCAAGAAAGCGTTCTCGGGTCTTGCAGGCAATCCAGGCAAACAGGACATGTGAGTAGATCCTCCAAGCAATGTGTCTTTTGCCCACCTACTGCAGCATAAGCCATACTTGTATCACAGTAAAGCTGTCTTCCACGATTTAGATTTTGTATATAAATTTTTTACGCATTCTGAAAAATAAAAATAAAAATTAACTCATTCAAAACATCAGAAATAGCATCACATGAAAATACATTCAGACATGTCTTAAAGCCAATCCATGCCTTGCTAGTAAGCCTCGGTAACTAATTTCATTACCTGACTGAAGTAAAAATGCACTTACAATAATAATTATTAAGGATATGCATTTAAGTTCCTTCTGTGCACTTTGAAATGGCAAAGTCTTGTTGCCAGACATCAGTATGTGCCTTGATAGCTTATTCAGCAGAGTGTCAGACCCACTTTAGCCATAGCCATGTTTCAATTCACGGCAGCCTCATGTCCACTAGTACAGAGAGACACAATCATGGTCTCCACAGTGCTTTAAGCAGATGACAAGTGCATTATTATCAAAGCACTACATAAGTTCAAGATTTCATCTGAGGCTTATAAATTGCAGTACAGGTGTCTACATCCAGCCGGGATGATTAAAAAACACCAGACCATGCAATCACACATAAACAACTTATCATGCATTCTTTAAATATTTTAGCATAAACAACTACAGAATAAAATTTTATTGTCTTAACAAATAGGCTTTGACATGTATACGTAATTTAGATAAAGACTCAACAATCATGAGAATTGACATCTATGCCACCTTCGCTGTTCTATGGCTCTATGCATACTAAAATCTGCGATGTGCTGACTGAACCTCTATAATCATACAACAAACACAAATTAAAAGCAAGAAGTTAACACCTGGGCCTACCCTTGAAAGTCACAAAAATATGTGTCTGGTGATAGCAAAAGGTACCAAATAATTACTAAGAATAACCAAATTAAACCCATAAAGAGATGTTTCCATGGCCTAGACAGAGAGTACCAACATCTTTGCATTCCCAGTTTAATATTTTAACATTAGAAAAAAACAAATAATGGCATACATTTTTGTCATCCGTTAATAAAATCCAAAAATTAGCAACTGTGAAGATTACAAGAATAAATACAACTACTTAAAATATAAGAATATATAAAACTATTTAAAATTTCCAAATCGGAGAATAGACAGTAAATGTAAATTCTAATAATACATTCAGGATATATTATTCATTTACTTATCCTCATAAGATTAGCAACACACGTAGAGCTGCTATTACAAATGTAATTACAAAATATTAGCTAAATAAGGCGTGGCAAAAACAAGCGTTTTCAGCTGCTCCTATAGTGGTGCTATATAAATGCAGCACAGCTGCCAGATTGCTTGCGTTAGCAAATTAGGCCTACCGTTTATAAACGAACTTGGCTTCCGCGATAACAACGCGTACGACCAAATAGAGCTATATTTATACCGTAGATTATTTCAGAACAGTCGGTGCAAAAATAAATCAACAAATCCTTCAGATTAAATACTTAATTCCAAATAAATTCATAATCGTTTGTTTGTTTACAGACCCCTTTAAATGGCGTAGAGCGTCAGTCTGGAGCAGGGAAGCATATGGCAATATTACATCAAGTAGAAACGAAAAGATTACACGCGTTGTTAAATCTAATTTCTATTCAGTTCTCTAAACTGCTGTTAACATATAGACAGGTCAATAAAACAGTGTTTGAAATTATGTCTAAAAAATAAAATTTTGTGAGATTGTAATAAAATGTTACAACCATTCTAGATTCAATGTGCTTTACTTATTCAGTAAACACGGCATGGTTTCCATAGATTTATTATAATACAATAATGATATTAAAGTCTATGATGGTTTCTTTAAATCTATGCTTTAAACGACAATCAATTAACTTCTATGGCGTCGCTATTATTTATAATAATTGGTATTATTATTAAATAAATCTTAAAATTGCACTAAAGCAAAATATTAATCACATTAAGTAAGTAAGTAAAATCTCGTGGATTTCTATAGCGCTTTGGTGGCAGGAAATTTCCGGAAAATAGCGGTACTTTTCCAACAAAATTCCGGAAATGTTCATTACTATTTATTATTATTATTATTATTATTATTATTATTATTAGTAGTAGTAGTAGTAGTAGTAGTAGTAGTAGTAGTAGTAGTAGTAGTAGTAGTAGTAGTAGTAGTAGTAGTAGTAGTAGTAGTAGACTACTAGTAGTAGTATTTATTATTATTTATTATAATTTTTATTATTAAATCTTCTGAAATATCTCGACCTCTTCCTCTTGGCCTCTAGATTGGCAAAATTAAGGGTTCAACATTCCACACTTGGGACGGCATGTTTTTTAAAAATTTCTTGATGTTGAGCAGACATCAGGTTCTTTGACAGCATCGTGTCTTATCCGCCATCAGCTGTCATGCGGCTGCCCGTCCTAATATTCTGGACTTGGACTCGGTTCTTGTCACAACCTTGTGCAATATTATTAGGACTTAATGTGTCATCGCATGGGCGTCCGCAGAAATTTTTCCATGGGTGTAAAACAAGGTCTTGTGGCGAAAGAAATGAAAAAATTTCCAGCGGGTGCAAAACAAAGTTTTGTGACGAAAGAAACAAGCAATTTGACTTTTTTCACGACTCCACAATTTTTCCAGAGGGTGCAATTGCATCCCCTTGCACCCCCCTCCGGACGCCCATGTGTCATCGGTGTATGCTTCGGTACATAAATAGTGGCACTATAGAGGCTCGTGATCGGATTGAACCTTTCTTTTGACCGTGTTGGAGTTAGGAGGTATTCCCAGCTCTTTTGACTGCCTACCTGGTACGGATTACGGACTATGCATGATTTACCTAGATTGAGCGCTCGTGAATAAGCTGGTGCACTGCGCCAAGCCCGACAGCGCTATAGAAATTTCGTGTTTACTTACTTACTTAGTTAGAGCGAGCATGCATCATTCTGTGAAGCACGTGATCTAACCTCTGATCGCCGATTGGCTGTTGGAGTGCCTATATATAAAGGGGTGGCGCGCTTTTCGGTCCTTTCGCCGGTTGACCGTGGTGCAGTTGGGAGGTATTCCCAGCTGTTTTAACCCTAACTATTTTTGACCTGTCCTTCGTATTGCACACGTCCGCTGTTTTGTACAGCTTGCTTTCAGCGGACGGCGAATGGACGCACTTTTTAATCGAAAAAAGCGAGTACGCGGTCGAGCGTCGGGAGGCTACTGTTGTCCGGACGGCTGGGATGCGGCCACGTGATCGGCCGGCGACTGAGACGGTTGCGCGGCTGGCCCTCGGGCCGACTCGTCGACGGTCGTTCAACGCTGGAATGGTGTCACAGTTTACGGGCAAACATATCAAACACCAGTGCAAAGTCTTCCTGAGTACGTGCTTCGAGTGCTCCTGCTCAGGTTGACATAGCACACATTCCAACTAACTTGGGCCTATTATAACGAGCTTACTTTTATTAATGGGCGTTCGGAGGGGATGCAATTGCAACCCCTTGAAAAATTGTGAAGTTATGAAAAAGTAAAATTACTTGTTTCTTTTCTCACAAGTCACAAGACCCTGTTTTGCACCTCCTGGAAAAATTACTGCGAGCGCCCATGCTTGTATTGTGTAACGGTGTAACTTGATGTTGGTTAAAGCAATTTCCAGTGCAGTATATGTTGAATCTATCGCCCGTGATTTGCTTGACACGAGTTTTGTCAATTGTTGGAAGAACGTGCATGGGTTTACTGCAAAATAATTTATGGGTTTCAATAGGTGTGCCATGGGTGCTTTTCTGTTTGCAAGTTCACAGCAGTGGTTGATAAAAACATTGATAAGAGAACCCAAGAATGAAGAAATAGAAAAGTAAACCCGGACGCCAGCTATTTCCCGTGAATTTGTGTTCCGGGTTGGGGCTGTCAATGCCCAGTGTTTCATCTAGGCTCCATGTACCCAGAGGGAATGGAATAGAAGGGGGTTGATGCTTGGCCCTGGATAAAGGAAAATAGGCTTACCAGTAAAAATATGATTTCTGTTGTCATCTTGAGAGATCAGTGTTTACCAGAATGTTAAACTACTTAGACAAATTCAAAATGCTATATACTGATCAGGCACGTCGGAGCGAATTTTTAGCATGGGGTGCATTTTTTCAGGGGTGTATACAGTGGCGGCTCCACCGGGGGGCCAGAGGGCCGTGCCACCTATTGAGTGCCTGGCTCCCCAGTTGGGACCCTATACTTAATGCTACATACATTAAACAACAAATGGTTGGCCCCATGATTAGAAGTTGCCGCCCAAACGGCCCCCACTTGCCAAATCCTAGAGCCGCCACTGCGTGTATATCAAAATCATTTGTCATGAAAAAACCTGACAACCATAAAAGTCATCCTTCCTTTGTCATCTTTTCAAAATCCTTACAAGCTAAAAAAGAAAAGGTAATCACCCTTCCTTTATCTTGTCTTCAAAATTCTTGATAAGCAAAAAACAGCCTCATCTGCGAGGGGTGCAGTGCACCCCCTAATGTTTTTCAGGGGTGCACCTGCACCCATGCAGCCCACTTCCTATGGGCCTGCCAATGATCAATATGGTTTTAGACCAAATTTCTCCACTCATATGCCAATAATGAATTTAATTGATACTATAACATCAAATGGCCGTTGGGGCGGCAACTTCTAATCATGGGGGCCAACCATTTGAGCCGTTCCGTCGGCGTGCCTGCCCAGTGATATTACCACTCATCTATCTTCCCGCCCCATAACATCAAATTTTGAATCCCATAAGCACACTATTGTATTCCTTGATATAAAAAGCTTTCGATGTTCTCAACCATGGAGTCTTGCTAAAATTATGGTTTTAGAGGAGTAGCTATTAAGTGGCTATCAGATTTTCTCTAGAATAGATGACAATTTACAGCTGTGAATACAGTAGGCCCTAATATAATTCATATATAAAAGTTATGGTGTCCCACAGTTATCAGTTTTATATTTCCTCTTTTTTCTAATATATAGAGAGTAAATGATTTACCAAACATCTGCTTTTTGCTGATGATACTAGCCTAACTAGGGATTAACTCTTCTAATAAATAAAGAACTAACTAAAATTTCAGCTTGGTCTAAAACAAATAAGCTTACTCTGAATTTAGGAAAAAACTCATTTTATACACATTCAAAAAATCTGTCAAATAAATTGGGCCAAATAAAAATAGATGATAGCCTACTATAATATCAAAACTCATAAAATTTCTAGGAATAAAATTGGATGAACACAAGCTGGAAATATTTTGGTGAACTAATTAATAAATTATCTAAAAATCTAAATGTTAGATATCTAAAACACCTTTTGGACTGCAATGCTGTACACCAATTGTATTATGCCTTAATACACTCTTACTTAACTTATGTATACAAATCTGGGGCAAGCCTAATAACTACAAATCAAATATAAGTCCAAATCATTCAAAATAAAGCTATAAGGCTATTATTCAAAGTCTATGATCATGAAAGCACAGCTAATTTATTCACAACATATAAAATTTTAAATATTAAATGCCTCGTTAAATTCCATGCTCTTATTCTTCTTTATAAATTTAACTTTAAACTCCTCCGTTATAATCTTCAGAACTCAAACTTGTATGTAATGAAAATAATTATCCTTCTGAAATAAATCTCAGAAGTTATAACAATCTACAGTATTCCTTCCTTATGCCAGTTGGTGACTTAGGGGCTGTCCATTAATTACGCCAACAAAATAGGAGGGAAGGGGTTTGAAAAGGTTTGACACTCGTTGACAGGACAGTGGTCAAGATTAAGTGACGTCAGCAATGTCAGATTTTTCAATAAATTTAATAAATCAAGAAATTAATTGCCGTAATTACATTTTTGTAGAATAACCAGCCGTGGTACTGTATTTGACTTCTGACATTTCAAACCAGAAACACATTAATTAGTGCTTTAGTTGAATTTAGCATAGTAAACAAATCACACAGAAATCACCATGTAGCCTAATCCAGTTTTAATGCTTCTATACCACCAAAGGAGTGAATGCGATATAGGCCAACATGTGTAAATCTGTAGTTGTTGCTGTTGCTGCTGCATTTGCTGCTGCTATTCAGCGCGTTCTAGTCTGTTTAGCGTGAATTAGATTCCAGAAAATGTTCGAAACTTCGTTAAGCTACGGTTGTACGCCAATATCTGTGCTAAGTGTTCGCGAACTACTGTAGTTTAAACCTTCTCCACACTCGCACACAGAGTTCACACCGTCCTATTCTGAACTGTAGCCATTTTGAATTAGGCATGCACAAGGACTTTGCCTATTTTGATCAACACTAAAACGCCAGCTAACTGCTTAAATTGCGTCGATTTGCGAAAGATAGGCCTACCAATGTGAAAGAAGTCAGCTGCACACTGCACTGGGCAGGTATAGGGGGATAACGAAAGAACACAACACACGTAAGCTACGATTGGATTATCATTATAATCTTTTTCAAAATGTTTTGTGCAGTATTTTGGATGATCTTATCCCCGAGAAAACTAAAATTGTTACTGATAGGCCTTCACAACCCTGGTTCAACAAAGATATCTCTGATGCACGTCAGCGTAGGAGTAGATTGGAACGAGCTTGGCGTCATTCCAAACTGCCATCAGACCTTAAACGGTTTAGGAAGCAATGTCGCTATGTTCGTAAACTAGTCAATAATGCCAAAGCCCAGTTTCTATCCAATCTGATAAAAGATAATCTGAATTCACCAAAATCTTTATGGAATTCCTTAAATAAACTTTTGCATCGAGACAAAAAAAGTACACTACCTCAGTCAAATTCACCTCAACAGCTAGCAGAAAAATTTCTACAATTTTTCTCAGATAAAATATCTAGCATCAGGCTCAAATTTCCAACACACCCCACGGAAGACAACTGCTCACTGCCAAAATCCCCTCCCCCAATATTCACAGCATTCCGCCCCACCAATCTGTCTGAAATACGCCAAATTATTTTCTCATTGCCGAATAAACAGTGTCTGCTGGATGTTATTCCAACTGATATCCTTAAGCAGTGTTTTGATGTGCTTGGGCCAGTAATTACCCGTTTGGTTAACCTATCTCTGTCATCAGGTATCTTTCCATCAACCTATGCTAGTGCTCTAGTTCACCCTCTACTGAAAAAGCCAACACTCGATCCAAATGATTTTTCTAGCTATAGACCTATTTCAAATTTAAATTTTATATCTAAACTCGTTGAACGCATTGTGCTCAGTCGAATAAATGTACATCTTTCATCCCATAATCTTTTATTGCCTAAACAATCTGCATATAGAAAATTTCATTCAACTGAAACTGCTCTCCTAGCTGTTCATGATTATATTTTGTCTGCTATGGATAACGGCAAGGTAACTGCACTTATTTTACTAGATTTGTCTGCGGCTTTTGACACCATAGATCATGCAATCCTTCTCCACAGACTCGAACATTGGTTTGGCTTATCGGGTACTGTATTAGAGTGGTTCACATCCTATCTTAAACATCGGAGTCAATCTGTTTATTGTAACGGTGCACAGTCAGACTCAGCTAAATTAGATTCCGGTGTTCCCCAGGGATCTGTTTTAGGCCCTCTCCTTTTCACCTTATATACAATGCCCTTGGATCTCTTCTTACACAATTCTCTGCTGACTATCATTTCTATGCTGACGATACACAGTTATTCATTGCCTTCGACGATAAAACCTCCTCCATGTCACTAGAAAATCTGTCCCTTTGCCTGCAAAACGTTCAGTCTTGGATGTTTAATAATAAGCTTGCACTTAACCCTTCAAAAAACTGAGTTTTTACTTCTTGGTACATCATTTAATCTAAGTAAATTTGAAGACATTAATTCATTTATATTTGACAACATTTCAGTTAATCTAAGTCAGTCTGTCCGCAACCTAGGGGTGATATTTGATAAGAACATGTCGTTTAACGATCATATAAATAAGGTCAGCAGAGCTGCTCATATGCAAATCAGAGATATTCGACGAATTCGTGATCTTGTGCCCAAATCCGCTCTGATTCCTCTTGCAAACGCCCTTGTCAGCAGCAGACTTGATTATTGCAATTCTCTTTACAATGGTATGACCAGATCTAACATGCAAAAGCTTCAAAGGATTCAGAATTCTATTGCCCGAGCCATTACAAAAACTCGTAAGCATGATCATATTAAACCTGTTCTTCAAAAGTTACACTGGTTGCCGGTAGAACAGAGAATTCTATTCAAAACTGGTCTCCTGGTTTTTAAAACACTGCAGTCTGGCCAACCTCAATATTTAAAATCTATGTTGAATCACCCAAACCATCGTCATTCAACAAGGTATGCTGATTCATTGTTGAATGTACCTAGAACCAACACTGAAATTGGTAAGAGAGCTTTTTCTATTTCTGGGCCTAAAATCTGGAACTCTCTCCCTCCGGCTGTCAGATCTTCCAATTCACTGAGCATCTTCCGATCCAGACTTAAGACACATCTCTTTCAATTGGCGTTTCCTCCATAGTCCGTCTCACTCTCTCCCTCTGACTGATCTCTGGAATGACCTGGATCTTTTGCGGATTGATTTTGAAGTACCATCGATTGATACCTTGGGTATTAGAACTGGTGCTATAGAAGTGCATAATTATTTATTATTTATTATAGTAAAGGTTTTTTCCTTTTTTTTTTTTTTTCCTCGCGCTGGGGTACAACGGCGTAGAGGCGCGTCCCCCGGGTGGCGGATGGGGGGAAGTCCTGGGCTGGGAAACCTCCTGGGATTGCACCGAATAATACGGAATAAGGTGCCGTGGACCAACTGTACCAGAAGACAACGGCAGGGATGGTGGATGTATTCAACTGAAGAGCATGGAAGAACAGCATCACTGGCGGAAGATCTTCGTTCGCTGTCGTGCCAGCAGAGGGCGCGTGTCCAACTACTGTATATGGGGCATTGCGGCCAGCTCGATATACCGAGAAATCATGACCAGTGCTCGGCGAAAACAGGGTCATGGAAGGACACAAGACGGGAACAGGAGGCGGATCAACATTCTGTGTCTCGCTATTGCCGCCGAAGAGCTGGCAGAGGGCAGGATGGTGACGATGCCTCTTGGAAATGTCTTGTGCCCAGCTATTGCCACCAATGGGTTGGCAGAAAGCAATGATGATGATGATGATGAAAGGTTTTTTCCGCCGTTTTAAGCGCCGCTGTCATTGTACCGTCAGCACAACGGAATTTTACGGTAGCCGTCAGTGAAAGAGTGGATGCTTCAAATTCTGCTAAAATGATTAATTTGAGTAGCATTTTGAACAGTGGCGTCAATCTGTAGTAAAAGTTGTGAGGGTCCACCCGTTGTTGTGCCTAACCCTAACCTTAATCCTAACCCTTTTAGCATAGTTCTTACCAGTGTTTATTCTAGGCCTTCTCTTGGGGGAATTCCCCCGTTTTAAAATTCCTCCTCAAATTTTTTATATGTTGCATGTGGATGGAAATCCCCCCAAATGTGAGGACTGGGGGCTTTATTTTTTTGGAGAGGGGAAACATGTAATGATGACAAGTTTTGCCTGCCAGGGCATTTGAGAAGGCTAAAAAACACTAGAGAAGTCGGAATTAGGACGACCTTTTTTTGCTTGTCACCACATTCATTTTAAAAGGAAGATAACCTTTTTTGCTTGTCAAGGTTTTTGGAGACTCAGAACTTGTCCCCCCCAAAAAATTCAAAATCCCTCAATGTCAAGGTGGCTAGAATAAACACTGGTTCTTACAGTGTACTGTATTATTTATTAATGTTCCAAAATACCATTTGCTGATAATATCTAGGGCCTTCGTATATTATTTATCCAGCACGTCAATTTATTAAATAATCGTACAACGGTACAATATAGATTTATTCAGATTTACGTGAGGGCCCAATGCATTGTGAACCCTCACAACCAAATTTTAGTGAGGGTCCGGACCCCAGGACCCTCACGGGATCGACGCATATGATATTGAACAATTTTGAGTAGGCCTAAAGATTTTCGCCGCTATAGGCCAATATGGTGAGGTGTTAAGCCTCGATGAAACTCTGAAATATGAAATTGTCATGAGAAGATAGTAGATTGCAGTAGGCTATATATTTGTATATATGTACAGTGTATATATATATATATATGTGTGTGTGTGTGTGTGTGTGTGTGTGTGTGTGCGTGCGTGCGTACGTGCAAATTTCAAGGCCAGTGTCCATAACTAATTACTATAAAGTATGAATCATCGTTTTATCTTCGTTTTCGTTGACAATTCAAATGTATGTAAAAATCCGGACTTCGGCGTATTTGTTTCCTTTGGCGACGACGAACAGACGGCCGTCTTCGGTGACATCGAGTCCGACCGGGCACGCCTGCCTCTCCGGCCCGATCTGACCGGGTGCGAGGAGCTGTCGGCGGAACCGACCGTTTGCCCCGAACAGCAGGACGCGTCTGTTCGCCGAATCGGAGACGATGACGCCGTGGTCTCTGTCGACGGCGACGGCGCTTGGCTGGCGGAGGACTCCGCACGGCTCTTTGCCGGGCACGATACAGGTCTTTAGAAATCCATCTTCGCTGAGAACGAAGATGCTGCCAAGTCCAGACGCTGCACCAGCATCCAGCACGACAACATCCTGGCAGAACACCAAACGAAAACACAGATATACAATAGATAGAGGTTCCCAAACCACGGCCTACAATATTCCAGAGTCTGGATTTTTATAATTTTATGAGCATCTAGTTTTCTTTTTCGAATCGATTTTCATCATAAGAACCTGGATCAGAATCATCTATAATATAGTATAAAGTTTTCAAATTTTATAATGTGGTCCGTTGAGTACCGAAAATAATAGAAATAGCTTGTCTATTCTCGGAGAGTGTCCCGCGAAGCCTCAATAGTTGACATAATGTATTTTCACCCCTTTCGTGTGTTGAACGTAATATTACGTCGTAGAGGAACTTTCCGAAAATGTTAACGTAAATTTAAGTTTTGCATAGGCAGGGATATCCAGTCACTGCTCTGAACGTATAAATACGTTTAGTGTTGTTTTTTCATAGTGATTCGGTACGTAGCATTACCGAATCATAAAATCTATGGAAAATTTATCAAGAACTAGAATTTATCTATCATTTCAACAGAGTGTTTCTTATTGTTTAAGTAACTCCACATTGTGCGAAAAATGTTTTCCCACGGGAGGGGCTGATAATTAAAGAATTAGGTTGACGTTCAAATAAATAAATAAGTAAATAAATAAATAAATACTATAAAATGAAGTTGCAATCAGTGGCGTGGGGGAGGTGGTAATCCCCCTGGTTGTCCGGCCAAACATTTTTTATTGTGAATTAATATAGTTGTACGGGTTTGGCGGGTTAAACCCCTCTTGGTTGTCTCCGACAAAACTTTTTATTGCTGATCAATACAGTAGAGGCCTAGTTGTACGCGATCATATGCTCATATACCAATACAATTTAATTCCTCTTAATCCAGCGAAATAATAGTTGACAGCCTTTTTTCCTTGTCAGGATTTCCCGTGTTGGGAATCATGTTAATCATAATCATAACCTTTTATTCTTATTTTCAGAATTTTCCGAAGTTGGGAATCATAATTCCCCCCTTAGGAAAATCCTGGCTACGGCACTGGTTGCGATAATGTGCAATCTCCAATATTACAGAGTCTAGATTTTTTCCAATTTTATGAACATTTAGGTTTTCTTTTCGAATCGATTTTCATCATAAGAACCCGCATCAGAATCGTCTACAGTAGTATATATATTCGAATTATAGAATGTTGTGGCCCGCGTGAGTACCGAAAACAATAGAAATGTTCCTTTACTAGAGATGTGAGGGTACAGCAAAATGCCTACCCTACCCGTACCCGTGCA
This sequence comes from Metaphire vulgaris, assembly GCA_018105865.1. Lineage (NCBI taxonomy): Eukaryota > Metazoa > Annelida > Clitellata > Crassiclitellata > Megascolecidae > Metaphire > Metaphire vulgaris. The sequence goes on from CM030858.1 coordinate 5,003,022, forward strand.
AAAACTTCTTTACCCTACCCGTACACGTAGCGCTATACTCGTACCCGACCTGTACCCGAAAAATGTGTACCCTGCCCGTACCCGACATTGGTTGGAAGTTGGAACATTTCACACTGATATTCAATCCTGCTACATGTTAAACATTGCATTCAGCACATGTAAGATTTAGGCTGCATCTTACTTCTTCGTCCCACCCTGTACTACATCAGTTATGCTACAGTAATTGCAGTTACACCCTTCCCTTTGTCATCCAGGGCAGCTCGGCTAGGGGCTACTTGCTACCATCAATTACGGTTGATAGTATACCACCCAATCACCTATATAATATCTATTTGCATTGTAATCTATATATAAGGGGCTACTTGCTACCATCAATTACGGTTGATAGTATACCACCCAATCACCTATATAATATCTATTTGCATTGTAATCTATATATAAGGGGCTACTTGCTACCATCAATTACGGTTGATAGTATACCACCCAATCACCTATATAATATCTATTTGCATTGTAATCTATATATTTGGCCCGGGGGCGGTATAAAATACTGTATTTTCATTCACCTATCATCATGAGGTATCCGAGCTGCCCTGGACGAAATTGGGATAACTAATTCCTTGTAAATAGCACGCATGTTTAGATTAGAACCGATCTAGGATTTAGGAATCAGTGTACCGGTAATCCACTTGGCAAATAGTAGGCCCGGGTTCTCTCTCGGGTTCTGGACTACTGGTTGGTAACATTGTGTAATACAGCTAGTCAGCTAGCCTAAGCCTACATGAATGTCGGACATGGATTAGAACTTCTAGAAGACTCTATGGGCTTGTTTAAAATATTTAGATTTTGTTCCAGGTAGCCTATCACTTAGGCCTCTATACCTATTTTTATCAACCTGTATGATTTCAAAGGTTCTTCTGTTATATACAGTGCAACATATAACGAATACGAACGACTGCCACTTGCCATTGCATGCACAGAAACATTTAGTGTAATACCTAAGCTGTCACTATCAGACACTCAGACAGGAACAAATTCAAAATATGAGTGCAATGACTGAAAGTCTTCAATCAACTGGAAATGATTAAATACGCAATGCTGCTGTTGAGCTTCATGAAGACACGCATCTCAAGACTTTTGTGAGCCTGTTTAATTAAAAAAAACTGCCAAATACAGTATCACTCTCCCTTTTCCTACCAGCAAACTGTCTAGATAAACTCATACTTTTCTATTTAGACACTCGAGAGTTGAGATGAATGATAATGTTTGTAAGAATAAACCGAAAGACGGTAAGTACAAACAGTACGCTCTGCCTAAAAAACAGTCAGGCTTGAACATAAATTTAAAATAAAATGGGAAAAAATGTTAACAATTTTACTTCACCAAATAATTACTACTTTTACTTTTAATTCATTTTAGCGTCCTTATTTTACTTCTACTTTCTATTTCAGTTCAAAACTATATTTTACTTCCTATTTCAGTTTTACTGAACTGAATGCAAATAATTTTACTTTTAATTTCTATTTCAGTTCAGTAATATATCACTGGTCTTGATGTTGGTAAAGTTGGAATTGAAAATATTTCCATCAAGCTCTGAGTCTAGAGCAAAGGCTTTGAAAGGCTAATAGGCTGAGAAGAAGCCTAAACGACTTGGACAATAGCCACTGCAGACATCACCTTCAAATAGATAGCATATTCCACGCGAGAACTCAGTCAAAGTTATAAAGACGTGCATTCAACCGCCTCTGACATATCAGGACCGGAGTACAATAATGACAAAATGTTTGGTTTTGAGCGTCACCGGTGGCTAATGAGCTCTGCGGGTATTGGCAAGTGTTTTGTTAATTTATCTGAGTTTAAAAATAGTGTACAATGGTAATTTAGTTCACAATCCGATTACTTAACTTATTTTCAGACCCAGGCTTAAAACACATCTCTGTCAATTAGCTTTTCCTCCATAGTCGGTCTTGCTCTTTCCCTCTGACTGATCTCTGGAATGACCTGGTCTTTTTCGGATGGATTTGAAGTACCAGCGATTGATATTCTTGAGTATTAGAACTGGTGCTGTAGAAGTGCATAATTATTTTTTAAACCACAGACTTCATCCGTCTATTTAATCTATGTTATGTTGCCTGCATTTGTTAGCATCGTAGCACGAGAAAGTGTTAAAGCGTTGATGCAACCAAACTTATAACAAATCACTGCTATACCTGTTGAGAATTGACAGCCGCATCTGCTATGCAGTCGAAAGGAATCGACTGCTGCGTTGTTCCTGGTTTCAATCTGCCACGAAGAGTGCGGAAAAGAGCTTCATTCGGACCACGGAAGATGTGCAGAGCTTTCGGCTGGACAGCGATGAAACCCGACGCACCGGTGGCGACTGTGTTGACGACCTGTCCGACAGGAATGCTTTTCTTGAGCAGTCCGTTGAAGTCGTAGATCTGAACACCAGCGCCCGTCCCAACGGCCAACTTATTGTTTTCATAGCAGCTGCATCCGCCGACCGCGTCACCGGAGACGCGGATCAGGGACAGGCATTCGCCGTTCGGACTGAACGCCTGTACGGTCCTATGAACCGAATCGGACACGACGACAACGCCACTCCGCGAAACATTGACACGCCCAGGCGATCTGAAGGCGCCAGGTTGGGTGGCTATTTCCCCGTATTTGCCAAAGCAGTGGACAAGTCGAACCGTAGCCGAAGGGGCGTCCCGTTGAGTCTGCTGACCAGCTATCTCCTCGTAGCTAGGAGGCGCTCCGGGTAGAAGCGGATACTGAGGAGCTGGGAGCTGATAATCCAGGGGCTGTTTCTCATTGTTGGCGACCGCGGAAAGAGTGGGATTTAGAAGAGGAGGATAACTAGGGTCCAACGTCGGCGCATCCGGCTGAAGGGGCTCCAAAGGAGTAGGGACATCGCCCCCTGCGAAGCCAGGATTGTAAGGAAGAGGTCGGTATTCTGGTTCAGTTGAAGTTTCTTCCGGAATAACAGCCCCGAGGTTTTCGCTGAGCGGACAACATTCAGTGGACGACTTCACAGGGACAGACTTTTCGCTCTTCCTAATTGATCCTAAGTCGAATTTAGAGCAGGCTTGATAAGCAAGTTTGTTGACGGGCGTTTGCTTGCAGAGACAATCTTCCTTTGAGGCACCTTCTGCTATGGCAGGACTCTCCTCTCTCGCCACCCAATTGTTCTTGACGTCAACAGGTTTCTTGGCGGAAGAGACCTTGATGCGGTCGACGTGAATACTTCCACGATGACAACCGTCATCGTTCGGAATTGGTGTGAGGCATGCTGTGGGCTCGCATTTATTCGGTGGCTCAGGAACAGGACAAGGAGACTGACCGCCGGTGGTGGAATTCTCATCTGACACTTTGATGACCGTCGTCGGCGGACCATCCGATGCGCACGTCTGATTGACGCCTCTCCTACCAGACGGAGCTGGAGTTCTGTTCGGGACCTCCTCGTCGGCTCTGCTCTGAACGAGTGCGTAGCAGCCGGTACAGAGCTTCTGTGAGCTCATCCGAGCCGCGCTCGTCACCGTCACCGCTGCCTGATTGACGCAACACTGAGAGCAGAGGTCAACCGGGGCAGATGGCTGACACGAAGGGTTGGTTGGAGCTGGATGTGATGATGATGATGACCCAGGAGTTTTTACAGTCAGCGAAGTAACTGTAGGTCCAAGGTTTGGAACGACTGTTGGTCCGACGGAGGGAGCCGGATGCTGACACGGTGCCTGGGAATGAGGAGGGGCAGGAGGAGGACAGGAGGGGAATCCGTTTGTCGATGAAGTCACCGTAACACACGTTGTCGACGACGCATGCGCGTTGGTGATTTCCGACGACGACGGAGGCTTCTCTGTTCCTCTAGAGCAGTTCTTCATCGGATAAAGCTCTCCAATGTTAATGCTGATAGTTCCGGGACATTGATTACTCATATCCGGTGACGTCATTCGGTCGTCATGCTGACAACTCGATCGACCGATAGGCGGTGTCATCTGACAAGAGGAACGGTTTTCCCTGCACTGCACCTGACGCGGTGCGTCTCCGTTGTTGACCGGAATGACCGTCACCTGTTCGAACGCGCTTCTCACCAATCCTGGACTATCGCAATTTCCTGTCACCGTCACAGACCCCGGAACAGTCTGGTTGTTCACGGATACCATTTTCAATATGGCGTAATTCACGGGCAGGACACTTCCGTTTCCGCAGTTGTCTAGCTTGGTTGTTTTCTTGCATTGGGCGCACGTGATCTTCTTTCCGTGCTTGCCAGTCGTCATACCGGTGACGCATGTTTCGCAGTAGGAGTGACAACACTGGAGAGACAAAGGACGACGGCGCTGAGCGTCGAAGTTCTTCCTGCAGCTGTTGCAGGTCAACGATTCCTCTCGCCTCGCCTGGGAGGGAGCGAGAGCTGTCGGCCTCTGAGCACTCATATTCATCGCTTATGGTTGATGACGTCTAATCGAAATTTCTATAGGATATAATACTGGTCTGAAGACAAATCCAGCTCTGATCAAGTTTGAAGCCAATATACAACTGTCCTTGCTAAATCGATTCCTTGCGGATGATATTCAAAATCGATTTGCTAACCAAACAGTGACTGTGCGATTTTCTATTCCAAGGTTTAGTTAAAGGTGTTACCAATACTAAGCGAATTTTCGTGATACCGTGCGTTCTCAAGCAACGGTCTCGTGCTAGGAGCTATTCTACGAGGTGGCCATACAGAGGATCTGCCTCTGGCTTACGTAGCAGGGCGTTGAAGATTTCTTCGCTTCGTTGCACATGAGTGATATTTCAGCCGACTCATGTCACGGTCCATGGCCAATCGACAAAGACCAATGTAAGCTACGGTGTGTTTACGCCCAAGGGAGGACTTTGTGGCGAATTTTCTATGGAGAGTGGCGACGCCAGACGTTTGAGAGTGGGGTGGGGGTTATGGCGAGCACGTTGAGGGGTTTGGGGACAGAGCCCCCAGTGGGGTCCAAGGGCCAAGTCCCTGGTCAGGGAGTCAGAGGGGACGAAACCCTCCTGAAGCTGAACAACTTTTACTTTTACAACATTAGAATTCGTTAGAATTACTATTCTACACGTAATGAGTGCATTAAATAGCTTTTAAACAATATTTTTATCTATCCGATAAAATTTCTTGCAAATAGTAACATGGACGGCCATGGCGGGTCCCAGTCCGTCTGACGCACGGCTGCTTGTTAGGCCTATATAGATATATAGAGAACTTGTTATATAGATAGGCCTATATAGAGAACTTGTTATATACACTGTAGATATATAGAGAACGCTTGATACTTAGACTAGTGGAGCCGATCCTCAACCATCCCCCTGACTTCCCCTCCCGCTCACAAAAAATTCTCTGCAATTTTGCACGAATCTCACGGGTGGCCCTGATGGCAAGTGCGGGTGTTCAACCCTCCAAACCCCTCGCCACTGCCTATGGATATTACAATATTACTATGATACTATATGTTTAATTGAGGAAGAACGTCTGATATAATAACCTTATTAGTTAGGCCTATCTGTCGGAGCAGGCATTTTAATTTGCACATAGACTCTCAATCAGTGTTTATTCTAGGCCTGCTTTTTGGGAGGGAATCCCCCAGTTTTAAAATTCCCCCCCAAATGTATATGTTGGCTTGGGGATGGAAATCCTCCCCCAAGCGTGGAGAGACAAATCTTGTCCCCCAATCATTTCAAACTTCCACCAATGTCAAGGTTGCTAGAATAAACACTGCTCTCAATAGTATCGAAGTATTCAATTTATTGCTTTTAGGGCGCTTTATTAGCAAGTCCTTTATTCAAGACGTTTAACTTAGCGCGATTTAAAGTGGCTTAGGAGGCAATACTGCCTGCGTGAGAGCCACAAGGGGTGCTAACGGGGCTGGAACAAGACCTACTGAAGTAGGTTGTGGCTGGAACCCGGGTACTTGTCGATTATTTCACCACCAACTTTTAATTCACCACCAATACAGGTTTGTCGCTAAGTACTCAAAATCAATCGGCTATGTTGACAAGGTGCTTATCGGTTATCCGCTACCATTTGAATGTAAGCAGTCATAGAAAAACACACTAACATTCTCCACTTCAGTCGAAGAAATCCGAAAGTTTATTGGCCTGTTACTGCTTTCTGATTATCAATGTTTGCCTTCAGAAAGAGATTACTGGAGCACAGCTGATGATCTTTCATGTGAAATAGTGCCAAAAGTAATGTCAAGAAACAGATTTCAAGAACTGAAAAAGTTTTGCCATTTTGCTGACAATTCCAATCTAGGTCTATCCAAGGTGGCAAAAGTTAAGCCACTATATGACCAATTGAACAGTGCCTTACTACAGTATGGAGTTTTCCATCACAGTCTTAGTATTGATGAGTCCATGGTACCTTACTATGGTCATCATGGAGCCAAAATGTTCATCAGAGGAAAGCCAATCAGATTCGGCTACAAAGCGTGGATGTTGTGTGGCAGTGACGGTCATCTTTATCAGGCATCAATCTACTGTGGAAAAAGCGATAGACCAGAGAACCGAAACCTTGGAGAACATGTTGTTCTGGAGTTTGCAAATATGCTACCAGACAAGACAAAACACCAACCGTTTTTTGACAACTTTTTTTACTTCATACTCATTGCTTTTTCAGTTGAAGGAACCGGGCATTCGTGCAACGGGAACAGTTCGAGAGGGTCGACTTGGAACTAGTCGTCTACCAGGCAAAACTGAATTCAACAAAAAACATAGAGGAAAGTTTGATTACATCTGTGATGGCACTGTTTGTTTTGTTAGCTGGAGTGACAACAATGTAGTAACTTGTGGCAGTAATTATGACACTGTTCTTCCTGTTGTCAAAGTGGAAAGACATGTGAAGAGAAGCATGGACAAACAAAAAAGTGCCACAATCTCAGATGATAAGCAATTATGTCTCTGGCATGCAGGGTGGAGTCAATCTGATGGACAGTCTACTGTCGTCTTATCGACCACGCATCAAATCTAAGAAATGGTGGTGTACTCTTTTTATAAATGCCATCAATATTGCAGTAGTAGCTGCATGGAAAGTACACTGCAAAGTACAACACTCCTCATTAGTAATAGGGCACCTAGAATTTCGTCGTGAGATTGCTATTGGTCTTCTCAAAAAATCGTCGCGCCATCGACTTGGGGGACCTTTGGCTTTTGTTCCTTCTTTGGTTCGCTTTGATGGCGCGGAACATTACATTGAATCAACAACACAGGGAAGATGTGCAGAATGTGGAAAAATACTAAGAAACAGTGTGTGAAGTGCGAAAAACGTCTGCACGAACACTGTTTTGCTTTGTACCATTACAAGCCACAGTAGTCAAAACAATGAAATTGAATGCATTATGTACTAGTCTGCCGTTACTATTAATTTTTATATCCTATTTTAGGATATAGTCCTATTTGCAATTCACTTGTTTTCTTTCAGAATAAAAAAATCAATGCCTGCTATTAGTGGACAGGAATATTTTGAATTGCGTACTATGTTTACTATATGTATAATGAGAATGGCCCAACGTTCCATTTGTGGAACAAAGTCCAAAAAAATCACCTACTCTTCAAAAAAAATTTAAAATGACAGTTTTGTCTTAATTAGAGTGGTTTTGATAAATTCTTTTTGGTTTCACATGCCTGAGGCTATTTTAAATGCATGGGTCTGGTATGATAAAGGTTAATACATGTTCTACATGCTGACTTACGCGACTCGTTCATCTCTAATCGATGAACAGCAATGCGATGTGACACTTCAGTTGCGGCCTAGAATCTAAACGACACTCAACTACACAGAGCACTGTAGATGGAAGACCTACTCGAAGCCATAATTTGCTAATCGGGGACATTATCTCCGGTAAATTAATTATACAAATACTAAGTAGATAGCTGCTGCTAACTACTAAACTGTTAACTGTTAAGTTGTATTCAGCGTGCTTCACCTTGCAATAAAGAATAACTCAACAAACAATTTGACTGTTAAATTCAAAATAAATCACAGAATACTTCAATATCCGCTAGAAAAAAGATTGTTAAAAATTACTAAGTAATCGAATTTGTTTCTTATTAAGTCACTCGTACATTATTAAACTTTTAAAAAGTTCACATGGATTTTAAAGGAAACGACTTTGTCATCAATCACGCACATCCACTAAGACGAAATAAAATTGATTCGGCTTAGCAACAGAATATTCACATAAGATTTACAGTTTCACCTGTATTGCATTGAAGATTTGGCAGGTTTAATAAGCTAACTTTAGCTTACTTCACGATTAATCAATTCGAAGCTATGAAATCATAAATACAGAACAGCTGTTTATAATTGTAGTATTCGCTTTTAATGCAAGAATAAATGGAACTACGTTAACTTTGGATAGCGGTAGACTCTGTTTAACATAGAATTCGGGTGTTCATCGTTTCCCTTTTGTCGAGACAATGCTCAAACTTTGCCCTTTGCTGGAGCATTAATGCCTTCGTATGGATAGTCAACGCAGACCATCATAAATTCTGTGGAGGCGTCGCCAAGAACAACGTTTTGCTGGTAGTAGTCGGTGCAAGTAACACCAGAATCGTTTGGGTCATGCGGATTGTTATCGGTACTGACGAGACAACCGTAGTTACCACCGGCATCCAATAGACCTCGTTCATTGCCCCAAATAGGAAGGTTTTGTAGTGTTTGGCTGCACGGCGTATTACGCTCTGGTGTGTTGTGAGCAGCTTGAAAGTAGCAATATATGGTAAATCCATTCGCTGCTGGGGAATTGGATTTGGAGAGCATTGATCCGCACGATTCCTGATAATTTGCTACAAATAGGAAATAATAATATAATATTACTAAATTAGGTTACGTGTGACATCTAGAGATGTGCGGGTACAGCAAAATGCCTACCCTACCCGTACCCGTTCAAAAATTTCCTTACCCTACCCGCAACCATAGCGCTATAATCGTACCCGTAAAATGCGTACCCTACTCTACCCGTACCCGTACCCGCGGGTACGTGTACAGGTACAAGGATCTGTACCCGTACCCGTATCCGTTCATAGACACTATACTATAGAGAGGCAGCAACATTAATATATTAATGAAAGCAAAGTACATTTTAAAACATGTCATATGTTGATTGACAAGAATTTTAAAGAAACGCATGTTTAGATTAGGACAGATCTAGGACTTAAGGATAGGCCTACACAAATTCCCATATCTTTTGACCACTCCTCTTCAAAAGCATCCATTGAAGCTTTATCCAGTGCCTTTACTAATATTCAGTCATGGATGGATTCAAATAAGCTTATTCTAAATTCATCAAAAACCGAGTTCTTGCTATTGGGTACTCCAGCTCAATTGACCAAAATTTAAATCTCTGGATTCTGTTATGCTCGGAGATTCCACTGTTGTTTCTAGAAGCACTTCTGCTCGCAACCTTGGTGTGACATTTGACTCTTGCCTCTCTTTCACTAGTCACATAAATTCAGTCTGCAAAATTTCTCATTATCATATTCGGGATATTTATCGTATTAGACATCTCCTCCCCAAGTCTGTTCTTATTCAGTTAGCTAATGCATTGGTAGCTAGTCGCCTAGATTATTGCAATTCCCTGCTTTTCGGCATCACAAATTCAAATATGCAGAAACTCCAGAGAGTACAAAATTCCTTAGTTAGAGTCATATCCAAAACTCCAAGATTCGAACATATAACTCCAGCTAGACAGTCCCTACATTGGCCCCCTATCAAATACCGAATTAATTATAAAATCTGTCTTTTAGTATTCAAAACCATGTTATATAATGAACCCAATTACCTCAAGATGCGACTTATCCCTCGACCTACTAATCATTCGGATTCATTCCACTAGGTATTCGGCAGGACCTTCATTTGCTGTTCCCTACTCTCGCACAGTCATTGGCACTAGTTGTTTCTCAGTGTGCGCCTCTAAGCTCTGGAATTCACCGCCAACATCACTTCGCATAACTAACAACTTATCATCTTTCAGATCTGGCTTTAAAAACATCTTTTTGACTTGGCTTATCCCCTTTAGGTTACTCTCCCGCCGTTTCGGACCGATTTTCTGGCTTGACCTAGCTCTAATGCTATTTGGAATTGGTGCGCCATCGGCTGATGCCATGGGCATTATGATAGTGGCACTATAGAAGTTGATTGATTGATTGAATCAGGGTAATTTACTTGACAAATAGTAAACCCGGGTTAACGGGTTCTTTCTGGGGGGATTGGACTACTGATTGTTAACATTGTGTAACACAGCTAGTCAGCCATCCTACATGTAAGCCTACATGAACGTCGGACAAGGACTAGAAGACCCAATGGGCCTGTTTAAATTATTTAGTAGATATAGTTTAGCTATGAGAGGGCATTGGAGCTTAAGTTAAACAACAAAACGATTTACCAAAGAAACATTATCACTGCAGGACACCATTACAATGATTTTACGTTTGATTATGTTTGAGTAGTGAGAAATGAAAATATCATGTTTTACGGGTAAAAACTGGTGTACCCGTACCCGTAGAGCTATACCCGTACCCGACCCGTACCCGACCCGTAAAATATGTACCCTACTCTACCCGTAACCGCGGGTACGCGTATGGGTAGGATATACCCGCGGGTACGGGTATACCCGCACATCTCTAGTGACATCACGTCTGAAAGAGTTCACATCAATAACTCAAAAGCAGAATGATCTCCTTCAGGCTTTTGATTCATAACCTAGGTTAAATAAACATTTCAGTACAAAATATGCAGGCCTAAGATGAATGACTAGAACTGTTGTTGACTGACTGCAGTCCCCTTCGAATTTTATCCAAAATGTAAAACGCACACATGGGTAGCAGTGGCGTAAAGAGAGTGGCCGACGCCCGGGGCCAAGTTGTCCAAAGTACGCCCACGAGCAAACGAGCAAAAAAAGGTCATCGCGTCAATTTTCGACGCCCTCTGTTGGTATGTTGGTATCTGCGCCCGGGGCTACGTCATCACCCGGTATGGTCTGACAAGCAGTGTTGGGTAAACTCATGCAATAAATGAGTTAACTCAAACTCTCAACTCATGCTCAATGAAATGAGTTTAAACTCAAACTCAACTCACTGGGTTTCGAATGAGTTAACTCAAACTCGTTAATTATGTGAGTTAACTCATAAACTCATTTGACGAAAAATGTGCAGTGGTAAAATGTCATTTTCCGTGTTTAGTGCAGTGATAAATTTTCAGAACGACCTTTTATGCTTGTTTCTTTGCGCGGATATCCACAAATGAGTTCCGAGTTCTGTGCACTGTGTGCAGTGATAATTTTTTCTTAAAACAGGCCCTGATGGATAGTGCATGGTATTTATTGGCACTTGTATAAACCGACCGCGTGTCTTCTGTACAAGTGCCTATTTATTTAGTAAATAGTACTTACCTTCAGATGTCGAGCGAAATTGCTTGTAGCGACGTACGTTCCAGAGATAGATTTGTTTACGCAGTTACTACATTTAGCAATGATTTTTCCTTCACGTTTAGTAGTTATAGACTAAAATTTCCCATCAAAAATACACGGCAGCTCCGCCATTTTCTTATCACTTTACAACGGGTTCTGAACCATAGTGATATTACGGTCTCTGTTCTGAACGGCTGTTAAGGTCCCGGTTGAAACCGGTTTTGGTATATAATATCTTTTGGGAGTCATTACTTAGACATTTGTATAGCGCTTTATTTTCCGATCAAAAGCGCTCGGGAGTAAACTTTGCGAATCAGATGAGTTTAAGTCGTGAGTTTAAAAAATGACATTTAAAACTCAAACTCACAGAAATAATGAGTTAATTCAAACTCATAACTCATGACAGTTGAAATGAGTTAACTCAAACTCACAAATCACTACATATGAGTTAACTCATGAGTTTAAACTCACGTGAGTTAACTCGTACCCAACACTGCTGACAAGCAAAAAAGGTTATCGGGGGTCAATTTTACGCCCCCTGGTCTGCGCCCGAGGCCACTTCCCCACCAACCCCCTCTACACGCTACTGATGGGTAGTCATTCTAACATTGAACATGTGAGTGAATGGCGTTCAAAACCATTGAAACATAAATTTTAGATTAATAGGCTACAACGCCTTGGTGACAATGCATTAGTCACCAACCCTAAAGCGCTACGTTTACTGTATAAATCACAGCTTCCGGTTCCAGTATACTTCCGTTTGCTAGCACGTGATTGTGTGTCTTGGGTTGTCGTCGTTCTGAGCATTTTAGCGACGTTCTGCGCTTGGTTTTTGTGCCAATCGAGAGGACTGCGTTCTACAGTATTAGAGTAGAACTTCTACTCGCCGGTTTCCGAGGAGTTTATGCCATCCTTTATATATTTTCCGCTTGCTCTGGACGTTTTCGGTTGGTCGTCGTCGCCTAGTCCGCCGCGGATACCCTGCCCGTCATAATGGCCGCATTGCTTGGTCGGTATGACTTCGATCGACTGTCACTCCAGTCTTTGCGGAAGATGACAGAGTGGATTACGAGCTGGAGCGGCAGGCTGACGGAGCGGCTTAAAGCCCCGCTAGCACCCCTAGTGGCTTTTCACACGGGCAGTAATGCCTCATAAGCCACTTTAAATCATGCTAAGTCATGCTGAGTTTTTGCTGAAATTTCCATCTGCGTCAGATTTGCTGAGTTCGGTGGCTGGAATCTATCCGACGATGGATTATACTCTCGCAACAAACAGCATCTGGGCAGTGTGTTTATACAGGCCTGATAGGGATGCTAGGACAAAAGGTCCGCAGACAAAATGTCAAGGACAAAATATGATGAGGACAAATTGTCACCGGACAAGATGTCAGCGGACAAAATGTCACAAAGACAAAATGTCACGGAATTATCATCAATTTTTTTAAATTAGTAAAAATTTAAATTTTGAGTATAATTTAACATAGTCTTTGTTAATTATAGGGTCAAGCAATCAATTAATGGACTCATAATATTATTGTGTTAGTTCAAAAGAATTCCTAAAATATTAATCCAGTCTTTAGACTAATAAACGAAGTTGAAAGATAATTCAAACGAATTCAAACAACATTAATTAATAGCGATTTTTGAGAACCTGTTAGCAGTCTCGTGAGACTTTCAAATTAAATTTTAAATAAATTAAATTTTAAAATAAGCTTTAAATAGAATAAAATTTCAAATAAATTAATTAAATTTTAAAAATTACTTAAATCCTACTATTATCGATGTAGTATAGGCAACTGATGAGTGGGCAACTGGGCATCCTCTAAAATCAATCAAGGGCAACCTCGCTTGCACTTGATTGTTTCACGGTGGAAGAATACTAAGTCTTCATTGTGTTACAGTTTTAGTCAAGAAATTGCAAGATTTAAAAATGCAAGTTTAGAAATTTTAAACATTTTTGCGCACAATTTTGCCCGTGGCATTTTCTCCACGTGACGTTTTGTCCACTGACATTTTGTCTGCGGACCTTTTGTCCGGCCACGCTGAAAGGGGTAGGTGGAACTCCCCAATTCACAAAATCCTCCCCCAAATTCTAAGTACTGACGCAACTTTGAAATATCAAACTCGTTTTCTCTGTAAGTCCGCCGGACTACCCCATTATTTTTGTAGTTGCTGAATGTGAACTTTTCATTTAAAATGACAAGATTATTGATATCCTGATATGCCTATAATGGTGTTTATCTGTTAAGTAGCCATGTCGTTCATGTCACTGGAGTCTCTGAATAATTTTCATCATTTCAACTTTTTGCATTAAGAGGTCGTCTATAAATTACGTAACACGATTTTGGCACTTTTTGACCTCCTCCCCCTACGTAACGCGACGTAACAAAACGTCAGACCCCCTAAAATATTACGTAGCAACGGGCCGACCCCCTTTTCATCTTTCGAAAAGTCTTGACAAGGAAAAAAGTTATCCTTATATATTTCCCCCTCTCCAAATATGCTGACAAGCAAAAAAAGTCATCGTTGTGTTTTGCCTTCTCCAAACTTCAAACTTCTCCAAATACCCTGACAAGAAGAAAAAGATCGCCAAGATCGGCACTTAAAAATTTTGCATTGCGTTACGTCACATTTGCGGAACCCCTCTCCCCTCGTCACACTTCTTAACAAATGTCCGGACCCCTCCTTTAAGCGCGTTACGTAATTAATGGACGACCCCTAAATTGTGTTTATGAGCTGAAAAATTCATTCCCTTTCAGCCAAGTCAATCCCGTCCCCCAAAGCCTGGGGTCTGGATAAAACACTGTCTTCTAGGGAATTCACCGCCGGATTTTACAACGTCTTGAAGTCTACCTACTATCTTGCGGACTCTCAGCGCCACCTGCTTCCGTTCTTCGCTGACGTGTCGGCAGGGGCGTAACTAACATTGGGCAAGTGAGGCAACTGCCTCAGGGCAGCGTCGTCCAAGGTTGTGTCCTAAATTTTCCTCCAAATTTTTAACAGTTTATTGTCTTTTAAAATTGCGAATTTTTATATTGTTCTTGCAACAGGCAGGTTAGGCTTCTTGAGAATGCCGCTTTGCCCGGCAAATTCGAAATCGTAAAACACATTAAACAGCCAGAACACATTCTACTGCTAAAACACATTAAACTGCCAAAAATGTCAAAGCTCCTGGTCTGCGTCACTATCTACAACAACCGTCGAACATTTATTTAACGTACGTGGGTGTATACTCTATGACGCAGCGGTTCTCAAGCTGTGTCCCGCGGACCCATGGGGGCCCGTGAAACGACCGTAGCGGGGTCCACGAAAATGGTCAGAAATTGCTTCAATAACTTCTTCGCAGAGACAGAAGTTGCTTTAATAACTCTCCGCAAAACAACAGTTTCTTCGTTTATCCGGTCAGATCATACAAACATGCGAATAACTTCTATATTTATGCTAAATAATTAGTAATCATTCAAATAGATCTTGGCAGTGCTTTCAGGTAAATAAAATGTTGTACCCCTGGAAAAAGTGCTGCCGACGCCCAGCGTGTGTCAACTGTGATACGGACATCGATAGAGGTCAGATTGACGGATTGAACACTTACAATAACACTGTCACCGATTCAAACATACGGGGCACGCATATTAACTTCCCGCTTGTCTCAACAGCACTGGGACACGGATTTTGTTCGTTCTGTTCATTGGATTTTGCATTTCAGCGAACAGTTTAAAATAGCATTCGAATTAAATTTCTAATCAAAGAATCGAAGAACGACGTTAAATAAAATTATCACCTGAAATCCAATGCGTATGCCTACTCACGTGATTCACAAACTCGTCCAGTCCATGCAGAAGAGCATTGGCAATACCATGAGCCATCAGGATTGTCAACGCATACACCACCGTTCTGGCACGGAGCAGAAGCGCAAGCACCTTCCGCTGAAATATGCAGCATATCGTAATTTCTTTAATACCTTCACTAAACTCATAATCTACTGGAAATTTGCTCAATTGATTATTCTATTGGTACCTGATTCACAGGCAAATGGCTAAATACCTCTAATTTTTTATTGTAAAGCGGTAATAAGAAGCTGATTTAGAAAAGCTTTAAAGAAAATGGAAAATTAGGTTTACGTCGCTTTCTACTCTTCAAAGAAAAACTCCAAAGTCAAAATCTTTCTTGCTCTTCGTCGATGCTGGTGAGCAATTCATGAAACGATGAAATCCTTATTTAGTTTGATCAGAAAATGCTCCTTGTTTAATGTGCAACAGTGGCGGTTCCAGGAATTCTTGGTGGGAGATGAAATGAATTCATATAGAGTTGGTGGGGAATAAAAAGAGAAGGACAAAATCAGTAAACTTTGCGGGAAAAGGCTGACAAGAGGGAATTCTTTCCCTAATTTTATTATACTTTTACCGAAAAATAGGTTGACGAGCAAAAAAGGTAATCTTCAGTATTTTCCCCGTAGGTTTACTAGATGTCTACCCAAAAATGGGTTTCACAAGCAAAAAAAGTCCGGTTGGGATACAACTCCACTCATCCCCACGTGGAACAGCCACTGATGTGCACCTTTATAAACGCAAGGAGTTAAGAGCACAAGAGTTCAATTTCCTCTAGCATCAAGATCAAATTGCTTTATAATTCTCTGATGTATTCAACGGCGCTACGGTGTCCTAATGATTAATTACTTTTTACGCTGGTCAAGGCACAATTTGGTGCCTAAAAAGTTAGACCTTTTATTGAGTAATTTTGGCTCCCTGATTCCAAAAATGTTATCGCTTTTGTCCCGTCGGCTCTAATTTTAGATATATGATTTAGTTGCCTTTATATTTTGTCCCTACTAATAGGCCTATTTTTATACACTGAACAATAACGAAGGATTGCGGGATTGGCTAAAATTTCGTAGATCTTTCAGCTTATGCCGATACAATTGTGATAGTGGTTGAGGTTTAGAATCTACAGTATGTTTAAGAAATATACCATCAAATTTCTCAAGATAAACTCACGCGTTTGACACTGCGGTCCTGTCCATCCAGGAGGGCAGACGCAGAACCATCCACCGCCGCCATTTATGTAGCAAAGGCCTCCATTCAGGCAAGGATTCGGTAAACAAACGCCTATCCACACACATCAATCGATATTACTAACATAATGAAAACATTATGATTTTATCAGTTGGCCGTTCAAATGAGACTAGAACGTTTTATGCAGCATGTTTAAGAAATGCGCCATAAAATTTCTCAAGATAGACTCACTTTCATCACAGTTCGGTCCAGAGTATCCAGGGGGGCATTCGCACCAATATGTACCGTCGCCATTGTCGTGGCATATGCCTCCGTTGTGGCACGGTCTCGATGCGCAAGGACCTATTCACAAAAACTCATCAATATTACTAACATAACGAGAAATTAGTATCAGCTGGTCGTTCACATGAAACTACAGCGTTTTTATGCGCTCAGAACAATTCGCAAACTACTAAATGCATCGCTACTGAAACGCTATCTAATACTTTATCCGATTAAACACAAACATTTGAATGACAAACTATCGTCCTTGCACTATACTAAAGAGGAATCCTAACTCGATAAAATTTGATCTCGATTTCATCTCTTGCACTCCTTGAACTTACCTGGAGGTGCAGTACATTCAGTGCAGGTGCTCGAAACGGCTAGGCAAGCCTTGAAGTTGTCGTCGTAAAATAGAGTGTCCGATTGACATTTTGTGATAGTCGTGGCACCACCTGTACACTGAAGGAAATAGTCACATCTTCCGCACCACTGGTAAACGCCGTCGAATTGACCGAGGCAGTCTTGTAAACAAGTAGGGCCAGTGCCTCCGCATCTCGCTAAATGAAAAGAAAAAAACGTCTCTGTAGAATACACAAATTTAAAACATGATTCGTACTTCATATCAGAGTATCTTTTCATTATGACGAATGAAGGCTGAGTCGATCTTAGGCAATCCATCGGGGCTTGAACCTAGTTCCTTTGGCGTGCCTCTCCAGCATGCAATAACTTCTGCCATCTTCCCGCCCTGGCCACTCAGTTATAAAAGTTCTTACAATATGCACCACTATCCCACAACCCTAGAAAGACAGAGTTCCTCTGGGTTACCACTCCGAGACGGAGTCATCTCATCAGCCACAATCCGTTCACGATTGATGGAGTTGACATTGCACTGATGACCGAGCTACGTTTCCTCGGGGTCCACCTGGACGAGACGCTCTCGTTCGCCCGGCACGTAGGCCTAAACAGTGTGACCCGTACCTGCTACTACCACCTACGAAGGAATAAAGCGATACGTCGTTACCTTCCACTACCGGACGTAATCAAGTTGGTGCGTGCTCTTATCCTGACAAGCGTGGACTATTGTAACAGTCTAGTACTCGGACTCCCGGACAGCCTGCTGAACCGCCTTCAATCAGTACTAAGTCTTAATGCTTCTGTGCGGCTAATATTTGGAGCCAGGTGGAACGAACACGTAACTCCACTGTTTCGAGACCATCTTCACAGGCTCCGGATCCCTGAACGGATAACCTTCAAACGATGCTGGTTCATGTCCAGAGCTCTGCACGACCCGCGCTGTCTGGAGTACTGTATTAATCGAGACTGGTACACCGATCCTCGCCATCTGACAATCGCTCGCAGCTGCGATCAAGCCGCCGGGTCCAGCTTGTTGTTCCACTCCCGTCTAAGACGGCCAAATTTGGGGATAGATCTGTCTCGAGGCCTATGCTTTGGAACTCCCTCTCGGAGGAAAGAACTAGGGAGACCATCCCTGACCGATTTGCAATTAAACTCAAGAGACATCTTTTCAGCACTTCCTACCAAAGGTTTCTGTAAAGTGCTCTTGACTACCGTCTTCGCCAGGCACATAGGCTATAAAAATTGACATTTATAATAATAATAATAATAATAATAATAATAATAATAATAATAATAATAATAATAATAATAATAATAATAATAGTCTTCTGGTAGTAGTAGTAGTAGTAGTAGTAGTAGTAGTAGTAGTAGTAGTAGTAGTCTGGATGGCAGCAAACAGGCTGGCATTGAACCCGGAGAAATCTGAGATACTCTGGGTCAGTTCGTCAAGGAGGACTCACTTAATCAGCCAGTCTCCACTATCCATTGCGGGAGTGATGGTCGCACCGACACCACAACTGCGTCTACTCGGAGTTCTTTTATACCAAAACTCTCTCTCTCTCGTCACGTTCATAACGTCAGGAGAGTTTGTTATTTTCACCTGCGTAAGATCAAGCAGATTAGACGCTGTCTTCCAACAAGCATTGTGATACTTTTAGTACGTAGTAGTAGTAGTAAGCAGTCCATCGGAGACGATGATGACTTCCAGAGTATGTATATGATAGGCTGATAGGCTAATGTAAAGTAGTTTTGTTCGCTATATTTAGGCCTAATAACGTTTAATGTGTTCGCTGGTGTCTGATGAGTCCGATTTTGGATGCACAAATCCTGCCACAGTCGGCACAAAGAAAACCGGCAGTGGTGAAAGATGCTGAATTGAGGCGATTCTTCCGATCTTGTCGTCTTCTTTCAGCATTGGAGATGAGTTTGTTTTCCATGATTGTAGGACCAGTATGGACAAGTTTGCGCCATTATGTGCGGTCACCAGCCACTGTCTACCAATTGTTCGAATCAATGTTGCACTGCTTCATGGTGACCTTTAACTGATCTTTGTATCTTTTGAGCTGTCCGCATTGCTGTCGATGACCGGATGAAAGTTCACCATACAAAAGGATTTTAGGAAGTCGACTGTCTTCCATGCGATAGAGATGCTCCATCCATCTAAGCCTCATTTTCAACAGAGTGGCCTCCACACTTACAGAGTTAGCCCTTTTTAGCAACTCTGTATTAGGTACTCTGTCTTGCCAACGAACTGATAGAGTGGAGCGTAGGCATCTGATATGAAATGCCTCTAAGGCTCTAACGTGGCGACTGTAGAGGGTCCAACATTCACCTCAATAAAGTAGAACGCCAAGGACAGTGGCATTGTAAACGTTAATTTTCGTCTGCACTTGGATACCATGTGCCTTCCATAATCGTTTTCGCAGACGTCCGAAGCTGACAGCAGCTTTCTGTATCCTGGTGTCTATCTCGTCGTCTAGCAGTGCGGTATCACTTAGGACAGAACTGAGGTATGGAAATTTTCTTACTTGCTTTATTTCCCGTTCGTCAATTATATTATTTTTACTGCGTACAACAAATTGTCAACAATCCTAGCACGAATAGATCACTGCAATAGTGTACTTCTCGGTCTGCCAGAGAAACGGCTACACTGTTTACAGTCTATAATGAATATCTCCGTTCAAATGATCTTTGGTGCAAAATGGTGTGACCACGTCACCCCTTTACTAAGGGACAGATTGCACTGGTTGCGAGTCCCAGAACACATCGTCTATATATAAGAGATGCCTGATCAAGTATAAAGCACTAAATGATCGCTCCTGCTCCGAATATCTGGTTTCACTATTACAGCGCCACACTAACACCAGCCGGCAGTCGACAGCTTCGCTCTAGTGGCCGAAACTCTCTGACTATTCCACCTCCGTCGAAAACGAAGGTGTTAGGAGAAAGATCGGTCATCCGAGGAAATCCAATCTTATGGAACGCCCTTCCAGACTTTGTCACCAACTCGAAAACCGACAAACAGTTCGTAAAGAATCTGAAGACACACTTGTTCAATTCGTCGTTTGACTGCTAACCTTATGTTGTGAAGCACTCTTGACTTAGGCTTTGGCCTGCTTTAGGGCTATATAAATTGTCAGAAATAATAATAATAATAATAATGATGATGATGATGATGATGATAATAATAATAATAATAATAATAATAATAATAATAATAATAATAATAATAATAATAATAATAATAATAATAATAATAATAATAATAATAGCTTGGCAAATGCTTTTCAATATAGAAAAATGTTCCGTGATGCTTATTTGCAGGCAGAAAGTGGATCATGATTTCGAGCTACGTGGGAAGCAACTAAAAGTCACGTCTGAAGAGATAATTTGGCGGTGATCACATGCAATAGTTTCAAACAGCGGCGTAGCCAGGATTTCCGGAAAGGAGGGTTTCTTTTTTTGGTCATTACCAACACCAACTCACACAAATTCTTGACAAGCAAAAATGGTCATCACGTCTACTTTTTTCCTTTCCAATGCTTTGACAAGCAAAAAAGGCCATCACGTCTTTCTTTCTTTCACCTATCACATGCGTTGACAAGCAAAAAACGGTCGTTGATAACCGACAAGGGGGATTTTCACCCCAATCGCCTCAAAAAATAAAAAATGCATGGGAACACACATAAAATTTTTCCGCGCGTCCAAGGGGGTTTTAACTCTCAAACCCCTTTGGCTAAGCCACTGGTTTCAAACTATCTAGACAATTTTCTGAAAATCAAATTGTACGAAACCCGAGAGCATAGCATGAAATAGATAAAAACGGGTTGGGAGACACAAGCAACATTTATGGTAACATAGTGGTCGACAGATGCAATGAATTGGTTGAGAAGAAAGTATCGGATACTAGTGTACAACTTTACATGCTTTTAAGAGTTAAGTTTGCCGTTAGTCGGAGGCGGAAGATGGCAGAGTGGGTTACGTGCCTGAGCGTCAGGCTGACGGAGCGGGTTCAAGCCCCGTTAGTGCCCCTAGTGGCTTTCAGACAGGCAGTAATGCCTTCTAGGCCACTCTAAATCATACTAAGTTGTAGGACAAGGAGACAAAGAATGAGAATACATAAGAAACCCACACTTTGAATGAAAGGCCAAATATGCCATAATGCCTCTCACACAGGACAGATTCTTTACAGAATACACTATAGCAGCAGTAGAGGCAGCGAATGCAACTTGTTCAAGCAGAGATTGGACCAAGAAAGAAACATTTTGGCGCCAGAATTGTGTGGTCAAATGGAACAGTATCAACGAAAAGGCAGCAACAGTTGAAACAATAAATGAATTCAAAAGTTATCTGGGAAAATTAGGTTATTAAATGTAGTTGTTGCAGTGGTTTTCACCTCTGGCCAACTTGACCTCCTAAATCGCTTATAATCATATTATTATTATTATTATTATTATTATTATTATTATTATTATTATTATTATTATTATTATTATTATTATTATTATTACGTACCAGCAGGTATGACACACTGAACGCAGGTAGGAGAAGTAGGAGCACAGACCCCGGCATTGTCGTTCCACACGAAGTCATTTGGGCATCTCGGGTAAAAAGGGTCTCCTTGCGTGCAGTCTAGGTAGTATTCGCAGCTTCCACACCACTGGTATCTCCCAGGAGCCCAGCAATTCTCTCGACAAGTATCGCCTGTGTCCTCACAGTCTCCTGCTCAGACAAAACTTAATTACAAAATTATCTACATAGGTCCTCATAAAAGCAGTTAAGTATGGAATATCCTGTAGAAATATTCCTACTGAACGTCTAAAGATTAAGGCGCCATGACATGACTGAAAGTTTAGAGATTATGGAAGGATATCGCTAATCGTCGAGTAGTCTGTGTTCAAAGTATCATTCTTACAGATTTAGAATTTCTTAAAGTTAAAAACGATCGGAATTTTCGACTCCTGTAACATCCTTCGCGTGGCGTTCAGCATAACATTTTCTCTTGACGAGAAGAATAAGTTTCTAAAGTACCCTCGCCAATGAATTACGTCTCCAAAAGAACTGACTTAAGCGATTTTTAGAAATTCAGTCTCTTTATTTAGAAATCAATAATTAAAATGAATCTAATTAATCGATGTAATTATTAAACGCCAATGCAAAATGTTAAATAATAATAATAATAATAATAATAATAATAATAATATCAATAAAAACAATAACAATACTCGGCTGGGCTCTTCCGGTTGCCACCAAAACCAAGACAACAGCGAGACAGCAGAGTAGAGAGCGCATCTTGAAGACTAAAGCTACGTCTAATTCAAAGGTTTGATTCAAAGCAACGCGGGCAGCACAATCGCGATCTTTTTTATAAGAAACACGCGATGACTTTTGCCCGTCCTGTTCCTCTGGCACGAAAGATCATCGAGGCTTATCTAGAGATAATTACGGTCACAAGCTGAGGCCATCAAGGCGTAAAGTGTAGGCTACGTGCTGTTAGTCTTACGTCACAAGTTCAATAGAAAGTGTGAAATTATTGATCAGAACTCCAACGGGAGTCTCATGATGGACACTTAATCTGATAGAATTTCGAAGAATCTCTCTCTACATGCCCTTTTGAACTTGACATCGTTCTTAAGAAATGTCAAATGGGAACCATTCTTGACTACCTGTACATAGTTCGTAAATTTAAATTTAAAACCTACAGTGTAAGCTTATGCCTATACAGGGCGATTTGAAACGCAAGACATTCGATGATGTCGCACTCATATATCAGTTTATAGCCCCACGCCATGCCAATGACTGAAGAACTTTCAAAGAATCAAGTCAGTTATCTCAAGTCAGTTATCTTATTTAGACGATAGACGAGTTCTTCAGCTTAGTTTTTTTCCATAGAACACTAACAAAATATCTCAGTTTTCAAGCATTTTGATTGAATTTGAGTCCCAAAACGCCAAGTATATTTTTGCTTCATTTTATGACACACAGAACGTCGAAGAGAACATATAGGCATACTAAAGGCCGCAAAATGATGTCTTCAACAGTTTAACAGCACGGTTATTTTAGTTTGATTTTCATCATCGATATTATCAGAGAAAATTTATGCGAATAGCGACATGATCAACCATTATCTATTGGTTGATCATAGTTTCCATATGGTTGATGTATACAGTAGTATCGACCAAACTGTTACTCTTGTCCATGGGCGTCCGAAGGGGAGTGCAAGGGGTACAATTGCACCCCCTGGAAAATCACGGGAGTTATGAAAAAAGTAAAATTAGGCTACTTGTTTCTTTCGTCACGAAACCTTGTTTTGCACCCTTGGAATTTTTTTATTTCTTTCGTCAAAAGACCCTGTTTTGCACCCCCTGGAAAAATTTCTGCGGACGCCCATGCTCTTGTCGCGTTTAGATTATTTCTAGTTTGCAGAAAAGACCGACCCACAGAAGCTGTAAATTAGATAATTATGCGAGAGACAACTCGTTACAAGTCAACTTGGTAGTCAATGGTAGGGATACCAGATCAGTTGGAAAGAATTTAAGGACACACAAAACACATTGGCTTGTCCGACATTTCAGGACATTAAAGAAGCACACACACAGAACTAGTGATGACCTTTTTTTTATTGATTGTCGGACGTTTTAGAGCATTGAAGATGCAAATAGCACAAAAAACTAGTGTCAGTAGTGATGACCCTTTTCTCTTGTCGGACTTTTTTAGAGCGTCAAAGATACAAAAATCACAAAAACTGTCGAGGACGAGGCCACGGAATTTAAGGACTGTACTTATCATTTAAGGACGTCTGGAAACCCTAGTCAGTGGCGTATTAATATATATGACGTTGTTTCGTGTTAAAAAGCACAAGTATGCCTACTCGTATTTCACTTAATCAAGAGTTGTAGGGGAACTGACAACATTTGGGTGATTTGGTGGATCAAGGGTAGAGAAAAAGAGCAGAGATCTAGGACAAGTCAAGAGTCTGTGATGCTTAGAGCCGTCAACAGCGCTATTTGTTCTCTTTGTAAACCTTGTTTCAGCTTTTGGAACTTTCAAAACTAAACATCGCTCATCGTATTCGTCGTCAAATTCTGATAATACGTATTAAGGCCAACTGCAAAACAGTGACAGTTAGCAGGCAACTGTCAAGAAGCAAGAATTCAAATAGAATAAATGGATATTTGTAAAGCAAATTTTAAAAGATTTAATGAAAACATAAAACGTAAATCATTTTTATCAATAGGCCTAGCTAGCTAGGACCTCGACCGACTGAAGCCAAGGTAGGTCTACGTTTAAAAAAACGCAGCGGTCTCATTTGAGTCATTCGGCCTACATAGGCCCACTACAGTCTACAGAGGGCTTAGATGAGGCAATGAGCTAAGCTGACAGTTACATTGTATTATCGCGCGGGGTTCTAAAACGTTGTATAATTGTTTTAGGTACCTACTTAGGATTTGGGTTTATCCAAACGTACGACATTATTTATAGCAGAAACGTAGATTCGTAATTGGCTGCTAGTGACCTGTTTGCTGTAGTTTTCAAATTGCAAGAAAATCCTTGGTGGTCATCTATCAGCTTTTCAAAGCAGAAGCAAGGTTAGCGTGCCTAGGAGTGAACTTATTCGACGGTCTATCTATCTCAAACTGCAAACTGATTGCAGTTCTGCCTATTGGTTGGTACTTCAGACGTTTCTTTAAAATAGGTCAGGCTCTCCCCGAAGACTTCGCGAATGCGTCAGACGCGCCAAGTAGCCATGACAATTTGACAGGTAGCGGTGACTTGATGCGAAAAAAATAACGTTGCGAGACGTTTTATCTAATCTGTATTTGGAGAAATCTCGAGTGATCAATGGCAAAAGAATGATCGACGATGACTAGACGATAAGTTGAACATCCGAAAAAGTCGAGGTCATGTGTCCTGTGTAGCAGTTGATACTAATTACATTTTAAATGATTAGATGTCACGTCGGGAGTTATTAATACATCGAACTCTGCACTCACAGAGAAAGCGTGATTGCGTTGCTACAGACATTTCTTATCTCAAGCACAGGCAAAATTTAGTGACATCACTCTGCACTTGGCAGCGCAACCTCGAGATCTATTAATTATCAAACTGTGATCAGCAATAAATTTATATGCCAATTAATACGCCTCAGACTTGGTCTCCAGCGGTCAAGAGACTCAAGACGGGGCAAAGAGCAGCGTCTTCATACAAGTGTACAGTAGAAGCCTAACTTTTTACGAACAGACGCCCTACTCATTCTTCTTCTTCCCCTTCTTCTTTCTCTCCTTCTTCTTCTCCTTCTTCTTCGTCTTCTTCTGCTTCTTCTTCTTCTTCTTCTTCTTCTTCTTCTTCTTCTTCTTCTTCTTCTTCTTCTTCTTCTTCTTCTTCTACTTCTCCCTTTTCTTTAGGTGCTGTGTATTTCTACGTTGGCAACCATTGATTTCCACGTTGTTCGATCCTGAGATTCTCTTATTAATTCGATGTTGTTCATTACTCCCTCAATTCCTTCTCGTAGGCAGTCTATATAGGTGTTGCTCTGCCTTCCTCTTGCTCTTTCCCCCTCCACTTTTCCGGTTATTGCCAAATGATCCAGGCCTTCCTTTCTTATTATGTGTCCAAAGAAGGATAGCTGCCTTTCTTGATGGTTACCATCAGGCTTCTTTTTATTCCAATTTCATTTAAAATCTTTTAATTGGTTTTCTTTTCCATCCATGAAATCTTCGGCATCCTTCGTAAAAACCACTTTTCTGTGGCCTCCGATTTCTTCAGTATGGCCTTGGATGTAGTCCAAGCTCCATACAAGAGGACTGACCAAACGTAGCGTATGAGCACTCTTAATCGTGTCTCGTAAGAGATGTGCCTATTTGTAAGTATCGTTTTGAGTTCCCAGAATGCTGCCTTGACCATTCCTATTCTTGATGTCATGTCTTTCTCACATTTCCCGTCACTGGTTATCATACTGCCTAAGTATTTGAACTGTGCCACTTGTTTGATTTCATTGCCATTTAGTCTTATACTGCATGTGTGTTACTTTACTCTTGGTAATCACCATGCAGAAAGTCTTTTTAATATTAATCTTTAAGCCTTTCCTTTCGCTTTCTAATGCTTATTCAGTTAGAAGTTCCTGCAGTTTTTCCTCTGAGTCAGTTATTACAGTGGCATCATCTGTAAACCTCAACCTAAGATTATTTACATCTCTTCCTCCAAGTTTGACACCTTTTAGACCTTTGATCACTTTTGATTTCTTCTCCATATAGGTTGAACAAGTCTGGTGACATTCCGCACCCCTGTCTTGCCCCTTTCCGTATTTTAATCCATGTTGCTATGGTTCCGTTTATCCTGATTGCAGCCTCCGCTTCCAATATAAATCCTGCAGAAGTCTTAAGTCTTTCCCATCTATTCCTGAATTCTCCAAGACTGTAAATAGGGTTTAGTGTTCCACACTATCAAAGGCTTTTTCATATTCAATAAAACATAAATACAAATCTTTTGCATCTCAGTGCACCTTTCCCCAAGCATTCTCAGTACAAAATTTGCATTTCAGCTTCTATATTATTTTTTGAAACCATATTTTTCTTCTGCTATTGCATTTTTAGTCTTGCTCCTTGCTCTTTCAAGCAGTACTCTTAGAACTATTTTCGTGTATGGCTTATAAGACTTATCGTTCTGTGATCTCCACACTCCGTTCCTCCTGGTTGTTTGGGCATTACAATGAATATTGACTGGCACATTTCCAGTGGCGAGTAGCCTGTTTCATACATGATGCCAGCCATTTCTGTCAATTTCCTTCTGTTCTTCGTCTTCTTCAGAGCGCCCACTGCTTCTTCTAGTATTGGAGGTCCACCTACCTATTTGGAAATGGGCCTGTCACCTCTCTTGTCACTATATAGTTCCGTAATATAATCATGCCACCTGCCTAATATCTGGCTTTCCTCCGTCACTATTTCTCCATGTTCTGTCTTGATGCATTGATTGATACTAGATTTGCTTCTGCCAGAGAGTTGCCGTATTTTATCATGTCTCTTTCCTGTGTTTCTTTGTTCTTCTATCTCTTTGCATTTTTCGTTCAACCACTCCTCCTTTGCCTCGTGACATTTCATTTTAAAATTTCTATTCAGGTTGCAGTACTTATCTTTGTCAAAGTTTTTGACCTTTTTTCTTTCCTCCAGTATGTCTAGTATTTCCATTTTCATCCATGGTTGTTTCTTATTCTTCTCTTTCTTATGTGTGACTTCTGCTGTAACTTTGATTAGCCGCTAGCGCCTCCATAAACTCTTCCCATATTGTTTCCGCGTCTTGTGTCTCCCTCAATACCTGGCATCTATTTTGAATCTTTATTTGACACTGCTTCATTATGTTTTGGTTTTGTTCCACTTCTTTCCAGTCGTATCTGCCTACTTTTGCCTTTCTTTTAACTTTTCCCTACTCAAATCGTTTTAAATATGATCAATCAATCAAATCTGTTTATTAGTATCAAGAAAATATCAATGACAGAACCGTTTTAAATATGATCCATAAAGATGAAGAAGAGACGGCGAAATATCTTATTATTTTACTGTATTTATGTGGTTAATAAAACATCTAATGACAATTCAATTTAAATAAAATTTTAGAGCAAACCGGGATTCCAGTTAGACAGCCGGATCAAATGAAATTGCGCTTTCAATAAGAAAAATAGGAATAAAATATTAAATTTAAATACTAGATGGACGCTTACGTAAAGATGCGACGATTTAGTCAAAATGCAAAAATGTGCACGCACATACAGGGGTGCCCATTCCCCTGGCTGCTGGAAGCAGCATCCCCTTCCCCGTCCTCCCTTCCCCACCTCTAAACGGGGGTATAACCCGGGAAATTTTTTTGAACAATATATGCTATTAGGTGGGTTTCAGTGCATTTTGGACATAAAATAACACACTTTGGTGCACCAGGTTAGGTTTCATGCCAATAACTTATACTTAATTTCTGGAAAATCCCAACAGCCACTAAGCACTACTGAATGTAAGTTGAAACTAAAGAGGGGTATTGCAGTAATCGCATTGGCAAACTGTGAAAAATTATCTACAAATTACACAGGGCAACAACAATTTTTTTGTCTGATGCCTTAGAAGTTAGACCTGTTCTTGGTATACTTAGGGTGCTGATTCTAAATATGACATCCGATTTTCTCTATCAGCTCTAGTCATAGACTCATAGACCCCTTAATTAAGGGGTCTATGCTCTAGTTTTTGAGATACGGCCATATATACAGACGTCTATAGCCTATTTGAATAATGACTTTTACTGTCGAGGCATTTTATGTATGTTTTATTCTGTATGTTTTTATTTATTTACTAGAAAGATAATACTATTGTACAGGGTAATACTATTGTGGAGAATTTGCATTTCTCGTCTATTACTACTGGAATCTACGACGTCATACCACACGTCTACGGGCAACTACCGAAGATACGGGACCTTCAAAACCCTTATTTTCGATTTATTAACAGCCATCCATCAAATATCTCACTGAAATAGGGCCTACGATCTTAGATAAATTAGCGCTTGAGCGAAAGCTGAAATTAGAACGCTGGGTCGCGTATTTCAAAAGTTATAGCTGATTTTTGGTAACGTTGATTATGCGCCTATACACTGTCCATCTATCGCTCGCTCGCAAGCTCGCTCGCAGCTCGCTCGCTCACAAGGCTTCGCTCGCAAGGTTCCAGAACGACCAGTGAGAACGCTCGCCCAGCCAATCAATCAGAACGCTTGAAGGTAACCAATGAGAACATCACACAGCCAACCAATCAGAACGCTCACACAGTCAACCAATCAGAAAGCTTGAAGGTAACAGAGGCACAGAGGAAGGATTTTCATGTGATAGATAGAACGCAGGCTCGCTTCGCTCGAGCGAGCTTCGCTCGCAGTGCAGGCTCGCTTCGCTCGAGGCAACGATTATTCCAGAACGACCAATGAGAACGCTCACACAGCCAACCAATCAGAACGCTTGAAGGTAACCAATGAGAACATCACACAGCCAACCAATGAGAACGCTCACACAGCCAGCCAATGAGAACGCTCACACAGCCAGCCAATGAGAACGCTCACACAGCCAACCAATCGGAACGCTCGAACGCTTGAAGGTAACCAATCAGAACGCTCACACAGCCAACCAATCAGAACGCTTGCACAGAGGCACAGGCACAAAGGAAGGATCTTAATATGATAGGTGTCTATTCTTGTGTATGTGGACATCAGCATGTCACCTATATAACTTTAAAACGATTTTATAACAAACCATTGAAACCAATAGGTTCACAGGAAGTTTACATTCTGCATCACAAGAATGACTGTACCTAAAAGTGACATTATAATAAAATTGTATGAATGCCTGACAATAAGGAACTTGTACTTGAACTTGAACTGAGTATATGAAGTTGCGAAGGTGCACTGCAGTAATTGCACAGGCGTTTATCAAATTAATATGCTACTCCAACGTGATACCAAAACTCAGAAGGGAATTTCCTCTACGTAGCTTTTTAGGAAACATTTGCTTTCTTTCTCCCCATCTGTGGGCGCCCCTGCGCGCATACGCCTGTTAAATGTTACTGCTAAATTTAATCCATTTTTCATATGCGATATAAGCCAAATTGAAGTCACGCTTGAAAGGGCAATTTCAAATGTGATATTTCAAATGTGTTTTACGAGAACTATGTTCCCTTTGGTATCTATTTATTCACTCGCTTACACTCTAATATCAAACACATTCAATAAACACCTTGATTAAACTGACACTAATTGATAGAAATTATTTCATTGTATTAATGGAAAATATATCTTTAAAGTCTAGGCACCTGGATTTGCATAATAAATATTGTATTATAAGTAGTTAAGAAATTTTTTCTCTTTTTGAGAATTCTTAATTTTTATTGTGAAGTTATCTAATAAATACATTTTTGAGGATGCTATCTAACTATCTGACAATTGACACTTATACATGTATGTCTTAACATTTTCAGAGAAGCTTTTGCTGTATATGAGTTAATGATGTATAGGCCTATAGGGAATATCTTATTTGTGTTTTGTGTTCATTTTTATGTTTGTGTCTGAAATTGAATAAACTGTAAACAGCAATATTATATATATATATATATAATTATATATATATATTATAATAAGCCTATAATATATATGTCTATATATATTGCACTCGGTACTTCTTTTCCGAGGACTTGCGATAAAATATTAAACAAAATTGTCCGGAGACATACTTTAATTACGCGTTAGCTCTCGTTCGTGAAAGTGAATATACAGTATATAACTATATATATATATATATATATATATATATATATATATATATATATATATATGTATATATATTATACATACATATATGCAGGGCTTTTTTCAGTGGGAAGTTGGGAACGCACGAGAACGGCGTTTCCACCCTTTTTGCCAGATTGTATATATACCTGTATAACTATGGCTATGTGATAATGTCTTTGGGAACGTACAGCTGCAGGTGTGGCGTTCCCACACCCGTTTTTGTTGAGGAGTAAAAAGGGACGAGTTCCCAACCTATTTTCCTAGAAAAGCCCTGCATATTATATATATATATATATATATATATATATATATATATATATATATATATATTCACCTCCATGTATGTAAATATAGTTTAAATAAGACCAAACATTAACTGATTATGCCAACATTTGAGTTATCAAAGATTATTTTTCGACAGCCTTAGTCTTTTAAGTAATGACTATGCATAATGTTCGATGACCCCTTTGAAGCTCAAACAGAATGGCCAAATTTATGATGTCGTGAACACCTGAAATTTGTTGCGTTTCTGACAAGCTCAGAGATTACTTTTGGCTCGATACAATCTTTCGAGTAGCAGTAATTTATCATTATACATAAAAGTCTATGACAAACATGTCTGTTGTCGAGCTGCTGTGATAATATGCACGACAACCTATGTAGTATCGTAAACAATGTGAGGGCTAATGTCAAAGGTGCTGTTCAATGGCGCTGCTGAAAACGTTGACATGATGTCATTGAGGATCGAGAGGTCTTGAGCATCGGCTCAGGTGGTACAAAGGACTTCGTCGCTGTGAAGAAATCTGGCGGTAGGGGGCCTAAACTCTTGAGAATGCAGTTTTGCGCAAAAACTTTAACAACGTTGACAAGTTAGAGATGAGAAGAAAAATTAGCTGTTGAAACTTGAAAGTCCGCACCGCCAGTGAAAGGAATTCGCTCCGGTGGCACAATCAGACGCTGAATTCCTGGGAGGCGGTCTCCCGCGAATGAATAATCCGTCGCCCAACTCGACAGATCAGACGGAAGATGGAGGATCAATCCAAAACTGGACCGAGTCATTCGATGTCTGACTCGTGGCCATCGGCTAAATGACAGACAAAATGGCGAAACAGACACGTGACACCTCGACAAACACAGATATATTGTCGCCTAGCTATGAAAAAAGGAATTGTTTAGAAGAGGTGCTATTGTGCACAACATTTTAAACCTAACCAGACAATTCAGGCCAGAGACTGGTCGTGAGATTCTTGCAGAAACACAGAAAATCTCATCTAACAGCACATACATCAAATTTCAGTTATCCGCAAAAAATCGAAAATTACTGATTAAAGTAAATGTAATCGATTAAAATTCTAGCGATTAATCGATTGATTAATCGTTAATATCCGCAGCCCTACTATTTAGGCTTGGTTTATTACACGATGCATTTTATCAAAATTAAAACGAACAAGGACCTTCAGTCACTATTATTAATAACACGGCTGTAACTCTTATCTCGAACTTTCAAAATGCTTGCTGACTTTATCAGACTGCTTTATCAGACCGCTTTCCATCGACAGCTTGCAATTAAAGGTTTGCATTTTAAAAAACCCAATAGGCCTATAGGTCTAACGATCTCAATTTTCTGTTAAGAAAAAAAGACTATTCTAGGGTTGAGTATATCGTTAACTCTTCAGACTTTAGCTGTCTTTGTGTGACAATCATTCAAGATAGCTGTCAGAAAGAAGCAGGCCAAGTGAATGTCGACTGTGGCCATTGTCTAATATTCCGAGTGTGCTCTTTAGAACAGGTTTAGCTTTTCTGAAATGATTCTTAGGGGCATATTGTTTTTTCTCGTCAACTGAAAAATTCACGGAGGTATCAACAGAACAATTCACGGAGGTATTCGTTACTTTTGTTTGCAGGTTTGAGGATTCTGAGGAAGCAGTGACGCAGATTAAAAGCATTCAATTTTTGAAACGTTGATTCGTTGGATTCAAAACTTTAAAGTTTAAATTTTCGTTACTGTGCTGGAGAAAGTTGCAATCTTAATCACTGATATTAACATCATATATTTGGTTGGAATTTTTAGCCCTATAATATTTTAAACTATAATCTACTATCGCTGTCCATTGCAAAGTGACCATACGTCCCGTTTTGACCGGTGTCCCGTCACTTCCTGGACCGTCACTTCCTGGACCGTCACTTCCTTGACCGTCACTTCCTGGACCGCCACTTCCTGGACCGTTCCTAATGTTCTATCTGTTATGTGTATGTAAACAAGTGTATACACTATGATATACAAATCGTTGTGATCTGCAATAATACTTAGAATTACTTACTTAGAATATATAATATAGAAATTCAAGATATTTTACTTACTTCCTTACAATGGTTTGAGTAAGCAGTGGACCAGTGACGCAGACTAGAACTATTCAAATTTTGAATCGTTGGATTACGGTTACGGTTATTTTTTACCACCTACACTGGGCGGAGGGGTCAAAAACTGCCCAAATATTGTTGACACAAAGGACAGCCCCCAACCTACCTACCTACCTAGCTATCTACCTATTTACTTCCATTTACAATGACGGTCCAGGAAGTGACGGTCCAGGAAGTGACGGTGCAGGAAGTGACGGTCCAGGAAGTGACAGGGAACCGTTTTGACCGGGACAGTCCCGTTTTAAGGTGACATGTCCCGGTGTCCCGAAAGACACGCTCGGGACACAGAAATGTTCCGTCCGTTTTCAAAAAGGTGTCCCGAAAATCGGAAAATGGGCCCGTCTTAGACAATTTTGATATGTATTTTGTTATAATTTTTAATAGTTAATGTTTTATTACTCACTTACCTAATGTACTTGTAACTGGAAGCACAAGCGCCTCAAGAGAGAGCAGCAGAAAATGGCGCCGACCAAATTCCAATCTAAGAAGTCTAATCATGAATATTCATGTTCAGTATACAGATTTTGTATAATGGCTGCCGAGTATCAAGTGCAGTGATTAGTAAGTAGGTCGAGGGAGAAGTGTCAGAAGTCGCATCTTAAGATAATTGGGTTCGTTATATAGCATGGTTTCATCATCATCATCATAATCATCCGCCATCATCAACTTTTGCACTTTTTATGACAGAATTTCAATCAATTCTGGAAACATTCATTTCCTCTCCTGGTGAACTTATAATTTCTGGTGATTTTAATATTCATACTGATGATTTAATAGACATTCTTGCAGTGCAGTTCAAAAATCTTTTAAATAATTTTGACCTTAAGCAGCATGTCACTGTCCCAACTCACCATCTAGGTCATACACTTGATCTTCTTATAACAAGAGCTGATAGCACAGTTGCTTCTTTTGTCTCAAATAATGATTCCTATCTCTCTGATCATCTTACTGTATCATGCTCTGTGAACTTTCAATTTAAGGCTCCCTCCTCTAGAAAGTCGATCAAATCTAGACCCTGGAGGTTGCTAGACATGGAGCAGTTTCAGTTGAAAATTCTTTCTTCACCATTATTTACTTCCACAACAGAATCTGTAACAGAATATGCAAATCTTTTTCAAAATGTTTTGTGTAGTATTTTGGATGATCTTATCCCCGAGAAAGCCAAAATTCTTACTGATAGGCCTTCGCAACCCTGGTTCAACAAAGATATCTCTGATGCACGTCAGCGTAGAAGTAGATTGGAACGAGCTTGGTGTCATTCTAAACTGCCATCAGACCTTACCGGTTTAGGAAGCAATGTCGCTATGTTCGTAAGCTAGTCAATAATGCCAAAGCCCAGTTCTTTTCCAATCTTATACATGATAATCTAAATTCGCCAAAATCTTTATGGAATTCCTTAAATAAACTGTTGCATAGAGACAGAAAAAGTACACTACCTCAGTTAAATTCACCTAAACAGTTAGCAGATAAATTTCTACAATTTTTCTCAGATAAAATATCTAGCATCAGGCTCAAATTTCTATCATATCCCACAGAAGACAACTGTTCACTGCCAAAAACCCCTCCCCCAATATTCACAGCATTCCGCCCCATCAATCTGTCTGAAATACGCCAAATTATTTTCACTTTGCCGAATAAACAGTGTTTGCTGGACGTTATTCCAACCCATATCCTTAAGCAGTGTTTTGATGTGCTTGGGCCAGTAATTACCCGTTTGGTTAACCTATCTCTGTCTTCAGGAACCTTTCCATCAATTATACACTCTCGTCCACCCATTACTGAAAGAAACCAACACTCGACCCAAATGATTTTTCTAGGTATAGGCCTATCTCAAATTTAAATTTTATATCTAAACTTGTTGAACGCATTGTGCTTAGTCGAATAAATGTACACCTTTCATTGCATAATCTTTTATTGCCTAAGCAATCTGCATATCGAAAATTTCATTCAACTGAAACTGCTCTCCTGGCTGTTCATGATTATATTTTATCTGCCATGGATAACGGCAAGGTAACTGCACTTATTTTACTAGACTTGTCTGCGGCTTTTGACACATGCAAACCTTCTCCATAGACTCGAACATTGGTTTGGCATATCAGGTACTGCAACCTGCATTAGAGTGGTTCACATCCTACCTTCAACACCGCAGTCAATCTGTTTATTGTAATGGTGCTCAGTCAAACTCAGTTAAATTAGATTTTGGTGATCCCAGGGATCTGTTTTAGGCCCTCTCCTTTTCACCTTATACACAATGCCCCTTGGATCGCTTCTTTCACAATTCTCCGCTGACTATCATTTCTACGCTGACGATACACAGTTATTCATTGCCTTTGATGATAAAACCTCTTTTGGGTCACTAAAAAAATTTATCCGTTTGTCTGAAAAATGTTCTTTTCTTTCCTGGATATTTAGTAATAAGCTTGCATTAAACCCTTCAAAAACTGAGTTTTTACTTCTTGATACGTCTTTTAATTTAAGTAAATTTGAAGACATACATTCCTTTAAATATGACAATATTTCAGTTAATCAAAGTCAGTCTGTTCGCAACCTAGGAGTAACATTTGACAAAACCTGTCTTTTAATGATCACATAAATAAGGTTAGCAGAGCTGCTCATTTTCAAATCAGAGTTATTCGACGAATTCGTGATCTTGTGCCGAAATCTGCTCTGATTCCTCTTGCCAATGCCCTTGTCAGCAGTAGGCTTGATTATTGCAATTCCCTTTACAATGGTATGGCCAAATCTAATATACAAAAACTTAAAAGGATTCAGAATTCTGTGGCCCGGGCCATTACAAAAACTCGTAAACATGATCACATTAGACTTATCCTTCAAAAGTTACACTGGCTGCCGGTAGAACAGAGAATTGTATTTAAGACTGGTGTCCTTGTTTTTAAAATACTGCAGTCTGGCCAACCTCAATATTTAAAATCTATGTTCAACCATCCGAAACATTATCATACAACAAGATTTGCTGATTCATTGTTAAATGTACCTAGAACAAACACTGAAATTGGTAAGAGAGCTTTTTCTATTTCTGGGCCAAAAATCTGGAACTCTCTCCCTCTGGTTGTCAGATCTTCCAATAAACTGAGCATTTTCAGATCTAGGCTTAAAACACATCTCTTCCAACTAGCATTTCCTCCATAGTCTGTATTGCTGTTTCCCTCTGACTGATCTCTGGAATGACCTGGTCTTTTGCGGATGGATTTGAAGTACCATCGATTGATATCCTTGATACCTTTGAGTATTAGAAATGGTGCTATAGAAGTGCATAATTATTATTATTATTTCTTGTCGAATTCCCATGTCGCCGAATTTAACGACTAGTCAGCAAGAACATGAAACGTCATAGTTATTCAAGTTCGATTAAGATCCTAGGTATAAGCAGCTACTGGGTTAGGCCTACTACCTGCGAAATCGCTATATAAATTTCCGAGAACTTACCTACTTACTTAAAGACTGTAATTATTATTTATTACTGAGTGCCGTGCACAACAGCTGTTATACCACTACGTATATCAATTAAATTCTGTCGACAATCGCCATACCCTCAAAAATTCTCATTGGTTTTGCGGAAATCCTACGACTGATCCCAGCCCGATTAGGGCCTAAATGGGCCAGACCCCTGAGCGCCTCTCTTTGCTACGCCAGTGTTTCAGCTATGTAACTTAAAGTTACAAGAATGCGATCTTTATTCAGCATTGTCAAGTGTAGAGTGCACTCTAATGTTTATCCGTATGGTTGCCAGTTTCCTTTGTGTGCCAGGCACCTCGATTAGGTTGCTAATTCGTTCATTTTCTATTCTATCCAAGATACATGTATGCTCAGTATTTGCCTTAAAAGTTTCGAGATTCGGCGAAATGGGATTCGGTTAATGGAAGGGCGCCGTTTCAAACAGTAATGCAGGCCGTTGCAGAGATGTCCATGGGTCCATTTTTTAGAACCCAATCTAACCCAGTCCATCAAATCTTCAACCCACCCCAACCCATGCCGATAATAGTTATACTTGACCCAATCAACCCCACTGTAATACATTACAGTTTCTTAAACCATGACTTTTCTGACCCAAACCAATCCAACCCACCACTAATATGGAAAAGTCTGACCCAATCCAACCCAACCCAACCCATGGGTTAACCCAACCCATGGAAATCTCTGGGCGTTGTCCGTTGTCCTTTCTAGAAAATTAATTAATTTGTCAATACTGGCATCGACTGACACAGTGACACTATTCCTCCTGCGCTGAGCTCGTGAGTTGCTGCATGAGCCGAAGTATAACTGGACTTTTTAAAAGTCTTTACATCTTATCTGGCTTATAGAAACTCAATCACAGATTCTTTGTTTCTCCAGTCTAGGCTACTCCTAAGTAGGGAAAGTAGACCTGACCGACAAATTCATCTTAAGTGGGTTATTTTTTACTAATTTGATTAGGAGTTAATCCTTTGCATTTGGATCATGGTCCGAGGTACTTGAGAAAGATTAAAAAATAGATATTAGGATACTTTTATTATATTTTATTGTTCCTTCTTCATGCAGCTTTCGCCATTCGTTTTGTCCAGCACTCAATCCATCCACTCTGTCAAAAGATTATCCTTGCCTTGCCTTAAGAACCAGTTTGAACTTTTGAAGTTCTTGTCCTTGTGGGTATAGTCTTTATACTCGTCCTTGAAGATTGGTCCTTGTCCTTGTGACTTAGTCCTTCGAAAGTCCTTGCAAGGGTCAAATTTGTTGAATGTCATTTCATGTATTTTGATTTATATTTACATACTTGCTTTAAGTCATTCACTCTAAATGTCATTCACTGTTCCTTTTTAATACCAGCGGCGAAACAAAATTTTCTTTCTAAGTTTGATGCGGTTTAAGTTGGACTCGGTCACAAATTTTCGACACGCTTAACACTAATAGATAGACGAACGCAGGAAGAAGGTTCTAGACAGTCCAGAGCGCCGAATGGATGAATACATATGCCGCTCAGAAATGCTGGAGATCCGGAAGAACTCTCACTGGCAGCTGTAACAAACTTAGATGAATTCCACCTCCTCTCGAAACTCCAGCAGAATTCGTGTTCCTCTGCAGCATCGGCGACAATTGAACGAGTGTTTTCACAAAGTGGTCTTATAATGAGACCCTAATAATCATGCTTACATGACTGATCGGCTGATCTGTATTTCAAATGCAACATCGCTGTTGACTAGATAATGTTTTAGGACGTTTTACTGCATTGTAATTTTATGATTGGAATTGAAGTGGTCTTGGGTTTTCCTTCTCGTTTTTTCATCTGGCAGAGGTCGGTCATTGTCTTTGATCATTTTTTCCTTGGGGTCAGTCCTTGGGGTCCTTCTGCTTTTGGGGTCAGTTCTTGTTCTTGGGCGTCAGTTCTTGTCCGAATCCTTGGGAGGTCAGTCCGTCTCATTGTTCTTGGGGGGGTTCAGACCTTGTTAACATCCCTGACAGAAAGTCATCCGCCCGTTCGTCTGCCATTAGGCACACGCCATTCGCCAATAAAAGAAGAACCATACACACGGTTCTAGGACTATTGACCACAGGACGATTGACCATAGGACGATTGACCATAGGACGATTGACCACTGGACGATTGACCACAGCGGACTTTTGACCACTGTTTTGACCACTGGACGATTGACCACAACGGACTTCTGACCACTGGACGATTGACCACAGCGGACTTTTGACCACAGCCGTGAGTATCAGGCTTAGCACGCTGTCTGCTGCATGCATGCATGCACGCATGCAAAAAAGGAAACCAAATGCTGGGAATGATGAAAAGGACAATATTGAGTCTATATATATATATATAATATATATATATATATATATATATATATATATATATATATACCATAGCATAGGAAACCAAATGCTGGGAATGATGAAAAGGACAATAGTGAGTCGATATATATATTATATATAAAAATTTATTTATTTATATTATATATATATATATATATATATATAGAGAGAGAGAGAGAGAGAGAGAGAGAAAAAAGACAATAGCATTTGGTTTCCTTTTTTTGCATGCGTGCATGCATGCATGCAGCAGACAGCGTGCTAAACCTGATACTCACGGTTGTGGTCAATCGAGAGAATTGCTGGGCTCCTGCGAAATACCAGTGGTGTGGAAGCTGCAAATACTACCTGGACTGCACGCTAGGATACCCTTTTTACCCGAAATGCCCAAATGACTTCGTGTGGAACGACAATGCCGGGGTCTGTGCTCCTACTTCTCCTACCTGCATTCAGTGTGTCATACCTGCTGGTACGTAATAATAATAATAATAATAATAATAATAATAATAATAATAATAATAATAATAATAATAATAATAATATGATTATAAGCGATTTAGGAGGTCAAGTTGGCCAGAGGTGAAAACCACTGCAACAACTACATTTAATAACCTATTCCCAGATAACTTTTGAATTCATTTATTGTTTCAACTGTTGCTGCCTTTTCGTTGAAACTGTTCCATTTGACCACGCAATTCTGGCGCCAAAATATTTCTTTCTTGGTCCAATCTCTGCTTGAACAAGTTGCATTCGCTGCCTCTACTGCTGCTATAGTGTGATTCTGTAAATAATCTGTCCTGTGTGAGAACCATTATGACATATTTGGCCTTTCATTCAAAGTGTGGGTTTCTTATGTATTCCCATTCTTTGTCTCCTTGTCCTAATGTCTACAACTTAGCATGATTTAAAGTGGCTTAGAAGACATTACTGCCTGTCTGAAAGCCACTAGGGGCACTAACGGGGCTTGAACCAGCTCCGTCAGCCTGACGCTCAGGCACGTAACCCACTCTGCCATCTTCCGCCCCCGACTAACAGCAAACTTAACTCCTAAAAGCATGTAAAGTTGTACACTAGTATCCGATACTTTCTTCTCAACCAATTCATTGCATCTGTCGACCACTATGTCACCATAAATGTTGCTTGTGTCTCCCAACCCGTTTTTATCTATTTCATGCTATGCTCTCGGGTTTCGTACAATTTGATTTTCAGAAAATTGTCTAGATAGTTTGAAACCAGTGGCGTAGCCAAGAGGGGTTTTAAAGGGTTTGGGAGTTAAAACCCCCTTGGACGGCGCGGAAAATTTGTGTGTGTTCCCATGCATTTTTTTATTTTGTGAGGCTATTGGGGGTGAAATCCCTCTTGTCGGTTATCAACGACCGTTTTTTGCTTGTCAACGCATGTGATAGGAGAAAGAAAGAAAGACGTGATGACTTTTTGCTTGTCAACGCATTGGAAAGGAAAAAAGTAGACGTTATGACCTTTTTTTGCTTGTCAAGAATTTGTGTGAGTTGGTGTTGGTAATGACCAAAAAAAGAAACCCCCTTTCCGGAAATCCTGGCTACGCCAGGCGGTTCAGCAGGCTGTCCGGGAGTCCGAGTACTAGACTGTTACAATAGTCCACGCTTGTCAGGATAAGAGCACGCACCAACTTGATTACGCCCGGTAGTAGAAGGTAACGACGTATCGCTTTATTCCTTCGTAGGTGATAGTAGCAGGTACGGGTCACACTGTTTAGGCCTACGTGCCGGGCGAACGAGAGCGTCTCGTCCAGGTGGACCCCGAGGAGACGTAGCTCGGTCATCAGTGCAATGTCAACTCCATCAATCGTGAACGGATTGTGGCTGATGAGATGACTACGTCTCGGAGTGGTAACCCAGAGGAACTCTGTCTTTCTAGGGTTGTGGGATAGTGGTGAAAACACTGAAGATTACCTTTTTTGCTCGTCAACCTATTTTTTTGCAAAAGTATAATAAAATTAGGGAAAGAATTCCCTCTTGTCAGCCTTTTCCCGCAAAGTTTAGTGATTTTGTCCTTCTCTTTTTATCCCCCTCCAACTCTCTATGAATTCATTTCATATCCCACCAAGAATTCCTGGTACCTCCACTGTTGCACATTAAACAAGGAGCATTTTCTGATCAAACTAAATAAGGATTTCATCGTTTCAAGAATTGCTCACCGGCATCGACGAAGAGCAAGAAAGATTTTGACTTTGGAGTTTTCCTCGAAGAGTAGAAAGCGACGTAAACCTAATTTTCCATTTTCTTTAAAGCTTTTCTAAATCAGCTTCTTATTACCGCTTTACAATAAAAAATTAGAGGTATTTAGCCATTTGCCTGTGAATCAGGTACCAATAGAATAATCAATTGAGCAAATTTCCAGTAGATTATGAGTTTAGTGAAGGTATTAAAGAAATTACGATATGCTGCATATTTCAGCGGAAGGTGCTTGCTCTTCTACTCCGTGCTCGAACGGTGGAGTACGCATTGAAAACCCTGATGGCTCATGGTATTGCCAATGCCTTTCTCAATGGACTGGACGGCTTTGTGAATCAGGCGAGTAGGCATACGCTTTGGATTTCAGTTGATTTTTTTAATTTAACGTCGTACTTCGATTCTTTGATTAGAAATTCAGTTCGAATGCTATTTTAAACTGTTCGCTGAAATGCAAAATCCAATGAACCAGTGACGTAAATGGAACTAACAAAATCCGTGTCCCAGCGCTGTTGAGACAAGCGGGAAGTTAATATGCGTGCCCCGTATGTTTGAATCGGTGACAGTGTTATTGTAAGTGTTCAATCCGTCAATCTGACCTCTAACGATGTCCGTATCACAGTTGACACACGCATGGGCGTCGGCAGCACTTTTTCCAGGGGTACAACATTTTATTTACATGAAAGCACTGCCAAGATCTATTTGAATGATTACTAATTATTTAGGATAAATATAGAAGTTATTCGCATGTTTATATGATCTGATCGGATAAACGAAGAAACTGTTGTTTTGCGGAGAAGTTATTAAAGCAACTTCTGTCTCTGCGGAGAGGTTATTGAAGCTATTTCTGACCATTTTCGCGGACCCCGCTACGGTCGTTTCACGGGCCTCCATGGGTCCGCGGGACACAGCTTGAGAACCGCTGCGTCATGGAGTATACACCCACGTACGTTAAATAAATGTTCGACGGTTGTTGTAGATAGTGACGCAGCAGAGATGTAGCAAGTACACAATGCTTCAAGTACAAGTACCTGGCCTCCAAGTACAAGTACAAGTACTGAAGATTACTGTGGTAACTAATCCATAAGACTGCGAGTACAAGTATAAGTAGCGAAGCCTCAAGTACAAGTACCGATCCTCATAGCCAAATACAAACAGAAAATAGGCCTACACTTTATTAACGGGTAGCTGTTTGTCACGGTTATTCAATAAAATGTTGCTAGAACAAAATGTCCGAGTACAAAATGTCACGAAAAAATGTCACGGACAAAATGTCATGGGGACAAAATGTCAGCGGAAAAAGTCAGCGGACAAAATGTCATCCTAACTCTAACCCTAACACTAACCCTAAACCGTGACATTTTGTCCGCTGACATTTTTTCCGCTGACATTTTGTCCCCATGATATTTTGTACGTGACATTTTGTCCGTGACATTTTGTCCTCAGACATTTTGTCCGGCCACGAATAAAATTGACACTATTAGCATCTAAATATCATCACAGTGGCACTTAAAAAATTAGAAATGATAGTCTTGCATCGGTCATCTTAGCCCTATGCGGTCTCGCGATCAAGCCAGCTTGGCTAAATACGCGTTGAATTGTTACACTAGAAGCAGGCACACTAAGGGCTCTAATGGCTGCATTATACAGCCTGTTGAACTCCTTTCTGTTAACTTCACTGTTCCAAAATACAATGGTATCAGTGGCTTCATCATACATATTGTTGAGTTTCAGGTACTTGGCTATCTGTGAGGATGTGCTTGTCATCAAATGAACATCATTACTGGTATCCTTGAAGTACTTGTAACCAGAGATGTAGCAAGTACACAATGCTTCAAGTACAAGTACAAGTACCTGGCCTCCGAGTACAAGTACAAGTACTTGCATTTTAAAAGCTCCGAGTACAAGTACAAGTACCTGGCCTCCGAGTACAAGTACAAGTACTAAAAATTTGTACTCGAGTACAACTCGAGTACAAGTACCAAGTACTACATCTCTGTGACGCAGACTAGGAGCTTTGACATTTTTAGCAGTTTAATGTGTTTTACGATTTCGAATTTGCTGGACAAAGCGGAATTTTTCTCAAGAAACCTAACCTGCGTGTTGCAAGAACAATATAAAAATTCGCAATTTTAAAAGACAATAAACTTAAAATTTTGTGGAGATTTTAGGACACAACCTTGGACCGTGCTGCCTTGAGGCAATTGCCTCACTTGCCCCATGGTAGGGACGCCACTGCCGACACGTCATCGAAGAGCGGAGGGCAGATGTTGCTGAGAGTCCGCAAGATAGTAGGTAGACTTCAAGACGTTGTAAAATCCGGCGGTGAATTCCCCAGAAGCCAATGTTTTGTCCAGACCCCAGGTTTTGAGGGGAAGGGATTGACTTGGCTGGAATGGAATGAATTTTTCAGCTCATAAACACAATTTAGGGGTCGTCCATAAATTACGTAATGCGCTTAGGGGAGGAGTCCCAACATTTGTTACGAAGTGTGACGAGGGGAAGAGGCATCAGGCCTGTATAAACACACTGCCCAGATGCTGTTTTTCGCGAGAGTATAGTCCATCGTCGGATAGATTCCAGCCACCGAACTCAGCAAATCTGACGCAGATGCAAATTCCAGCAAAAACTCATCATTACTTACAGTAGCATGATTTAAAGTGGTTTATGAGGCATTACTGCCCGTGTGAAAAGCCACTAGGGGTGCTAGCGGGGCTTTAAGCCGCTCCGTCAGCCTGCCGCTCCAGCGCGTAATCCACTCTGTCATCTTCCACAAAGACTGGAGTGACAGTCGATCGAAGTCATGCCGACCAAGCAATGCCGGCCATTATGACGGACAGGGTGCCCGCGGCAGACTAGGCGACGACGACCAACCGAAAACGTCCAGAGCAAGCGGAAAATATATAAAGGATGGCATAAACTCCTCGGAAGCCGGCGAGTAGAAGTTCTACTCTAATACTGTAGAACGCAATCCTCTCGATTGGCACAAAAACCAAGCGCAGACCGTCGCTAAAATGCTCATAACGACGACAACCCAGGACACACAATCACGTGCTAGCAAACGGAAGTATACTGGAACCGGAAGCTGTGATTTATACAGTAAACGTAGCGCTTTAGGTTTGGTGACTAATGCATTGTCACAAAGGCGTTGTATTAATCTAAAATTTATGTTTGAAGGTGTTTAAACGCCAGATAATCACATATTCAATGTTAGGATGACTACCCAATCGTACTCATGTGTGCGTTTTACATTTTGGATAAAATTCGAAGAGGACTGCAGTCAGTCAACAACAGTTCTAGTCATTCATCTTAGGCCTACATATTTTGTACTGAAATGTTTATTTAACATAGGTTATGAATCAAATGCCTGAAGGAGATCAATCTGCTGTT
Source organism: Metaphire vulgaris (assembly GCA_018105865.1). NCBI lineage: Eukaryota > Metazoa > Annelida > Clitellata > Crassiclitellata > Megascolecidae > Metaphire > Metaphire vulgaris. The sequence continues at coordinate 5,047,226 of CM030858.1, forward strand.
GAGTTATTGATATGAACTCTTTCAGGCGTGATGTCACTAGAGACGTGCGGGTATACCCGTACCCGCGGGTATATCCTACCCATACCCGTACCCGCGGGTACGGGTAGGGTAGGGTACATATTTTACGGGTACTGGTCGGGTACGGGTATAGCCCTACGGGTACGGGTATAGCGCTACGGGTACGGGTACACCCGTTTTTACCCGTAAAAACGTGATATTTTCATTTCTCACTACTATAGCATATTAGCTATACAGTAATAGAAAAATATTATTGAGTAAAGTGTATTAGTGTAACTTGTATATTGCGTTCAGTTTGTCAGTCAGTTATATGCCACTGCATGCGTTTTACTTACTGAAAGCATAAAGGAAATGCAAATGACATCATCTGACGTTATGAATAAAGTAGCAAACATAATCAAACGTAAAATCATTGTAATGGTGTCCTGCAGTGATAATCTTTCTTTGGTAAATCGTTTTGTTGTTTAACTTAAGCTCCAATGCCTTCTCATAGCTAAACTATATCTACTAAATAATTTAAACAGGCCCATCGGGTCTTCTAGTCCTTGTCCGACATTCATATAGGCTTACATGTAGGATAGCTGACTAGCTGTGTTACACAATGTTACCAACAATCAGTAGTCCAATATCCCCAGAAAGAACCCACCCCGGGCCTACTATTTGCCAAGTAGATTACCCTGATTCCTAAGTCCTAGATCTGTCCTATGTAAACATGCGTTTCTTTAATATTCTTGTCAATCAACATGTGACATGTTTTAAAAATGTACTTTGCTTTCATTAATACATTAATGTTGCTGCCTCTCTGTAGTATCTAGGAACGGATACATGTACGGGTACAGGTCCTTGTACCTGTACACGTACCCGCGGGTACGGGTACGGGTACGGGTAGGGTACACATTTTACGGGTATGGGTTTAGCGCTACGGCTACGGGTAGGGTAGGGTAAGGAAGTTTTTGCACGGGTACGGGTATGGTAGGCATTTTGCTGTACCCGCACATCTCTAGATGGCACACGTAACCTAATTTAGTAATATGGTAATTATTTCCTATTTGTAGAAAATTACCAGGAATCGTGCGGATCAATGCTCTCCAAACCGATTCCCCACCAGCGAATGGATTTACCATAAATTGCTACTTTCAAGCTGCTCACAACACACCAGAGCGTAATACGCCGTGCAGCCAAACACTACAAAACCTTCCTATTTGGGGCGACCAACAAACTCTATTGAATTCTGGTGGTAACTACGGTTGTCTCGTCAGTACCGATAACAATCCGCATGACCCAAACGATTCTGGTGTTACTTGCACCGACTACTACCAGCAAAACGTTGCTCTTGGCGACGCCTCCACAGATTATATGATGGTCTGCGTTGACTATCCATACGAAGGCATTAATGCTCCAGCAAAGGGCAAAGTTTGAGCATTGTCTCGACAAAAGGGAAACGATGAACACCCGAATTCTATGTTAAACAGAGTCTACCGCTATCCAAAGTTAACGTTGTTCCATTTATTCTTGCATTAAAAGCGAATACTACAATTATAAGCAGCTGTTCTGTATTTATGATTTCATAGCTTCGAATTGATTAATACTGAATTAAGTTAAAGCTAGCTTATTAAACCTGCCAAATCTTCAATCCAATACAGGTGAAACTGTAAATCTTATGTGAATATTCTGTTGCTAAGCCGAATCAATTTTATTTCGTCTTAGTGGATATGCGTGATTGATGACAAAGTCGTTTCCTTTAAAATCCATGTGAACTTTTTAAAAGTTTAATAATTAATGTACGAGTGACTTAATAAGAAACAAATTCGATTACTTAGTAATTTTTAACAATCTTTTTTCTAGCGGATATTGAAGTATTCTGTGATTTATTTTGAATTTAAAAGTCAAATTGTTTGTTGAGTTATTCTTTATTGCAAGGTGAAGCACGCTGAATACAACTTAACAGTTAAGTACTTTAGTAGTTAGCAGCAGCTATCTAGGCCTACTTAGTATTTGTATAATTAATTTACCGGAGACAATGTCCCCGATTAGCAAATTATGGCTTCGAGTAGGTCTTCCATCTACAGTGCTCTGAGTTGTGTCGTTTAGATTCTAGGCCGCATCTGAAGTGTCACATCGCATTGCTGTTCATCGATTAGAGATGAACGAGTCGCGTAAGTCAGCATGTAGAACATGTATTAATCGCCCCGCTCAAGTGTGTCTTGTCAATCTAGAATGACAACGGTGTCGTCTCTTATCTCTGATGCGATATCTTATGAATGACACGTGATTTATGCGTTGCTACTAGTCGCTACGACGCATTGCGTAGCGCCGAGATTGTTGCCATTGTTGTCTAATCTCTGAATCCAAAAGTCAGATGATTTCAAGACGACGACGACGACGTGTTAGAGCAAGCGAACTAATAGACCAGTAATTAATCGCAGCCGAACCTTACAGCTACATCACACTCTTTGACTTGTTAACGTCGTTGATACTGTAATGCGTTTGGAAACACTAAGCACAGGCGCAATATAAATGTCCAGCTTGATTTGATTTGATCACGAATCATTTGAGTTGAGCATCTACAGGTGTAGACTATGTGTGGCTAGGCTCTTTGTTAGACAAGATCACTACCACAACGGAAAAATTTACTTCCAATGAAAGCAAGCAACTATGGAGAACTTTGGTCTTAATAGAGACTTTAAGACGTGATTGAACTCTGTCCGGCCACATTCAATGGCGTAGTCAGGTTTCAGGATTGGGGGGCAGTGTTGGGTTAAATCATACATGAAATGATTTAAAATCAAAATCAAAGCCACCAGCAAAATATTGATTTTAAAATAAAAATCAAAATCATAAACTTTCTGGCACTTTAAATGATATAAAATCAAAATCACATAAGAGATGATTTGAAATCACAAAACCAAATCACAAAATCATTACCTCGACGCTAACTTGTAATCGGTTAACGACTCACTCCATTCTCTAGGAATAATGACAACAAGTTTTTTGAATAAAAAATGCACAATGCCACCTTATACACAGTAAGTGCAAATCCTTATCAGACAGTTTGATGGGAATGGGATAAGCATAGCCAGTCAGTAATGCAGCACTAAGCTGCTTCTTTATAGTGGTATGTAGCGGACTGCGGTTAATATCAAATTGTGAAATTCAGTAGATGCCTTGATTCAGTTTGATCAATATAAGCTTTTCGAACATTACATCAGATAGCCTGTTCCTTCTTGGCGTCTCAATTAAGTCTGCTATAGGCCTATAAACAGGCGGTCAACAGCTGCCGAAGATGGAATAGCAGTGTTCAATCTGATAGACAGTTTTCTTTCAAATATTGAGATTTGTTGCATATTTTTTGAGACTCTGTGACAGCATTTTGATAATCTCCTGACATAAAAAATGTTTTCGCGGTCAATAATTCATCTAGCTGGGTTTGGGTCCTACTGCCCCCAATTTAGGGCGATACTTGTTATCTTTAACACTGTGGTGCAAATGTACAGCCTGCTTGAAGGCTATCTGACAATTACCTTGCTAATCATTGGATCAAATTTTCTTGGTGTTTTTTTACAAGAATACCCTCGCTAGTGTTAACTGAAGCAAAGATATATTTGGCGATTTAATTAAGCAAATTGCATGAAAACTATTGAGGTATTTTGCTAGTTTTCTTATGATGGAAGCTAAGCTTAACTTCTTTCGCCTAAATAGGATCGTGGCGACCCCGGCTCGCGGTCTCGTAGCGCGGCCGGCAGTCGGGCGGCCCCCAACGCCCGCTCGGTTTCCCGATCGCCAGCTGCCGCCAACTCTACCTGATCGGCGGCATCTGTTTGCCTTTCCGGTTCACCGACATCAGATGAAGTGTCCGCGGCTGCCGGGCAGGCCGCATACTGATGATGGCCGCTCCTCAATACAGGGTTCTGATTTCCCTTATCCGATGTCTCTCCGTTGGTTCCGTCTCCGGCCTCGTCCGAGAGACCCTTTAATAGTCCCCTCTTTTCGCGGGCCACCGCCTTAAGCGATTTCGGTACATATTCTTGGTAACTGGCTGCGCCTTGGTCCCACGTCTCTTCATCCTCGGTAATCTAACCGTCTTCCGCTCTCTCAAAGACAGGCGGCGTTCTCTGTTGCGACTTCCTAGCACGCTTGGTAACTTCTGCTCTCGCTTCTAGACAGGCAGCGGCGTCTATTTGCTGCCTCAGCGCTTTCACCAAAACCCGAGGTTGTCCGTACCTGAATAGACGGCGGTCCACTCTTTTTCTTGACGGTCAATTCACCCAAACTGTCTCCCCGTGCCTTTACGACAGGCGGGCGTCTGTCTCCTCCCTTGGCTCAGAGTTGACCTTCTGGGCACTAACGTGACCTCAGGTAGGCGATTTTCATTACAGCCAAGACTCACCTTCACTGACAGTGCTCTGAGACTCCGGTGTCACAGCGACTTCAAAAGACACGAATACAACTTGCCTTTATTAGTTTATTTTTATTTATTAATAAACCAAGCATCAATGGCTACAGTGGCAACACTGGTAACACGGACAGAGACGCGTTGACTAGACGCACTCCGACAGCCAAAATAACTAGCGCACGGTAAATGCAATCGATAGTCTTTGATACATCAGTATGAAAAAATAAGCTTTAGCACTTTAAACGGGCTCCAATACCCGCTTTCAATCGCTGTGCTTTCTTTACCCTATCGCTTCACAATATAAGCGGAGCGACCACGAAAAGCACATCTCATATTCATGACTGAAATTTTTAGTTTTGAAACTTTTCGACGGGTACTCAGGCGGATTTCGCATCAGTTGTCTGTATTTTCGCGTAATTGCCGTCAATAGGTAAAAACTAGGAACAGCTGCCTGCGTCCGCCTCTTGACGCGTGATACAAAATTGCCAATTTTGCACAGATATTCGAATTTTTATGACCGACGCTTGAGGGCGCTCAGCCACTGCTGCCCCCAATTCCCTATATCAGCCGTCAGAAAGACACAATTTGAACCCACTCCCTAGCGTCGTCGGCACTCGGCAGCGGCGATACGAGGCTTCGCCGACGGCGACGCGCATCGCCAACAAGCCCTGGTATCCGGGCGCCGGTATTTAGGCGGAATTTTAAACTGTTGAGCCACGTCCGCCTAGGTGCCGTGAAAGGAGAGTAAACTAGGGGACCCAGGCAGCGGCGTCGTCGTTAGCGTTGGTAGGCAACCCCGTCTACCGCCCAACCCTTCGCTAATCACCCCTGGTAACCGGGCGTCGGTGTTTAGGCGAACGCAGCGACTACACAGCCGGCCGGCCGCTGCCGCACGCGTCGAACAGCCAGACGCACGATCCCCAGCGGAAGCCTCGCTCCGTGCAGCCTTCGTCATACATGCGACGATCTTCAGCGGCCAAACTCTCTAGTCGCTGAAGATCGACGGCTCTCCCGAAAACCTATATCGTTGCCGGTTTCTATAATCTATCTCTCGGTCTTTGGGCTGTAAGAGGACTCACATCCAAATGTTAAAAGTGAATGCTCTGTATTTGAGTGCAAGCTCTGTATTTGCATTCGAATTTGTCAGTCTGGTTGGAAAGTGAATTGTCTATTGTAGAAATTATTGGACAGCCATTGGTAGACACCATATATGTAAAAAACATAAATTTTAATATAAAAACATGAAAAAACATGTTTTTATAAAAAATAAAAAACATTAAAAAACATTGGCTTCGTTTACAGACCTCTGTTGACTATCCATCCATGCATTACATTCGACACATATTAATGAAGTAATTCAATTAAACGATCCAGAACTCAGTCTGTCGTTACACAAATGAAATATGATTTTTAAAAGTATCCAATACTACTGTATTGTGAGGTGTAGAACACTTGGACATCTAGAAGCCCTGATAGGCGTTATAGAACCTTTGACCCTCGGACCTCGAGAAAATTCTCACGAGCGACTTAACGAAAGCTGAAACACCTTCGACCCACGAAGTTACCGGGTCAGAGATGGCTTCTATCAGATGACCGCCCCAACATTCCGAACGATAACCCTAACCCTAGCCCTTCATCAGTGCAGCCGATGACACCTGCTGTCGAACACTAATTATTTCCGCATGAAGAAATCCTTGGAGTTCTGCGAACGAAGAAATAGTCGGTGTTGGAGTTGCCGGGAGAGGGGGGGGGGTTGAAATCTCACCCCAGCTCAAATTCCACAACTCCAATATTGGAAATAGTGGAGTTCTCCAGCGAACCAAATCCAAGCAGAATAATTAAAACGTATCCCTTCAGAAATTGATATGCAGGCAATAAGATACAGAAAATAAAAAACATAAGGAACTTAAAAACATTAAAAAACATGTTTTTAAGAAAAAATAAAAAACATAAAAAACGTTTTTTACATCTATGGACTAGACACAACTGGTTTGATAATTTTAAGTTTTTATATAAGTTGCCAATGATACCAATTTGACAAAGATGAATGTCCTGTTTGTTGATATTGTGGGAACATTTTGTGTTAGTCATTAAAGGAAACTGCAGACAAATGAATAAACTCCTATTTGAATTGATCTGTCCTTTGGATTATACATCTGTGATGGACATGTTTGACATGGATGCTCCAGTCTTTGGCAGCATGAAAGAGGTTCTGGTAATTCCCATATTCTCAGCCAACTGAATGTTTGCCATAGTTATGCATGCAAGTTCACTGATTAAATTATATGTTGCAGGATAAGCTTCCAGGAAGACATAATCCGTGTAGCCTACGGATGTTGACTATTCATTGCCTGGCTGATCATATACCTTCCCCATAGCTATTTTAAGAAAGGCTGAGTGCCTAAGCATAAGCAGCTACTGTTGTGCTGCTTGCCAAGGTGCTATAGAAATCCACGAGATTTTACTTACTTACTTACTTAGCTACATTGAAATGCATCTTCATTGTCCTCACACCATTGGATCACATTGAATGCTTGACAATGTTAATTAGTTAGTTCCAACAGCAGATGCAGCATTCAACTGCCTAGTAATGTAATGTAAGATCTTGTTAATTTCTATAGCACTTTCAAAAGCAGCACCGAAGTAGCTCGCTATTCCTATGCACTTAATCTCAAAATGAAGCAGCTATTGCCAAAGGTGGGGTCGTTCATGCAGGGTCATTTAATCAAAAGGGCCAGTGGTAGCAGTCTGTGCCTGTCTATGAAATGCCTGCTGTTGAAAGTTGGAATGTAAATTAAAGGCACTGGATGTTTCCTTTGATGCATGATCTGTTGAAACTGATTTTCCCTTCATTGATGTCTTTGTGATAATATATCCTGTGGATTTCCTGTCCGTATTTGATATTTCTGTAATGGCAATGCTAATTTGTTTGCAGTTCCTGTTATTTCGTGGCTTTCTTTTTTATGTCTGTCTTGAGGATAGTTGCTTTTTGAGGCAAGTTTCAAAACACGTCTTGAGATTTCAAAAGAGTCCTACACAGCAGTTTATTTTACATCCTCTCTTCTGTTGTGACGTGTGGTTATTATTCCCCTGGACACTTTCAGAGATGTTGATTGGTCATAGAGTTGCAAGAAATTTTTTGGCTGCTGGGAAAGTCTTTAGCAAGCATTTTTGCAGGCCACACCAACTGCCATTTAGGATATTAAAATGTAGTTTAGTTATACAAGTTCCAGATATTTTGCACTTTACTGTGAAAAAATATGCAATTAATGGAGAACTAAGCAGTTTTTAAAGCAGTTTTCTAAGTTTTCTAAGTTTTTTTGCATTTTGAGGTTTTTTGAGGAGTTTTGATTTTGGAGTTCAAATTTTTCAACTCTTATGCTAAGAGCTAATTTGAAGTCTTCACTGACCAAACCTTGAAAACAGTGGCGGCTCCAGGATTTGACAATTGGGGGCATTGGGGTGGCCTCTTCTAAGCATGGGAGGGCCAACCATCTGTTGATAGGTATGCAATAGTAAGTATAGGGTCCCAGCAGAGGGGCTATTGGGGACCAGGCATTCAATAGGGGGCACGGGTAGCTCTGACTCTCCATGTGGAGCCGCCACTGCTTGAAAACATGAGCAAATGTTATCTTGATTATGCATCAGTGTACTGTTATTAGTTAATGTTTTGTCTTTTCCATTATCTTATCCCTAAAAATTGCCAATTCTTGTTGAAAGAATTAATAACTTGTCAGATATTTGGATATTTTCCATAGCACTAGGCTTGTCCTTTCGAAGGAATGTTGCCTATTGTTTGACAAAATTTGGATTTACGAAGATCTTTTTGGAAAAGTATTATTAGTTTTGTCAATTTTTTACATAATTTAACTTGACCACAAATAAGGTTTTGCAATTTTTCAGCCTATTTTGTGATTGTGAGTCATTGTCGATGGCTGTAATATTTTGTTAACATTTGTGGCTCATCCTCAACTTGGACATGGATGCTACTAGTGATTTAATTTAGGGTTGCATTGATTTGAGAAACAACAACAACAACAACAACAACAACAACAACAACAACAACAATACTAATACTAATAATAATAATAATAATAATAATAATAATAATAATAATAATAATAATAATAATGTGATTCTAAGTGGTTTAGGAGGCGTAGTAATCCTGTGTGAAAACCATGCCAAACATTTTGAAATGCACTTTTAGCCAGTCCTTTTTTCCGGATGAAAAGGTGCCTGAACACATCTTCATGTTTGATTTCTTTTATATATCTTACTTATTTGCCGCTATTATTTTTAACCAGCTGTGGTTTAAACTATGTTTAAAATGTGGATTAATTATTGCACACTGATATAAAGTCAGCTAAAACTTGAAAGGCCATAAGTAACATTTCTAAACTTAATTTCTATTTTAAATTATAAAACATTGAAGAAAAGATCCTGAAACACCATTCTGGCAGAAAAAGCGCTGATTTTACGAAACAAGCGATTACTACATTAATTGATATATAGCAATTTTAAGACAATTTGGGTACCATCATTGCATGTTAATTACAGGACTGTTTTTAGCATTTGCCTAATTCAAATTCGGTAAATTATATCACGAATTGGTTGGCTGCTCTGGTTCAAGGTATGATCTGATTCTAGTCAGGTAGGTTTCCCAAATACTAGGCTTTATGGTGACGGCTTGAGATGTAATCGCCTGTAATCCGATATAGATTTAGCGAGTAAGTACAGTTTCCGTTCTGACTGAGCAGACATTTTCATCGTCATCAGCAGAAATTCAATCCCACCATTGGTACGCCTAGGTGGTCTCTCGACTGTATCAGAGCTTTCCCATTTGCAATTGCTTTATTTGATTCCATGTCTGAAGGTATGATATGGACTCCAGAACACGGAAATGTCTTCATATCAGAGCAGAAGTGACCGTATCAACTAATGCACTGATCCTATGTCATCACTCATCTGTAAGGCCATTAACAGCAAACTGATAATGTGCATAGTAGCTGCTTTAAAGGTAGTATAACCAAGCAACCGAAACAATTTTTAGGAGCATCTAGAGTAGAAATTCAGCTAATGTTTCAGTATCTGTATAGCATCCTGTTAATATCGGGGCTGGTAACGATTAAAATTTTCTTGTTCGATTAATCGGAACAAATTTTAATCGATTATTCTATTAATTTCGATTAAAATAATTGCATATAGCTTCTAGCTGATCTTTTTGCATTGCAACTCTGCATAGGACCTATTGTCTACTTTTCCGTGTGCAGTTAGCTTAAAAACAGAACAAAAGTGCTTGCTCATCTCTCCCCTTAAATGCTTAACTGCAGCATTTATTTCATTATTCACCATTGTTCTCTGAACGAAATATAAATATATTAGTCTAAGTAAAGTGAGTAAATAAGTTACAAAAAATATTAATATTTAATCGATTAAAATTTTTAACGATTAATCGATTAATTAATCGTTAATATCCGCAGCCCTAGTTAATATCTAAAACAAAAATCTAGATCCAGCAATTGCGACAACATTTGGCTATAATGTTTTGCAGGCGTAGAGACTTTCCACTTAATCACTTTTTAGGGTTGCAATCCATGGCAACGATTATCTGAAGCAAAATGAGGTACTTTGTAGTCAGTGAATTCAGATGGGATTCAGCGACCCAGATGTGTTGAATTGTCTTTAGATTGAAACAAAATTAATGACAACTGAATATTTGAATATTCTAGTAAAATATTAACTTTTAATTTGACTACTTCTCAGGTTTCTTTTTGTTTTCTATTATATTGTATACTTTAAAAAAAGATCCAGTCATGAGCATGTATCGCAGCTCTTCATTATCTCAGCCATGCTTTTATATAAGCCAGAGGTCTCCTAAGTTTTTTCAGCCATTGCTGACATCTGAAGGCTTGGCATGTCACATTGTGACTCACAAGCACAAGAAAATAAATTTAGCAGAATAGTTTTAGTACAGTTTGAGCACGTTCCTCGTTTTTTGCAATGGGCCGGATGACAGACCTTGGCGGGCCATATCCGGCCCGTGGGCCAGACTTTGGAGGCCCCTGATATAAGTTATGCACAGTATCAGTTAACTATGCACAAATGAATTTGATATTGAAATGAAATTCTACATTATGTAGATCTGTACAGACTTTGTAAATTTATTTGTGTGCATGATTGCATACATAAGCATAGCCACATGGGCAGAGAGGGGTCTGGGACCCTATTCTGGCCTAGACTGATCTTCAGATTTGTATAAAACCAATGAGAACATTTATCAGTTGTTGGAGAGTATTATATAGTGAATGCCAATACGACGTGACATAGTCAGAGAATACACTCAAAATCTCAAGATTTCAATCTATAATAATAATAATAATAATAATAATAATAATAATAATAATAATAATAATAATAATAATAATAATGCTATCGCTATCTGTGGCACATGGTCGCCACGATATCCTGCGTTGTTTTGATTCTCTGCGAAGTTTATTAATCACAGCAAGGTGAGGGGCTATAAACTGATATATACAAGTGCAATGCTTTCGAATGTCTTGCGTTTCAAATTGCCCAGCAGATGTCTTAAATTGAAATTTTCGAATTACGTAGTTTAGGATTCCTATTTGGCAGTACTTAAGAATGGTGTTAAGTTTTAAAAGATATGTAGAGAAATCTTCAAAATTCGATCATATTATGATATTAGGTCTCCATCATGAGGCTCTTGTTATAACTTTGGCCTACAGCATTGCTACTCGTATGGAACATGCGAGATAAGACTTATAGCGCGTTGCCAAACTTTGCGTCTTGTTGATGACCTCAGCTTGTGACCGTAATTATCTCCAGATAAGCTTCGACGAACTTTCGTGTCAGAGGAACAGGACGGGCAAAAGTCATCGCGTGTTCCTTATAAGAAGACCACGACTGTGCTTGCCCGCGTTGCTTTGAATCAAACCTTTGAATTAGACGAAGGTTTAGTCTACAAGATGCGCTCTCTACTCTGCTGTATCGTCGTCTTGGTTTTCGTGGCAACTGGAAGAGCTCAACCTGAGAGTATTATTATTACCATTATTTAGCATTTTGTTTCCGCGTTTATCAGTAATCGCTGCACTTACACTGTAATTAGATTCGTTTTAATTGTCGATTCCTAAGTAAGGAGACTGAATTTCGAAAATTGCTTAATAGGTCAGTCTTTTTGGAAACGTAATATCATTGACGAGAGTACTTTAGAAATTTATTTTCCTCTCCGGGTTTATTTAAGGCAGGCGTGTCAAACCAGTGGCTCCAGAGCCGCATGCGGCCCGCAGCCGGATTTTATGAACCCCGCTTGACCAATCATGCTGAATATGCAATGGGTATAACTATTTAACAGTACGACAGCTTAATAGGCAGCTTAAAACTGCAGACGTCAGCATTTTATGACTATATGCCTTTACAGCAGCGTGAAACCGACAGCAGCATTCAGCCGTTCATAAGGCGTACAAGTCACAAGTCGCAGAAAATTTAACTCTGTTAAATAGCTTTCTGTGGAATAGGCCTATGTCATCTAGTACTTGAACATTTCGTGGACGGTGCAGGAAAGAGTTTTGCTACATTTATGGTTGTTTTACAACACCCAAACAAAGGGGCGATTCGTCAGAATTTGTGCACAAAGCTTATCATTCATATTTCGGAGTTAAATTGAGTGACTAGGAAAACCTTGGGCACCACATAAAATGCGCAGGATACGTGCTGAAAACCTTAGTGGACTAAAGGTAAAAGAAAAAGTCTTAGCTTTGGAGTTCCATTGGTGTGGCGAGAGCCTCGAAAAATGCTAATGACTAATATTTTTGTCTGGTAAATATTGCACGCATGACCACAAAGACAAAGTCTTCCATCCAGTACCCTAAGCCTCCCTCAGCTCTGAGACCGGTTGCTCACTGCGGCGAAGTTCCTGTACCTATCTACACTACTTTGGAAGGTACCCGAGACGATGAATTCTGTCTGTCCAATGTATTGACAGACACCGATGACGAAGGTTTCGTGGCCATAGAAGTTGATGCTGGAATGCGCCAATCATTCAACCAAGCAAAGTTGAATGACCTTGTACGAGATCTTGACCTACCGAAGTCGTCAGCAGAGTTACTGGATTTAAGGCTGAAGGAGAAAAACCTGTTGACTCCAGGAACCACGTTTATGTATCGTGACAGAGAGAAAGATCTTCTGAAATATTCCGCATGGAGGAGGAGCTTGTATATAGGGTTCGATAATTCCGATTGTTTAAGAGATTCGAAATCTCTCAGAATGACGCTCTGAATTTAGATTAGGGCCCTACTCTCACTACCCTACTCTCACTGAGCCTTCTCAATTTAGCGATATCCTGCCATATACCTGCGATATATATATATATATATATATATATATATATACCTGCGATATCTCTGATCTTTCATACATGTCACGGCGTCGGTACGCGGACTATTGACCACTGGACGATTGACCACCGTGGATCCCATTGAGCATCGTTGCTCGTCTTTGCACCTTTTTCTAAAAGCTCTATATCTTTTTTCAAGAACGTATTCCATGCCTGAACACAGTATTCTAGATGAAGCCATACTAATAACTTATATAGTTTTACGATTGTCCTTTTCATCATTCCCAAAATTTGGTTTCCTTTTTTTGCATGCATGCATGCACGCATGCAGTAGACAGCGTGCTAAGCCTGACACTCATGGCTGTGGTCAGTCGTCCAGTGGTCAAAAGTCCGCTGTGGTCAAACGTCCAGTGGTCAATCGTCCTATGGTCAATCGTCCTATGGTCAATCGTCCAGTGGTCAATAGTCCTAGAACCACGGCGTCTCGATATTCAAACGCTCAGTCAGTAGAAATATTTTGATCCAAGCAGAGTTTCCCAAACTTTTCTCCGCGTAACCCTTTTATTCGGGAATATTTTTGGCGGAACCCCGAACATACTGCGGACGTATATTCGTACATAAAATAAAACTGCGCACGTTAACGCGTAACATTTATTCATATATATAGCAGATACCTTAGGAAGTTCGAGTTATTCATTTCCTCGTAAATTTCTTGATGCAAATGCAGGGATATAGGCCAAAGCTATGCAAACACAGCAACAAGTTACAATCTAGGGCTCTAAGCGCAATAATGTTAGGCCTAACAACCACTTTTGTGTCAACAGTTAAGCGTTAGCAATAAAGCCAAAAGGCACAGCAAAACTATTTCTTTCGCACAAGGTTTAATACGCGTTTCAGCTATGCATGGTGTGTGCCTCGACAGCCTGAGTAATACGATAACTAACTATGATATTTATGCGGTAATTTCGTTATCAAGTTCACACATCAGGAGTCTTGAATGAATTCACACGCGCTGCCTGAGACTCATTGCTCGTATACGAAAACGAGATCGTGACCCAAAAATTGCAGTTCTGCAAATCTGTTGCACCACGGGGATTGAGGACTTCCTCCTGGCTGCCCAACTCAGGTGGACTGGTCATGTCATTCGTATGGACGACACCAGAATTTCAGTGATGACCTTCTGCTGCCAGATGGAAGATGGAGCTCGATCGATCGGAAGACCCAGGAAACGATTTAAACACATACACTGAAATGCAACCTCAAAGCCTTCTCAATTCCTACGGAGCAACTCCAGTTGCTCGTACAAGATAGGACAAACTGGCGCGCTCGCTGCACGAATGGCACTTCAAACTTTGAGGCCCGTTGCATCAACTTGTGACGGAGGAAAAACGTCGGCTCATCAAGGAAAGACAGGTGACTGCAACTGGGTGCTTCCCCTGCGATATCTGCCAGCGCCCTTGCGCCTCTCGGCTTGGACTTTTTGCTCACCAGGGAGCTCACCAACCAACATAGATCTAGAATCCATCGTGTCGACGACCTGATCCTAATACAAAATTTTCGTTATCTGGTTTTGCAATCTGTATCATTGACAGCCTTCAGCTAGTAAGAGCGTCAAGCTTTCTTTAAAAGAAGCTCATATTCTATGCTCATAATGATCGGTATCTAAATGCTTGCCAATGATCGGTATCTAAATGCCTGCCAGAGCCGTAGCTACGGGGCGGGGAGGAGGGGGCAAGCCGCCCCGGGCGCCGACCGGTGGGGGCGCATTTTGGATGGGAAAAAATAAATAAAAAATAGCTCTGCGGAATAAAAAAAGGAAAATAAGGTCATCAGCCGAAAAATGGATAAGTAAACTGTATGACGACTAAAAAAATGATCGTCACCGAAATTTAGGGGCGCAAAATATGAATCTTGCCCCGGGCGCCGAAAACCCTAGCTACGGCTCTGATGCCTGAGCAACTTCGCAGGCGCCGAAGAACTGTTTACACTATATTTTATTGCGTAGGCCATGAGTGGGAACCTGTTGTCCGCGGGTCGCATGCGGCCCTCGAGGACCTTTTATACGGCTCTTCAGATTTTTAAACATACAGTAGTTCGTTTTCACGAATAACAATAGTTCAGCGCATTGAATCTGTATCGGAAGATCTTTCGAACCAGTTGTTAGATAAGACTGAAACATCCCAATAGTTCTTCTTGGCCCTTGGTGAGAGCACGGATATAGCCTACGCGATACGGCGCCGTTGCTTATCTTTAATAGGGGGATTAGTGATAAATTTCTAGTTGCTGAGGAATGTCCATGGAGCAATTGAAAAACACTAGAGCGGGACACGACTCGTTTGGAAGTTTAAATAAAGCCTTGGACAGGTTTAAATTACCATTGGATAAACTTGCCAGTTTCCCTGCAGACGCATCGCTAAAAATGACAAGTTTCCAATTATAAAACACTTTGCCTGGAGAATGTAAGCTTTATTTGCACCGAAAGAGACTTTTTCTGTATGGACATCAATAAATCAAAATGTAGATCTCAGCTAACAGTCGTAGGCTAAATCTAGAATCCTTAATACGAGTTTCAACCAGTACTTTAACACCGGATTATGGGAAACAGGTTGAAAAATGTTTGCAGTTACAAAAATCTTATTAAATTATTAAAACTTAAAAGCTTAACTTATTTAAGACTAGTACATGTATAGCTTAATATTATTATCATTACAGTGTTTGAAGTCGGTCAGTATTTGTTCATTTTATTGACTTGATTGTAACAAGAAATTACATGCGGCCCTTCGACCAATTTTTAATTTCAATGCGGCCCATTGCAATTAAAAGGTCGTCCACACCTGTCATAGACCTACCACACACTGTGCGTCAGAAGCATCAGCACTTCCAGCCTTCGTAAATCCAAATTAAATATATCGTATAGCTGTCGTCGTATTTTCGCTTCTTTTCGACAGATGGCAAACTGCTTGACCCACTCATGTTTATTATTATTATTATTATTATTATTATTATTATTAGTAGTAGTAGTAGTAGTAGTAGTAGTAGTAGTAGTAGTAGTAGTAGTAGTAGTAGTAGTAGTAGTAGTAGTATTAGTATGACAATTTATATAGCGCTGTAACATAGTTAAAAGCCAAAATCAAAAGCGCTTTGACAACGCTGACATGTCAATGAAGGTGTGAAGAATGAAGGTTTAAATCCGTATCATCATGTCTCCGTGGTATTTCACATGACTCTTGATTTGCAAAGGTATCTTCGTCGTGGTAACGGAGCAGGCAAAACGGCGCGCAAGTGATCGGTACACACAGAGCTTTTTTGTAAAAAAAAAATTCCGGAACACAATTATTAATAGTCTGAAGTCAGTTGTCAACATGACGTAGCGGCCGAACAGTTACTACAATGATTATAATCAATACAACATTAAATTCATACGTAGAAAATTTAGAACTATATCAGTTCTAAAATTTCTATTTATGAATTTAATGTTGCAAAAAAATAACAGTCCAGATTTTCCGGAACGGCGTTCCGCCTCGTTCCGACACAAAAAGCCCTGGATACACACATGAACTGGTATAGGGAAAGTTAGGCGATGGGCCGTCAACGTATCTCTCCCTTTTACGGGCTAACGGTCAAACATTAGACATGACAATCAACTCTTTCCTCCTCTTCTTTCCTATTTATGGGTTCCATGATTTCCGTCTTTTATATTTAGCCACCGCGTAGTTACATTATCCGCGGAAATCTTGCGTTCGTGACGCGTAGCGCTTCAATTCGCTTCACGGAACCTAATAGGGTTCCGCGGAACACACTTTGGCAAAGTTTAGGTACATGTACTTAAAGACGCTATATCGATGATTTTGTCATTATTTTTTTGTCTGAGCAGGAGACTGTTTGGACACAGGCGATACATGTCGCGAGCAATGCTTTGCCTCTGCGAGATACCAGTGGTGCGGCAGCTGCACGCACTACTTGGACTGCACTAGTGGAAGCCCTGTTATCCAAGCGTGTCCAGACGGCTTAGTGTGGAACGACAATGCCGGGCTCTGTGCCGGTACTTCTCCTACCTGCGTGCAATGTGTCATACCTGCTGGTAAGTAGTAGTAGTAGTAGTAGAGTAGTAGTAGTAGTAGTAGTAGTAGTAGTAGTAGTAGTAGTAGTAGTAGTAGTAGTAGACTTCTTTAGCGCCATTGTAGTAGTACATCTGCACCAGTCGATGGTCGTAGTATTAGTATCAGTATTAGTAGTAGTAGTAGTAGTAGTAGTAGTAGTAGTAGTAGTAGTAGTAGTAGTAGTAGTAGTAGTAGTAGTAGTAGTAGTAGTAGTAGTAGTAGTAGTAGTAGCAGTAGTAGTAGTAGTTAGTAGTAATAACAATATCAATAATAATAATAATATCAATAATAATAATAGCGTGATATTAAGTGGTTTAGGAAGCTAAGTTAGCTCTCTGTTTAATAACCTAGTATCCTCAGATTACTTTTGAATGCATTAATTGTTGCGAATGTTGCTTGCTTTTCGTCCAAACTGTTGCATTTGTTAAAGCCCTTGAACTAAAAACGCTCGCAAACTAAAAACGCTCGCAAACGTTCCCAATGCTCGCTTCTGGTCTATTTCAATGACAGTTCACAAACTTTGACATCCTTGTCTAGAAAACGAACTGAATAGCAAAGAACTAGATAAAAGTGCATAGGAATTGATAAAAAGAACTAGTTAATAGTCGATAACAAAGAACTAGGTAAAAACGAAGAACAGGAATAGATTTTTCAAACTATACAACAAGGCTTCCAATTGCAGAACTGTTTCATGCTGTGGCGTTTAAGCTAAGTGACGAATTACCAGCTAACGAGAAGATGGCAGAGTGGTTTACGCTCTTGAGCGGTAGGCTGACGGAGCGTGTTCAAGCCCCGTTAGCGCCCCAAGTTGCTTTACACCAGTGATGTTAACAAGGACTGACTCCCAAGGACGAGGATAAGGACAAGGACCGACCCCCCCAAGGACGAGGATAAGGACAAGGACTGACCCCCCCAAGGACGAGGATAAGGACGAGGACCGACCCTCCAAGGACGAGGACAAGGACCAGGACTTACCCCTCAAGCACAAGGACCACAAGGACTGACCTCCAAGGACAAGGATCAAGGACAAGGACAAGGACCGATCTCTGTTTTAGACAAAAAAAGACAGAAAGGAAAAAAGCAAAAACAATTTCAAATCGAACCACAAAATCATAGAAGCAAAAAAGGAATGTTGTAAAACATAATCTAGTCAACAGCAATGTTGTACTTCAAATAAACAAGTGTTTCCAACAGCTGATCAGTCATGCACGCACGATGAGGCCTAATATCACTTTACGAAAAAACTCGTTCAACTGCCAATCTCCATTGCTGATCATGCTTTGTTCCATTACTTTGTAAGTTTGTAGACAATGACACCAGTATTTTAAGATAAAACTAAAGAATAATAGAAATTTAACAAACGCATGCGTCTGGTTCATACGCTTTCAAACAGGAAATGGAAGTTCAGCTGCTCAACTGGTATTATAAAGGAAACAATGACTACACATTTAGAAAAATTCAAAGCAAGTATGTAAATATGAATCCAAATACTACTCTTACCTTGGAACATAATTATCAGAACAATTGAAAATGGTATGCAAGTAATTTGGTTCTTATAAGGATTTTTCAAGGACTAAGTTACAAGGACCAGGACAAGGACCGATCTGCAAGGACGAGGATAAGGACGAGGACTGAGCCCCCAAGGACGAGGACAAGGACAAGGACTTCAAATTGGTCTTTAAGGAGTCCTTAAGGACAAGGACCAGGACAAGGATTAACATCACTGCTTTATACACAGGCAGTAATGCCTAACAAGCCTCACTTTAAATCAAGCTAAGTCCTGTGATATACATGGAGGACGATTCCTATTTTAAATTTCATTGTGCTACCGATAGCTAGTCGATTGAGTCGTCTTTTTCTCTTCATTTAGCGAAATGCGCAGGCACTGGCGCCAACTGTTTGAACGACTGCCTCGGTCATATAGACGGCGTATACCAGTGGTGCGGAAGATGTGACTATTTCCTTCAATGTACAGCTGGTACCGCAGTGTATTCAAAATGCCAACAGGATACGCTATTTTACGACGACAACTTCAAGGCTTGCGTAACCGTTTCGAGCACCTGCGCTGACAGACCATGTAATATAGCCCTGGGTAAGTTTGACAGAGTTAAATTTGAAACAGAACGTCAGATTTGGCTAAACTTAGATTCCTCGTCAATACGAGAAGGACAATAATTTTCCGTTCAAGTGTTTGTATTTAATCGAATAAAGTAATATTATACAGCGCTTGAGAAGCGATGTCTGCAGTTGTTTAATTGCTCATTCGAAGCGCGTGAAAGTTGTAGTTCCATTTAAAATTTATAGGCTACTGCTTTAATTTATGTTAGTAATATTGATACGCCGGTTTTTGTGGACAGGTCCTTGTCAATCGGCCCCTTGCATCAATGGAGGCTCGTGCATCGAGCAGGGCGGTGGATGGGTCTGCAACTGCCTCCCTGGATATTCAGGATTGCAGTGTGAAGACAGTGAGTCTATATTAACAAAATTATTAATGCATATTTCTTTGACATTGTATTGCAAAACATTGTATCCTCATTGAACCGCCAATTGATTCTGCTATCATTATTTCATTGCTAGTAGTAGTAGTAGTAGTAGTAGTAGTAGTAGTAGTAGTAGTAGTAGTAGTAGTAGTAGTAGTAGTAGTAGTAGTAGTAGTAGTAGTAGTAGTAGTAGTAGTAGTAGTAGTAGTGGTAGTAGTAGTAGTAGTAGTAGTTGTAGTAGTAGTAGTAGTAGTAGTAGTAGTAGTAGTAGTACATGGTTATTAGCGCACATTAAGTCATTCACTAAGTGAAGAGTCAAAACTGCGAATGAGTCACGTGTCCAAAACAGTGTAGTCTAAACAGCAAAGTGCAGTTCTAAGTCGAAGTTTAAAAACAACCAGTGGACCAGTTAAGTCCGTAATGTTGAAGTTTTTTTAAAGGTACTTGTGATCCGAATCCTTGCGTCAACGGAGGCACGTGCTCCATAACGGGCGGCGGTGGATGGACCTGCAGGTGCCTCCCTGGATGGACAGGACCAACGTGTGAAGACAGTGAGTTGATCTTGTGAAACTTGTGATCATAATTATATTAGGCCTATTATTGTAGCGTCCGGCGGCCTGTTGCTCTTAGGCTAACTCCATCGCCGGCACGCGGCGACCGCAGGACTTGGGTGACGATAGTGACGTGTGTGGTGTATAACTCTGCTAATTTCTCTCTCTCTCTCATTCTCATTCCAGTTGTCTACCATCAATTCTGTTGCACGGGTTGACTTAACGTAAGGCACTCGTACATTCGTTCTAGTTTTTTTTCGTATGAAGTCTTCCGTGGTGAGCTCAATATAAGCGCCCCTCCCTTCTTTCTCTCTCTCTCTCTCTCTCTCTCTCTCTCTCTCTCTCTCTCTCACTCACTCATTCACACCTACTTATCTGATCTCAATATCGCTGCCTCTCACGGCATGGTTACTGTTTAATTCAATGATACAACTACTCTGGTCTCTCTCTCTCTCTCTCTCTCTCTCTCTCTCTCTCTCTCTCTCTCTCTCTTTCTCTCTCAACAAAGCACCGTGACCGTCCTATCTAAGAGGACCTTAACACTACACTACAGCGCCGTCTTATACTAGCAAGACATCTGAAATGTCACTGCAGCCTTCGCTTTCACTCTATTTCTACTTAACTATCGCTACAAATCGTCATCTTCATCGGAGTTCGATAGCGCCGTTTAGCTGCTAAGCGTGTGTGTGCTGTGGCGATGCCCTATCTCAAACACCCCACCCTCCATTTAGCTGTCTCTCAACGGCAAATTACTAATTTTCTATGGCGTTACTTAATCTTAGCACGCCGTCTTTACTGAACTTCTAGTTTGCCGCACGTTTCCTCTACTCAAGCTCGTCATTTAACACCACAAACGGCGAATCGCCGATACGATCCCTGACCTCAACACCTGCCTACCTAGATCTTCAACCTTGACCACCACGGACTACGGATTACGGACTGTGGAATTGCATAGATTGAGAGCTCGTGAATAAGCTGGTGCAATGCGCCAAGCTTTCGGGCAACGCTATATAATTTTCGTGTTTACTTACTTACTTACTTACTTCTTACTTACTTACTTACTTACCTATCTTCCTATCACAACGGATCGCCGTAGCACTCACGACCAAAGACGCCGTCTCTCAACATAAATGGTATCTCGCCGCCTTCGGCACTGACTAAAGAGTAGAGTGGAGTACATTGAGTAGGCCTACTTATTTAGAAGAAAGCGCACTCACCTATTATTCGGCGATCCAAGTTTCAATTCCGCCCAAAAGTCTCAGCCCAATCTTAGCTGAACCGTCCATGTGCCTGTTTTGTTTAATACCTTTATTTAAAGCCGCACTTCCGTTGCGAAGACGATGAGCGCCTGTGGCGATGTGCCTTGAAATGGACCTGCTTATCTGAAAATCGAAGCCTGGAATAAAAGGTTTGCTAATGCTCAAAGTAACAACTGCGTATATCTCAGCAATGCAAGGCTCCACCTAGTGACTATTCGGGACTTAAACCGAGGCCGCTTCTATGCAAATTACCGATGCTTCAGCGCTTCTATAGCGCCTTATTTAACGATTCTGCGGGCCATCTAAATGTATCTCATCATTTCTATGTTGAAGCCATTTCACTACAATATTGAAGGTTTTTAAAGGTACTTGCGATCCGAATCCTTGTCTCAACGGAGGCTCGTGCTCCATAACGGGTGGTGTATGGGTCTGCAGCTGCCTCCCTGGATATTCAGGACAGCAGTGCCAAAACAGTGAGTTTATCTTGAGAAATTTGATGGCGTATTTCTTAGACATGCTGCACAAAACGCCGTAGTCTCACTTTTTGAACGATCAATTGTCGCAGCTTTCGTTCTGTTAGTAATATTGATGGTATTATTTGGATAGGCGTCTGTGATTCGAATCCTTGCCTCAACGGAGGCTCGTGCTCCGTAACGGGCGGCGGTGGATGGGCCTGCAACTGTTTCCCTGAATGGACAGGATCGCAGTGCCAAACGCGTGAGTTTATATTATGAAAAATGATGACATATTTCATAATACTTTGATTCTATACGCCTCAATCAACATCTAGTCATATGCTATTGTATAGAGCTGTGTTGTGCTGTGCACGGGTCTTATTGTTCTGACATTATGGTCAATTTTCACGAGTTTTGAATTAAGCATCATTTACAGTATTAATTTTAATGTATGCCTGTTAACTAACTAATTATATAGTTGTACATACAGAAGTAGAAAGATCTACGAAATTTTAGCCACTTCTCGCAAGCCTTCGCTATTATTCAGTGTATAGAAATGGAAGTGTTTTCAAAAAAATGATCATCAAAAATTTAACCTTTGGCTAGCTGAGAGAATGCATCGCTATCAAAATACCTAAAAAATCTCCGTTGATAGTAATTAATCTTCTATTAGCACTCCATAGCCCTATTTGATGCATCAGAAAATTATAAAGTAAGTAAGTAAGTAAGTAAAGTCTCCTGAATTTCTACAGCACTTTCGGAGCATGTACTGTAGAGGCGGCTTATT
This sequence comes from Metaphire vulgaris, assembly GCA_018105865.1. Lineage (NCBI taxonomy): Eukaryota > Metazoa > Annelida > Clitellata > Crassiclitellata > Megascolecidae > Metaphire > Metaphire vulgaris. The sequence goes on from CM030858.1 coordinate 5,069,622, forward strand.
CATAAGCTCTTAATCTACCGTTGACACAGCTATGGCCGCTGCTTAGTGGTCAGCCGGGCAAGGTCAATTCCTGATATCACAGTCAGAGCGGGAGTAGGGACGCAGCAAGGCAGGCTATGAGGAAAGAAACTGAAAAATACGTGATTTAATTATAGATATGATAGTACAAAGAAGTCATCACTGCATAAAAGACTAAAAGTCGTCCTTAAATTTAAAACTGTATCAGTTTCATAATGTAGCCAAGGTCGCCTATACAGCAGGTCATTGCATTTGAAAAGATGTACAATTGTAAACACTAAGGAAAGTCCAGTTCTACCGACTCATTCAGCAATCACGAGCTCAGGATATAAAGTGACTAGTGCCAGCCGGTGTTAATATGGAACTTATGTGTTAATAAATATCCTATAAAGAGTCACCGTCTGCAATGATAATCGTTGAATTACTGTTTGAAACGGTAACAGAGCGAGCAGCATCGATAATGATAGGGACGAGAGGAAATTGCACTACTATACTACCAACTCCTTGCTTTGCCAATAGTAGGCCAACGCAGTGAGCATTTGCTGGTCAGACTGAATGAGGATTTCATAAATTGCTCCCCAGCATCGACGACGAGAAAAATAGACTTTGACATTTGGGGTTTTACTATACCTCGACGAGCATAAACGCACGTAACGCTCATTTTCCCCCAATAACTTTTCCAAATCAACTTCAGCGTATCGCTTTTCAATCTATAACATTAAAATCGTTATCTGTATGTCTGTTGCCTTCGAGCGTTCTGATTGGTTGGCTGTGTGAGCGTTCTGATTGGTTGCGTTCGAGCGTTCTGATTGTTTGGCTGTGTGAGCGTTCTGATTGGTTGGCTGTGTGAGCGTTCTGATTGGTTACCTTCAAGCGTTCTGATTGGTTGGCTGAGTGAGCGTTCTGATTGGTCGTTCTGGAATTGGAATTGGATTGGTCGTTGCCTCGAGCGAAGCGACGCGAAGCGACGCGAAGCGACGCGAAGCGACGCGAAGCGACGCGAAGCGACGCGAAGCGACGCGAAGCGACGCGAAGCGACGCGAAGCGACGCGAAGCGACGCGAAGCGACGCGAAGCGACGCGAAGCGACGCGAAGCGACGCGAAGCGACGCGAAGCGACGCGAAGCGACGCGAAGCGACGCGAAGCGACGCGAAGCGACGCGAAGCGACGCGAAGCGACGCGAAGCGACGCGAAGCGAAGCTCGCAGCGAGCGAAGCGAGCCTCATGCGAGCGAAGCGAGCCTCATGCGAGCGAAGCTCGCGCGAGCGAAGCGAGCCTTCGAGTTCTAGTAAAAAATTAAAAGTCTTTGTCCGTTTTCTTGTCCACCAGCCACAAAGACATTAATCAATTGAGCCACTTTCCAGTAGGTTATGGGAGGTTATGGAACGTATTAAAGAAATTACTATATGCTGTATATTTAAGCTGTCGGTCCTTGCATTCCTAATCCATGCTTGAACGGTGGCATATGCAGTGATAACGGAGGCGTTGCAGCTTGCTCGTGCCAATCTTCATATACTGGATCACTTTGCGAATCAAGTGAGTGGGCATACGCATCTGATTTCAGTTGACAGTTATAATTGTAATCTTAGTGTTGCTACTTCAATTCTTTGATTAGAAATTCAGTTCGAATGCTATTTGAAACTGTTCGCTGAAATGCAAAATCCAATTGAACCAGTGACGTAAACAGAACTAACAAAATCCGTGTCCCAGCGCTGTTGAGACAAGCGGGAAGTTAATATGCGTGCTCCGTGTGTTTGAATCGGTAACAGTGTTATTGTAAGTGTTCAATCCGTCAACCTGACCTCTATCGATGTCCGTAGCACAGTTGACACCCGCATGGGCGTCGGCAGCACTTTTTCCAGGGGTGCCACATTTTATTTACCTGAAAGCATTACCGAGATCTGTTTTAATGATTACTAATTATTTAGCGTAAATATAGAAGTTTACCGAACTCTGTGTCAAATTATTTTTTACATTTGTGTTACATTGTCATTAAGATTAAATATTATTTTATTAATAATAATTTTTCTATATTTTTTACTTTTTTTATAAATTTATAATTTTCAGGGGTGAAGTTGTACCCCCAGTGGCGCAGCCATGGGGTTGTTTGGGGTTGTTCAAACAACCCCATTAAAATATGACCAACACAATTGATGTAAATCCGTTGACATTTTGTTGAAGAAGGGGTGTAGTGGGGGTCGGCCCCGGCCCCGGCTGGTGTTTAGTTGCATAAGTTGCATATAGCCTCCAGTTAACAACCCCACTTTGCATAAGCTGGCAAAGCCACTGGCACCTCCTCTCGATGCCCATGGATACCCTTATTCATATGCGTTTAAGCTACATAGCATATGTCTAGCAATGTTAATGTACACTTGAACAGCTGGAATCACGCTTATCATGCTTATCAAAGTCAATTTCGATCTGTACTCACGTCCACTGAACTTCTGTGTCAGTTAGCTCTTCAAAGAAAATACGTTTGACGATGTCATCACTCGTGCTCTGCACCAACCCCTAGGTCAGAGGTGGGCAATCTTCGGCCCCGCGGCATGCAGCCAGCCACCGGATTCCATTCGGTCCGCGTGATCATTTACTAATATGCATATGACTGACAGGAAGGGAGATAATTAAAAATTATTGTATGGAGACATTACACTTTTATAATCGCACCTTTAGTAAAAAAAAGTAAAAAAGTAAAGTTCTTCCTGCGCACTCAAGGCTAACCTCAAGGCTCATAGGGCGGCGCTGATCTCCGTTGCCAAGGCCCTCAGCCAGGCGACTGGTGCAAGTTACATGATACGGGGCCAGTGTTCTCGTGCAACGAGCCTGTTTACTCCGCGGATTAATCCGCTACTCATTTGCCATCGCCATCTGGCGAAATAATGCTGAGTCGACCTTAGGGCTCCTGCGGGAGTTGAACCCGCGACCTTCAGCTCCATCGTCCAACGTTGTTACCGGTATCAGGACGTTTCATCTCAGGACGATTTATCTCAGGACGATTCATCGCGAACGATTCATCTCAAGGACTATTCAGCTCAGGACGTTTCATCAGGAGGACTATTCATCTCAGGACGTTTCACCTCAGGACGTTTCATCTCGAATAAAGTTATAAAGGTTAGGGTTAGGGTTAGTGTAAGGGTTAGGGTTAAGGTAAGGGTTAGGGTAAGGGTTAGGATAAAGTTATAAGGGTTAGAGTTAGGGTCATTGTAAGGGTTAGGGTTAGGGTTAGGTTAAGGGTTATCCGAGATGAAACGTCCTGAGATGAAACGTCCTGAGATGAATAGTCCTTGAGATGAACCGTCCGTAATGAATCGTCCTGAGATGAATCGTCCGAGATGAAACGTCCTGAATTCGTTGTTACCACTCTGCTAACTTCCCGCCTTTTCTCGCATCTTTAACTCCTCCCAAAGTGAAAAAGGGCATCGCAGTTATTGCGTCGTGTTATGACATTTCAATAATGGGTTCCGATCCCGAAAAAGTACTTAAAATTCTTCTTTTTTCTCACTTGAAATATAAACATTTTGGTTTCTTGTATGTGCGGCCCGCGCAATGCAAGTATCATTAGGTTTCATGAGTCCCTTTAAGGAGAAAGTCTGCCTGCCTCTGCCATCGGTGAAATGTTTGACTTCAGTCTCTTGGATGATATGCTACTTCTTTGGCTAGTTGTTAGGCGGTGACTAACATTGCTAAATATGTTATGCGTCACATTATTTATTCCTTTGTGACGATCAGCTGCGAGAAGTGCCTCACGTGAATAGTTTTCTTCGTCAAGAAATCACAGGAGATTCGTCTTCGCCTTTGTCCCCCACGGTCGGTTCGTATTGACCATCGTCCATAAAATCCGTGGTTTGATTACGATAGCTGGGAAACGAGTTCGTCGCTAGCTGTGCAGCGTGATAGGAGCGGTATAAGTTGCTCCGCTGATTGGCTGGAAGAACAACCTATCCTGGTAGACATCAATAATATCGCGGACAAAATATCGCGCTTCAAAATATTGCGATCATAAAATCGCGATTTCCATGGCCCATGCTCTTTAAAATGAGATAAGGGCCTATTTTGGTGGTTAGAAGTGGGCCTACTATCTGAAAACAGGCGAAAAATACCTATTTTGCGTCTTTTGAATAATAAAACGACATTAAGTTTTCGCGATATTTTGAAGCGCGATATTTTGACACGATATTATTGACGTAAACCACCTGTCCTAGATCCTCGTTTACCTATTTGACGAACTTGACATCGAACTCTTACGTCATCGGAGCAACTGTCGTCTGCCCGTCCCACGTCCTACTATGCATAATAAAATCAAAAAAGACAAAGACAATTACATCACTGTATTAATAATTAAATTTATGCAACCTTGTGCCTAGTCACTACTCTCTGTGGTCCCATTACAATATTGTCTACGTCGTCGTCCAGGCTATTATACAGTTGTCTACCAAGCACTGTTTTTTGGAACAAAAGTTGGCGACTTCGAAAAAGCCCTCTTGTGACCTGCTTGTACTGCGCATCGGTAACCCGTTCAATCTATCAATGCCAAGACACGCAATCACGTGCTAGCAACCGGAAGCATACCGAAACCGGAAGCTGTGATTTATACAGTCAACGTATCTCTTTAGGCTTGTTGACTAATGCATGGCCATCAAAGCTCCGTATCAATCTAAGATTTGTCTTGAGATTTTAAAACGACAGTGATTCACATATATTCAATGTTAAAATGACTACGAAACGTTACCACGCGTGTGTTTGTGCATTTTGGATAATATTCGAAGTGGACTTCAGTCAATCAACAACAGTTCTAGTCATTCAGCTTAGAGGCTGTCCATTAATTGCGTCAGCAAAATAGGGGAGGGGTTTGAAAAAGTTTGACAGTTGTTGACAGTGGAGGGGTTCAAGAAGAGTTGACGTTAACAATTTCATTTTTACATAGGAAATTGCATGGATTTTTTCAATTTATTGCAAATAAAAAAGCCTGACATGCAAAAAAGGTAATCACCTCCTCATTTTAACACTTGATGAGCAAAAAAGAGGGGTAGAAAAAAGGTGGAAAAGGTCTCATCACCACAAAGAATAATAACCTTCCAAACTTGTCAGAGGTACCGTCACTGATCTTACGAGGGAAAGTTTTTGACATAATTATAGGGGGATCGTGAAAGTTGACAGTTGTTGACAAGGGGAGGGTCAAAAATTGCCCAAAAATTGTTGACGCAATTAATGGACAGTCCCTTACATGTTTTGAACTGAAATTTTTATTTATTATGGATTATACGTCATAACACTGGTCTACATTTTAAAAAAAATTTCTGCTGACCTAAGTATTTTTGCTGATTTTACCCAATTGAGAGGTGCTGATTCTAGATTTGAAGTCAAAAATTATGCAATACGTCAAATTTTTTCACAAATGAGGAATGCTTTATTAAAGGTGTTAAAGTCAGACATAAGAGAAAATAGAAAATTCTGAAGAACCGATAACACATAATATTTTTTATTCAGCCAAAAAATGAGTCTGTCGTCTAACCAAGAGAACAATAAGAGTGTGGCGAAACCAGGTTATGACTTCACCAGATGACCTCACCTGGCTTCGTGCACAGTGTTTATCAATTATCTGTTTATTATTAGCTCTCTAGGCTCGTGGCGCTCGACTTAGGCTTTTTGGATCTAGGGTTTATCAGTTCTCAGTTCTCAGTCCTTTCTTCCCTCGTTCCTGCTCTCAGATATCTCGTATCTCCTCTTACTGATGCCTTCCTTCCTTCTCCAGCCTTTCAGGCACTGGCTATACTGATGTTCAGTACTGAGGTATTACCAGCCTACAGCTCTTGCTGTTGACCTCTACTCTTTCACGGTTGGTACCGTCTCCTTGCTTCGACTGATACAACTGGTACCTCTCCTTTCGTCAGCCGGTACCGCTGCTCTGACTATCCTCTACCTGGGTACCGCTCTCCAAGCTAGCGCCTCTTCCCCTTCTCTCGCAGATACCACAGCCGGTACCGCCTCTCCTTTACCTCAGGGGCAGGTACCGCTTGGTACCTCCTAACCTCAATGGCAGGTACCACCTGGCACCTTCTACTCTCACAGCGGTTACTATACTACCTGTCGCCGCTCCTGGCTTCTGCCGTCGTCGGTACCGCTTGGCACCGGGATCCTGTATCTAACGTCGTCGGTACTGCTCGGTACCGGAAGCCTGCCTTCCGCCTTCGTCGGTGCCGCCTGGTACCGGGATCCTTTCTTCCCTTCCTCCTTCGGTACCACCTGGTATCGGGATCTCAAAGGGAATCTTACCTTCTATCCCTTTCCACAACAAACGCCGCCTCGGCTATCGGCCACGATCTGAGATAGGATCGCTATTTATACTGTTTCGGACTGGTTGGATAGGCTCTCAGTCATCTACTACCACCTCTCTCATAAGGCTGAGCCTCATCCATCGTACACTGCTTTAATGCCTTACTTCACGCTCGGGCCACCCACTAGCCTCACATCATACTATCAGACTCTAGGCTACCTCAGCATCAATATTCATGCGTTTCTCGCTACCTATCTATTGTCTGGCTACTTATTAATTATTAATGCGCTTTTATGGTCCTAGATTTAATTGTACTTAAATATTATATGATTTCTCCACAAGAGCAATAGCTAGTTACTTAAATTTAAGAATTGAGAAAGGAATCTTCTCATTTTGGATGCTCCGGTATAGTTATGGTCACACTTGTCTGCCATAATGTTTGAGTTCCATCTGCCTTGATATCTACGTTCCATGGCCTTGATGTCTTGATGGAATCGTTCTCCTTGTTCTTCACTCATAGCTTCAAAATTTGAAGTTCAGGTAGCTATGAAGGAAATGCAACTTGACACTCATGTTTGCTCTCAGTCTTCGAAAAGCAATATTCGAATTTTGAACTGAAAGGTCATAATTCTCGACTCTTAAGTTGCCAAGTAAGTCAGTAATCAGGTCGTAAAAAGCATCTTGTCTACAACTATAACATCCCATTGATTCAACAAGTCCTTTGATGTTGATGCAGTATACAAACTCCTCATCCATATGGAAATATTTCAAAAGATCATTCTCTCTGCCATGATACATAAGCGTGGTTCCTGGAGCCAACACTGAACAGGTTCTTTTCCTTCAGTCTTGAACTCAGTAACTCTGCTGACGACTTCGGCAGATCTAGATCTCGTACAAGCCTACAAGGTCATTCAACTCAGCTTGGTTGAATGTTTGGTGCATTCCAGTGTCAACTTCTGAGGCCACAAAATCTTCACCATCTGTGTCTGTTGACTGACAAAATTCATCGTCGTCAGAAACTCCCAAAGTAGTGCAAATAGGTACATGAACTTCGTCACAGTGAGCAACCGGTCTCAGAGCAGAGGGGAGATTTGGGTACTGGATGGAAGATTTTGTCTTTGTGGACATGCCTGAAATATTTACCAGGCAGAAGTAGCAGTCATCAACATGCATGGTTTCGAGGCTCTCGCCACACCATTGGGACTCCAAAGCTAAGACTTTTTCTCTGAGCTTTAGTCACATTATGAACTGTCTGAGGCTTTCAACACATGTCCTGCACACTTTATGTGGTGCCAAAGGTTTTCCTGGTCACCCAATTTAACTGCGAAATATGCATTATAAGCTTTAAGCACAAATTCAGACACATCTCTCCTTTGTTTAGGTGTTGTAAAACAACCACAAATGTAGCAAAATTTGTCAGGATCATTCCTGCGCCGTCCACGAAGTGTTCGAGTGCTGGGTGACATATTCCACCGAAAGCTAGTTAGAAGAGTTAAATTTGCTGCGACTTGTAAGCGTCATGAACGACTGAATGCTGCCGTCGGTTTCACGCTGCTTATATAGGCCTATATCCATAAAATGCTGACGTCTGCAGTTTAAAACTGCCTATTAAACTCTTGTGTTATTAAATAGTCATGCCTACTGCATATTAAGCATATCTTTTTGCACATCCTTATCTTTTTGCATATTCAATATAGCTAAAGAATTATAATACATAATGCTAAGTTATTACTGTAAACAGTAAATCAGTAAACAGCGTTTTACGGAACAACTGGACGTGATAGGAGAAAATGGGGGTGATTTTTGGATTCAGCGCACCAAAATACATAACGATCACATGTTGTCTTCAAATCAGCAAAATTGACGTAGACCAGTGTTATGTATTATGGATTACGGCTATGGATCAAATGCCTGGAGGAAATCTGTTTTCGAGTTATATGAACTCTTGCAGGCATGATGTCACACAAAACGTAATTTAGTAAAATAATAATTATTTCCTATTTGTAGTAAATTATCAGGAAGAGTGCGGTTCCGGTCTCTATAAGGCCATTTACTCTGCAGTGAATGGATTTACCATATTTTGCTACTTTACCGCCTCAGCAAACTCACCGGATCGTCTCAAGACGTGCAAAGAAACACTAATGCAGCTTCCGATATGGAACGACGCTACCGGTCTACTGAATGGCGGTGGTAACTTCGGCTGCTATATCAGTCCCAATGAATTTTATGAACCTGATGACAGTGGTGCTACTTGCTTCAACGACTACCAGCACGACATTAGTCTCGGTGCCGAAACAAGTTATGTATACATGATGGTCTGCATTCGCTATCCGTACGAAGGCATTGATGCTTCAGCAGCAAAGGGCAAAGTTTGAGCATTGTCTCGACAAAAGGGAAACCATGAACACCCGAGTATTCTTTGTTAAACAAAGTCTACCGCTATCCGATATTAACGTACTTTCATTTATTCTAGAATTAAAAGCGAATACTAATGAAGAAATAATAACTAAATAATAAACTAACTAATAAAATTACTGACAGCTGTATTGTATTTGTGATTTCATAGCTTCGACTTGATTAATCGTGAAATAAGTTGAAGCTAGCTTGTTAAACCTGCCAAATTTGCAATGCAATACAGGTAAAACTGTAAATCTTATGTGAATATTCTGTTGCTAAACCGAATCAATTTTAATTCGTCTTTGTGGATATGCGTTATTGATGATAAAGTCGTTGTCTTTAAAATCCATGTGAACTTTTTAAAAGTTTAATAATGTACGAGTGACTTACTAAGAAACAAATTCGATCACTCACTAATCTTTTGACAATCCTTTTGATAGCGGATTTTGAAGTATTCTGTGATTTATTTTGAATTCTAAAAATCAAATTGTTTGCAAAGTTATTCTCTATGAGTCTATTACAAGGTGAAGCACTCTGAATACAACTTAACAGTTAAGTGTTTTAATAGTTAGCAGCAGCGATCTGCTTTTAGGTGACAGAATACAATGTCCGCCAATAGCAAAGCATGGGTTCGAGTTAGGGTTGCCAACCGTCCTTTATTTCAAAGGACAGTCCTTTAATGCACCTATGAGTCCTTGTCCTTTATTGCTTTAATAAAGGACCATGGTTTTTGCCCTTTATTTCAAAAATCAAGTCATGAAATCACACATTTCAATTGAAAATTACTTTTTCCCTTTCCCTTTCCCTTTTTTTGCTTGTCACCATCACCACACTTCAGAAGGGAGATGACCTTTTTGTGCTTGTCACCACACTTCAGAAGGATTTAACCCTTTTTTCCGCACCGGGTGACACCAAGCTTTTCCGCACCGGGTGTCCTTTATTGCAATTTGGCAAAGTTGGCAACCATACTTCGAGTAGGTCATCTGTGTTATTCTCTATTACTGTACAAGGTGAAGCACTCTGTGTTGAGTGTCATATAGATTCAAGGCCGAAACTGAAGTGTCACATCGCATTGATGTTATCATGTTAATCGATTAGCGATAACGACTCGCCAAAGTCACCACAATGTGGAACATGTGTGTATCGCCCAACTCATGTGTGTAAGTTGCCAATCCAAAATGTTTCATCTCTGAAGTCAAGTAGTCAGATAAAGTCAATGAGACGACGACGTGTTAGAGCAAGCGAACTCATAAACTTGTAATCATATTGCCCGAACGGAAGGATTTACTTCCAATGAAAGCGACGTTGGAGACCTTTGGCCTGGATACTTACTTTTAGACCTGATTGAACCCTGTCTGATCGCCATCAGTGGCGTAGCTAGGTTCTGGAGTATGGAAACGGAGCAGGTCTTCTGCAGACAGAAATTTCTAGTCCCTACTAGGGGGTCGTCCATAAATTACGTAACGATATTTTGGCACTTTTTTGAACCCCCTCGTAACGCGACGTGACAAAAAGTCGGACCCCATAAAATATGACGTAACACCGGGCCGACCCCATTCGTCTCCCAAAAAGTCGAAAAGTCTTGACAAGCAAAAAAGTCATCATCTTAAAAATTCTGCATTGCGTTACGTCACATTCCACCGACCCCCCTCGTCACACTTCGTAACAAATGTCCGGACCCCCCTAAGCGCGTTACGCAATTTATGGACGACCCCTAGGAGGCTTGAGGGAGCGTGGTGAAGTCACTGAAGTGACGCCCAATTGTCTAACACGCGAAGAGAGGAAGAGAAAGGAGGAATTAGTCGTTCATAGAGTTAGATCGGAGCCTTGCTAATCAGAGATTTTGAAATTTAAATTCAATGCCGTCAGAAATAGGTACGCAGCAAAGAGCGGAGTGCAAACAAATACGAGAAAACTGACATAAGCTGATTTTTGGTGCCACTAATGATCAGCCACGCTTGATTTTCCTGTTATTTCTGACGTACTCATATAAACATAAAACAAAGGGCAAACGTTCCTATATAGGTCTAATAAGACTAATATTACTATATATCTCTAATATTACTATATATGTCTAATATTATTATATAGGTCTAATATTACTATATATAGGTCTAACGATAGGACTATGTGTGATCTAGTCACATTGGTGCCTGACACCGTTTCCGCCATGGCTTCTGAATTCAGAAAAACAATCGCCAAGAAGATTGATGACTGAATAGCGAGAAAACTTCTCAAAGATAAATTTTGACTGTGGTAATTATTGCTGACGATGACTACGACGACGGACGACACAAGTGACGACGACGCGACTATGATGATGATGATGATGATGATGATGATGATGATGATGATGATGATGATGATGATGATGATGATGATGATGATGATGAAGGCAAAATCAACATCGACAATTGCTAGAATGAATACGACGGTGGCGAGGACGATGACAACGAGTAAGACGACGACGACGACGACGATTAAGACGATGACGACGACGACGATGATGATGATGATGATGATGAATTAATATCCTTCTTGACCGATGCATCGAATTTTCTCGATTAATTATTTAATCAAGATAGTTCTTTAGATAAGAAGTGCCTCTAAGTGCTACAATTTGTCTGCTAATGACATTGCTATTTTGGTCAAGAATGTCGTTTATTAAAGTTGCTCATCTATGAAAGCTGTCAGCCTTCAGTCCTTCACCTTGGCTAGAGTTGGACAAAGTGTTAGTCTAATGCGTCGTTGATCTTAACGGGTCGACAGGGCTGAATCAAAGACTACTAAATGCAATCATTTAGGTGTCCATGGCTGAATCTAGTGTCTGTTCCGTTCGCTAGTATTGGCATTGAAAACAATTCGCAAATTGCAGTTAATGCTAATATACGTTTTGAAAATGGAAACGACAGACCAAGAACAGGGGCAAAGACTTCGCCACAAACGAAGCAGATTGGTGATCAATGAATGGCGCGGATAAAATTAAATTTGTCGAATTAGCATGCACTACATTCACCATACCTGTTTAAATGCTAAGTAGTAATGGATTCGAGAGGACCTATTCTTCAGCTTAGCCAGAGGGAGGCGTGGGGAGCTAGCCCCCGTAAAAGAGCTGGGACCAGTCGTGGGTTTTGCGCAAAACCGATAAGAAATTTTTAGGGGTAGGATGATTGTCGGCAGAATCCATGTACTTGATTATAATAAAGCTCCGTTGCTGAGAGACAATCTACACTGGCTACGGATTCCGGAGAGGATTGTCTTCAAACGGCGTCGAATAACATTTCGCGTCTTACGCGACCCCAGCTCGTGTCCAAGATATTTATCCTAGCTGATTCGGAGGTCGTTAGCGTCAGCGTCAGACCGCCGTCTTCAACTTCGTTCAAACAGTCGACTGGTGCTGCACAGTGTAGGGCCTACAACTGTACATCCCACCGCCTTCGAAGACTGCAGAATTTGGAGAGCGTTCTGTCTCCAGAGGCAACTCTCTTCTCTGGAACTCGTTGCCAGCTGGAGTGACTTCTAGCAGACCTACTTCCTTCTCGAAACTCTTTAGCAGAATTCTTTGTTGTCCTGCGACGTCGGCTCCAGTTGAACAAGTGTTTTCGTATAGTGGTCTCATAATTAGACCTCATCGTGCGCGCATGACTGATCAGCTGCTGGAAACACTTGTTTATTTGAAATGCAACATTGCTGTTGATTAGATTGTGTTTTGCAACATTCTTTTTTTTTGCTTTTCTAATTTTGTGATTCGAATTGAAATTGTCTTTGTTTTTTTCTTTTCTGACTTTTTGTCTGACAAAGGTCGGTCCTTGTCCTTGATACTTGTTCTCAGAGGTCAGTCCTTGTGGCCCTTTTGCTTAGGGACATGTCCTCGTCATAGGAGGGTCGGTCCTCGTCCTTATCCTTGTTCTTGGGGGTCGGTCCTTATTTTTATTTTCGTCCTTGGGCTCGGTCTTTGTTAACATCAATGGCCAACATTCTATCCTCATAATTGTTCTATGTCAGCTCATTAGTGGCAATAGCTAGTCAGAAAATTTCCAGGCCTTTTTGTCCGATGTCAGTTTTCTTCCTTCTGTAATTGTCAGTTGTTTTTCTTTCAGATCTTCCTTTATGTTGTCTACCCATTTTTTCTGGGACTGCCTCTTCCATGTTCGTATTTGATCCTAGTGAAACATTGGTGGTTTGAACCGAATTTGTCGTTGTCACAGTTGTTTGGAACATATCTGTCACTATCGTCTCCCTCGCACAAGTGAATTCCATGTCCCGTTTGATAATTTATTAATATTTAAATATAATAAGCAACAAAGTGACAAGCAATTCAACTTGCGATCGCGCAGCTGGATGTTAACTGTCAGTGTTCTTCTGGTGCACCACAGTCGCGAGTCGCAAGCCGAAAGTAAGTAAGTAAAATCTCGTGGATTTCTATAGCGCCTTGGTAAGCAGCACAGCAGTAGCTGCTTATTCTTAGGCGCTCAGCCTCTCTTAAAATAGCCATAGGAAAGGTAAGAGATCAGCCAGGCAATAGTCAACTTCCGAAGGGCAATGAGGCTAGGTATGCGTTACAAGGTATGCGTTACAGTCGCTTTTATAGTCAAGCTAAGAGCTCAAAGCAATGCTGGTGAAATATCTACATAGAATCCGCGTGCAGATCGATAGGCCTTATGTCTGTTCTTCCAAGAGTATGAGGCTCAGTTCTGTAGCAAGTCAGAACCCACGAATTCCGACTTAGACAGGGGAACCCCTCGGCTAAACCACAGCGTAGCTGCCTACACGAAATTGTTGCTCCGAGTCCTTCTAATCTTACACCAGTTTCCTCTTCCTCCAGTTTAGCAACATTAAATTTTATTGTGCTTTTTGTTTCTTGTAGTTACCTTGGTCGCATTTAGATTTTTGACATAATCCTCTGCCTCATGGACCTCTACTTATTTGGTTTCTACGCTACCTTAAAGAAGGTGTACTAAGCCTCTACATTCTACAATCTATCGGTTTATGACTCAATGACGCCTGGCGACACCTATTGAATATCTTATACTTAAACTTCACTTTTTACATATTTCTCATGCAGTTATTAATACTAAGGGTCCTCGTCTATTATTATTATTATTATTATTATTATTATTATTATTATTATTATTATTATTATTATTATTATTATTATTATTATTATTATTATTATTATTATTATTATTATTATTATTATTATTATTATATTATTATTATTATTATATTCATTTTATCAACTGTATCCTAATTCATAAACAGCTTCTAAAAATCAGTTCATAATTAGCAAAGCTGTCCAGGTTTATACGTTATACTCCAGGCTTATAGGCTTGTCCAGATACGGTATATATACACATTGACCTAAATGTATACCATATATACAGTATATATATACCCAGGGGCGTAAACCTGGCGTCAACATTGGGGGGGATAGAATAATTTTTAAAAAGTTGACCCCAGAAATATAAATACCCCCCATTTTGGGGGGATATTGCATATTATGGTGGGGACTTAAAATCGCCCATGAAATACGTCTTGACAAGCCAAAAAGAAGGTCATCCTGATATTTTTATATTTTTCCCTCTCCAAACACCCTGACAAGCAAAAAAAGGTCATCCAAAATGAGAGAATGTGGATTTGGCGTAATTCTGGCATCAACATCATGGGGTAGGATAAAAAATTTTTACCATATAGCCCAAAACATTGGGGGGGGGTAATTGATACTCTGTCCCCCGCCAACTAATTATTCGGGGGACCGTCCCCCGCCGTCCCCCCGTGTTTTGCGCCCATATATATATACCATATACCTGATTAGGCGCCAGCTACTACCGTACTTGATCTCGAAAGCGCTACAGAAATTTACTATATTTTACTTACTTATACTAATATTTACTTATACTAATATGATAACGTGATTTCAAGTGGTTTAGGAGGCTAATTTAGCCTGTGTGAAAACCACTATAATAACTCTACAATAACTTAGTCTTCCTGATAACTTTTGAATCCGTTTGTTGTTTCAACTGTTACTGCCTCTTCGTCTAGACTGCTCCATTTGTCCACAACTTTCGCACTAAAAAATTTCCTTCTTGGTTTCACCCTCTAAATGAGCAATTTACACTTGTGGCCTATTGAGCTGTTATGGTGTGCTAATATAGGCCTAAAGACAATGTCGTATGGTACATCTACTTTTCCAGGCAGCGAAGATCTAATACGCTCTTACGTCGACGTGGAAGCAATACCGAATACCGGTGACGATATTGCGATATTTAGACGCTCAATTCCGACAAACGGAACTTAATTTCAATAATACCGACCGATACCTACATAAACTACCGATACCAACCCACCACTAATAATTAGATAACTGACACTTGATTATTTCGGAAATTCATTAAACATAAGCATGGCGTGGGGATATAAACTGATATACTGTATGTGTGCAATATTTTCGAATGTCTTGCATTTTAAATCGCCCAGCATAGATCTTAAATTTTAATTTTCGATTTAGACCCATACGTCGTTCAGGATTCCTACTTAACAATAATTCTTAAGAATGTGCTGTTTTAGAAGATATGAAGAGAGATTTCGAAATTCCATTATATTAGGTCTCCATAATGAGACTCCTGGGAGCTCTGCTCAATATAGCATTTCTATGGAACATGCGACATAAAACTTACAGCAAGTCGTCAACATTTTGCGTCTTAATGACCTCAGTGTGTGGTGATAAGTTATCTGTTATAAGCAGATAAGCTTCGAGAACTTTCGTGCAAGGGGAATCGGAAGGGCAAAAGCCATCGCGTGTTGTTTATAGGCCGACACTGTGAGCAAATAAAAAAACAACCACTGTATATTTGTTCATAACTTTGGCAAAATGTGAACCGATTTTCAACATGATTTTATTATTTGGCTCAGAAATAAAGTAACGACAAGCTCTTATATAGGCATATAATGTATATTATTTACTACACATTTAATGTGTAGCCCCCTTAGGGGCTGTCCATTAATTACGTCAACAATTTAGGAGATGGGGTTTGAAAAAGTTTGACAGTTGTTGACAGGGGGAGGGGGTCAAGAGAAGTTGACTTCAACAATTCACTTTTTACAAATAATCAAAAAATAGAAAATTTCATGGAATACTACTTATTGCAATGGAAAAAAACATGGCAAAAAAGGTCATCACCACCACATTTTGACACTCGATGAGCAAAAGGGGGAAAATGGTCATCACCGCAAAATAATAACCTTGTTATTGGGACCTGTCATTGATCTTGGGGGTCAAAAGTTTTTGACATAATTATAGGGGTAACTCACCGTAACTGAAAGTTGACAGTTGTTTATTTATTTATTTATTTATTAACAATTTATATAGCGCAGTAGACAAGGCTAAGGCCTACAACAAAAGTGCTTAACACAATAACACAGTTCATATCCAATATTAAATAAATGTGTCTTCAAATTTCTAATGAAAAGTCCAGCTGAGACTGCTCCAGTCACATTGTCTGGAAGAGAGTTCCACAGGGCGGGATTCCCCCGCGCGAATGATCTTTCCCCAAACTTAGAGGTCTTGGACGACGGAGGAACCAACAACTGCACTCTCCGACTGGACCTAAGAACCGATCTCCTCTCGATCACAGTCGATCTCCGTACAAGTACAGTTAGATAATTAGGACAGAATGGATCGTGTAAAGCCCGAAACGTAAGCCAACAGCGCTTGTAGACAATGCGCTGTGGCACACGGAGCCAGTGGAGTCGATCTCTAAGGAGAGGAGTGACGTTGACAAGGGGGAGGGGTTCAAAAATTGTCCAAAAATTGTTGACATAATTAATGGACAGCCCCTTACCTAAAAAACTGAAATCAGCGGGAAAGTAGCGAAAACTGTCGTGCAAAACACATATAATGTTCTTGATTGTTCATAAAATGTTCTGAATTTAATAAATGAATTAAAGCAAAGTTATAACAAGTCAAAACTTAGAGCAAATGTTCGAAGTGTCCTCCTCTTACGCGAACACATTTGCAAGCAGACGTTAGCGCCATTCATCATTAGCATAATCTTTGACGCTTTGTCCCAATTCGTTCCAAATGGCGATCAGTCGCTCCTTCAGTTCATTGACTTTGCAAACTTTGGTTAGGTAGACACGCTGCTGCATCCCAAACTTTGTAATCCACGAGGTTCACGTTTAGATTGTTTGTGGGCCACAGTTCTGGTGGAATGAATGCAGGTATGTTCTACTGTAACAGACCGACTGTTTGGCGCTTTGACTTGTTATAACTGTGCTTTAATTCATATATATTAGCTGTTTACCCGTCAAAATTGACGGAGAAGATTGGTTGTTTTACTACCCGATTTTTGCAAATGTTCTTGCATTTTGCGCAATGAATTGTCCTTAACTCGTTGCCTTTCCTTCAACCGAGTTAACGCCCATTCACAACTGAGTCGACTGGGGACGCTTTGTACAGAAGTAAAAAAGTGTTGACAAATATGTTGTCAACTATTTTTCGAAAACTGTGGCAAGATAGCATGAATTCTGCGAAAAGAGATACGTTTTTATTTGAAATATTATTTAAACCATTTACGGGTTCTAAGGAGAAACGTGGGACATATCAAGGAGGGAGGATGAGAGGAAGAAAGGCGTTGTGCTGGTTTTCGGAGCGAGGGGGTTGTGAGGGTTTGGGAACGGGGGTTGGGTTTGGTGGGTGTGGGGGTGGGGCGGGGATGGGTTGGGCCGGGGTGAGGGGTGTGATAGGGTTGTGGGGTTGGACGTGGGGGAAGGGCACAGCGTGCAGGCAATCAGGACCCTTTGTCAAGTTCCGCCGATTATAACGTTCGGTTGCCTATGGCAACGACGAACGACATCGTCAAACATCTGCTTGTAGCGTGATTCACAAACTTAACCTAACAAACAGACTTAGGAAATTATTATTTAATATATAATTATATACGATCTTGGCTCACACATTTCTGAGTTTTTGAGTCAATAATGAAAATATTTTGAAATCGGTTCACATTTGCCTAAGTTATGAACAAATATACAGTGGCATGTATTTTATTGGCTCACAGTGTAGAAAGGATCGCGATTGTGCTGCCCGCGTTGCTTTGAAATAAACCTTTAAACTAGACGCAGATTAAGTCTTCAAGATGCGCTCTCTACTCTGCTGTCTCGCTGTTGTCTTGGTTTTCGTGGCAACTGGAAGAGCTCAAAGTGAGATCATTATTGTTATTATTGCTATTATTATTATGGCTGACAAATTAACGCGTTAACACGTTAAAATATTAATAGCGCGTTTTGTTTGATCGATAATAGAATTGCGGTATATAGAATTTCGTTACTGATAGTCCCTGTGAAGATTTTCGTAGTCGTCATCATTTGTCTCTCCCTCCTCGATGACTAGTAGACTATTATTCTAAAGATAGAGATTACTTTTGATTAGTTAGTCCTTATTAGTAGGTTATCATATGAGTAGGCTATTATTATGTTGCCTTAATCGATTGGCTGTGCTTAATACTGCTTATGCTTTACTTCAATGTTATTGGTTATGATCGTGGGATAGGCAAACTAGGCGGCTGCCTAAGGCGGCATATGTCAAGGGGCGGCAAAATGACGTCGCAAAAATATAGCGACGTCATTTTTCAGCCCCCTTTGATCTTGTGCTATTGCCGACTTAGTTAGAAGATGTTGTGACCCAGAAACTGAGAAAATTAAACTAAAAACTCCAACAGCACGCAAGCATCCTAGCAAGGTCAGACAGTGACGCATACTGCAGCTGTGGCGTAGCGTGACTTTTGGGGGCCCGGGGGGCATCTTTGCCATGGGGGCCCCAGAGTTTCGAGCTGACGAGCAAAAAACGTTATCACCTCCTTTTTCATCCTGACGAGCAAAAAAAGGTCGTCAGCACATCATTTCTAGGGTTAGGGTTAAGTTAGGGTTAACCCTAACCTAACCCTAGCTTAGACCCCTCTTCGGGCCTCCCCCCCTTCGCCCGGGGCCCGGGGCGCTGTCAACAAAGTGCCCCCCGCCCCCACGTTACGCCACTGTACTGCAGTGACGTCAGAATATCGTGGCAACGCCGAAAATTAATTCTGGCCAATCGTTGAAGACAAAATTGAACTTTGAATGTTTGACGGTTCACACAGCCATTCTCTCAATTGAAATTGAAGAATCCAGCAAAATAGATGTTGCCAATATTACTAGAGAATTTGCTGCAACCAAAGTGTCCCGTGTTGGCTAATTAAGTGATCTATCATGGAGGTTAAATCATTCATTGAACACGTTGTGAGATGTGAGTCATGTGATGTTACGAAGGAGTATTACTAATTCGCTTAGCAGCTAAAATAATACACTGTTTGTTTAGATATACAGTGTTAAATAAAATGTTGTTAATAAAGGAAATCTTTAGCCGTGTTCATGCTATGGATTATCTCATATATATATATATATATATATATATATATATATATATATATATATATATATATATATATATATGCTTTTGAGTCCTTCAGGCCAATAAGTCTCGACGCACAGATTTTCATCAGACAACTAGGTCGTCGTATTTCAGAGTCTTCCGGAGACAAAAGGGAAGGAAGCTTTCTATTTCAGCGCTTGTCCATGGCCATACAGCGCTTCAACGCAATATCGTTTCGAGGAACTTTTTCCGTGGCCGACCTCGAAGAACCTGACGAGAGTTAACACACATTAATTTTTGTCTCCGGACAATTTTTTTCTCATAAGACCTTCGGGAATGAAGTACCGAGGTTTTTTAAAATAAATAAATAAAAAAATTTAAAAAAATTAAAAATTAAAAATAAAATATATATATATATTAAATCGGGGTCAGGGCAGAGTTTAATCTGGGGCAGCGGTTCTCAACCTGTGGGTCGCGACCCCGACGGGGGTCGAATGACGATTTGACATGGGTCGCCTGAGACCATTGGAAATATGGGGTTGTCTCTTTTCTGATGCGTAAACTTGTTATTGTACAAAATTTCCCGTTGGTAGTACTAGTTTAAAAAATATAATTGTCATTCGAGGATAAGCATTGCAGACAAGAGAATCAGAATTATCTAAAACATTTTAATTGTCATGGCATTATTATTTTTAGCAGTTTACAGTACATTATGAACGAAAATAATTTTACGGTTTGGGGTCGCCACATCACGGGGAATTGAATTAAAGGGGTCGCGGCACTATAGAGGTTGAGAATCGCTGATCTAGGCCGTTTTCGGGGGATCGCCCTTTCCTCTTCGGGAATTTCAAATACCCTCGGAAATTTTGGCATACTACATCAACTAACAGCAGCCCCCTAGCTGACTTCCCCCGGCTTTCTCAGTTCCCCTGGAGTCCAGAGTCTAGATTAAACACTGGGTCAGGGGCGGTCATGGACCCGCTTGCATAGGGCGCCAGAAACTCACAAGCCGGTGTCATGCCATAAAGTGTCCGCTGCCATAAAGTGACCGGTCGGACACTTCCTTGCAGCCACAAAGTGTCCGACCCGTCGAAAGACTGTTCGGGGCAATTTATTTGCAATATAATGTCCGGGAAAAATTGAACATAAAATAGATTTGATTGATGTGATTATTTTTATATAATTACTGATCATGGTCAGTCTAGTGAGTCATGCTAAACAGAGGAATAAAAATAAATGAAAATATAAGCTTTAATACTGTATATTCCCAAAAATGGACGTAGGCAAACTGCAAAACGTTCTACTCGGTAATGTCTGTCTAAGAACATTTGCAACTTGTACAGCGGTTCAAAATGGGAGTTGGATTTGATCGCTGTGCAAGCTGACTTCTATATCCATTTAACACCATAAAGCTAACAACTAATGTGCACTAACAGTCCACTGCTTTGCCTACATTGTCTCTTTGACGTTGAAATTATTCACGTATTTTGTTAGAATAAACTTTTTGGCAACCCAGACATTTTCTAGGTACATTTTATGGCACTATAAACCGTCCGCCGGACACTTTGTGGTTGCAATTAAGTGTCCGCCCCGGACATTTTTCGGGTAGGACACTTTATGGCAGGACACCGGCCTTGGTTATGATGACATTGTGATTGACATCTTGTGTTATATTAATAAAACGGCTGGTTCTGGTGGTGGAGCACCTTCTCTACAGGGTTCTTTCATTACAACGTTAACACCATCATAGAGACGGTGCTATTATAATGGATCGATCGTCGTAAGAGCGAGGAACATTTGAGCGACATTATACGAGGCCGAAGTACAAATGACCGACCGACTTTTGAGCGATGTCAAGTAGACCGATAATCCCTATTTTCAGACATACAGTAGGCCTAAGTGGATCATATGGCCCACGCCAGCCATCTACTTCGATGACAAAAGTAAGAAGATAAGCAAAGAACTACACTAGCTTCTGCGAAGGTAGACCACGAAACGACATGTCAGTTACAGAAACGAATTGACCCAATTAGACTTTCTTCGGACTATGGATTTTACCCAGATTGAGCGCTCGTGAATAAGCTGGTGCACTGCGCCAAGCTTTCGGGCAGCGCTATAGAAATTTCGTATTTTACTCACTTACTTGTTCTTACCACCTCGAAACGAACATTTAAACCTTTCTTGTATCACTAAAATGTTTTTGTTCTTATATCTACGTTTAAACAATACCTTTATAGACACAATTAGTAACTATTACTCATTTAAAATAATGTATCGCTTACACGCTTTTGTTTTTATATCTACGTTTTAAGAATACTTTAGATGAACAATAGGAGTATCCAGAACAATCTCTATGGTCACTGATCTATGCCCACCAGCTAGAAATCTGCTTCTGCCATTGGCGTCTATTAATAGACGACAATGGTTTCTATGGTTTCTAACCACCAGTGGGCGGAGCACCGTACTTTGTTGGTAAACACTGGATACCCCTATTAACTATTAAACCATTATTAACTATCGCTCATTTACATGTATCGCTGAAAGATATATCGTTTAAAGTATGGATTGCTCAAATAAAAGCGCTCAAATGTCGATCGCTATAATAAAAAGCGGTTTAGAGACCGGCCACCCATTGGGAGAGCTACTTCAAGATCCAACCCGTAACGCCAAGCGAGTGCTGTTATTTTTAGCGATCCCCGCCGTGTAGTCACCCGATGTAGGCCTACTATGGAATGATCAAATTTTAATTAAAACTGCTCCATTGGTTTCACTGTTGAATTAACACTGCAGCAAAAATTGTCATCGATAAAACAGTTAACAACTGGTTAGACAATTGACGTTTGAGCGTTTACGTTATCGTTCAACGATTGAATATTTACTTTTTGGTTTGCGTCCCTCCCAACGACTCTAAATCTTGACTTTAAATTTAAAATAAATTATGCTCTTGCCGACGGTTTTGTTGACCGTCTAGAACTAGTAAATTTAATATATGAATAAAATCGACATTAGCGCTTTCGTTTTGTGAAGTTTGCTACCTTTTAAGCTCGTAATCTTAACTTGGCAGCAGTGGCGGTTCCACGTGGGGATGAGTGGGGATGCACCCCCGCCGGACTTTTTTATTTAATTTTTTTGCTTGTGAAACCTATTTTTGGGTCAAAGTCTAGTAAAACTACGGGGTTAAAACTGAGGATGACCTTTTTTGCCTGTCAACCTATCTTTTTTTCGGCAAAGTTTCTATTGATTTGTTCCCTTCTCTTTTCATCCCCCCACCAACTTCCTATGAATTCATTCCAGCCCTCCACCAAGAAATCCTGGAACAGCCACTGCTTGGCAGCCACACTATAGAGTATTGCGATCGTGTCTGCGAGATGTCCGAGTCTGTTCTGTGAGCGACTATTTTTCTGTGGCTGGCAACATTGCTATGGCAACTTAGCAAGAAGCGGGCTTCTCTGTTGCCAACAGATGTCAACAAACTATATTGTGTATAAATTCAGATCTTTTGAATTCTTGCTTAGTTTGAAAACGCCTATGTTTAACGCAAAATGAATATTATGAGGCTGCGAGTACTTACTCCAGCACGTCCAACGCGATGCAACATGTTCGTTAGAACCGCGATTAACGCGCGATGAAAAAAATTAATCGCGCGATTAACGCGATTAAAATATTAGCGAATTTGCAGCTCTGGTATTTATTATTCAAACATATCTTACACGTTTAACAATTATTGCAGTTGCTTAGATTCAATTTAATTGTTGACCGCTAAGAAACAAAGGAACTGAATTTCAAAAATTGTTTAGGCCAGCCTTTTTGGAGACTTAATTCATTGGCGAGAGTACTTTAGAAATTTATTTCCCTTTTCAAGAGAAAATCATTTTCGGTTTTTTAAACTAAAAGTTATGCTGAGCGCCACGCAAAGGATGTTTCAGGAGTCGAAAATTCCGGTCGTTTTAGGAGTTTGGTATCACTAAGAATGATGCTTTGAAGACAGACTACTCGATGCTTAGCAATATCCTTCCATAATCTCTTGTTTCATTTATGTCTTGGCGCCTTGATCTTTAAAGGCTCAATTCGAAATATTTTCCAGGATACTCCAAAATATACACATATTGCTTTTTGCGAGGCTCTTTCTTGACGATTTTGTAATTAACTTTTTGTCTGAGCAGGAGACTGTTTGGACACAGGCGATACATGTCGCGAGAACTGCGTAGCTACTGAGAGATACCAGTGGTGTGGAAGCTGCGAATACTACTTGGACTGCACTAGTGGAGGACCTGTTATCCAAGAGTGTCCAGAAGGCTCAGTGTGGGACGACAACGTTAGGCTCTGTGCTGCTACTTCTCCTACCTGCATTCAGTGTGTCATACCTGTTGGTAGGTAATAATAATAATAATAATAATAATAATAATAATAATAATAATAATAATAATAATCTTAAATAATAATTCTCTATGTAAGGTAAGGTAAGTTTGAAAGTTTGTCAGTCACTACGCACGGCAGATGTTGGAGTACGTAGTTGTTATTGACAACCAAACTTTATAATCGACGGAGCGTTTGATGAAGCGTCTTCATTGCAGCTTAAAGAATCGTCCCGATTGCCTGCACGTTGTATGGCACCACCGGGGGCGCAGTCTCCCGTGTTGGGCCGTAGCCTGTAGACCCTACTGGAAGGGGGCGCAGCCTTCCATCGTAAACCAAGCCCCAGCCGACGTGGGGGCCGTAGGCCATACTGGGGCGCATCCTCCCGTTGGAGACCAAGCCCCCAAGGAGGCCGTAGGCCCCACTGAGGGGCGCAGCCCCACGCGTGGGGCCGCAGGTACCACTGGGGGCGCAGCCCCATGTTAGGCCGTAGGCCTTACTAGGGGCGTAGCCTCCCGTGAGAGACCTAACCCCAGTCCCCGTGTTGGCTGTATCCTCCACTGGGGCCCACCCCGGGGAGAAAAAGTCTCAGCCCTCCGTTGGAGACAAAGCCTCTTTGGGTCCGTAAGTCCAAAAGGAACCGTATGCCCAAAAGGGGCCGTATAGGTGACACCGGAGGACGCATCCCCCGTGGGAGACCAAATCCCAATGGAATAGTAGGCCCAAACCGTAGTCGTAGGTTCACTTATGGTGTGCAGCTCCCTGCGGTGTGAAGGGGGCAAGACCACCCAATGAGCACATAGGAAAAATTTTAAATGCTAATCTACGCATTCACTTTACAAAAATTGTAATGTGTAATAACGCGAACTTTTGCAATAAATCGGCGAAGGAGATAGCCACTCTCCCCCGTCATTTTTGACGGGCTAACAGCTAATAATAATAATAATAATAATAATAATAATAATAATAATAATAATAATAATAATAATAATAATGACGTGACTTTATGAGGGCTACGAAGCTAAGTTAGGCAGAAGTTAAAATCACTGTAATAACTCCCCATTTAATAGCCTGAATTCTTTTACTGTTTTAACTGTTGCTGCCTTTTCGTTGAGACTGTTCCATTTGTCCAAGCAAACTTTGCACTAAAATTGTTTATTTCTTGGTTCCGCATCTGCTTGAACAAGTTGTATTTGATTTGTTGTATTTTTTTTATTTGTCCTCTTGTTCTGCTGCAGTGTGCCAATGTAAAGAATCGATTGTATGGGTCATATACCGGTGCTTTTCCAGTCATTTTGTCTGTTTTTGTCAACCTCCCGCTATTTCTTCTCTCTTTTTCATTTCACAATATTGAAGTCTTTTTCATGGCTTTTGACCATTTTCATTGACCATCTCTGTTGATCGTCTTTGCACTTTTTCTAATAGATCTCATTCTTTTTCAAAAATTGATTCTATGCCTGGACACAGTATTCTAGATGAGGCCCTGCCCACATAGGCCCATACTTTGACAATTAGGCCTATCCCTTCAGTGGCGGTTCCAGAATTTTTTGGTGGGGGATGAATAAATTCATAGAAAGTTAGTGGGGTGATGAAAATAGAAGAACAATTCAATAAACTTTGCCGAAAAAAGGGAATTTTATTCCTAATTTTACTACACATTTTACCGAAAAATAGGTTAACAAGCAAAATAGGTCATCTCCAGTTAGTTTTACTAGACTTTTACCCAAAAATAGGTTTTCACAAGCAAAAAAGTAACTCCGAAAGTCCGGTGGGGGATGCATCCCCACTCATCCCCCACGTGGAACCGCCACTGTAGCCCTTCATATCGAGAAGCTGTCCGTGGTAAAGCTCGATATGTATTCCAAAGAAGCAAGTTTGAGTATAATAATAATGATGGTTTATTTAAATTATTATTATTATTATTTATTATTATTATTATTATTATTATTACACTAGTCAACAAAATAAAAAAAATTTCTGTCACAGAAATGAAAAAGTCTGATTCTATTACAGTTTTTTGCAAGGAATTCAGATATGTACTTAGAAATTCTCCATCACGTAACATTTTTCAGTGACACGTAGTTTAAATTTCTACTATATTGCTCATATAACATTATATGTGTTATATGAATATTGTAACCTGCAGTCTCCTAAAAGGTAGTTGTATATGATTTTCTACGATATTGTACCTCAGGAACATCTCTTTTAAGAGTCCAACAATAGTCTGCTAGCATAATGGAGCTCCACTTGCCCTGGTACCTATTTTCCATAACTGAAATGTCCTGATGAACCTTTCTCCATGTTCATCGCTTACTGCTCCTAGATTTGCAGGAAAATAATCCAGGTGTGAATGCAAAAAGTGCATTTTTTAAGACATGTTACATCCCATTTCAATAGAGTATCCATTAATTTTGTGCAGTTGGCTGCCTTGTTATTTCGCAAGAAGTCGCGACAAACAATCTTAAAGGAAATCCATGCAGCTCTTTCAGTGTCATTCAACTGAGCATCAAAGTTTTCATCTTTCATCAGTTTTCTAATATTAGGCCCTACAAAAATCCCTTCTTTGATTTTCACCTCACTTATTTGTGGAAATGTATTTCTAAGATATGCAAATCCTAGTCCACTTCTATCCATGGCTTTTACAAAGTTCTTCACGAGACCCAACTTTATATGAAGAGGAGGTAGATATACTTTATTCGGCTCCACAAGTGGATCATGAATGTTTTTTGCCTCATACTTTTTTTCTGCCTCATGGCAGATGGTAAATTTGGGTAATTGACAGTTTGTTGTGATTTGGAAGTAATGCCTGTGCGTGTTTGTAAGGCAAAAGTAACAGTATGTCAAGTGATCTCTTGGTTCCCTCCAGATCATTGGAACAGCAAACTTCATGTGTCTAACACCCTTGACCCAACCTGTTAGGAGTCTGACACAGGTTATACAGCTGAAATGAGAGGCTGTATTTGTCCTAATCGCCAATTTCACATCCAAAGTATAGCTTATAACATGTCTTAACAAGCGGAGTGAAACGCCTTCTTTGCTTCTTAAAAGTAACATCACCGCAAATGTAGCAAAAGGAATCCGGATGATTAGTACACTTTCTAGGCATTTCAAAATGACTACAAAGAACAAATAACCCTTAAATTATATTAACTAAGTGCTCTATATTAAATAGATTTAGGCAAGCTCACACCAGATGGGGCTTATTTCAAGCAATATAATACAAGTCACACTTGCTCATATCAGAATAGAACACAATTCATGACCCATCGTTTTCTGCTTGTATCAGCCAGACAAATAGAACAAAGGGCCTGGATATATTATAACAACATGACTCAACATTTCTGCTGTGGCTGACAACATACAATAATATATTATAATTGGTTATGATGAAATTTTTTTGTATACTACCTCGGTTTACTGAAATAAAATTGCGTTGGCTATTCACAGTAAGGTATATTCTTTAATAGACGATATCTCCTGAAGTATGGGTGATGGATCTTTGCTTCTCCTTCTGATTACATATTTGGAAACTACGTAAAATACTACATATGGAACAGACCAGAGCGATTCTGTGACAAAAATTGTGTTTACCAGTGTTATTAACCATTATGTTATATTTGGCCTTCCATTCAAATTATGAGCTTGTTAATCTGCCGTATTCTCATTCGTTGCCTCCCTATCTTTGAGTTTACAACAGCTAAATTTTCAGTACACAATGTCATAGTTCATCAGGGTACCAAGCTCTCTACGTCTACGATCTCCTATACTACACTACAATCGAGTAGCTGTACAAGCAAATCTGATATCTTATAGCAGGTTTTTTAACTCTTAAAAGCATTTACATTAGTATCCAATGCTGTATTCTCATCCAATTCATTCCACCAGCTGACGTGTGAGTAGTGTCTGACTGTGTCTCCCATTGTAACTACTAGTACCGATCACAGCAGGGGTGGGACACCTTTTTCATGAAGGGTCGAATGAGTACCCGCCGTTAAGTCAAGTGGGCCGCATCACGACGACACATGCACCTCATAGCAATAATTTAAACTTTATTTCGAAGTTCGTGTTCGTATACATGTACATAGTGAAGCAGTTGTACAAAACAGATTTGAAGAAGACAAAATTTAATATTTGATTTTCAACATTTTCTCTACTATTGCATTAATGAGATTTTTGCAGATGAGAAAAATTTCCGACAAGTTTGTTGTAGATAGGTTTTATGTTACTTGCTTATATGCGCAAAAGATAGCCTGCTGAATTCTGTTGTCTTTGCCTGAGTAACGGTTTTTGTTTTCAAGCAAGGGAAATGAATCAAAATATTTTCTTTTAAAATATCTTGAGAAAGGGATAAGCTTAGTTCGAAAAGACTTGGGATTAATATACAATTCGTGAGCAAAATTCCTTTTCCTTGCAACTTCACACTCAATTCATTAAGATTTTTAAACATGCCCACAGCAAATGCAAAGTCATGCAGCCAATCTGAGTCTGCGATTTTGTCCAAAAACTCATAATTTGTGTTCTTCATTTCTAAAAATAACACAATTTCTTCTTTAAGCTTCCATAGTCTTGTTAACACATACCAATGCTAAACCACCTCACACTGCTGTGATAGACTAATTCTGAATATTCACACCCCATTTCCTCCAAAAAAGTTTTCAATTGTCTGTAGATTAGTTATCTTGACCTAAAGAAGTTCACTGTTGCAACAATAAGAAATTTAAGGACTGATTTAATGTTGAAGTTTAAAGACTGATTTAGACAACTTCTTTCGTTTGGAGAATACCTTTTTTGCTTGTCAAAATTTGACCTTCACATCTAGCCTGATCTAGGGTCCCGCAGACCGCCAGGTGCCCGGAGCCCCACACAGGTATAAGACGGGCCTGGTGCTGCAGTCTAGAGACGGTCGATTGAGGCGTCTTTTTCTTTTCATTTAGCGAAATGCGGCGGCACTGGAGCTAACTGCTCGAACAACTGCCTCAGTCAATCTGACGGTATTTACCAGTGGTGCGGAAGATGTGACTACTACCTTCAGTGTTCAGATGGCGCCACAACATACACAAAATGCCAACAGGATAAGCCATTTTACGACGACAACTTTAAGACTTGCGTAGCCGTTTCGAGCACCTGCAGTTGTAATATAGCAACGGGTAAGTATGACGAGCGCAGTAGTTAAATTTGACACATCTGATTTGGTTTAACTTCGATTCCTCGTTCGTGGTGCGACAACGAAGATAATTTGGCATTTAAGTGTTTGTGTTTAATCGGATAAATAAAATTATTAGACAGCGCTTGAGAAGCCATGCATTATATAGGTCGTTTAATTGCTCATTCGGAGCGCATAAAAGTTGTAGTCCCATGGCAATTAATACTGTCTTAGTTTACGTTAGTAATATTGATACGCGGGTTTTTGTGGAAAGGTCCTTGTCGATCTACTCCTTGTCTCAATGGAGGCACGTGCATCGAAGAGGGCGGCGGATGGGTCTGCAACTGCCTCCCTGGATATTCAGGATTGCAGTGTGAAGACAGTGAGTCTATATTAACAAAATCATTGATGACATATTTCATTATCATTGTATTTCAAAACATTGTAGCCTCATTGAACCGCCAATTGACCCTGCTTTCATTATTATTATTATTATTATTATTATTATTATTATTATTATTATTATTATTATTATTATTATTATTATTACGTGGTTGTTAACGCACATTAAGTCATTCACCAAGTGAAGAATCATAACTGCGGGTGAACAGCGTGTCCGTTAGAGATAAGTCAAATCAACAACGTGCAGCTCTAAGTCGGCGTTTAGAAACAGCCAGTGGAACAGTAAAGTAAATAATGTTAATGGTTTCTTAAAGGTGTTTGTGAGCCGAATCCTTGCTTCAACGGAGGCACATGCTCCATAACGGGCGGCGGTGGATGGACCTGCATCTGTCCTCCTGGATATTCAGGAACACAGTGTCAAGAGGGTGAGTTTATCTTGAGAAATCCGTGGGCATATTTCTTAAACATGCTCCATAATGCAGGACACGCTATTTTATAATGACAACTTTAAGGTTTGCGTAGCTATTTCGAGTACCTGCGCTTGTGATATAGCCCTGGTTAAGTTTCACGAGAGCAGTAGTTAATTTTGAGACACCACGTCAGATTTGGCATAACTTACTGTAGATTCCAGGTTAGTAGTGCGACAACGAAGATAATTTGGCATTCAAGCGTTTGTGTTTAATCGGATAAATAACTATTATATAGAGTTTGTGAAGCGATGCATTTAATCGTTTAATTGCTCACTCGGAGCGCATAAAAGTTGTAATTTTATGTAGATTAATACTGTCTTAGTTTAAGTTAGTAATATTGATATGCGGGTTTTTCTGGAAAAGTCCTTGTAAATCGGCCCCTTGTCCTAGTTTAGAATTTATGTAGGCTTCAATGTATCAGCATCAGATGCCTTGGGTGAGGGTAAGCGGCGAGGTGGAGAGGGATGGTTTTCGACGTGCCACTGCCGCGCACTCAAATTGAAGGACGACACTGTCTTTCCGTGTGTTTAAAATGCGCTAAAAGTAACCTACGGACATTTGTAATTTTTAAAAATATCTCGGGGGTGACACCCCGAACCCCTGCTAAAAGGGGAGGGAGAGATTGGAGAGGCAGAGAATGGGAGGAAGGGGAGGAAGAGGTTAGGCAGGGGGAGTGAGTAGAAGACGGGTGTTTTGCTCCAGTCGCCATTTTTCCTAGCTACGCCAATATTCATAGCCGATTACCGTTATGTAGGCCTAGTAAAGGAAGATTTGGAAGAGGTCCCTGGTGGAAGTCTGGAGGGGTGAACCACGATTTTACCGCAGTGGGTGACACCAACACTAGCGACGCCACTGATTATTATTGTCAATAATAATAATAATAATAATAATAATATTATTATTATTATTATTATTATTATTATTATTATTATTATTATTATTATTATTACTACATGGTTGTTAACGCAAATTAAGTCATTCACCAAGTGAAGAATCATAACTGTGGATGAACCACGTTTCTCAAACAGTATAGTGGAACCAACAATGTGCAGTTTTAAGTCGGCGTTTAAATACAATCGATGGAACAGTTAAGTTCATAATATTAAAGGTTTCTTAAAGGTGTTTGTGAGCCGAATCCTTGCTTCAACGGAGGCACATGCTCCCTAACAGGCGGCGGCGGTGGATGGACCTGCACCTGTCCTCCTGGATATTCAGGAACACAGTGTCAAGAGGGTGAGTTTATCCTGAGAAATAAGTGGGCATATTTCTTAAACACGCTGCATAATACAGGAAACGCTATTTTACGATGACAACTTTTAAGTTTTGCGTAGCTATTTCGAGCACCTGCACTTGAGATAGAGCCCTGGGTAGGTTTGACGGGTGCAGTAGTTAAATTTGAGACACCATATCTGATATGGCTGAACTTCGATTCCTTGTTCGTAGTGCGACAACGAAGATAATTTGGCATACAAGTGTCCTCATTTCCTTTAATTCCTTCACTGTCTCCTCAAGCCTTTAGGTCTAAACTTAAAACCTTCCTATTCGAAACGTCATTTCCTCCATAGCAATAACAACCTGACCCGCCCCCGCATAGGTACACTGACCTTTGCCCGGCCGACAAACCACCTTGTCTATAGCTATTTCAAGAAAGATTAGGCGCATAAGAATAAGCAGCTACTGCTGTACTGCTTCCCGGGGCGCTGTATAAGTTTACGAGATTTTACTTTACTTACTTACTTACTTTGTGTTTAATCGGATAAATAACTATTAGACAGAGCTTGTGAAGCGATGCATTTAGTCGTTTATTTACTCATTCGGAGCGCATAAAATTTATAATTTTGTGTAGATTATTACTGTCTTAGTTTATGTTATCGTTATCTTTATCTTTACCTTTCTCGACGACTTCTATAGCGCCGTACGCACGACGAAGGCCGAAGTCAAAGGCGCTTTGACATAATTTGGCTTGCCGATGGCGAATGTAGGGTAACAAAGACAGCGTAAAGTCCGCCCTGATTGGAACGAAGGAAATAGCCGCCCTAACACACACGGTGGCGAATCCCGTATACAGAAAGCGGCCTTCCGCTGTAGAACCGTCCGCAACAGACACGTCAAAGGAACAAAACACGGGATAAGATGTTGAAAATTCCGCAGATGTTGTGAGCAAAGCTCGATCATACGCGTATGACAAAATAAAATACGTTAAAATTCGTGCGTATGAATAAAAATAAATAAAATACGCGTATGATACGCATATTTTATAAGCCTACTCGGTTACTTATAATTTGCTTACTTAGCGAGCAATATCAATTGCGACGTCACGCCACGTCACTGTAACTGAACCCAAAATTCACTTCATTAACACTTGTTCTCCTCTTAATTTCTGTGTGCAGGTAAATGGTTAAAAGACTGCTGTAATTGACGCAGTTTCAAGACTATGTAGGCCTAAGGCATTTTTCTCAAGTATGATAGCGCATATGATAAAGAGTCATACGTTAAAATACGTGCGTATGATACAAAAAATATAATACGTATGATACGTATGATCGAGCTTTGGTTGTGAGAACTGTCCGCGAGGCAAGACCACACGGAGAATTTCTGAGATGCGGACTCCCGTGAGTAGACCGTCGCCGAACTAGGTAAATTGACTTAGGATGGAATTCCGGGCTACGATTAGGACAGAAGTCGTAGCATTCCCGCAGGGGTATCTAGTCTGCACTTCTGCCAAGCTGCGTCTATGAAAAATCGCAGAACAGAATGGCGGACCAGTCACGCGACGAATCATGCAGCGTCTAAAATCGTCCGAATCCACCCGAAAAAAGCGCAGAGGACCTCCCAAAAATGACGAAAAGGTCACCACTCGCACATTTTTGGCTGAAACGAGCGCAAAATATCGTCGAACTGCCCAGAACGGGGGAACGGGAAAGTATGGGGACGGAAAATGGCAGAGTGGGTAAAGTGCTGGAGCGTCAGGCTGACGGAATGGGTTCAAGCCCCGTTATAGTGCCCCTAGTGGCTTTCACACAGGCAGGAATGCCTTCTAAGCCTCTTTAAATCATGCTAAGAACGTAGCTTTTCCGAGGCATGCACAGAAGCATGCTGGCCGCCATTAACCAGCGCCAACCGGAAACTCTATGTTAGTAATATTGATACGCGGGTTTTTGTGGAAAGGTCCTTGTCAATCAGCCCCTTGCAACAATGGAGGCACGTGCATCGAACAGGGCGGTGGATGGGTCTGCAACTGCCTCCCTGGTTATTCAGGATTGCAGTGCGAAGACAGTGAGTTTACATTAACAAAATTATTAATGGCATATTTCTTTGACATTGTATTGCAAAACATTGTAGCCTCATTTGAAGCACCAATTGATTCTGCTATCATTATTTCATTATTATTATTATTATTATTATTATTATTATTATTATTATTATTATTATTATTATTATTATTATTATTATTATTATTATTATTATTATTATTATTATTATTATTATTATTATTATTATTATTATTATTACATGGTTGTTAACGCACATTAAGTCATTCACCAAGTGAAGAATCATAACTGCTGGTGAACAGCGTGTCCGTTAGAGATAAGTCAAATCAACAACGTGCAGCTCTAAGTCGGCGTTTAGAAACAGCCAGTGGAACAGTAAAGTCAATAATGTTAATGGTTTCTTAAAGGTGTTTGTGAGCCGAATCCTTGCTTCAACGGAGGCACATGCTCCATAACGGGCGGCGGTGGATGGACCTGCATCTGTCCTCCTGGATATTCAGGAACACAGTGTCAAGAGGGTGAGTTTATCCTGAGAAATCCGTGGGCATATTTCTTAAACATGCTCCATAATGCAGGACACGCTATTTTATAATGACAACTTTAAGGTTTGCGTAGCTATTTCGAGTACCTGCGCTTGTGATATAGCCCTGGGTAAGTTTGACGAGTGCAGCAGTTTATTTCGAGACACCACGTCAGAATAACTGTTGTGGCTTAACTTACTGTAGATTTCAGGTTAGTAGTGCGACAACGAAGATAATTTGGCATTCAACTGTTTGTGTTTAATCGGGTAAATAAAAATTATTAATCGACAGCGCTTGAGAAGCGATACATTTAGTCGTTTAATTGCTCATTCGGAGCGCATAAAAGTTGTAGTCCCGTGTCAATTAATACTGCTTTAGTTTAGTTAGTGGAGAAAGATCTAGGGGCATCGTGCATAGCAGCTTAAAGCCATCTAGGGAATGTGCAGAGGCAGCTAAGAAAGCCAACAAAATTTTAGGTATGATCACAAGAACGATAGTGAGCAGAGAGAAGGATGCAATAATGAGACTTTACAAGACATTGCTACGCCCGCATTTAAAGCATTGTGTGCAAGCATGGTATCTTTTCCTGGATAAAGACATAGAGGCCTTAGAAAGAGAGCAACACAGAGCATCAAAGATCATCAAAGGATATCATAAACTAACCTATGAGGAAAGCATAAAACACTTTGGATTGACAACCCTGAAAAAAAGAAGAGAGAGAGGGGGATTTGATTGAGACATACAAAATACTAGCAAACAAAGTGGAATTGCCAAGAGAAAGGTTTTTACAACGAAACAGTATGCACGAACCAGAGGACACAGCATGAAACTGTTCAATAAACGGGTTGGGAGACACAAACACCTCTTTTTAGTGCAAGAGTGGTGGACAGATGGAATGAACTGCATGAGAGAATAGTAACGTTTACAACTGGAAATAAACCTCTGTAGTTTGGGATATTAGATTGGACGGTAACAACAGTGGTTCTCACACAGTGCAGTCTCTACTGAACCACTTTAAACCTTGTTATTATCATTATTAATAGTAATATTGATACGCGGGTTTTTGTGGAAAGGTCCTTGTCAATCGGCCCCTTGCAACAATGGAGGCACGTGTATTGAGCAAGGCAGTGGATGGGTATGCAACTGCCTCCCTGGATATTCAGGATTGCAGTGCGAAGACAGTGAGTTTATATTAATAAAATTATTGATGGCATATTTCTTTGACATTGTATTGCAAAACATTGTATCCTTACTTGAAGCACCAATTGATTCTGCTATCATTATTTCATTGTTGTTATGATGATGATGATGATGATGATGATGATGATGATAATGATGATGATGATGATGATGATGATGATGATGATGATGATGATGATGATGATGATGGTGGTGGTTATTATTATTATTATTATTATTGCATGATTGTTAACGCACATTAAGTCATTCATCAAGTGAAGAATCATAACTGCGGGTGAACCGCGTGTCCGTTATATATTAGTCTAATCAACAATGTACAGCTTTAAGTCGGCGTTTTTAAACAACTAGTGGAACAGTGAAGTCAATAATGTTAATGGTTTCTTAAAGGTGTGTGTGATCCGAATCCTTGCGCCAATGGAGGCACGTGCTCCATAACGGGCGGCGGTGGATGGACCTGCATCTGTCCCCCTGGATATTCAGGAACACAGTGTCAAGACGGTAAGTTTTTCCTGAGAAATCCGTCGGCATATTTCTTAGACATGCTGCATAATACAGGAAACGCTATTTTACGATGACTACTTTAAGTTTTGCGTAGCTATTTCGAGCACCTGCACTTAATTATGATATAGCCCTGGGTAAGTTAGACGAGTGCTCAGTGCAGCAGTTTATTTTGAGACACCACGTCAGATGTGGCATAACTTACTGTAGATTTCAGGTTAGTAGTGCGACAACGAAGATAATTTGGCATTCAAGTGTTTGTGTTTAATCGGATAAATAAAAATTATTAATCGACAGCGCTTGAGAAGCGATGCATTTAGTCGTTTAATTGCTCATTCGGAGCGCATAAAAGTTGTAGTCCCGTGTCAATTAATACTGCTTTAGTTTATGTTAGTAACATTGATACGCCGGTTTTGTGGAAAGGTCCTTGTCAATCGGCCCCTTGCTACAATGGGGGCACGTGCATCGAGCAGGGCGGTGGATGGGTCTGTAGCTGCCCTCCTGGATATTCAGGATTGCAGTGCGAAGACAGTGAGTTTATATCAACAAAATTATTGATGGCACATTTCTTTAACATTGTATTGCAAAACACTGTAGCCTCATTTGAACCACCAATTGATTCTGCTATCATTATTTCATTGTTGTTATTATTATTATTATTATTATTATTATTATTATTATTATTATTATTATTATTACATGGTTGTTAACGCACATTAAGTCATTCACCAAGTGAAGAATCATAACTGCGGATGAACCTCGTGCCCGTTATAGATTAGTCAAATCAACAATGTACAGCTTTAAGTCGGCGTTTTGAAACAACCAGTGGAACAGTAAAGTCAGTAATGTTAATGGTTTCTTAAAGGTGTTTGTGATCCGAATCCTTGCGCCAATGGAGGCACGTGCTCCATAACGGGCGGCGGTTTATGGACCTGCATCTGTCCTCCTGGATATTCAGGAACACAGTGTCAATACGGTAAGTTTTTCTTGAGAAATTCGTGGGCGTGTTTCTCAGACATGCTTCATAAACCAGGACGCGTTATTTTACGACGAAAACTTTAAGGCTTGCGTAGCTATTTCGAGCACCTGCAGTTGTGATATAGCAACGGTTAAGTATAACGAGCGCAGTAGTTAAAGTTAACACATCAGAATTGAATGAACTTAAATTCCTCTTTAGTTGTGCGACAACGAAGATAATTTGTCATTCAAGTGTTTGTGTTTAATCGGATAAATAAAAATTATTATTCGACAGCGCTTGAGAAGCCATGCATTAAGTCGTTTATTTGCTCATTCGGAGTGAATAAAAGTTGTAGTCCCGTGTCAATTAATACTGCTTTAGTTTATGTTAGTAATATTGATACGCGGGATTTTTTGTGGAAAGGTCCTTGTCAATCGGCCCCTTGCTACAATGGGGGCACGTGCATCGAGCAGGGCGGTGGATGGGTCTGTAGCTGCCCTCCTGGATATTCAGGATTGCAGTGTGAAGACAGTGAGTTTATTTCAACAAAATTATTGATGGCACATTTCTTTAACATTGTATTGCAAAACATTGTAGCCTCATTTGAAGCACCAATTGACGCTGCTTCCATTATTTCATTATTATTATTATTATTATTATTATTATTATTATTATTATTATTATTATTATTATTACTGCATGGTTGTTAACGCACATCAAGTCATTCACTAAGTCAGAGGTTCCCAAACTTTTTGGATTGTGGACCCCTTCTTTGTTCCCAGCCAGAGACGTCATTTCACTGTTTTTCAGAGGGAGGGGCAAAACACTTTCACAGCCTGACAAGTTACAAGTTTGCGATAAAGTTGACGACCTTTTTTTGCTCGTCAGTCATTTTTTTACGATTAGTTCAGTGGCGTAACCAGAGTCAAAATGATGTAACCCGGGCAGCTGACCATGGGCTGTCCATAAATTACGTAAGCAATTTTTGGGCGAATTTTAGTCCACCCCCTTTCCGCCTTATCAACAGTTGTCACACTTTTCAGACCCTTGCCTCATTTGTTTACGTAATTTATGGACAGGCACTCGATAAAATATTTCTTAAAATTAACACGAGGATTTTAAACTGATCCCATTTCACGAGGCAACGCAATTGCTCAGCAGATGACTTTTAAAGAGTGAATCCATAGGCCCCTACCTTTGATCCGTTGCGTGCTGCCAATCAGGTTCACCAAATGGTGAGCTTTCTTTGCTCTGGTAACGACAATAGAAGCAATACGCAGCATCCTGCTGAACAGAATTAGCCAACCATGGAAATTCTGCAATATAGTAACTTTGGAAACGACGTTTGGCTGATTTCTTGGCTCCAAAATATTTCCATGGGTATGTATGCAATTTAGGCTACACTGTTATCTAGTTCTCAGGAACTGTCCTCTGGGCTCTTATTCAGAAGCTGAGACTGTTTATTCTGTTCATTTCTACAGTAGAGTTCGCAACGACGCCGATATTTCAACTGGCAAGCGCCTGGCAATGATGACTAGTTGCACTCGACGAAGAGTTTGGCATACGCCATCTGATGTTTCTAAGCATAAGTCAGTACGTTATGTTCAGCTCTTTAGAATTCTCGAGAAATCCAAACGCAGGCAACTTTTACAATCCAGACGCTGTGTCCGTGAAACTATGCCTTTCAAAAATATGACTATACGCGAAATTGTGAGTAAAACAATAAATTTACTCTTGGCGCGAACTGTAATAAGCGTCAACTCTTAAAGCACACCCACGGTGACCCACCTGCTCTGATATTATACAAAGGAAATGAGGAATTTTAGGAATGCTCTTTTAATGTCGATGTGCCTTGTTGCCCAGTGCTGACTGCTGACCTTCCCGTTTCAGACCAAATACACAGGGAAATCGGAGTACCTCTCGGGTCAAAAAGGTCAAATCTCAAAGCAGCTGCCATTTTTCTCCTATAAGGCGGGTCGACCCGACCCGACCCGACGAGGGTCTTTCGAGCGCACAGGTCAAAGCTACTTCAGCTATCCCTGGTATCAGTTGGCATTCATAAATCTTCAGCCATCGCCAGATCGCCAATTATCACATTACGCTGTAGATAGCGTTCACTTCGGTAGAGGAAGATGCATAGGAAATGAATGGCCCATAGGGACAGGCGATTACCGCCATAACTAAAATTCGATATATCACGCAGATACATTTACTTGCCAAACAAAACGACTGTAGTAATTACTGCACTTCTAACTGATACCTGTAACCTGTGAGACACGTATTCCAGATACTTTAGTTTTAGACTATTAGAATAGTATTGCAATTACGTACATGGCAGTGCAAAAGTAAGCAAATCCAAATAATAAAGACATAATTTTTATATTTTGTCAACCCGGGCAGAAAGCAATGTAACCAGGGCATTGCCCGTAATTGCTCGGGCGTGGTTACGCCACTGGATTAGTTACTTCAGATTACTCGATATCAAGCACTCCTTTAGGGCATGTAAAAACTAAATAACACAAACGCTGGTGAAAAAACTTTTTTCCTAAAAATCAGGGGGGCAAATGCCCCCCTGCCCCTCCAAAATGACGTCCCTGTTCCCAGCTTAGTTTGCGGACCACCCACATCATTTAACAAGTAAATGTTACAGTTAATATTCAACTAAAATAACGGGCAGACTATTTCCACGACGCCAGTTGGCTTGCAGCGCTTTTCCTAAGACGACGATGCGGACAATCATTATAGGCTACCTGTGTACAATTAAACACCGAACAAACGTAGTTACATTACAGCATCAGCTACTCCGTCAATTATCTTAAATACAATTAGGCCCACTGTTAATGAGATGGATGTGC
This sequence comes from Metaphire vulgaris, assembly GCA_018105865.1. Classification (NCBI taxonomy): domain Eukaryota; kingdom Metazoa; phylum Annelida; class Clitellata; order Crassiclitellata; family Megascolecidae; genus Metaphire; species Metaphire vulgaris. The sequence continues at coordinate 5,108,391 of CM030858.1, forward strand.
CTGCATTTTTGCACAAACTGTCAATTCTTAATTGTATTTTGACCATAGGCGGAGCGAGAAGGGCAGGGGGACATATGTCCCCGAGCGCCGAGATGAGGGGGCGCCAAAATCTGGTATTTGGGTATGTGAAACGCACAATAAAGAAGAAGAAACACGTGTGATGATCTTTTTTGCCTAAATGAAGAGGGGTGCCGTAAGAGCTGAGGGGCGCCGAAAACGATGTGACAACTTTTTTGCTCATCAGCAATGTTAGGGGCGCCAACGGTACACTTTGCCCCGGGCGCCGCTTACCCTCGCTCCGCTTCTGATTTTGACACGCACGCACGCAAGTCACTATCAACGAAAAGTCCGGATCCATAGGTCTTCTTCGTTTTCATTATTGTTCACTTATTTGTTATGGCTAAGAGACTAAAATCATGTGAGGGTTTTATTTGTGTTTTTGATGTGTTCTTTACTGGTTTTTTAATTTTCTCAATTCTTCTGTTGGCCATTATGGCCTAAACTCTACAACTCTGAATAGTGTGTTTTGTTGTGTACTTAACTATTATTTCTGATTGTTTCTGAGGTCTGGTGGTCTTTGCTTATGATTGATTGATGCAGCTCTAGGTGGTCTGGTGGCAGCCAGGGGAATTTGTTGTCAGAATTACATGAAAAGAAAGTACTGACACGCCTTTAATTTCCTCTTTTTTTCTCCAGGGCCAGGCGGCTGGTAACTGACTAAGCACAGTACGGAGCGAAATATTTCTGTAATATTAATTTAATATTTCTTTAATGAAACAAAATCTGTTATAAATAGCGTTCTGAATAAGGACTTTCAATGAAATAAACTGACGTCGTTTGCTGGGATCTCGCACGCTCGCGAGACCTCCTTGATTTTCTCCTTTCCCACTAATATTATACTCCGGCTGGCGGTGTTAGTATTGGTCTATATCTAGATATTATCACGTGGCTCTAATATATTACTGTATATCTAATGATTTATATATTATTATTATTATTATTATTATTATTATTATTATTATTATTATTATTATTGATGGCTCTACCGGCACACATAATTTGAGAACAAAGTCTACTAATGGTAAAATAACGAAGTGCTACTTAATATTTTGGAAGGCTCCCGCGGACCCCCTTTGGTCCGCGGACCACAGCTTGGGAACCGCTGCACTAAATGAAGAATCATAACTGTGGATGGACCACGTTTCCCAAACAGTATAGTCGAACCAACGATGTGCTGTTTTAAGTCGGCGTTTAAAAACGACCGGTGGAACAGTTAAGTCCATAATATTAAAGGTTTCTTAAAGGTGTTTGTGAGCCGAATCCTTGCTTCACCGGCGGCACGTTCTCCATAACGGGCGTCGGCGGTTCCGCGGTGGATGGACCTGCAGCTGTCCCCCTGGATTTTCAGGATCACAGTGCCAAGACGGTGTTTTAATATTTGGAAATTCGTAGACAGATTTCTTTAACACGCTTCATAAAACGATGTATTCTTAGTCGAGCGGCCAATTGACACTGCTTTCGTTATGCTAGTAATATTGCATCGTCCGGCGAACCTGCTATACAACTAGGCCTAACTCATGTGCAGTATTGGCGTGTGTGCTATGTTTACGACGTGTTCGTGTCAAAGTCGATGAGTGTGTGTGTGTGTGTTTGTGTTTGTGGTGTTCTCCTCTTTCAACCAGGGTTTGACACCGTCTATGGGGAGTTACGTATGTGCCTGCTAAGAGGCTGTCCATTAATTACGTCAACAATTTTTTGGCAATTTTGCTCCCTCTTTCCTTGTCAACAACTGTCAAACTTTCGGTGACTTCCTAAAATTATGTCAAAAACTTTGAACCCCTACAGCGGGCCATGCACCCATTAATTATATCAAATATTTAGGCATGTTAGCCCCTTTCTCAACAACTGTCAAACTTTCAGTGACTCCCCTAATGAAATTATGTCAATAGCTTTTAACTCCATCCCCTACTAACTAAAAATTTTCTATGCGGCTGGCTTGTATGCTAAAATAGAACTGTGGACATTTATTTTTGATTTATTTCATTTATTGTGAATATGAAATTGTTGACGTTAATTTATCTGAACCCATCCCCTGTCAACAAGTGTCGAGCTTTTTCAAACCCCTCCGCCTATTTTCTTAATGTAATTAATGGACAGCCTTTCATTTATCTGCCTATATCACTGGTTCTCAGACCTCTTTGCCTCGCGGACCACTTTTGAAGATCAAAAATATATCGCGGACCACCTCATAATTTGAGCAGTCATCTGGTCCTAGAAAGCGGTGAAGACCTTTTTTCTTATTTACTTGTCAGACTTTTTCACGTTGAAGATGTGCACAATACACATAGGCTAAAAGGTGCTGATGAACGGTTTTGTGCTGATGATCTTGTTTTGCTCATCGCACTTTCCTGATTTTTCACATGGAAAATATATGTCAAATTTTTATTTACGCTTTTTCAGACTTCGGCGGGGACCACTAGACCCCCTCTCGCGGACCACTTTTGGTCCGCGGACCACGGGTTGAGAACCACTGGCCTATATGACACTTCAAGCCTGCTATAAAAGGTCTGCTAATGCTTAAATTAGCAACTGCGTACATCTCAACAAATGCAAGACTCCACTTATGACTATTTAGGACTTAAACTGAGGTCACTTTCATGTAAATTATAGATGCCTTAGTATTTATATAGCGCCTTATTTAACGATTCTGTCTGCCATCTAAATTTCTATCCTATCATTTTTTATATTGAAGCTATTTCTCTACAATATTGAAGGTTTTTAATGTTACTTGTGAGATGAATCCTTGTATGAATAGAAGCACCTGCCTCATAGCGGACGGCGGTTGGTGGGTTTTCAGCTACCTCCCTAGATATTCAGGAACGCAGTGTCAAGACAATGCGTTTATCGTGAAAAATTTGAGGCATAGGCCTATTTCTTAAAATACACTGCATAAAATGTTAGGCTCATTTGAACGATCAATTGATACTACTTTCGTTATGTTATTAATTAATGTTCATGGTTATTTAAAAGGCGCCTGTAATCCGAGTCCTTGCCTAAATGGAGGCCTTTGCTACATAAATGGTGGCGGTGGATTGTTCTGCGTCTGCCTTCCTGGATGGACAGGACCGCAGTGTCAAACGCGTGTGTTTATCTTGAGAAATTTGATGGTATATTTCTTAAACATACTGTAGATTCTAAACCTCAACCACCATCACAATTGTTCAGGCAATAGCTCAAAGATCTACAAAAATTTAACCGACCCATCAATCCTTCGATATAGTTCAGTGTATAAAATTGGAAGTGTTTTCAGAATCTATTTTTGATCAATGATCATCAAATATTGGGCCTTGGCGTTGTGAGAGCATAAATCCCTATCAAAATACCTATAAAATCTCCTTTGATTGTACTAAAATCTCCTATAAGGACTCCATAGCGCTATTTGATGCATTGGAGAATTATACGGCCTATAAAGCAGCGTGGATAATAGGGGGAAAGGAAATTGCACTACTATACTTTGAACTCATTGGATAATGGATAAACTGATAAAAGTGTCAGAAATGTATGGAATGAGAATCAATACAAAAAAGACTAAAGTTATGGTAATAAGTAAAAAAGAAGGAATGAGAGTAGACATAAAGGTTTACGGACAGATCATAGAGCAAGTGAAGGAATTTAGCTATCTAGGAAGTCTGATAACAACTGATGCTAGATGCAATAAAGAGATAAGAAGACGTATAGCAATAGCAAAGGAAGCTTTTTACAAGAGAAAGGAGCTGATGCAAAGTAAACTAAAACTAAACCTAAAAAAGAGATTGGTAAAAACATTGATATGGAGTGTGGCGTTGTATGGGGCGGAGACGTGGACAATGAGAAAGGAAGATATAAAACGATTAGAGGCTTTTGAAATGTGGATTTGGAGGAAAATGCTAAAAGTAAAATACACAGAGCATAAAACAAACGAGGAAGTCATGAAGGAGATAGAGGAAGAAAGAAGCCTGATAGATACAATCCGGAAAAGGCAGAGAAATTGGATGGGACATGTCCTCCGGCATGACTCTCTACTAAGAACAATAATCGAAGGAAAAATGGAGGGAAAGAGAGTGAGAGGTAGACCGAGAAAGATGATGTTGGAGTGGATGATGAATAAAGGATATCAGGAACTCAAAGAAGAAGCAAGCAATCGATCGGTGTGGAGAAACTGGATACCTGGACCTGTCGAGAGACAGAAACACTGATGATACTTTGAACTCATTGCGTTGCCAATAGTACACAATGAGCATTTGCTGGTCAAACTAAATAAGGATTTCATGAATTGCTCACCAGCATCCACGAGAAGAAAAATAGATTTTGACTTTGAGTTCCAGTAGATTTCATCTTTGAATTAGAAGCTCAAAGTTTGGGAGATGCGTGGGTTTTGTTGTCAAATGGCAGTGATGGGCAAGATACTATTTTGAAAATAGTATTTCTATTTTGAAAATAAAAAATACTATTTTATTTTCTATTTTAAAAATACTTTTTAAAATTATTTTATTTCATTATTTTCAAAATAGTTTTAAGAAGTATTTGTGACCTTAAGGAAATACTTTTCCAAAATACTTTTTCAAAATAAAAATTTAAGAATTTTATCTAAGTTTGTTGTCAACTTGTAAGGCTAACAGACTTACACTGTTCTTGTGAGTTGTTCTCGTGTTCAACAGTTCAGAAATTATGCTAACTTTGCCGAGGAACTGACATTTGCGGTTGGTTTTTTAGTTTTTACTGGCCATAATGGACGATGGACTGTGTTGAATCTGCTGCTGTAGAAAGCCGTAATACAATATTGTGATGCAATGCAAGAATCAATTTATTGACGTAAGGCAAAGTATTTTACGAAAGTATTTTCCAAAAAGTATTTTGAAAATACTATTTTATTTTGTATTTTGCAAATACTTTTGTAAAGTATTTTATTTTGTTATTTTCAAAATACTTTTTTGCACTATTTTATTTTCTATTTTGAAAATACTTTTGAAAAGTATTTTGCCCATCACTGTCAAATGGTAATTACGTAACAGACGCAGTTTAAGATTTATGCGTTCATGACACGATACGTCCTGTATAATAATGGGTTAAATTAGAAACTTCGGCGGTAATACGATTTTGAGTCAGACCAGAGTTTTGTTTTGTGAAGTTGTTTTGTGAAGTTGTATAATGTGGATTTGGGTTCTCTTTCATCGAGGCTTTTGAAGCGTAGTCTAACGGGATCCCGCGTATGATTGCCCAACATCGTCGATACTTGAGAACGTTTTTTTTAAACCAAACCTTTTTAAATATGCGTTTTAACAGTGCTAATGTGAAAAGTGCCTTAACCAGAATTACCGTCGATTTTTGATATAGTTCAAACTAGAGTTCGGGACTCTGGAAAGTTGCACGAACTTATTTTTGTTTTTAATGACGCATATGGCGACGAACTCGTAGCAGTTGTCGCTGTAGTTCTAGCTATTCGCTATCAAATTCTTTGTTGTCTGAAAATGTGACGTCGGGTTCTCCGTAATAAAAGGATGGCGTAAAGAGGCACAAAACACTTCGCCCGGAATATGAGCCAAGCGAGTGCGCTCTCGTCGACATTGTAACATCAAATATGTCGTTATAGGGGTATCCAGTGTTTACCAAATAGGTTCGGTTGCTCCGCCCACTGGTGGGCAGAAACCATAGAAACCATTGTTGTCTATTAATAGACGCCAATGGCAGAAGCAGATTTCTTGCTGGTGGGCATAGATCAGTGACCATAGAGATTGTTCTGGATACTCCTATAGCTAACTACGCTCTAGTTATTCCTCGACAAGCAGAAACGGACGCAACGCTCATTTTCCCCCAATAACTTTTACATATCAACTTCAGTGTATCGCTTTTCTCAATAAAACTTAGAAATCTTTGTCCGTGTTCTTGTCCACCCATCACAAAGACAATAATCAATTGAGCCACTTTGCAGTAGGTTATGAGGTTATGGGACGTATTAAGAAATTACGATATGCTGTATATTTAAGCTGTCGGTCCTTGCATTCCTAATCCATGCTTGAACGGTGGCATATGCAATGATAACGGAGGCGTTGCAGCTTGCTCGTGCCAATCTTCATATACTGGATCACTTTGCGAATCACGTGAGTAGGCATACGTATTTGATTTCAATTGATAATTATAATTATAATTTTAATGTTGCTCCTTCAATTGTTTGATTAGAAATTCAATTCGAGTGCTGTTTTACACTGTTCGCTGAAATTTATTTATTTATTTATTTATTTATTTCGAGACAACTTCTATAGCGCCGTGCACTAGGCTAAGGCCTACGACAAGGGCGCTGCACACGCAGTCGAACCATTACCTAGACTAAAAAGGTGTGTCTTTAGTTCTTGCAGGAACAGCCCAGCCGAGCCAGTTTCTGTCACCGCGGGCGGCAAAGCGTTCCAGAGCAACGGGTTCCCGCGTGTGAAGGACCTGTCCCCGAACTTTGGGGTCTGCGATGGAGGCGTGACGAGCAGTAGGACACGGTGGCCAGAGCGAAGTGCCGACCTACGCGCATTCGACGTCGATCTTAGAACCAGTTCGACCAGGTACTGTGGGCAGAGCGGATCATTTAGCGCCCGAAAGGTGGACCAGCAGCGCTTGTGGATGATGCGCTCCTGGGCTCGAAACCAGTGCAGCTGATCACGCAGTAGGGGGAGTCACTTGTGCTCCTCAGGGGCTGCTGAAGATGACTCGAGCGGCAGTGTTGAGTACGTATGGACTGCAGTCGATTCATCTTCCCGTCAGTGAGGCCCAGCAGCTCCGCGTTGCATTAGTCCAGCCTGGGCAGGACAAGGGCGCGCACGAGGTGTACTGCGCCGCTGATCAGGAGATGCCGGCGGACCGATCTGACTCTTCGTAGGTGGCAGTAGCAGCCGCGGACCACGTTGCTGATGTGTTCCTCGAACGACAGTGTCTCGTCGAGTAGTACCTCCATGAGTCGTAGGCTCTTTGAGAGAGCAACGGTCACGTCGCCCAGCGTGAAAGGTGCAGGGCTCAGTAGATGCTTCCTCCTGGGAATGCTCATCCACAGGAACTCGGTCTTAGCCGGGTTAAGGGCCAAGCGAAATGAAAAATACAATGAACCAGTGGCGAACACCGAAGCAACAGTGCGGTTGGGACAAACGAGAATTGAACAGACTTGCTCCGTGTGTTTGAGTTGGTGGAAATGCTGTCGTAAGAAAGCTTGACTGGATCAATGTTCAGTGATCAATGACTGTTCTGTTCTCACTGGAAATGCCGAGATATTGTGATGCTGTGCTGCACATAGTCTACACCAGATCTCGTCAGATGTGACTATGGCTACGACGAGTAACGCGAGTACTCGACTCCAAATTGGAGTCGAGGATTTTTTGGAGTCGAGTAGACCTACTCGCACAGGGTAGGCTACATTTATTCAGTCTGCGCAACGCTTTGCGATTGATGACTAATTCATTGTTATCAAATCGATATATCAATATATGATTTTTAGGTTTATGTTTTAAGGTTTTAAAACGCCAGTGAATCATATTTCAGTGTTAGAATTACTACGAATTGTTACATCACGTGCGCTTTTTGTATTTTGTCAGGAGACAAGAGTCATTCATCTTACATATTGTGTTCAGAAATGTTTCCGTAACCTAGGGTTTGAATCATTTGCTTGAAGGAAATCAATCTGCTGTTGATTAAAGTGATAATTATTTCTTATTTGTAGAAAATTACATTGAGTCGTGCGGATCAATTCTCACCTGGACGCAATACCCACCAAAGAATAACTTTTCCATATTTTGCGTCCTTCATGCCCCAGTGAACTCATCATATCGTTTCACGCCGTGCAGAGATACGCTGCAAAGTCTTCCTTTGTGGGGCAACTATAACAACATACTGGCTAATGGCGGTAACTTCGGTTGCATCGTCAGTATGAATTATCCTGACGATAACGGAGGCACCAGTGTTTTTGCATGCCAAAACGCCTACCAGCAGAACGTGGCTATTGGCGATGCACACGCGGACCATCTGGCGGTCTGCATTCGCTTTCCATACGAAGGCAGTAACGCTACTGCACCATTGCGCAAAGTTTGAGCATTTTGTCTCAGCAGGAAGGAAAAGAAGAATTCTATGTTAAACACAGTCTGTCTTTGTCCGGTATTAACATATAACATGTATTTTTTTACATCAACAGCGAATACATTAATAGCATCTGTATTGTATTTATGATTTCATAGCTTCGAATTGATTGATCATAGCTTGTTATTTGAAGTAAAGCTAGCTTGTTCAACATGTCAAATGTGCAGTGCAGTAAAGATAAAACTGTAAATCATGGGCGAATCCTTTGTGGCTAAGCCGAGTCAAGTTTAATTCGTGTATATGAATGAAATTGACTGATGTTAATGTCATTTTCTTCAAAATTCGTGTTAATTTCTAAAATTTAATAGCATGCACGTGTCTTTTTATGAAAGCATGAAAGCATTTTATGAAAACATCCTCCCCCTCATTCCGTTTCCCCGGTTAGGCAAGTGGGTCTTTTTCGCAGAAGCAATTATTTCTGTTATTTGTATTGAATTCAAGGTATAACAGAAAGGGTGTGCAACATTTTATACTTCAGGACAGTATAGAATTAAGGAAACTAAAGTACAATTGCTCAATTATGCCTACTCAATTTCCATGGGTATTTACTACAAGTATTGCCGTCCAGGAGGTCCAATTCACGAGAAAATTAAAAATAGTGAACCGCCTTTCTTACTGAGGTGTTTTTGTCTTGTCAGACGCAGTGTTTAATCTAGACTTCTGGACCCGGAGGAAACTGACAAGGCCGGGGGAAGTCAGCTAGGAGGCTGCTGTTAGACGATGTAGGATGCCAAAATTTCCGGGGGAAATTTGAAATTTCCGGAGGAGAAAGAGCAATTTCTCCCGGAAACGGCCTAGATTAAACCCTGGTCAGATACCACAGACTAACAGCTAACAATCTATAGGCCTACTATTCGAGTATTGATTGGCGTCTAAGTATTCGCAAATATGAGCACTAAATTACTGTATAGTTGGCTGAATTGTAGTTCTTTTAGAGTCATTGTATTAACCTACGTTAGAAGTGGCCAACTCGCGGTCCACCGGCTGCTAATTGGCGGTCCGCAGGTCATCTTTCTAAATTGATTTAATTGGCCTTATTTATGCATATGCCTACAATACTGAGTCACAAGTAAGACTTTTAGTTATTATTATTATTATTATTATTATTATTATTATTATTATTATTATTATTAATCAGCTAATTTATCCAACGCTATAACATGATTAAGGCCATAGGAATTGTCAATAATAATAATAATAATAATAATAATAATAATAATAATAATAATAATAATAATAATAATAATAATAATAATAATAATAATAATAATAATAATAATAATAGGCAAGAGCGATTTGCAATCAATCACAGTAAGATTTGCGAAACAAGTTCCTGTGCTTAATCTATTAAAATCAGTAGCGTAGCCACGGGGTTGTTTGGGGTTGTTCAAACAACCCCATTAAAAAATGACCAACACAATTTATGTAAATCCGTTGACTTTTGGTTGAAGGAGGGGTAGTGGGGGGAGGTCGGCCGCGGCTTCAGTGTTCAGTTGCATAGTGCCTCCAGTTAACAACCCCATTTTACATAAGCTGGCTACGCCACTGATTAAAATAGTTAAGTTTCTTTAAACTGTTGTTTAATTGCAGCTGTTACCAGTTACTAATTTTAATTTACTAAGTAATATAGTTTAATTTAGTAAAATATTACGTTACTTTAAAATGTTGCTTAATTGAATTTGCAACCGCTACCAATCACTACTGTTACGTGTCTACAGTGAGCGTCGCTACAGCTGAAAACAATGTACCAAAGGCAACAGAATTATGCGGCCCTCCGCATGCTGATCAAAATTTATAATTGCCTCCTTGTAACAACAGGTTGACCATCCCTGATCTAAGTTAGCAATATAAACGGCTACAACTAAAACATCTACAGTGTACAACTAACCACACACCTAAAGGCATTACCAAAACACTCACGACACCAATTATAAGTAGTCATCTAGAAGCAAACATTTCTATCGTTATCAAGAAATTGAATATAATCGGACGTCAAGAATTTGATAGAATATTTCATTCCTAATCGAAACAACATTCTTTTATAGCAAGCCTTCTCTCGAATTCTCCGTCTCAACAGAGTCAACACGTTCGGCCCACTTGAATCTTCCGACAACTTCTGGTTTTCCACTTACTCGTCTCAGTCATATCTGCGTAACCTATTTCCCTTTCAGAAGCCTAGAATGAGACAAACTCTGACTACATCACATCTGTGGAATCAAACTCATTGTTCATATTCAACTATTTTTTTATTTCAAAATTATATCGAATCGCTTTAACTTGTGCAAAAAAACAGTGGTGGGCACTTCTAACTTACATGTAAATTCTGACAAAGATGCAGTTCGCATAAACTTGCAGCAAAACATGGATAGAAAACTTAAAAGAGGATGCAGAAGAAATGCAAATGAACTTCACCCAAATGACCAGGGCAGCAAGAGACAGACAGAAGTGGAAGGAACTCATTTAGACCCATCGTCCAACTCAATAGGGAACGACGGAAGGAAAGAAAGAAAGAAAGAAAGAAAGAAAGAAAGAAAGAAAGAAAGAAAGAAAGAAAGAAAGAAAGAAAGAAAGAAAGAAGAGACATGATAAGACGGTATTGCAAGCATTAACTTTTGCGTCATGTACAGTAGGCCGATGTTTAATGTCTAATTCCACTGGCTCATAGAACCTAGCTTTTGGGGCATTTCGAAGTGGGTTTCTTAGAAAGCATAATCAAAAGTGTTTACGAAATTACATTCTTATTCATTAATAGCGAAAATTTACAAAATCTATACTTGCAATTAGCGAAGTTGTGCTCAGAGCCGTAGCTAGGTGGGGGCGGGGCAAGCCGTCCCGGGCGCCGACTGGTGGGGGACGCATTTTGGATGTGAAAAAAATAAATATAAGAAATAGCTCTGCGGAAAAAAAGAAAAAAGGTCATCAGCCCTAAAAATGGATAACTAAACTGTATGACGACTAAAAAAAGGTCGTTAGCCCCAAAATGGCTAAGTAAACTGTGTGACGACTAAAAAATAAAAGTCGTCACCGAAATTTAGGGGCGCAAAATATCAATCTTGCCTCGGGCGCCGAAAACCCTAGCTACGGCTCTGGTTGTGCTAACTTACTTTTCCGGACACGGTGTATGTATAGGCCTATTATGTATATACAGCAATCACACACATATACGCATACAGCAATCACATAACCTACATAAAGGGGCGTAGCGATGAGGGGTATATCGGTATACTGCATATAGCCTACCCCACAAAAATCAGGCTACCTTATAATTTTAATGTGTTTTTAAAGATTTTCAAAGATTTTTAAGATTTATACCCCCCCAAATCACATTATACCCCCAAATCAAATTCCTGGCTACACCCCTGCCTATATATATATATACACATATGCACCTGTTTCTTCCATTTCATTCGTCTGTTCTGATACCAGGTTTTCACTTGGATCTGAGTTAGATTGAGTCGTTCCGCCAGACGAATTCGATCGTTCGTTGACAGATATTTCTGACGTCGAAACTCTTCTTCGAGACACGACAGATGATGCTCCGTGTAGACGGTCCGAGTCCTTCTTCTGGTTCCTCCTGTCAGCGTCGAATGTTGTAGGCCTATCGATGGCACCATGAAATCAACAATCGGCGATCGAACTGATCTGACAGAATCTGCTCTTCTGCAGGCGTCGTCAGTAGAAACGGCGCCTCCACTCAGTTCCCCGTTTTCTAAATTAAATCGTCATGCTCTTATTTTTCGACATGGATTTTATTATGCTTAATTGACAGTCGAAAAGTTATGGTTTTGATTGCGTCCATCAGTTAGAGCTGCGCTGAAATTACAGTTTAATTTTTACATTTACTTAAACTAGTTCTACACACGGGATTAATACAACAGATTTAGTTCCAGTAATAAGCCTGTCTTAATAGGAAATGTTTAATTTTTTACGCGAGTCAATAGATTGATCTTTGTGAAGTTTAGCCGTTTATATATATATATATATATATATATATATATATATATATATATATATATATATATATGATCATTCTATGTGTACATCAGCATGTCAAGTATGTAACTTTAAAATGAATTTATAACAAACCAATAGGTTCTCAGGAAGTTTACACTCTGTATCACAAGAATGACTGTATCTAAAAGTGACATTTATAATAAAATTGTATGAATGCCTGACAATAAGGAACTTGTACTTAAACTTGAACTGAGTATATGAAGTTACGAAGTTGCACTGCAGTAATTGCATAGGCATTTATCAAATTAATATGCTACCCCGACGTGATACCAAAACTTGGGGGAATTTCCTCCCCCTAGCTTTTTAGGAAGCATTTGCTTCCTTTTCCTCCATCTGTGGGCGTCCCTGATATATTCATGTATTCCAGTCCAATTATTAAACCCAATCTGCTAGTTCTCAATTTAATTGTTAAGCCCATTGTCGATTCAGTCCACATTCTGTTTGTATATCGAAGGCATCTGCCTCATATACCAGTACTTCCTAACCTTGTTTCATGCGTTATTTACTTTTTAGACAATCTCAATGACTTGACCAAAAGGAAACGTGTTTCCTTCTCTGAACAACCGTGTCTCTGTTACACCTTCGCCACTTCGCATTCGTTTATTGTTTTTCTTTCCATTTAATTCCTATGGTGAGTGCGGAACCCTTGTTATTTCCAGTGACGGGCAACTAGTTAACTAATTAGTTACTAACTAAAAGTTTAACTAAAGTTTTTAGTTATGTTCATAGTATAATTAAATATAAATGGTTTTGTTAAAATGCTAGTTTAACTGACAAATTTTAGTTAATAAATAATAATAATAATAATAATTATGCACTTCTATAGCACCATTTCTAATACTCAAGGGTATCAATCGATGGTACTTCAAATCCATCAGCAAAAGACCAGGTCATTCCAGAGATCAGTCAGAGGGAAACAGCAAGACAGACTATGGAGGAAATGCTAGTTGGAAGAGATGTGTTTTAAGCCTAGATCTGAAAATGCTCAGTTTATTGGAAGATCTGACAACCAGAGGGAGAGAGTTCCAGATTTTTGGCCCAGAAATAGAAAAAGCTCTCTTACCAATTTCAGTGTTTGTTCTAGGTACATTTAACAATGAATCAGCAAATCTTGTTGAATGATAATGTTTTGGATGGTTTATCATAGATTTTAAATATTGAGGTTGGCCAGACTGCAGAATTTCAAAAACAAGGACACCAGTCTTAAATACAATTCTCTGTTCTACTGGCAGCCAGTGTAACTTTTGAAGGACAGGTCTAATGTGATCATGTTTGCGAGTTTTTGTAATGGCCCGAGCCACAGAATTCTGAATCCTTTGAAGTTTTTGTATATTAGATTTGGCCATACCATTGTAAAGGGAATTAGTTAATTAGTTAATTAGTTAATAACTAAATAGTTTAACTAAAACTTTTTAGTTGCAGGTGTCCAGAATTCTCAATAACAGTACTTTATTATCTATTCCTTTCTGAGTCATTTTTCAAAACAAACTTCACAAACTTGTGTTCCCGCAGTCTAGACTAAGACTTAAATATTAAATAGACAATGACTAATGAATTCACTGGTTCATTTACTGAAATGTTCACGTTGCAAGCATCGTCTATTTTTTCATGAACACATACCCGATACCTGGAAAATAGTTGTAAAATTAGTTGCAAAAAGTTTAACTATATTTTTTTAGTTTAGTTAACTATTTTAGAAAGTTAGTTTGAAACTAAAAGTTCAACTGCTTACTTATAGTTTAAATTTATAGTTGTAGTTAAACTAATGTCTTTTAGTTAATTGCCCATCACTGGTTATTTCACCCCTTTCGCTGTTTTCTTCTTTCTTTTTTAATGTTAGCATCTCAAATCGATATTTTACCTTATTGTTGATGGTGATATATTTGAAAAGTTCTACAATTAAAACGAGCAACCTAAAGCTTTCGAAGACGCGATTTTCAAGCAAATCATTTGACTCTGGTCTTTAAAATCTTGGTGGTTTGGGAAAATTGATTAAGCTCATGCCAAAATTTTAAAAGCATTTGACCTAACCTATAATTAGCGAAATGAATATCTGGATTTTCGGAGTGAAAGTCAAGACAGGGTTTGAAAGTGCATTTTACTAGCATTAAACTGAAAATTTAGGAATTCAGTGTAAGAATACTAGACTCACTTCTAATGAAAATCTCAATTTCTTACAAAACATTATTACAAACTTGTTTGAGCTAAAGCCCGAGTAGCCTCAGAGAAAAACTTTTCACTTTGTTGACTTTGTTGACGACTTATGAGAAGAGATGAGAAACCATCCAGGTCAGCCTTTTGCATTACAGGCATTCGAGACTTTAAGAACTGACCTGAACTTCCTGAAGGTGAAGACCAAAAACAGTCGAAATGGTTCGTATTCGAATAGACAGGCAGGAAGCCGTATAGACCGAGCAGATTCGAAGACGATAGGTTTCCAAACTGTCCTTTGACTCCATTTATGTTGTTACTGAATCTCGGTAGGCTGGTGACAGTGGTCTGAGGCAAATGCATATTGCTATAAAGTTCACCTCGATTGGAGTTCAGATATTTCGATGATTTTAAAGTGGTTCGTCGATTACTGATAGTCACTAACGATTCGCTTGAACAGTTTTCGGATGCAACCAAGTGGCTGTTGCTGGTGCTAGTAGCTTCTTTTCTTAGACGTTTTCTTGAAGCGTGAACCTTATGACAGCGTCCACCTGAAGTTGAATACTTCTTCCATACAGTAGTGTCCAGATGCTTTTCACGAATGTTGCCGTGATTACGGCTTAAAATTTCGCCTGCAGGATACAGACAAGGATGGCGTTTCAACTTTTTACCTTTTACTATTTCGTCATGATTTCCTGTTCTGTGAATGTTGTTCTTGATTTTGATTTTTGTTGAGATTTTCCGAGAAAGGGAATTGCTGAGTGTTCTGTTAACCGCTGCTGAGGCTTCATTCAGAATGAAATTTATTCCCGGTTTTCTTGTGTGATTTGACTTCGAGCAACATCCTTTCGTGCATTTTTCTTCAACAGGTTTTTCTTTTGATGATATTTTCTTCTCGTAATGTGGGATTAGTTTTGTTTTAATTGTTGGCAGAATATCTTCGATAAAGAAAGTTGGTCTATAAGGTTCAGAAAAACGCTTATCTCTAGAATTGTACATCTTTCCCCTTCAATGATGAAGATGTGCGGTCAGGTTTCAGAAAGCCCAGTTTGATTCTGAAATCCAGATAACTACTGTATGTTAAGCATTCATAGTTCTAAGACTCCGCATTGCAGCATTAAGTCATCACACGTCATTGACAAAATCTCAAAGCAGAGCATAAATCTTATTGAAATGCATTATGCATTATATGTCAGATCCATTTCTAACTAGTACTCGTACCTCGTTCTGAATCCAAAGTAGTCATCAGTGAATCAATTCATCTTCCGCGGCACACCTTACCCTAAAGCACTGGGTCTTACGTCAATTATTGCCCCGACTTCACTTTGTTGTAGATTTGCTGTTGCGTTGAGACTTAAGTGGGCGTAACGTGGGCGCCGCGCCTATAGGAGCCCGCTAACGTGTTATGAAAGAACTGTTACGATTCACATTCGTTTCAATTGACAGGCAGTCATTATCCAATGGAGGAGGGGTATTGGATATGGCGGTGCGCGGTGGAACAGTGGTTAGTGCACTGATCTGCCAATCTTGAGGTCCGTGGTTCAACTCCCGACAGCGGCAGAAGCTTTTCAGTTGTTTCTGTGCCAATCGCCCCCCCGCAGTCGACTCAGCTGTGAATGAGTACATCCGATGTTAACTCGGTGGGAGGATAGGCGGCGAGGGAAAGGCTGACAATCGCCCTCATTCAGCCGTTGCCATGTATAACTGAAGACGCTAACCCTTCGGTTCTCCGTACGGGCGCTGAGCCAGAGCCATGGAGTATACCTATTTGGCTATATATAATGATTAATGACTGACTCCATTCTGACCGACCAATTATTTCAACAGTTTGTTTGAACTCTAACGAGTTGTGAAAGTGGTCGATGGTTCAGATGAATGCGTTTAAAACATCTTCCCTCAATGAATATCGTAAGATTTATAAACATTGACGAATTTTTGCATAGTCACGCTCACTAAATGTAACGTCATACTTTTCAGAAAAATTGATAGCTTTAGACGTTTAGACAATGGCGAATTCTTGGGCGTCAGTTGTCCACTCATTTATTTTGGCCATTGGTAGCCTAAAGTCAGATTCACGTTTTCTATTCTGCTTAAAAGTGCGTTTAAAGAAATAGCAATGCGTTTCAAAAGACTTTTGTCCTATTAGGCAGCGGCTATAGCATAATCCTGTGGAATGACTAAAGTTTTCTTATTAAACTAAGTTTAATTGAGCATATAACTATTCTGCAAATAAACGGCGATTGAAATTTAGTATCAGCTTACATTAGCTATCTACTATTGTAGAATGTAGATCGAATTGTTAGCATCATAGACCTGCTTTGTGCTCAGTTTTCAAATTTTAATTTATTTGCGTCGCTTCAACCTCGCTTGCAGTGCATGGTGTTTTAGGCACGTGCCACGTGTTCCATGGTACAGGGGCCACCACACATCAGGGGTTCCCACATAGTAGCTGATGACCTTTTTTCTTGCTCGTCACAATTTTTCTAAAGTTAGGTACTCCACTGGCAGTGGCGGCTCCAAGAATTCTTAATTGGCGGGGGGATGCAGGGCAGAGAATTTTAGGAAGTTGGTGGTGGATGCAATGAAATTCTAGGAAAGATGGCGGGGGATGAAATGAAATCCAGAAAAGGGCTGAAAAGCAAAAAAGGTCATCAGCTCTGTTTCGTATACAAGTGCAAATAAAATACCCTGCGGGCATGTAGCGACGTAACGACTCGGACCGGCAAACCCCTTGAAACGCTGACAAGCAAAAAGAGAAGCTCTGTGGGAGATGAATCCCCAGTCATCTCCACGTGGAACCGCTCCTGACCTCTGGCAGATCTTTCTTGCCCCCGGGCGTCGGATACCCTCGCTACGCCATTGGGAGGACGGGTAGCCTGGCAGGGTCCCCAGGACATTTGGAACAGGACCCACACAATTCTAAGCAGCTAATAAGCCACTGTTGTGCTGCTTTCCAAGGCGCTATCGAAATCCACGAGATTTTACTTTTTTAAAACTAAATACAGCCCTGATCGCTTAACTGAATAATTGTTAATTTACAACGAAAGACACATCTAAATCATTATAAATTTATAACTCTTGTTCTAAACATATCTCATAGCTTTCTTCAAAATCAAATATTCTGAGACGCGTTAAGAAAATGTGCTTCTATCGGAGGAAACAATTCGATGCAATAAGCAGCGTAATATCAAGTTTCAAAATAAGTTTAACCCTATATTGAACAATGTTAACTGCAGGCAGCATAGTGAATATAGAGCAGTGGCTCTCAGACCCCTTTGTCTCGCGGACCACTTTTGAGAAATATGAAACCAGTGTCTGCCGAAAAAGCTCGACAAGCAAAAAAACGTTATCCGTAATTTTTTTGTTTTTTTTTCACAATATGCCGCGGACCACTAGACGCCCTCCCGCGGACCACTTTTTGACCGCGGACCACGGATTGAGAACCGCTGATATAGAGTTAACTAGGTAACACAGTGCAATATAGGGTTAAATATATATCAAATTCTTTAATAATCAAAATAATATCTCGCATATAGGCCTATTGGTGTTCCCAGAAAGTGTTATCCCATTAGGACCAATATCAATACTGCAATCGAAAGAAAGCAAAATGATTCATGGTTTCGAGAACTGGATGAGATTAATCGATATTCTCCAAATGTGTTCTTTCTCTTGCGACCATGTGTGTTGTATTTCAGCTGGTAACCGTTATCGTCATCTGTTCCTTAGCCAAACTGCAATAATAAACTGTATTCAGCTCTGATTTTCCGCAATTAGGCATGCGTGAGACCTACACCAGATAACAGCTGGTCGTGTACGTACCAGAGGCGTAGCCAGGAATTTGATTTGGGAGGGTATAAATATTGGGAGTGTATAAACCTTAACTATATACCATATAAACTACATAAAACCACATATAACCACATATAATGATATAAATCATATAAAAACTTTAAGGTAGACTGATTTTGGGGTTATATATATATATATATATATATATATATATATATATATATATATATATATATATACACACCGATATACCCCCCATCGCTACGCCCTTGGTACGTACAGCATATGACGAATGCTTGGCTGCTTGCGTTGTGGGCTAGCGTCGAATACGTTCATTGAGTAAAATATGGGCGTCAGTACGACGAAACACTGAAAATTGCCTTTTCGTTCGTGGCTGAGCCTGAGAAACGAAGAAAATATTTCAAATGTGAACGTACAGTATAGCCACTGCTGCTTCGTGGCAGAAGTATCAACGACCGTCTTATAGACTAATTATTTTATTTTGGCCAATTTTCCGCAGCGCCGCGTGTGCGGGACACACGTTAAGCGTTCGCTCGTTAAGTTCCATAAGACGAGTCGTGGTGGTGATGTGTATCAATTGATATCGGCGTTTATTTTGATTAAGGCTAATAACTGCACGAACAGTGCATCGAGACCGTGTGCCGACGCTGTACAAAATCGAAGCAGTGTACGATGCACGCCTCGGAAAACTTGGTGGGGGGGGGGGTCACTTCTTGGGAGGGAAAGGTCGCCGCACTATAGTATGACTATACCATCGGATTGTTTACACAGCGCCCATTAATCGGACCCTTTTTGCCCATTAAGACATCGAGCAAACTAATTATCGGTCTTAACAAAACAAAAGTATTGAACGAAAGAAGCTGAAACATTTATAAGCAGGGATTATAATGCATGAAAACAGGCCGAGGGATCGCCGAAATATGGTAATCAATGACGTTTTGAAAAAAGATTCCGGCGTATTAGAAATGAGAGTGAGTCATCAGTGGCGGTTCCAGGAATTTTTGGTGGGAGGATGAAATAAATTTATAGGAAGTTGGTGGGGGGATGAAAAGAGAAGGGGTAAAATCAATAAACTTTGCCGGAAAAGGTTGACAAAAGAAAATAAATTTCCCACAAATTTTACTACACTTTTACCGAAAAATAGGTTGACAGGCAAATAAGGTCATCCGCACGTTTTCCTCGTAGTTTTGTTTACTACATGTTTACCCAGAAATAGGTTTCACAGGCGAAAAAAGTCCGAAAGTCCGGTGGGGGGATGCATCTCCACTCATCACCCGCGTGGAACCGCCACTGTGAGTCATACGTTGTGAGATGATTTCTATCGATAAGATTTGATTTGGGGCTGTCCATTAATTATGTCAACAATTTTTGGGCAATTTTTGACCCCTCCCCTTGTTAACAACTGTCAACTTTCAGTTACCCCCTATAATTCTGTCAAAAACGTTTGGAACCCCCTTCCAAGATCAATGACAGGTCCCAATAACAAGGTTATTATTTTTGCGGTCATGACCATTTTCCCCCTTTTGCTCATCGAGTGCCAAAAGGTAGTGGTGATGACCTTTTTGCCATGCTTTTTTCCATTGTAATAAGTAGTATTCAATAAAATTAACTATTTTTGATTATTTGTAAAAAGTGAAATTGTTGACGTCAACTTCTCTTGACCCCCTCCTCCTGTCAACTGTCAAACTTTTTCGAATCCCATCCTCCCTAAATTGTTGACGTAATTAATGGACAGCCCCTTTGAGATCATAGGCCTATTATTATTTAGTATGTTCTGGATCTTAATTTCAATTGCTACCAGTTCTTTTCTGTAGGCCTAGGCCTAAATCTGTGGAACCTAAACTATGCCTTCGATAATCTTCTAAACAAACCTAGTCATCTGCGTATCATAAATATTTGTACTCAATTTATAGGACCTATATAATGTACTAGTCTGCCTGCCTTGCGAGATCGAGCCTGCCTCTTTTGGCAACCCATTTCTTCTCAGCATATTTGCTAAACTTATTGTTTCCTAATATTTAATATTTGAATAAGACTAATTAACCTATTGACTAATGCATATATCATTTACAAAAAATTAAATTTTAGGTTTTTAGTTTTTTTGCTGTATAAGTCGATAAGTGTAAAAGTCCCATCTTAAATGCATTAAAGTGTGCTACTCTCTGCATACAGCAGAACACATGTGACGACAATATAGAGAGGGTCCCATGGACGTTGACATTCCAAACATTAAAACTTAAAAACTAAAAACCTAAAAATCTACATTTAATTTCTATTACAACCTAGGTTTTTCCAGTCATGATTATAAACGCTTTGGCACCAATCAAGAAAGACGCCCGTGAAATTAATCAGCAAAAATCTGATGAATGAACTGCACTCCCACATTATTGCACGCGATTCTCTATATTGGTTTTATTCATCGGGCTAATAACAGCTCTTCAATTCAGAATTAGAATTTTGATTGTGTTTAATTGTGTTGCGTAAGCCAGGGTTTCCCAAACATTTCGGAACCGCGGCCCCAGTGTTTTATCCAGACTCCAGGCCTTAGGGGGAAATTGAGGCTTTCGGAGGGGTGAATCGCCTTAGTTAGAGGGGAAAAGACAGTTCAATGCAAAATGTGTGTAAGTGCTGCGATTTTTTTTTTTTTTTGGGGGATTGTGAGATTTTGGGAGGGGGAATCTCCCCTCCTAACAGGCCTGTATAAAACACTGCGGGCGGCCCACTTCAGCGGTTTTGTAACGTGTCGCGACCCTAATTATAGCATGTAATATAAAAATGCATTAGGCCATCTGGCGAACGTTAGTTGAAAAGAATCTTCTGATTTTGAACAAATGGCAAAACAAAAGCTCTGATTCAATTCGAATGAAAATATGACAAATTTATTATACATAATTATTCATATTTTGCCAAATCAGATTAAATGAGGGAAATAGATATTGAAATTTCCTGAAAATTATCTTTTTAAAAATTTTCCCATAACGCACCTTTTTTACGCGTTTTAAAAATCTTATGAGTATAGCAAAATCGCTGAAGCGCTAGCTAGAATATACACACAAAGTCGGAGATTGTCTATTGTTATTGGAGTTTCAGAGCAAAATGGTCGAAATACGCTTTTCTTGCGCTATCGTTTAATAAGATTAATCTTTAAAAATACTATAGAGTAGACCAGGGTTTCTCAAACTTTTTGGAACTGTGCGACTCACTTCAGCGGCTTTGTAATATGCTGCGACCTGCAAACTTGTCGACTAAAATTTCTTAAAACACTAATCGTTTTAAGCTGTGTATGGAGGTTGCAGGCATGATGAGGCATATAAATTTCTTAAAACATAATCCTGCTTGCAACTTTCAAGACTTTTGACATTGTATTGCTTAGAAAATATTTTGGACTCTAATTTCGAGCTACCCTGCGACACACTAGGCTGAGCCCTGCGACCACTTTGGGTCGCGAACCACAGTTTGGGAAACACTGGCGGAAACAATCCTTCGCTCATCAATCAATCAATCAACATCTATAGCGCCACTATCCGTATAGTACGGACCAGAGATATTTTTACACTCCCTAACACCCCAACACCCCCCATTTGAGACCGACACCCCAACACCCCCCAATTTCAGCTATTGGATGACCTTTTTTGCTTGTCAGACTTTGGTTCGGGTCCTGGTGAGAGTGTTTAAAGTAGGCCGTTTCCGGGGGGGGGAATTGCCCTACCCCGGAAATTTCAATTTCCCAGAAATTTTGGAATACTACATGGACTAACAGCGGCCCCTAGCAGAATTCCCCGGCTTTGTCAGTCCCCCCTTTTCAGTTTCCCCGGAGTCCAGGAGTCTAGATTAAACACTGCCTGGGGACCCCCAAAATTTACCGACACCCCAAACTGATAATCCTAGAAATAATCCGGGTACGTACGCGATTTGGGGAGAGGGAGGTTTGAAATTTGAGAGATTTTGCGTACGGATGCATACGGGGAGGGGAAGGGAAGGGGTGTCGACTGTCGACCGAATGCGTACGTATGCACAAATTTATATTATAGCCTGCGTAGCAATTAAAAAACCGCTCATGTAGAACAGTGTTTCCCAAACTGTGGGTCGCAGGGCTCAGTCTAGTGCAGCGGTTTTCAATCTGTGGTTCGCGGAACCCCAGGGGTCCGCGGAAAGGTGCCAAGACCGGGATCCGCGGAAAGGTGCCAAGAAAAAACTTTATTTTTTAGATTATTCGCTTTTCCCATAGCTTTTTTAAGAAAGACTATAAGCGTGCAAGGCGTCTATGAAATGTTTCAGTTACTATATATGTGACTTTTTGGAAGTGCAAGAGGCTGCTACAGAAATTATTACAATGACTGTTGTAATTATTTCCATAAGTATTTCGGAGATGATGACATAGCCTAAGTATGTTTGACTGGGTTCGAAATCCATTTGAATATTAGTTGACTGATTTAATTGGACGGGAACAGGAAGAACTGCGTGCTGAATTATCATCTGACCGAACAATTCGCTTCAGTGGCGTAGCCAGGATTTTCTGAAGGTGGGGTTAGGAACGACCATTGAGAGAGGTGAAGTAGCGAGAAATATTTACTTGGGAAATAGTGAAACATCACCCTATCCGTTTTTTCGCCGAAGGAATCCCGAAACATCAAAATTTACAGAGTATTCAACACAGTGATACTTTATGAAGTTTATGTTTATGTCTGTAGCTATTAGAGCACACTCAGCACAAAATAAAAATACGCGATAAAATGAATTTTTGGTCGGCCAACCAAGAGGGGTTAGCCCTCCAAACCCCCTTGGCTACGGCGCTGCTACGCTTGGAGTTCAACAGAGTCACTGTTGTCAATCTGGAGGGCATGTTCTTTGGAATATCCCCAGTTGTCTGACAGCTTTTTTCTGCAGTCACTGCCACAAAAACCCAATACAGATCATGACTGAACAAAGAGGCTGATATTCGCGTTTGTTTGTCAAGCATATCACCATGTTTCGAGAAACTCTACGCAGTAGCGTGTAGAGGGGGGCGGTGGCCCCGGGCGCAGACCCAGGGGGCGTAAAAATTGAACCGATGACCTTTTTTTGCTCAGTGGGCATACTCTCTGGACAATTTGGCCCAGGGCGTCGGGCACCAGAGGGGCGTAAAATTTGACCTGATGACCTTTTTTTTGCTCGACGGACGTACTTTGGACAACTTGGCCCCGGGCGTCGGCCACTCTACACGCCACTGACTCTACTGGAACTACTACTGGAAAACGTGCTTTTTCTGTTACCGGACCCAGACTTTGGAATTCCCTGCCGGTACAGGTCCGCCAAACTGATTGTCTTACTACCTTCAGGTCTAGACTTAAAACACATTTATTCCTGACTGCATATCCGCCTTAACCTGGAATCTGGAAGTACGGACTGACCTTTGGATTACAACCTCGATTCACCACGGACAATGATTCACGACTACGATTATTCACTGAAGCGACCATCGACTGGTGCCAGTGGCGGCTCCACCGGGGGGGCCAGTGCCCCCCTATTGAGAGCCTGCCCCCCCCAGTGGCCCCCCCAGTTGGGACCCTATACTTAATGCTACATACATTAAATAACCAATGGTTGGCCCCCCTGATTAGAAGTTGCCCCCCAACGGCCCCCCACTTGCGAAATCCTAGAGCCGCCACTGACTGGTGCAGATGTAGGCCTACTACTACAATGGCGCTAAAGAAGTCTACTACTACTACTACTACTACTACTACTACTACTACTCTACGGTACGAAGCAGGCACGCCTTTCACACTGACCAAAGTTTGATCTCAATTTTAATAACTGTCTTAATTACTTGATGCTACTATTTTGATTTTTTACATTTAATATCTAATTATTTTTTATCGGCGAATGAAGCAATTAATGCATTCGACTAGATTAGAATGTAGATGTGATCAAGTGAACACAATTACTTTCTCACGATCAAAAAAAGGGTCACGAATATTGTTCCCACGGTTGTTAAATGATTGGCAGTGTTCAAAACAATAACATTTGAATTTTCTATTGTATTTCTTTATTGCGTATAAACTTTAGAAAACACAATATTACAAAACTATAATTTAATAGTAAAACAAATGCTTTGTGATTATGGCTAAAAATTAATTAATTAATTTTTTAATTTAATTATGGCTAAAATTAATTTTTCACCAGGGTGGGTAGCTAATTTGTACGTACACATAGGGGAGGGGTCCCAAAAATGTACGGTGTGCAATAGGGGAAGGGTTTTTACCTTAAAATATGCCTTTTTGCACATGTACTATATGGATGGGCCCCTACAGTATATCTCTTACAAGTCCTGTGACTAATTTAAGACTAGTTCTTTGCAGCAAATCTCAACAATTGTTTTGGCAAGGTAAAACAGCGATAGCCTATATAAACGCAAGCCATAAACATTACTGAACGATTTATAGTTTAAATTCATGTGAACAAGAAGGAATAGACACAAAATTATTAAATGGTACTAACATTTCTACTAATAGTATGCAATACAGTTACCATCATTGTCAAACAAATATACCAACAGCAGTTACATATAAACAGAGAAAATTTCCAACAATAACCAAGGCTGTGGCAAATAGTTTCAGAGCTGTACAAGGTTCTTTCCAAAAGCAAAACATTGCTTAATGATTTTTAAAAGACAAAATACTAATTATGAGTAAAACCAGACAAGCCATTTACAGAACACTTAGCAAATCAACAGTACCAATTTTGCACCCTCCCAGTGGCGTAGCGAGGCAAAGTGCCGCCCGGGGCGAAATAAAAGTGCCGCCTCCAAAATTTCCACATTTCCTGGAAAAAACCTTACCAATCAAGTCTTAACAAAATTCTGACAAACAAAAAACGTTATCAAGTCTCTAAAAAGTCTGACAAGCAAAAAATAAAAGTTATCGAGTCTCTAAAAAAGTCTGACAAGCAAAAAAACCCTAATAATTATAAAATTTTTAGGAAATCTCGAAAATGCTGCCACTAGGGCAAGTGCCGCCTGGGGCGTTTCGCCCCCTCTGCTCCCCCTTGCTACGCCACTGCACCCTTCCAGTTGGCTTAGCTATAATTATGAATACAAGATTAGCATGAACTAAAGAAATACATAGAAATGATTGAATTGCATTAAATAGAATACTGTAGAATGCAAACACAATTTTTACAGTAAAATGCAAAGGACAGATAAAAGGCATAGAACACCCTGAATATACCAGGTTGTCTGGACAATTTCCAGTTCATGGAAGAGTTAAAATGCATATCTATCCTACTCAGTAAATTGTCAAGATGAGATTGAAGAGTAGGAAGACGACTGTACTGACGAGACCAATATTATTATCCACTTGATCTGTAAAGTAACAAACCAGAAATCACAGGAAACCATCACATCCTCCCCTCCTGCTTCAATCTACAATACTTACAACCAGGGAGTGCAAACACTTCGAAAGACGTGCATTCTATTAAGAAATTGTTATTTATAAACATTTTATATCCAAATAATCTTACAATTTCAGCATTCAATGGACCTAAAACATGAACATTTGAAAAGCTTCAAGTTTCTCTAGAGTGGTTATGTTTGATGGTTAATAACTTGTATAAGGTCTATAAAATCATCTACATAAAATTTCAATTTCATAGAAATTTGAAATCAGAATCAAAGGATGCATGATACTATTTGATTTTCAGATGCTGGGCCAAGATAGACACTGGCTGGCAACCATCCCCTTAGAAGAAGTCCTTACAAGAAATGCTTAGTGGCACAGGGATTAATTGCATTTCACTGTAGTATTAGTGGATTCTTTAAACTACAGTGTATCTACTTTATAATAATAATAATAATAATAATAATAATAATAATAATAATAATAATAATGTGATTTTAAGTGGTTTAGGAGGCTAAGTAAGCCCATGTGAAAACCACTGATGTAACTATCTGCATTCAATAACCTAGTTTATCCAGATAGCCTTTCATAACTGGCTCAAATCATCAGAACAAGGTGAATACAATTCTCTGAATAACCAGATACCAGGGTGCGACTTGTTACCTGGAACAGTGGACGAGGGAGGGATGGCGAGCAGTGGGGGGGGGGGACATGACGAGCAGTGTGGGGAAAACATGGAAAATGCATGGTGTCACGAATATTATGTTGCTCTAAATTTCAATTTTATATTTTTAAATTGTCACACACCATTTATTTAAACCATAAATGTAATAGTGCTACTGCAAGCAAGTTGCAACAATTGAAAGTCTGCAACTAGATTCAAGCAACTACTGTGTCATTTAACATTAATGCAGTGTTGCCATGTCAGGAATTGACGCAGATGTCTTGTCAGTTTTGTTGCCAGTTGGTGCATCTGAGGCAGCGTGTCACCCATCGTATAACCATTTTTCAACATGACTGGCAGGATTGAGCATGATGGTGATGGCCCATTAACCATCATGAAAATAAGAGATGACAGTCTACGAACACTGAGTTGATTTCCCGCAGGTGTTTCATATATATTTATGCACGAGATGCCCCACTCATATTCAGCTGAGATGAGATAGGCAGAATTTGAATTCTACTGAGCACTGAAGCAAGCACATTGCCGATTACTTTCACATTGTTCTTGTACTGTCTGAACTGATCCAAGGCTAGTGACGGATCTACTTTGCACAGTTCTGCTAGGTAAACTATTGCTCTATCACCAAATAATGATAGGTCAATTTTTATTGTCTGGCCATGACGATGTATAAATGGTTTAATGAGCAGCACAGGTAAATTTTTCAAAGGTTAAGCTAAATCTCTTCCCAGTTACCACTGAACATCAAGTTTCATTTTTTATACTCATGCTGAGTGCCAAAAAATTTTCTCCCTCTGTTGATGGTGAGTGCGTTTTCCTGTCACAGTAGTGGATAAGATTGACTTCTCTGGCAGTGGGGGGGGGATGTAATTGGGCAGTGGGGAAGAAGATTTCCCACTCCCTCCCCTACAACTCGCACCCTGCCATTTACTTTAGCTGACAAGTGCACAAGGAAATAATGTGTCATAATGTGTCATGGAACTGTCTAGAAAAAAAACTCACCAGCCTGGTTGGTTTTACTATGAGCAGGTTTGGCACCTGAAAAACATCAACAAAATTATATTTATTTTAGAGCTAGGTATCATGAAAATTGTAGCAGTCAGAGCAGTTTCAATAGAAGAATCAGCTGCCAAAATAAGATCTACAGTCAAGTCCAACTTAAAACCACTTCTCTTAATATAATTCTTCTTAAAATGATGCAAGTTTTCATCAGTTGACTGCAAGACTTGGGTCCACCCATATAGTACCGGGTATGTACCCACTGAGGGAAAAGGGGGGTAGGATTTAAGAGATTTTGCATATGTACGGTGTGCAAACTGGGGGATGGGTTAAAAATATGCCTTTTTTGCAAATGTGCTATAATGGATGAGACCTTTAAGCATCAAAATGAATTTCGAACAGAACAGTATTTACTTGCAACGCTGTTCGTAGTTGCCTTAGTTATTTTCGTGTCAACCTTTTGGGCCTCAGAAGGCTCTGATTTTCCATGAGTCATTTTGTGAGTCACTAGAATGCAAAGCAATGCAAACTACATCACAAAACTATTCAAACTTTAACATGTACACTAGCTCAAAAATTCAAATAAATATGACCAGATTTATTAAGCTCCTTGCACATCACATTGACCCTTTGAAGCCATGATACCGCTACTGTCGCTACAGAGGGATGACTGCCTAATTGTAATCTCCGAATTCCTGCAATAGCGGTTAGAGCGTATATTAGGTCTCAGGGATCCAGGGTTATTGGATTTTACATACAAGCTGGCAAGCTTCAAAGGGTTAATCAACAAGTCTCATTTAATAAAATGCAAGAATACAGCTGACGGAAGACTGGACAAAAACCATAATGAAGAGATGCATTCTATGAGTCAGACTTCAAAACTGCATTCAAAAAGTGAAAGAACTATATAAATTTTAATTTGAATGATGAGAAATTGTAAAAGCACATAATATTTAATATGATTTAAAAAATTCAAGGGCTATGTGATAGGGATCATTGGTTTTAGACTCTAAATCCATGTTAAAACTTATCTGAAAATACAAATTAGTCTCAAGTCTCTTCTACAGCCCTTTTCCTTCTCTAGTTCATTCAACTTAGTTGCCAAAATACCTTTGAGTCACACATGAAACATTTGTGTGAAATCCTAAATCTACTTGTTTACAATTAAGCATATATGTATACATGAATTGTTATTGGGTAGAAACGTACACAGTTGACTACAATGCATACGGTATCTACCCACCTGGAACACTGATTTGGTCATTCTTGTCATCTCCAGCTGGAAACTCATCCATATTGTGTTGAGCTTTATTGAGAATTGGAGTTGTTGTGGAATGATGATGTTGATGGTTATGAGTTCTTCTGTGGTGACCTATTGCACAAAATTTGCAAACATTTCAACTGAAAGTAAAGTAAGAAAGGACGTTAAAACTCAGTAAAGTTTGTTGCAAGCATTACTAAATAACACTACAAGGGCATCTTCTAATCATCATCATTATCAGCATTATCAGCATCATCATTTTGCTCTCTGTCAACTCTTTAGCGACAATAGCTAGACACAAAATGTTTCCAAGAAGTTCTACCTTCTGTTAATCGCCTTCCTTCTGATCTGATTTCTTCATGTTCATGTTTTGTGTCTTTCCATGACCCTGTTTTCGCTGAGCACTGGCCATGACTTCTTGGTATATCGAACTGACCACAATATCCCATATATTTGGACACGCGCCCTCTGCTTGCTCGACAGCAGACGAAGATCTTCCACCAGTGATGATGTTCTTCGATACTCTTAAGTTTAATCCATCCACCAATTTAAAGCACATGAGCTTCGGCATGTGGGCGCGGTTGTGAGCTTGGACCATCCCTGCCGTTGTCTTCTGGTACAGTTGGTCAATGGCACCTTATTCCGTATTATTCGGCGCAATCCCAGGAGGTTTCCTTGCCAGGACTTTCCCCATCCACCACCCGGGAGACGCACCTCTATGCCATTGTACCCCATTTTCTAATACTTATGTTAATTAAACAAGGTACCGTATATACTCGAGATAAAGTCGATCCGAGTATAAGTCGACCCCTAGATTTTGGGTATCTGAAGGTGTCTAAAGTCATTGACCCGGGAATAAGTCGAAGTGACGTCATCGCGGTGAACCCTCTTGAGGTGATAGTAAGAGTCGGAAAAATGGCGGACGCGAAGTGGGCATGTGGCGGCAGCGGCGCCATTGTTTTGATTGAAAAACTGCGTTTTAGCTTTGAACTATCGAGAAACTGAACGATTTTGACATTCCCAGATTGATTCCTGACGATTAAGAAAATTTTAAACCTGCTATTCGCTCATTCTTGACAATATAAAAGTCTTTATTACCGGTAATCTTGAATTTTTTATATTTATGTAGCGCCAATATTTAATTAATATTTATGTGGCGCCTATAAATTACCAATCTTAAAAGCGCTGATGTGAACTTTTATTTAGATGCCGTAGCGTATGTTGAAAATAATTACGCAGTTAGCTAAATTAATTATTTTCGACATGCTATGTATGGAAACTTTACCCAACAGTTAGTGCCTCAAGTATAAGTCGAGGTCAGGATATATAACCTGTGAATTGGCCTTAAATTTCTCGACTTTATCACGAATATATACGGTAAGAACATTCTCATGAATATTGCAGCATGCACTATAGGGATACCAACATGAACAAATATTTCACAAAAGGGATAGATACTTTTGAGAGGGAAAGCCTCTCCTTTATATAGAAAGTCAAATGAAACACACAACAGGAAATTAAATTTACAATTTGTTCCTTGTTGTTAGACATTGGAATACAAGAAAACACAATATCAAACTGGAATTTGTGTTTGTGCTTATCACAATTTCTGAGAAAAATTGATCAATTATTATACAGAGTACAGTAAAAACCTTGATCACACCAATAATATCATATGCCTGTACTTAATTTGCCTAATGTCACTTCACACCATAACAAGCAACGTAAAACCACAGCAACATAACTGCATGAAAACGCTGATATAATATGTCATATTATGAACACAAACTAAGATTGCCGACATCAGCACAGTAACATAAAATCTGGCATCAATTGCCGAATACTGAAACAGTTTATTTCAATTTCAATTAATAATTAATTTATAACAAAAAGACTTGAAAAAATACGGTAATTATTAAACAGATTACCGGTACTTCAAATATATTAGTATTAAGTTATTTGTCATAATAAGTTATTTATCAATAAATATGTCAAAATAAGATCTACAGTCAAACCCAACTTAAATATGTCAAATGTTTTACCTCCTGGTGTTGCATGGTCTTTATCTTTTTTCATGTGAGGAGATGGAGATGTACTTGAGTGTCTAATGCGGTGCTGAAATGTACGACCTTTTTCAACTACAGGGCTTGCTGTTGTTGTATGTATCTTTCTTGGCGCTAAAACAATATACAGCTGAATATATTGTTCGGTTGGCAAAGTTAACACGACCCCCGATTGAAAAATGGAAATTCTGTCTGGGAGTCGTTCGACCTCCACCATTTCTTTGGAAAAAGGAAACATTTAATCAAAGGCCCACAGTCAGTGCTATATAGCATGACAATCTATAGCTACATCAAAGATCTACCGGTAAACACTCCATGCCAGTGGTGTAGCCAGGATTTCCAGAAGGGGGGTTTTGGTTTTGACTGTGACCAACTTCGCAAAAATTCTGACAAGCAAAAAACCCGTTATGTTATCACCTCAAGTTTTTTAGGTGACAAGTAAAAAAACCTTATTGCCTAGGTGACAAGCAAAAAAGTCCTTGCCTCTTACTTACGGTAAACCTTTACAGTCTCTAGCCAAGGGAGGGTTTGACCACCAAAGTTGCGTCAAAAAATTAAAAATGCATAGAAACTCATTACAAATATTTTGTTTTCGGCAGCCAATGGTGGTTTTAACCCCCCCAAACCCTCTTGGCTATGCCACTGCTCCATGCTGTATACTGGCAGTTACTATAGCTATCAGTCATACAACCACTGGTAAGGTGAAATACCTGAGGCAGAAACAAAGTCATTAAAGTTTAATCATTACTAACCTATAACACTAGAATATCATATATCAACATATTATCCTGAGGACAGCAATGCAAAGTGTGGCTCTTGCTCAGATCAGTTTTCCTTCTCATCTCACTGCAACAACTTCATGGAGAGAAAGAGGCAACACACTGCACATGACTATTGACTAATCGTGAAGTTAATATGAAACTATGATATTAATCATAGCATTAAGAAAAGAAAGAAATATTTCATTTTTGAAACCTTAACTTAATTTATGTAAGTTTAAATCAATACAGCAGGGCTGCTCAAATTGTTTGCGTGGCGGTCCTGAAATTTGTACCTAGACACGATTGGGGGTCAGAAACAAAAGGCTGAAATTAGGGCTGTACCAGATTTCGGCTCCGGCAAATCCGGAATCCGGCCAATTTTACAAATCCGGCTCCGGTCCAATTTTACCGGATTTAAGCCGGATTTGTGATGCCCAGTCAAGTGAATTTTCTGTACATGTTTTTATGAGGCCAAGATTTAAATTAATAAATTATGAGTATATGTCATGATTGTCATCATTGTCATGTCTATACTCTATAGTAAATTAGTAATGAACAGTCGAGTGACTCCACTCACCTAAGTCAAGTGATGTAGTACGTTATTAGTTATTACTTATTTAAGTTATTTTATTTTTTTTTAAAATTGTAAATCCGGCTCTGGTTCCGGCCGGATTTCACTTCATAAATCCGGCCAAATCCGGCTCCGGCCGGATTTCATAAATGTGCATCCGGTACAGCCCTAGCTGAAATTAATTGCTATCAACAACTTTGCAAAACCAGTCCACAAATTTATACACAGAGCTCATCATAATATATGTTATAGTAATTAAAATAAGAACATTACAATAAGAAATGTATAAGTTTTACCACTTCAAATTTGAATTTTTTAGTAAGATGAATATTTTCCATAATACTTGCAGCAATAAAAATCATTTCAGTGTGTTGCATGACATCCATTAGAAATAATCTGACAAACATAACATTTTTAACCTTGGAGCATACATATTGGTGCATACATACAAAAGTTGTTAGTGGTTGTTGTATAACTGCTGGATACTTCTTTGCTTTGCATACCACAGTAATGACAGTGATGAGATAAAGATGATGACGGTGATAATACCAGTAATGCAGTGCTTCCCAGCCTGTGTGCCGCGGCATGCAACTGTACCGCAGCAATGGTAGAAGTGTGCCGTGGCAATATGTTGGAAAATAGTAAAAGAATAATGGTGCTGCATTAATTGCTAATATATAATAATTTGAATTATATCTCTTCAATTAAGTTAAGCATGAAATAGTGATACATATTACAAAGGAAATATGTACTTATGAAGAACGGTATTCAATATTATACTGTATACTAGACTAGAGTATACGGTAATATACAGTACTAGTAGGCCTATACAAACGCAGCATGCATCATTTAAAAATGAAATGCATGCATTTCGGCCGCAGTGTGCTGTTGATTATAAGTTTCTTTGATAGTGTGCCGTGTCTGGAAAAAGTTTGGGAAGCGCTGCAGTAATGGCAATGACAATAATTATGTTAAAAGCAATGTTGACAACCAAGATGGAAATAAGTAAGTAAGTAAAATCTCGTGGATTTCTATAGCGCCTTGGAAAGCAGCACAACAGTAGCAGCCAACATGAAATAGAATATGCTTAATTTCTATTCCACATAATAACCACAATAATTACAGAGAACAAGGATTAAAACCAGTTTTCTGGCCAGTTTCTGTGAGTTTTTATTCAATGTCAGCAGCTGAGATTTTTTGCACAATTTACAAGACAGCTTAGTAAATGTCTTGATAACATCTCAAGAAAACTAACCCGACACTTGAACTGTGAGATTTGAAGACTGTGTCTCAGTGACGGAGCCCACAGTGTTACTGGCAGTGCATGCTATGGTCACTCGCTGACCTTCCCAATTATGACCTATGCCGAGGGACTTCCATCCAGGACCGGACTTGTCATGAAGAGGCAACAGAGCAATGGCAGGCATTGGGTTTCCTCTGGCAGAACACTGCAGTTCATCGCCAGCACGAAACTTCTCCTTCACCGGAGTCCACCTCAGATCTCGAACTAAATCTACACAAATATTGGGCAAAATATTCTAAAATATGGTAAAATAAAAATCCACTGTTTAAATCACACACACACACACATCATATATATATGAATTATATATATATATATATATATATATATAGATAGATAGATAGATATAGATATATATATATACATATATATATATAATTATATATATATATATATATATATATATAGAGAGAGAGAGAGAGAGAGAGAGAGAGAGAGAGAGAGAGAGAGAGAGAGAGAGCTGTAGATGCTAAGACTGGAATGTTTATCCCTGGATCAGGGCCAAAAGTTAAAGTATAAAGCAGATAATGTACCTCAGCATCCAAACCAGTCTAGACACATTATTTACCCGTAATTAACAGACGGTTAGAGGGAGACCTGAGCATTGTGTTTTGGGTCATTTGTGACTCAACTGACAGAGATAAAAAATTATAGATGGAAAAAAGACCTAAACGCAATCACTGCACACAACTAAAGATTCTGAAATGATATTCAGTATGCCTGCCTTCAAATCTTATATAGAATCTTATATATAAAAATAAATGCGAATTCTACAGGATATAGCAGGCCTGTTGGAACAAATTTTTAGCAAGGGGTGCATTTCGTTGGCCATTCAGTAAATTGATATGTTGTTAGCTGTTCCTCCTTATGAATCCAAAGCAAGGGGTGACCTGCAGCCATAGCTTTTTTACCCCCCAGTTCTGAAGGGCCTGGGATATATACACAGAATCCTATGTACACATATTTGTGCAAATATACTGACGTTATATTTTACTTTATTGTAATTTTAAGTACCGGTACTTTCCACTTCTTGCAAATCAGCTGTACAAGAAAATTTAAAATATTTATCAGGTTCAAGAATCTGACTTTAGTCTAATAAAGAACTGAAATTTCTCACAGAAGTTTAAAAGCAGGGAAGATAAAAAGTAAAAATTGGCTGAAAATGGTTTAAGTGTTTCTGAATCCATTCTAAACTTCTAGGTTTGGCTACCATGTGAACTGGCTAATGCTACCAAAATCTGACAAGACAACCCAGACTCATTCTCATCATTCTTAATTGCCTAAAATTAATAATCTAAAACAATTAATATATGCAAAAGGCCTCATTTTTGCCACGCACAACCATTTAAATAATAAAACAAAATTTTAAATGTATTAAGTTGGCTTCACAAATAAGCAAACTGAAAACAACTTACGGGTACTAACCAATCATCCAAATATATTTGCAATTAAGGCAGTCAGGTCAGAAATAACCAAACACTTTTAAGGATCTTCGTACAACTTGATCCGAGCATTAGTGACGGACCAAAATGCTCAAATTCTGAGTGTCTATCAAAGGCTTCATGAGGACTAGTTAAATGTATTATTACCATCACTTCTCTCTCAGTCTCTATCTGTCTGTCTCTCTTTATCTGTCTGCCTGTCTCTCTGTGCTTCTCTCCCTCTCTCCCTCTCCCTCTGCTTCTCTCCCTCTCTCCCTCTCTCTCTCTCTCTCTCTCTCTCTCTCTCTCTCTCTCTCTCTCTCTCTCTCTCTCTCTCTCTCTCTCTCTCTCTCTCTCTCTCTCTCTCTCTCTCTCTCTCTCTCTCTCTCTCTCTCTCTCTCTCCTTCCTTCAACTAAAATCAATGGCAGGCTGAATTCTTGGATGCTTAATCCAGTTCAGGGAAACAGCAGTTGACCATAGCAGCTGCTGTCCACAGTGCAACTCAGTATACATTAGGGATATTTTTAAAATCAGATTGAAAATCATCAGCAATAATAATAATGATAGCATAGAACGACGCTCCTAGAATAAAACACCAAAGTAAATATTGTTGCATTTGACAGTTTGAGCGCCAAAACAAACACCAAACAGCAGACAAAATTAAAGCCAAGCAACAATTATACAATAATAATAATAATAATAATAATAATAATAATAATAATAATAATAATTATGCACTTCTATAGCACCAGTTCTAATACCCAAGGGTATCAATCGATGGTACTTCAAAATCCATCTGCAAAAGATCCAGGTCATTCCAGAGATCAGTCAGGTATGTATGCCTTCTGCAGGCATACCGGTAATAATAATAATAATAATAATAATAATAATAATAATAATAATGTGATTTAAAGTGGCTTAGAAGGCTAAGTTAGCCTGTGTGAAAACTGGCTATAGTAACTCTTCTTTCAGTAACCTAGATTTCCCAGATAACCTTTAAATCTGTTTACTGTGTCTACAGTCACTGCCACCTCTTCCAAACTGTTTCATTT
Source organism: Metaphire vulgaris (assembly GCA_018105865.1). NCBI lineage: Eukaryota > Metazoa > Annelida > Clitellata > Crassiclitellata > Megascolecidae > Metaphire > Metaphire vulgaris. Next base: position 5,143,998 of record CM030858.1, read on the forward strand.
GTCCACAACCTTTGAACTAAAAAAAATTTTCTTTCTTGGTCCTACTCTCTGCTTAAACAATTTGCATTTTTGTGGTCTCTTGTGCTGATTTAAAGGATCCACCGTGTGGCACATCTACTTTCCCAGTTATTATTTTCTGTGTTTGTATCAAGTCCCCTTACCTCTCTTCCCATTTCCAATGTGGTCAATCCACAATAATGAAGTCTTTTTTTCATAGCTTACCCATATAGTGTATGCTCCTTAAATTTATCATTTTCAATGTCAGTTTGCTCTGCATGCAAAGATCGTCAATGGCTCCTGCCAGGGTGCGATTTGTGACCTGGAGCAGTGAGGGGAATATGTCAAGCTTGGGGGGATGTAGTTGTTGGGGAAGTGTAGCAGTGGGGGACGTAGTGGTGGGGGATGTAGCAGTAGGAAGGATGCAGTTGGGCAGTGGGGGAAAATCCCCCCTTCCCCCTACAAACCACGCCCTGGTCCTGCCATAAAAAGTCTCAGTTCATTTTGAATATTTAAAACAAATTAAGGTACTTTCCCATTATCTGGACCCCAGTGAAGAGATATTAGGGTTAGGGTTAGGATTAGGGTGAGGGTTAGGGTGAGTGTTAGAGTTTTAGCCTAACCATAACCCTCACCCTAACACTAACCCTAACCCTAATATCTCTTCACTGGGGTCCGGATAACGGGAAAGTACCCAAATGAATAATAAGAATAATCATAGGTAGAATCATTTTTATTTGATGAAATGAAGTGTGTCTGGTGCAATATAAAAACTGCACTTAAAGTTTTATTACAAAAAAATTCATTCACACCATTCACTCTATCATTAAAAAAAGTTCCAGCAACCAATTTAAAATACACAAATTTACTCAGACAACCTTTACAGAAACCCCTTTTTCACTCTTTCAGACTGATCTAATGGTTTTCAATTTGTCTAAATTTGGGGCTTGGACTTTGGTTCATAGCAGTTTAATAAGGTTTCTGGATTAGTTCAGCCCTAAAGTTGGCAACTCAAGTGCCTCGGATCTCAGCTAAATGCACCTTTAAACAAATACCGAGTCACTGCTGGCAAATTTTACAATCAAAATACACTTTGACAGAACATTTCAATATCTTATTCTTACATTTTACATCCAGAACAAGGCTGCACTCTTCCGTAACATTTCCAAACGACATGCGGCAAGAGTACCGTGACTGGTCGTGATCGGGTCCAGCAACGAACGAGACGACTTTCTTCGCAAGACGAACCTCTGACTCATCAATGCTTTCAATTTCTTCTCCATTGTGAAACCATGTTGATGATGGATTTCTTCCAGAATATGCTAACTCGCAATTAAGAGCAGTAGAATTGCCTTCAAAGAGATGCACATTACCGGAGCATTTGGGAGAGTCTGTTGCAGAAATTAAATCAAATCTGCATCGTCAGCACAGATCGACAAAATAGGACACAGTTATCTATCTATAGAGGTACATTCAATTAAATTGAAGCTAAACCACTTAGTAAAATACATAGCAAAGGGGGTATTCTAGATACAGTACTCACAGGAATTCAAAAATTGCAAATTAAAACCAGCAACAAAAACGTTTATAGTATTAAAAACAGCACAAATTTTCATCAAAGTGAGAGTGAGCATGTCTTTCAGAGAGTTTCCCAGATTTAACATCTGCAGTTTTTAACAAAGTGCCCAAATCATTACAACCAATCATTTCATTTCATAGATGTTCAAACATCCAGACGAGCAAGACATCTGCAAATGCGAACTTGCAAATTATATATATATATATATATATATATATATATATATATATAATTTATTTATATACCAATATACAGCTTACATTTTGTAGAAAATAAAGATATGACATTCACAACAAACTTATCAATTTGCTGCATGTTATAATGCAAAGCTAGAGAAAGCAATGGTAACCAAGTCTTGATTAATGGCGTAAGCCACCTGCTTTGCTGCTTGCCTAGTACCAGAGATCAGCGCCAGAAATCCTACGCTCGCTCAAGTACTGGACTAATTTTGCCTTTTTTTAAAATAATGTAAAGCTCCTTTTAAAACAACACTTTGGTCACCAGTTCAGATGTTAAAGATGACCAAAGGTAGAGTTTCAATTAAAGACTCAAAAACAGCAATAGCACACAATTAGGATTTACGATCTGCTTTAAGCATCAGCAGTGTGTGTCCAATTAAAGAGGCTTGGGGTCATCCATTTATTATGTACACATTGAGGAGTAACGAACTTTGGAGATTTTATGCATGCGTACGGGGAAAGGAAGGGGTTTTGACTAAATGCGTACATACGCACAAATTTATATATAGCCGTCTATGTAACAATTAAACCAAACAACAGCTAAACTAGTTGAAATTACACACACATTAGACTTGAACACAATTACTTTCTCATGGGCAAGCAATGGGTAATGAGAATTGATCACACTCTTGCACTCGTTAAAACACAATTCTTGCTTTTCTTAGCTGTGAAAACTTTAGTCCACTGTATGCCTTGTGACTATGGCTCAAAATTAATTTTTCAAACAAGGTGGGGTAGAGAAGCTAATCTGTAAGTATGCATGCAGAGGAGGGTTCCAAAAAATTACGGGGTGCCACAGAGGAAGGGGTTCTGAAAATATGACTTCTTGCATACGTAATATATGGATGGCCCCTTGTCTGCCCACAAATTCGAAATTTTCTGATGACATATGAAACTTTTACGTGCCTCCAACTGTGAGATAGTAATGCCTCGCGTGCACATTGCCACCAACAATGCTACGACAAGCGTACGATCCTGCATCGTCATCCAAGTTGAGTAAATTGATTGTGAGAGCAAAATCTTGATCGACTATGTAGTTTTGATGGTTCTGATGAGTAGACACTATTTCGAAATGCGGATTACTCTCCGTCCGAAATATTATGGATGGATTTTTGTCGGATGAGTACACAAAATCAGACCATTCCACAACCGGCGGATCTGACACCGGGATGTTGCACAAGAGTCGGACACTCCCGCCCGCAATTCCATATATTGAGATTTCACTGCCATCAGCAAACAATGTCCACAGAGCTGGAAAGAACAGAAAATCTAAATAATAATTAATTGATAGCACTTTAAATTTCTAATAAAACATCAAATGTTTGAGCTCCAATATGAATTATGAAAATATAATTTTCAAACAGATGACAGCACTGCATACACTCTCCTCTGCCATTGGGGGATTTACAGCATTTGAGGGGGTGAGGGCGTCGTTTTGAGGGAGTGGTGAGATTTTGTCATCACATTACACACTGAGATGCAAATTTGGGGAGGTATCTAAAGCTTTGAGGGAAAATTTCCCCCTAACCGATCTGTAATCAGCATTGCCTCGAGAGCATTGTATAAAACATGTATCAGCCTGAATAGGGGGCCCAACTCCTACATCCCTCTGGGCTAGGGCCATCATTAATGACGTCACGCGATTTTGGCAGCTTTTGACCCCTCCCTCTTGCCAAACGTCGTAATATGACTTCACAACGTGTTAACCCCACCCTCGTCATCTTGTTGTCTTTCCAATGTCAAAATTAATGTTTTGTTTGAAAATATTCATTATACTGTAATTATTATAGTTGAAACAATATTCAGAAACTTTCTTTTTAAAATGAAGTATAATAGTTATAAGAGTAAAATACGCTCGGTTTTGGGGAAACTTAGCATTATGGTATTAATAAATATATTTAGTATTATGTGACGTCACATTTCTGGAAACCACACCTCCCCCTGTCGTCACAAACCATCACAAATGTTTGAACCCCCCTAAGTGTGGTACATCATTTATGGATGGCCTCTTACACTAATGGAGGCCAATTTTTATTCTATGCTTTTAAAGTCTTTAAAGCAGCGGTTCTCAACCTTTATAGTGCCGCGACCCTTTTAATTCAATACCCATGATGTGGCGACCCCCAACGGTTAAATTATTTTCGTCCACAATGTCAACTGCTAAAAATAATAATGCTACGACAATAAAAATGTTCGAAATCGTTATTATTTAATTGTCTCCATGTCTATCCTCGAATGACAATTATAGTAAAACAACTAGTACGTCGTAACTAACACTGAGGAAACTTTGTACAATAACAAGACAAGAGACAACCCCATATTTCTGATGGTCTCGGGCGACCCCTGGCAAATCGTCATTCGACCCCCTTGGGGGTCGCGACCCACAGGTTGAGAACCGCTGCTTTAAAGTCTACATGTTAACTTCCATTAAAAATATGGTAAGAATATACAATGCAAACACAAAGAAACTAAGAATTCAGTCATCTGCAAAAACCATGTCAACAACAGCTGCATCTGTAAAAAATCATGTTTATCTTGAAAATATAGAATAATTATAAAACCTAAAACCTCTCTGCAACTGCAATTGGGCCCATGGGTAAATTAAGCATACTGAGTGGAATTATTGTAAAATCTCAACCTTTATTATTAGTTGAAAGTCCTGTGATGTCACTGGCATATAAGTATTTTTGAATCTTCTAACAATATTATTAAACAGCTATCATCTTTTAATAATAATAATAATAATAATAATAATAATAATAATAATAATAATAATACCAGTAATAATAATACCGGTGATGATAATAATAATACTGGTAGTAATAATAATACTGGTGATAATAACCGGTAATAATAATAATAATAATAATAATAATAATAATAATAATAATAATAACAGTATGATTTTAAGTTGCTTTGAACGCTAAATTAGGGTAGCCTGTGTGAAAGCCGCTGTAAACACGGATATATTTGAAATAATTGCTCCCATATTTATTTCGTGCATAATTTATTTTTTACTAGTGTACTTCTTAAATGTCTGAATCATCACATTGTCCCAGACTTTTATGTCTAGTATTTATGACTAGGTTGGGCATCTGAATGACTATCTTGTCTGCAGTGCTCTTAATACAGATCTTCATCTCACTTCACATCACAGCTCTGATCTAATCTCTTAAACAGTCCTTGCAATTCTATATTTTTGTCTACAACAATTGATTTAGCACCAAGCAATTTTATCAATGATCCACCAGCCTTTCACTGTAGCTGTGTTTTTAAAGCAAATTTTGTGCCCCGTTAGACGTGACAACAAAATGAAGCAACTCTGCAATCTTATAAGTCTGATAATAGTCTCAATCCCTCAAAATTTGTTGCAAACAGACAGACAAATAGATTATACTAATAACAATGAGAATGAAAACAGCACATCTCAGTACACTGCGGGCTCTATTTAAATTGTCCATTACATAGCATTTAGAAATAATGGTTTAAATTTGAAACAATGGGGCAAATGCTTAATAATTAATTGATTCCATCAAATCTAATCTGTATCACTATTATAAGTATGGTAACATGATTTGATTAGGAAATCTGTTCAGCATCTCTAATCTTTGCTGCACTCTGCAGTGTGATGGGATTGGCGTTGAAGAGTGTAGGACATTATCCCCCTGGACATAATCCCCCCCCGTACATTACCCCCCCCCCCCGTACACCCTTTGAAATGGCACTGCCGGACATAATCCCCCCTTTGTTTACTCTATGGGCTTTGACGAAAAGCAGTGTATTGCACCAGTACGGGGTCATATAATCATTACCAACACCATAAAGCTGACACGAAACACTAACCCTAAACGATACTGACGGCAGATAAGTACCTTTTTAAAATTAAGATCTATGATATTGATTTACATTGTTCATTACTTCTTTGCCGGGGAGGGAGGGTGGTAAGTCCGGGGGAATAATGTCCGAGGGAGATAATGTCCAGGGGGAGAATGTCTGTGCCACGCGTTGAACTAGCAGCATCTTACTCATTAGAAACTGCATGGTTGCAACGAAGATTTCATTATGAGAGGAAAAGGTTAAGTTCGTGGGGCTTGTGTGATATACCGCAATGAAACAGTAGTAAGACTATGGAGCCTGAAACAAAATTAATCAGACGAGAAATGTAAACAAGATTCAACAGTGATGGGAGATTTATAGAGAGAGATAGAGAGAGAGAGAAAGAGAGAGAGAGAGAGAGAGAGAGAGAGAGAGAGAGAGAGAGAGAACGGCATGAAATAAGAAGACATTACAGACACAGTAAGGAGTCACAGACAGTCTAGAGTCATCTGGATCAAGGGTTTGCATATCACTAAATATAAGAAGTGACATAGATTTGGAAAATGGAAACGGATATAAAGAAACTCAGATTAAAGGGATATTCCATAATTCCTATCTCATGAAAGATACAGAGAAATAAGACCTGTTGACTTGACTGCAATATAATAACTGAAGCAAGTTTGTTATTCATGCAGTAAAACATAATATTTGTGTATGCATGTGTGTTCATGTGTTTACATGTGTGCGTATAAATACCCAATAAATCAGTAATCAGGCAGACAACATGACTGCCAGAGGCTTCTATCCCTATTTAAGGCGGGCACAGTGTGCGCCCGGAGATAAAATGGGGGAGGGGAAATATTTTGCTTTCAACACCATTATATAAACTATTAATGAGCTAAATGATGCTACTTATCTGAACTGAACCGAGACTGATATTGATTCAAAATAACACCGTCATTTGGTGGCAGAGGGCGTGGCCCCCCAAGGAAATGAAAAAATTCATTTATAATGTATTAATGCACAAAAAATTGCAAACAGTTGCCAAAAATATTTTTAAAATGCAAATTTGCCAACATTGGCCCTAAAGTTTGCCAAAATTGACCAAAATTTGCCAAAATTTTGCAAAAAAATTGCACAAATGCGTAAGATTTGCAAAAATTTGCAAAAATTTGCAAACAAATTATCTCGCCCCAAGAAAAGCGTGAAATGACGCTACTGGACGTAATCAATGGTACATGATAGCTATACCTAATACAAAGGATCAAAGGCTGAAAATAATACTAAGTCCACAAGGGAGCAAATTGGCAAGGGGAATTTGTAATTTGGAGGATTTGTATTTTTTGAGGGGGGAATTGAGCCCGGCTTCAAGGGGGGATAGAAGCCGCCGATAACTGCAAAGCCTGTTGATGACAGACAAACCACTGACACACTGTTTGCATAATATGTTAATAACTTCACAAGAGCTCATTTTCTAAAGGTTAACAGCTGAATGACCAAATCAGCTTCATTCATGGAGATACTTCCATTGTACAGCATTGAACAAATTACTGCTTCCAAATGATCCGCCTTCTTTGGAACAGACATTCCAGTCCGTTGGCAATTTCAGAAGCCACCACCCCCTTCCCACCACCCGGTGTGCTTTGCACAGCGGGAAAGCCGCGGTAATGCCTTCATGGGTCAATGGAGAAAGGAAGATATTGTCTTGGGAATCACTGGTCACCAACAAAACCTTTCACATGCATTCAATTTGCCAAAAGTCTCACAGGGAAAGCCCGATGATTGTCAATGTTGATGGAGAATTATGCAAAAACACATCTATGTCACCTTTGGGGAAGCATAGCTTCCACCTAGGAAAATGCTTTACATTCCTGATCCATTGTGCAGTGTTGACCATGGATCTCAACCATTGGTCAATGGCCATTAGCCTAATTCCGGAATGTTAATGCCTGTTACTATACCTTTGTAGAGTGTGGTTACAAAACCAATGTCAATGATAAATAAAACAATTTTTGAACATAATAATAATAATAATAATAATAATAATAATAATAATAATAATAATAATAATAATAATAATGTGATTTTAAGTGTTTAGGAGGCTAAGTAAGTCTGTGTAAAAACCACTGATGTAACCATTTCTGGTATAGGTATAGGTATAGGTATATTGGTATAGGTATAGGTATAGTAACAAGCATTAACATTCCGGGATTAGGCTAATGGCCATTGACCAGTGGTTGAGATCCAAGTTCAACAGTGCACATGGGTTAGACATATGGATTTGAAAAAACACTGAGAAGCCAGAAACAAAAAATGGTGTTACATAGTGTAATTACGCACAGGGCTCTATGCTTGGCTGCTAGATTACACAGTAGATAACCATTCATTCACTAATACCTGTTAGTGGGTGGCGCCAAGTGGTTTAAAAGCTGTGCATAGCAATCATTAGAGGGAAGCTTTTCCGAGTATCTACAATCATCAGTCACTGCACACACACACACACACACACACACAAGCGCGCGCACACACATACACACACTGATCACTTGCTGCTGTGAGCAGATTGCCCAGAAATGAACTGATTATAAGAGGACCAGAGAGTTCCTTTTCACCGGAGTTCATTGACAAGGCATTTCAAATTGCAGGACAGGACCACTTGAGGAAAAGTGCTTCTCACTCATTGGTCAACTTAAAAGTTTCCTGATAGAGACTAAGAGACCAGAACTTCAAGCCTGTAGTTCACTGATAAAGCTATGCACTTCACTTGCCTCTGCATGACTGACTGCCTGTCTCTCTCTTGCTCTGTCCGTGCGTCCGTCCGTCCGTCCGTCCGTCGGTCCGTCCGTCTGTCCGTCGTGTCTAGCAGAGGTTTCTGCTTGGCTGCTTAATATTCACTTGCCAACAGTGAAAATGTTACTGACTTAAAAAAGGACATAATCTGTAGTATTCTGGTGTCCTGAACACAAATATGGCTAGGCAAGTCGGAACAAATTTTTAGCAGGGGGTGCATTTTTTCAGGGCAAAGCTAAAATATCATAATTTATAATAAAAAACCGGACAAGCAAAAAGGGCCATTACCCTTCCTTTATCGTGTCTTCAAAAATCTTGAGAGGCAAAATAACAGCCTCATCTTCCAGAGGGTGCAGTGCACCCCTAATTGTTTACAGGGGTGCACCTGCACTCCCTGCAACCCCACTTCCTACAGGCTGAAAGTGGCCATGAAAATTTGTATTGGCTATCGTTTTGAACATATTTCATATAGCTCATTTTCTATGTTCCACCATGTAAATTTATCCAGAAACAAAATCCTGAATAAGCCTAAAATGAAGAAATATTGCATCACTTTGTACACTACCCATAATACACACATCATCCAGAGTTTATTGCATCATTTTCCGATGCCGAGCGGTATTACTGCCAGGCGGCTGCTGAAGTACGCTGACGTCAGCAGTGCACTAAAGTAAAGGCCAGTCAGGAAGGTTGAGCATTTAAAATGTTACAGACTTCGTGGGATACAGTTAAGCTAATGTTACGTAACACTGTTATTATATTGTACATTTAGTTGCAATCAGTGATATTTCAGTGAACTGAAACTAAATAGAAACTGAAATTATTTTAAAACAGTTAACATAACAAGTAAGTAAAACGAAGTGAGTGTTCCAAAGGGACGCAGAGGGTTAACTCTGACCTGCGCCCAAGCATGACTTTATAACTATGTAACTAGGAAACAATTTAAATATACTAGATCAATACAACAGTAAACTATTTTTTTATACAAGGTTTACGTGTTAGTAAGCATGCATTTCCAGGCAGATTGTGGTTGCCGATTTTCGGGGAGGGGTGGGAACAGGATGAACAGTTACAGAATGTGACAATGAATGAATGTTAAAAGCTAACACACCTAATTTAAGAAACAAAGACTTGGCAACCCTATCTGCTAATATCCGTGTATTACAAGTTACATGACATTGCACAAGAATGCCGGATTCGGATTCGTCATCCTTTGCTCCGGGGCACTGATGATTAGATGAGAGCCAGCTGCACTGATGCGGTTGCAGTCATGTAGGTCTAGAGCTTCTTGAAGCTCATCATATGGTTCAGCTTGTCCATACATCACTGTCACACAATAGGTTTATCATCTCTCGCGGTAATAGGAGATCCAGACTGTGTGGAGTTCAGTGATACCACCAGAATTTGTTTTGATTTGGGAAGAATTTGGTAGAAACAATCTGGCTATGAACTATGCAACAGTTGGCCACCCACTGGTTTGAAAATTGGATTAGCCCCTTAACTGGGGATCCTGGATATATCCGTCCATTTTACATTGAGTTACAGTTAAATACGTGGTTAAGGGGTTAAGGATCTAGGGGTTTAGAATTCAATGATATGGGAATTATAGTATTGAATATTTAATGTGGAAGTCACATTGAGACAAAGAGGTGAGAAAAAGGAGTCACACAAAATTATTGTTTACCAACTGGTGATGTCCCAGGTACTTCAGGACCAATGGGTATGGGGGGGGGGGCGCATTCAACAATAAATTATAATTAAATTCTTTAAAGTATGTACCAGAGCTCATGATCTAACTCTAGTATGAAAAGTCTGTGAAATAACAGATGCTGTTACACTGCCGGTTATGTTAAAATTAGCACTCAAAAGTAAATGCTCTATGCAAGTAATTATTGACCCTCAATACGATAAATGCTCCAGTAGTGATGGGTCAAGATAGTGGCTGCTTGACTGACTATTTTAACTTTGCAGATTATTGGCTAAATCAGTGGTTCTTAACTTTTTATGATTACGTACCCCTGAAACAGGTATAAGAGAACGAAGTACCCCCTATGCGCATACCTTATTCTAGGTCAAAAGTTTATGCTCCTCAGTAATTTAAAAATTATAAACAACAACATACATCTGATACATCTGTCATAGATTGTGCACAAGCCAGAAAGTGGGATGTTTCTTTGGAATTTCTAAATTAGTACAAAAATGAGTTACAACCCCTCCCCCCTTTGCGGTTTACAGAGTCAATTGTAGTAGTAAGTCTTTAAAGCAGACTTTATTTCCGGATAATTCTTCATACCTCCACAACGTCCTTCAAGTACCCCCAAGGGTACGAGTACCACGCTCCTCCCTGGTTAAGAACCAATGGGCTAAATGTTTAAGATGTTGGTCATAAATTATTTGCTGTACTATGCAATAGCACATCAGCTGATCTGTGAACCCTACAAACCTCCTCCTCCTCCTACAGACCTCAAAGCCTACAAGTCAAAGCTGATGAATTCTGCTGCAAGTAATATGGCCAAGGCATTGGTGAACAAGACAGTTAATTAAACAGCTATGATAACTAATTCTACACTTAGAATATTCCTGCATCGAGAACATTATTAGATTATTAGAAGGATACAGGGTGGGGAGAGGAAAAACTCTAGCAACCCTTCTCCCCCCTTTGCGGTTTAATTGGTCACTGACCAGGTACTGATCTATTAACGGCTATTAAAGGTCAACAGAAATGAAGCCTAAAGCTCAGTCAATAAATACTCAGTATTTATCATCACAAGAAATATGACGACCATCAATAGAAACACAGCCCATAATTAATCTAAGTCTTCTCTTAATGTTCACCAGTACTTGTCTGTAGGGAAGTGAGCTCGGAAATTTCCTCCGGAATTATTCCGGAAATTTCCTCCGGAAATATTCCGGAAATTTCCGGAAAAATAGTGGTACTTTTCCGGAATGATTCTGGAAAAGTTGATTATTATTATTTATTATTATTATTACTGTTTATTATTATTTATTACTATTACTACTATTTATTATTTTTTATTATCATTATTACTATTTATTACTATTCATTTGTTGGGCATTTGTTAACAACTGTCAGAATTGTAGCGCTATATAATGTTTTTATGGACACGCACGAGGCGCTTTCGGTTGCATTTTTCTGGAAATTTCCGGAATAATTCCGGGCATTCTACTTTACTGGAAAAGTTACAACCCTACTTGTCTGTGACTGTGCGAGCCACTACCATGCACATGAAAACCTTAAACTAAATAATATTTTCTTGATTCATCATTAAGTTCAAAAAATGTTAACTGCACATATTTTGCTGTCTCTGTATTTTTGCATTTGTATTTCTGTATTTTTATTTAAGGCACATGATATGGTTAAACTTGTCCATACATCGCTGTCACACAATAGGTTTATCATCTCTTGCAGTAATAGGAGATCCAGACTGTACCCTACTGTATTTTGTAAATTACTCTCTCCCCCTCTCTCTTTCTTTTTGATTTTAATACATTTAATTTTATATTTAGATCAAACGTAACCACACCGACTTCTAGCATAGTCGCTGCATAGAATTTTACATAGGCGTCTACATAAAAAGGCACTGATGTTCACAATTAGCAAATAATTCATTGACTTGGAACAGTGAAACAGACTCCATAAAACACCGGCCTTTATCACTTAAACTGATTGGACAACACATAAATGAAACCGAAATCCTATAAGTTATAAACTGCTACAGACAACCCTTAGTACTATTAGACCAGTGCTTCCTAAAGTGGCTCTCTGCTGCATGAGTCAAGAAAATTGAGAAAATAGTAAAAAAGTTATAAGTTTAAAAAGTCTACTATTTTTTCGCGATACTATCGTTTCTTGAAAAATTATATTGTCCTTTTTCAACTGCAAGTGGAACTTAATGAATTTCTATCAGTTAAAAACCGCAATGATCAGAGCTATTGGGAAACGTGGATCATTGGGTAGCCAAGTTGACTTACCGGGTACTTGGCAGATATATTTGCCAGCCACCATGAGCTCAACACCTTCATGCACAGAAAGGTGGCTCCTTACTTCACAATGGTCACATGATCAAAGATTATAAGCTAACGTTAAAGGTGTGGAAAGGCCAGGTGTCAGTAGATTGCTTTGATATGTTTCAGCAACTTAGCAGCCACTATAATTGGCACAGGTTCAAAGCTGGATTTAGCATCTTTGTAAGAGGTCATCAATGAACACTTGACTAATTTGATTGATCATTTAGAGTTTTACTTTCCACAAGAATATGATCTGAGGATAGAAAGTGGATAGATTCACAATCCATTCATAGCATCAACAGAAAATGATTTGAATGTCACTTTGTAAGATAAACTGTTGGATCCAGCGGCTTCTATCCCCCCCTTGAAGCCGGGCTCAATTCCCCCCCCCAAAAAAAATACAAATCCCCCCAAATTACAAATTCCCCTTGCTAATTTGCTCACTTGTGGACTTAGTATTATTTTCAGCCTTTTATCCTTTGTATTAGGCATAGCTATCATGTACCATTGATTATGTCCAGTAGCGTCATTTCACGCTTTTCTTGGGGCGAGATAATTTTTTTGCAAATTTGTTGCAAATTTTAGCAATTTTTTGCAAATCTTACGCATTTGTGCAAATTTGTTGCAAAATTTTTGCAAATTTTGTGCAAAATTTTGGCAAATTTTAGGGCCAATGTTGGCAAATTTGCAATTTGTTTATATTTTTGGCAATTGTTTGCAATTTTTTGCGCATTAATACATTATAAATGAATTTTTTTCATTTGGGGGGGGGGAATGCTCCCTGCCTCCAAATGACGCCACTGATTACGTCACGATTGGTGTTATTTTGAATCAATATCAGTGTCGGTTCTGTTCAGATAAGTAGCATCATTTAGCTTATTAATAGTTTATATAATGGTGTTGAAAGCAAAATATTTCCCCCCCATTTTTTTTCCGGGCGCACACTGCGCCCACCTTAAATAGGGATAGAAGCCCCTGGTTGGATCTGACATCCGACATTTAAAATGATCTTAAATCTTATGTTAGACCAAACCATTACATCGCTAGCCTCTTTTTGGAAACAAGTCGAAGCAGAATATCCTAAGATTTGCTGAAATTGCCTTGAAAGGTAGTTCTACTTTCATTTACTCTCACATACCTCTGTGAAACTTTTTTGGCAATGAACATTATTAAGAATTTAAGACCATAGATGTAAAAAACGTTTTTTATGGTTTTTATTTTTGTTCTAAAAAACATGTTTTTAATGTTTTTTTATTTCCTTATGTTTTTATCTTATTTCCTGCATACCAATTTCCTAGTCCTGAGCATCCTTAAATTTTGTTATCAATTCATTCTGAATGGAAGCCGTATCAAGCAATGTCAGTCATTTGAAATGGGTTAAGAACAGAAATTAGGCAACTCTGCAATGGTGCACCAGCTGTGGCTGTGTCCACTAATTGCAGCCAGTTGGTCCAATTTGGTGAACCAAGCAAACATCCTTTGGACAGTCATGTCCACCACCAAGTTTGTAGGCCAAAGATCTTGTGCTTAGTGCCGGCATCAATAAGGGCCAGCAATGTTTTTTATGTTTTTGTATATTTGTTTAGAAAACATGTTTTTTCATGTTTTTTTATTTTAATATTTATGTTTTTTGCATCTATGATTAAGACAAAACACAGGAATAGTATAGGTCAGTGATGGGCACAAATTTTTATCCGAGGGCTGCAAAAGTGTCTGCGATGAAAGCTGAGGGCTGCACACATTTTTTCAGCATTTATAATTAAATTTTTAAGTAGTTTCCAAAATGACTTTAACATAATGTATTATGTACTGTGCAGTGTAAATAATTATTAATAAGCCAAGACTGTCAATTGAAGAAAAGTTAGTAAATATTAAAAGCATCATTTCCAGATAACGATCAAATGCCAAAGTGTAAATCCAATTTGAATGCTGAATTTTCCATCAAGGTGTTGTGAAATGTTTCATGTGTTTTAGAGGGCCTCACATTAATGTAGTATCTCTGGATGTCGGGGGGAGGGGGCGCACAAAAGAGCTTCGAGGGCCGCATGTGGCCCTCAGGCCGCACTTTGTCCATCCCTGGTAAAGGTATTCGTTCTTCATTATGGGTAGCACTGTCTACAACTGTTCCATGTTTTAATAAATTTGTAAAAAATAAAAAGGCCCACCCTTCATGACAAACAGTTACCATTAGCTGTCATGTTGTTATTTGTTATTTGCTAACATTTTAAATATTTCCACATTATAGAGATACGAAATAGCCATTATAGTATTGGCTAAGCATAGTAAGCATGCATATTTCATGGCATATTTAAGGTCATACTATAGGAAGAGGAATGTTTACAATGTCCATGGTGTAATCGGACAATTTTTCTACTGGTCCACTAAGCTGAAAAGTTTGGGAAGCGCTGTATTAGACTATCAACTAAAATAATTCAAACAATCTCATTGCTGCAACTGATAAACTTTTAAAATAATTCTAATCTTCCACAGAACAGTGAAAATATTAACTTCAGACCACTACTTCATGAAAATTTGTTCACAAGAAAGACTGTGAACCATAAGATGTTGACGTAAAGGGTCAATGTACCATGTAAAGCCGAAAATCCAGCTTATGTGATCAGATCTAATGCAGTGCATTGTGGGAGCTGACAAGGAAACTTAAGCAATCAGGAAAAACTCAAGATGAAATTTAGGAATTAATTAGTTTTTGCACTTTAACGTCAACATATTGAAGTAAATTTCATGACAATATCATTGATAAGATAAGGAATAAAAAGCATAAATAGAATAAAATTGATTAATAGCATTTAAATTCAAAACTATTACTGTAAATACAATAATGGAAACTACCATTATCTTCATCACTATAATTTTACAAAACCTCATATATCTAATAATCGTTCATGTTAAGGCTTCCCTTTCATTTACAAAGTTCTCTGATTTAACACCAAGGACCTAAATGAAGCAAGTGAACCTAGATAGCAATATAACATACGGGTAGGATGAAAAATTATTTCCTGCAATTTTAACACTGTCACGCTTCTGCCTTACAAAATGAGATAGCAAAACCTAACAAATAGATAATTATAACCAATTACTGCAATTACAGCCATTTAAGCACTACAGTTCCATCTGGTGTCAACAGAAACAGTCTATGCACAATCTAGACTGAAAAATAATTGTTCCCTGACTCCATTTTAAACAACCAACTTCCATCTGTCAACAAATTGATTATAACACCATTCGGCAGATTCTGCAGGCAAACAGTTGTCTAATTTCTACTGGCACAGCATTCACCAAACACCCCTAGGATTCAAATCAAGTTGTGATGAGGGTCAACCATCCACACTGCACCTATCAACAAACTTATGGTCAGGAATTTACACTTAAGCACTATATGTCAAATACCACAAACTGTTAAGGCTAATGCATCAATAGACTTCTGTGCTTTTAATGGAGTGTTACCCTATCAAAGCAGATTAATTAAAGTTAAAATTTTTTATTTGTTTTAAAATAGAATCTTCTTAAGCAATTCTGGTCTTTAAAAGTTCATTTTATTCAAGCCTGCATATGCTAGTAATTATATACACCGGTATGTTATATTATACATAGTCATATTCGTTCAATACAGTGTCATTGGCCAACAGAGATATACATGAGAAAACAGTGCTTCATTCGAGCAGATTATGATTCAATTGTAATTTATCTACAAGATTTCAATCAGTCTAAAAGCAGAAATACAAGTAACATTTACTAATAGAATTCTCAGGTCTTCATAAACATAAATAAAGTATAACTGGTATAATTTTTTTTTAAAAGCAACGAAAGCAGCCACTCTAAACCCGTGATGATGATGATGATGATGATGATGATGATGATGATGTTGATGATGATGATGATAACTGAATTTTAGTCATTCAGTAGAATTTCTCCTGTGTTGAAAAGCACAGTTGCATTAGGTGCTCCGGTATTTGGGAGGATTGAATTAAATTAATTGGGCCAAAGGGACAGACCACCCACTTATTGAACAGGCCACTCATGATTCTGTCAAGAACTCTTATCCCAGAAGGTATTTGTTTGAGAAACAGAAGCCCATATACAATGAGCATCTGGACTCCCTTCTACTTTCAAGTGGGTAAAAGACACTGACCACATGGTCCACAAAAGGGTCAGAATGACCCAGCTGTCCTCACACCAAAGTTAGGCTAAAATGTTAGATGAGAGAAAACCCCAAATGAATTCAAATCTAACTGACAGGCATTTGTAGCTGCTTAATGTCCTAGGGCGGGAAGTTAGTAGAGTGGTAACAACGTTGGACTATAGTTACCACTCTACTGTTACAACTTATGATCTGCCTCTACCAGCCAATACCATAAACCTCATCTACAGAATTTTATGGGCAATGAGCTGGACAAGAGATGTCCATAGGTCCAGTCTTTAGAACCAAATCCAGCCCATCAAATCTCCAACCCAACCCACCGTAATACATTACAATTTCTTAAACCATGACCTATTTCTGACCCAACCCAACCTAACCCACCATTATGGTGGGTTAGGTTGGGTTGGGTCAGAAATATGGAAAAGTCTGACCCAACCCAACCATTAATTAATTAATGTGGAAAAGTCTGACCCATCCTAACCCAATCCAATCCAACCCAACTCATGGCTTAACCCAACCCATGGACATCTCTGCGCTGGACCCCATGCATGGAATGCCCTTCCACCAGCACTACAGAACCTAGTCACCTGTTGCTTTCCATAAACAGTTGAAGAGTCGCCTTTTTAACTGCGCTTATAACTGATTTTGTAATGCTATCACTCTAATAACTTCACCTGAGCAGAATGTCATGGGTTCGAGACCCACAGGAGCCATAAGGTCGACTCAACCTTCACACGTCAGGTGGCGGTGGCAGCCGAGTAGCGGATTAATCCACGGAGTCAACAGGTGAGTTGCATGAGAGCACTGGTCCTGCATCATGTAACTTGCACCAGTCGCCTGGCTGAGGGCCTTGAAAAAGAGATCAGCACTGCCCTAGGAGCCTTGAGAGCTCAGGAAGGACTTTACTTACTAATATCCAAACTAGTAGTTAATTAGTGCTTAACTTATCCTAAAGACCCTTAATGATACTGACATTAAAGAAAGTCAAAGATCTAGTCCAAGCTCTAATTTTGTCTAGGAGAAATCACACAGGTCAGCAGTTTTGGAAGTCATGAAGACATTACCGGTGTTTTCAAGCCAACTACTTAGAAATAAATTACAATCATTAGCAATTAAACCAGAGGTTCTCAACCTGTGGGTCGCGACCCCCAAGGGGGTCGAATGACGATTTGCCAGGGGTCGCCCGAGACCATCAGAAAAATGGGGTTGTCTCTTTTCTTGTTATTGTACAAAATGTCCTCAGTGGTAGTTACGACGTGGTAGTTGTCTTACTATATTATTGTCATTCGAGGATAGACATGGAGACAATTAAATAATAACGATTTCGAACACTTTTATTGTCGTAGGCTCGTAGCATTATTATTTTTAGCAGTTAACATTGTGAACGAAAATAATTTAACCGTTGGGGGTCGCCACATTATGGGTAATTGAATTAAAAGGGTCGTGGCACTATAAAGGTTGAGAACCGCTGAATTAAACAGAATTTACGAAAACCAATATATTAACAAAGGCATCTGATGATTTAAACAACACAGAGACAGTGTCTTATCTAAGCCCATGAATTTTCCAAAACATGCATTAGAAAGAAGAGAGAGAGAGGGGGGATTTGATAGAAGCATACAAAATAATGACTGGGAAAGTAGATGTGCCATACAATCGATTCTTTACATTGGCACACGATAGCAACACAAGAGGCCACAAATGCAAATTGTTTAAGCAGAGAGTTGGTCCAAGAAAAAAAAAATTTTTAGTGCAAGGGTTGTAGACAAATGGAACAGTTTGGATGAGGTGGGAGTGACAGTTGAAACAGTAAACGGATTCAAAGGATATCTTGATAAACTAGGTTATTGAATGCAGATGGTTACAGCAGTGGTTTTCACACAGGCTTACTTAGCCTCCTAAACCACTTAAAATCGCATTATTATTATTATTATTATTATTATTATTATTATTATTATTATTATTATTATTATTATTATTATTATTATTATTATTATTATTATTATTATTATTATTATTATTATTATTATTATTATTATTATTATTATTATTATTATTATTATTATTATTATTATTATTATTATTATTATTATTATTATTATTATTATTATTATTATTATTATTATTATTATTATTATTATTATTATTATTATTATTATTATTATTATTATTATTATTATTATTATTATTATTATTATTATTATTATTATTATTATTATTATTATTATTATTATTATTATTATTATTATTATTATTATTATTATTATTATTATTATTATTATTATTATTATTATTATTATTATTATTATTATTATTATTATTATTATTATTATTATTATTATTATTATTATTATTATTATTATTATTATTATTATTATTATTATTATTATTATTATTATTATTATTATATTATTATTATTATTATTATTATTATTATTATTATGCCTACTGTAGATATTTCCTTCATCAATACATCTTCAATGCCTGCCGTCTTAGCAACAGAAATAGCCATGGGGTAACATGTCCTCCATTACAATACCAGTCTTACATACATACATACATACATACATACATACATACATACATACATGCATACATACATACATACATACATGCATACATACATACACACACAAGTGATTTATATTGCGCCTGTTCAATTAATGTTAACCAGTGCATTACTCAGTTAGTTATAAGGACAGTTTAAAAGGTGACTAATCGTCAACTGTTTACAGAAAGTGACAGGTTCTGCAGTGTTGGCGGTAGGGCGCTCCAGGCATGGGGTCCAGTGTGCAAGAAAGCTTGTTGCCCATAACTGTTCGGAGAAGAGGTTTATGGTATTGGCTGTTAGAGGCAGGTCGTAAGCCTGGTCTGCCACTCAAAGTTGATGTTGGTTGGAGAAGATCAGTCAGGTAGGTCGGGCAGAGACCATGCCGTGGTGCACGCGCAAAACATCAGCATGCACAGCATCAACCGAATGAAAATGGTTAACCCCCTAACTGTGTATTTAACTGTAACTCAATGTAAAATTGGACGGATATATCCGGGATCCCCAGTTAAGGGGTTAATAGCCTTTACTTTTACTGCATTTCCTTCCACGGAACAGGTAAGGACTCGATGTATTAATTCACCGCTGAGTCAGAATCATGAGCCACTGGAGCTGAAACAACAGGTCACACTTTCAATCAGGACCGAGATCTGAACCCCACACTTCACCACTGACAGTCCGGGTCACTAAGCACCGAATCATTGTGCCACCAACCGTAAAATAATGCTCATGACAAATATAAGGATCATGCACAGTCACAACTCACTAATTAATATTGAGGTTCATAGCAACCGTGAAACCCAGAAGGCACTGAGTGGCTGGCATACCATTCAGTTATTTCTGCAACTGGATATTAACTGATTCATCAGGCCTTCTCTGGGGAATTCACCCCCCACCACTAAAGTTTAAAATTTTCCCCAATTTTTTTTATATATTTTGGTTTACTCAGGGAAAATTCCTCCCCCCACCCCAAACAAATTAGACATTATGTTACGAAGGATGAGGAGGTGAGGTTCCGCTTGTCAGGGTATCTGAAGAGGGAATAATAGAATGATAGAAGGATGACCTTTTTTGCTTGTCAGGTTTTTTGGAGATGGAAAAAATATAAGGATGATTTTTTTCTCCTTGTCAACACTTTGTTCCCCCCCAAACTTTTTAAACTCCTTGCCCCCACCCCTCAATGTCTAGGAGGCTAGAATAAACACTGAACTGATTGCTTCATTTGATTTGTCTTCTAAAATGTTTAAATGTCTATAGAAACAAGTTCATTCAAGTACTTTACCCTAGACACACCATGAGTTTACTGTTTTAACATTTGCCCAGTAACCTTGAATCTCAAACGTAGAGACCCCAAAATGCCAGACAAAGAACTGATCAGCTATAGCTATTAGCACTAGCTATTAGCAGCTAGCTCTATACAGGAATTATTAATTGCATGGTGCAGATTGACTCGATTAAATTTTCGCCAGAAACAATGACCACTGGCGACAGACAAAGACAGGTTTCTAGCTTTTGACTTGTAATGCCGTTATCTTGCTTCTGGGCAACATAGGAAGTACCCAGTACAACTTCGGGAATAATAACCTTTGACTTTTCCAGAGTAAAGGCAGATAGGTCAGCTAGTGTATTGGCATTTCCACTGGAAAGGTTGACAGTAGTTTACAAGAAACTGGCTCAATCTCTTCACTTATCTCAGGTCAGCCTCCTTCCCTTTCCGTCTGGTCTCAGTCTCTATTAATGCCTGAACTGACAGTAGCCATGTGCTACATTATCTCAGCCAAAGCTTATCTTAAACCCTTTATCTAAGATTTTAATGGTCACCAATTTGCAATTACACTTTGAATCTTGAGCCAATAACACTTGCAGACTGAGTCATGCCAGGAAATATGGCACAACTCAGTATGAATCATTGAAATTATCATTTTTCCTCCGGGAGAAAGCGAAATTAGGAAATTAGGAAATTAGACCTAGAATGAAATGCCTGCAGGGGATAGAAATGCTTTGGCTTGATCAGAAGTTAATGAGCAGAGGCATGCTTTGCTGGCAAGTATAAGCTTCATGACCATAAAAGACATAAACATTATACAGATTGTATTTTCCAAAAATACAGCCTGGTCAGACAACTACCTGACTAAAATGTCCTATAACCAATTCAGATCAGACAACAAAAAGACAAACTCCCAAACTCCTTCTAAAGCCCCATGAAATCAAATATGGATAATAGACTAGAACAAACTGGAGCATACTCTGGTAATCTATTCAAAATGACATAATTAGAAAGAAACATTATATTATGTTAATTTCAAAACACTGATCAAGCTTCTCAAATACCACGGGATGTTAGATATAAAAAGCTAAAGGCGCTATGTTCAACCTTCAATAACTACCGATTGGCATTTATAAGTACAACCATTCAATCAATATGATTAATGCAACAACAACAAATGATTCCATTTCAGCAGTCTGGCCACAATTATGATCGTAAGTTGATGGTTAGCAGCCTCAGTGAGAGGTTAGAATGATAATCAAAAACATTCGCTACAATCTAAAACCTGATTAGGGGTCGTCCATAAATTACATCACACGAATTTGGCACTTTTTTGACCCCCTACGTAACGCGACGTCACAAAACGTTGGACCCCTCTAAAATATGATGTCACAACGGGTCGACCCCCATTTTCGTCTTCCGAAAAGTCTTGACAAGCAAAAAAAGGCCATCCTTGTATTTTTTCCTCTCGTAAAACCATGACAAATCAAAAATGGTCATAATTGTATTTTTTCCTCTCCAAAATCCCTGACAAGCAAAAAAAGGTAAAATGTCATGACCTGAATTTTAAAGGTCATTACCTAAATTTTTTGTGTGACGTCACATTTACGGAACGCCTTCCCCCCCCCGTCATCACACTTCATCACAAATGGCCGGACCCCCCTACCGCATGACGTAATTTATGGACGACCCCTTAACCTAATTAATCCCTAGCTGCAGAGGCATCATCAGTCTATATGCACAAACAATTGCTCTGTTACATTACCTTAGACTGTGGGCAAAGCAGTGAATGGCAAGCAATAATTTTGCAAATACACAATTGACTGTTTAAAGTAAGTAATTAAGTAATGTTCAGATTAATGTGGTGACTCGTCCACAGGTGGGCTACGTGAACACATTACAGAGTTAAAGTTCATAACTGGTGTGGAACAACCAAATTTTAAGGATGAGCCAGCAGCCCAGCACTGAATGGGATAAGAATGAGTTCATTAAAATTAGGATAAAAGTCATGTCCTTATCACAGAGAAAAATACTCAATACATTTTACATTTGAAATAAATTGATGGTGCAATAAGTATACTGGCATGACCTTTACCTTACTTTACACCTGAAATATGAATGAATGATTTGCAAATGTCTCCATTCATTAAATCTTGACCTTCCATGTAATGTTTGATACGAAAAAACAAAAGACTCGAAAAACAAAAAGACTGTAGCATAAAATATAAAGAAATAAATACCGGTATATTGAATTTGCAATTTCAGTTTCTGTCATAATACTACGAGCATATTCTCCTTTAGTGGCCTCTCAATCAGTGATGGGCAACTAGTTAACTAATTAATTACTAACTAAAAGTTTAACTAAATTTTTGTAGTTATCTTCATAGTTTAATTAGATATAAATAGTTTAGTTAAAATGATAGTTCAACTGAAAAAGTTTAGTTAGTAACTAAATAGTTTAACTAGAACTTTTTAGTGGGTGTCCCAAATTCTCAATAACAGCCCCTTTTCAATCTATTCTTTAGACTTTACTGGGTATTTTTTCCAAATAAACTTGACAAACTTGTGTTCCTGCAGTCTAGACTAAGACTTAAATATTAAATAGACAATAATTAATGATTACAATGCTTCATTGACTGATATGTTCATGTTGTGAGCACAGTGATGGGCAAAATACTTTTCAAAAGTATTTTCAAAATAGAAAATAAAATAGTGCAAAAAGTATTTTGAAAATAACAAAATGAAATACTTTACAAAAGTATTTGCATAATACAAAATAAAATAGTATTTTCAAAATACTTTTTGGAAAATACTTTCTTAAAATACTTTGCCTTACGTCAATAAATTGATTCTTGCATTGCATCACAATATTGTATTAAGGTTTTCTACAGCAGCAGATTCAACACAGTCCATCGTCCATTATGGCCAGTAAAAACTAAAAAACCAACCGCAAATGTCAGTTCCTCGGCAAAGTTAGCATAATTCCTGAACTGTTGAACACGAGAACAACTCACAAGAACAGTGTACCGGTAAGTCTGTTAGCCTTACAAGTTGACAACAAACTTAGATAAAATTTTTATTTTGAAAAAGTATTTTGGAAAAGTATTTCCTTAAGGTCACAAATACTTCTTAAAACTATTTTGAAAATAATGAAATAAAATAATTTTAAAAAGTATTTTTAAAATAGAAAATAAAAGTATTTTTTATTTTCAAAATAGAAATACTATTTTCAAAATAGTATCTTGCCCATCACTGTGTGAGCATCGTCTAGGGCTCTAGAGTCTAGGCCTATGTTTTCATGAACACATACCTGATACTTATAGGAAATAGTTGTAAAATTAGTTGCAAAAAGTTTAACTATATTTTTTAGTTTAGTTAACTATTTTAGAAAGTTAGTTTGCAACTAAAAGTTTAACTACTTATTTCTAGTTTAGATTTAGTTATAGTTTAACTAATGTTTTAAGTTAGTTGCCCATCACTGCTCTCAATATGTTCAACATTAGATTTCTCCAGTGTTAAAATCAGCAATCTTTCCAATTTTTATGCATAATATTTAATAACAATAGAGTCAATATTGTGAGAATTAAGATTAACGGTTTCCAAGAGCGTCCTACTCTTACCAGCAACAAAAATGACAGACAACGGCGTCATCTTTTCCACTCCGTTCAAAACCCCAAGAAAATCAGTTTTAAATGCGGACTTCCTCGGCACTCTCTCTCTCAAATGTCACAGGTAGTGCGAAGTGCATTTGAAGTCTCCGCCTCTCCCGGTACAGTACTCGACTTGTTCAGCCCAACAACGCTCTGGTTAACGATGGAGCATTGGCTGCAGCGGTTGATCGGTGGGCTAGTAGAAAGGTTGCGTTGCCCGCGGACATTCATCGTTCACAGTCATTGCCGTCGGCTGCACACCGGGGAGGACCGCAACCGACGAGTTATCTCCCCCCTCCCCCGCAGTAGTCGTAAATGCAAACTCTGATGTCGGCCAAATGCAGTTAGAAGAGGCATTACAATCGTTATAATTATTGTCAAAAGCACCACTCTAATGCACTTTATACACCGATGTGGTCTTTTCGTTTTTCAGTTTACAACTTTAAATTGCGCCCTTATACTTTCATCCGTCTGTGCATGTCCATAAATTTTTCTGGCTAAATGCAGTGGCGGCTCTAGGATTTGGCAAGTGGGGGAGCCGTTGGGGTGGCAACCTCTAATCATGGGGGGCAACCATTTGTTGTTTAATGCATGTAACATTAAGTATAGGGTCCCAACTGGGGGGCACTGGGGGCCACTGGGGGAGGGGCAGGCACTCAATAGGGGGCACGGGCCCTCTGGCCCCCCGGTGTAGCCGCCACTGGCTAAATGGCTTATACCGATTCATGACAGATTTGCGACCCATTTGCCCCTTTTAGTTGTACATGAGAATGCCTCTTGTGAGTGGTAGCCTGCTTCGAAAAACATAGGGAGCCATGTGAGTAGGGTTGCCAGACGTCCGGCAAAAGAAGGACATGTCCTCCTTTTTGACCTCGTGTCCTCCGTCCGGCAGGCATTGGCCTGAAATGAGAAATGTCCGACTTTTTGCTCTAATCATCTACTGACTTGAATTTCGGTCTTACTATGCCATGTAATTGACAATTGCACACTATCATGGAAATCAATGCTCAATGGACAAAAATAGAAACCGATTACGATGACTTTTTTGCTTGCAAATATTTTTGTATCTGATCGACGATGTAGGATTGTAGGATAAGTCAAGAGTTGTCAGAGGCGCGATGCCTTTCGCCCCGGGCGCTTTAATACCTACTTCCTTTGTCCGGCAGGCATTAAGTTTGGTCTGAAATGAGAAATGTCCGGCTTTTTGCTCTCATCATCTATATACTGACTTGAACTTGCCAGTGCTGGTTTTCCCAACCAGATCTGGTTTTATACCTCGTTTGGTTGGCTGGGTTTTAAAAAACTTAACTTAGCATGATTTAAAGTGGCCTAGAAGGCATTACTGCCTGTGTGAATTAACTGTGAAAGCCACTAGGGACACTAACGGGTAGGGGTGGGTCGATTAATCGAAATCGAAATCGAAATCGCGATTTTTGAAAAAATCGTAATCGTAATCGACACGATTATTAAATAAATCGAAATAATCGATAATCGTCGAAAAAATAATCGAAATCGCGATTAATTTTCGATTATTCCCGTAAGTGATATTATACAATATTTCCGATTCAAAGAAAGAT
Organism: Metaphire vulgaris; assembly: GCA_018105865.1. NCBI lineage: Eukaryota > Metazoa > Annelida > Clitellata > Crassiclitellata > Megascolecidae > Metaphire > Metaphire vulgaris. The sequence goes on from CM030858.1 coordinate 5,169,649, forward strand.
CAATTACCGTTGATTATAAGATTTTCATTGAAAATGGATTCAACAGCGTTTAAAGACAGGTACCATTTTTCTGGGTTTGACAGCAGCTTTCGATACGGTGTGTCAGGTGGGTTTAATGTACAAACTCTCGCTCGACTTGCCACCCTGGTTCTGTCAACTTGTGGAATTACTCATCTCTGACAGACGGTTCTGAGTTCACTTGGGAGATGTCAGCTCCTGGAGACGTCGACGAAACGGTCTACCATAGGGTCCAGTTCTAGCCCCCACGTTATTCAATTTGTAGGCCTATAGGCCTACAAACGACTTAGGCCTACCTGGTACCATCAGTAGGAAGTTTGGATACGCTGACGATATCGGTCTTGCCACCCAGGCTCGATCCTTTAAGGAGATTGAAGACCAGGGTTATTTCTAGGATTGTGAATTGGGGTGGGGTGTCGGGAAAATCTGGGGTGTGTTTATTTCTAGGATTGTAGGATTGTGAATTTGGGGGTGTCGGGAAAATCTGGTAGTGTCGAAATTTGGAAGTCTCTACCGAAAAAGGCTGACAATTAAGCAAAAAAACCGTTATAGAGACTCACAAAAAGTCTGACAAGCAAAAAAGTCATCCGAGGATAAAGTTGTGGGGTCTATTTCTCCATTTGGGAGCAGGCCTCTTCAGAGGCTGAAGGAGGTCCAGGCCAGTTGGAATTTCGAGGCCTCTCCTAGCCTTCCCAACAATTAAAATTTTGACAAGCGAAAAAAGGTAATCACCAATTTTGAGGACCGCAGAATACCTTCCTAGCTTTCCCAAAATTCCAAAATTATCAACAAGCAAAAAGGTCATCACCAAATTTTGAGGCCCCTTCTAGTAGTAGCTATCTAGCTTTCTAGCTCTCCCAGAACTCTAGACAAGGAAACAAAGGGAGGCCCCCAAAATGATGGAGGCCCGGGCCGAATGGCCATCCTAGCCCTCCTCAGAATGGGCCTGTTTGGGGGTGTTCAGGGCTAATCACTCCTCTCCTTAGAGATCGACTCCACTGGATCCGTGTTCCACAGCGCATTGTCTACAAGCGCTGTTGGCTTACGTTTCGGGCTTTACACGATCCACTCTGTCCTGATTATCTAACTGTGCTTTTAAGAAGATCGACTGTGATCGAGAGGAGATCGGTTCTTAGGTCCAGTCAGAGAGTGCAGTTGTTGGTCCCTCCCCCGTCCAAGACCCCTAAGTTTGGGGAAAGATCATTCGCGCGGGGGAATCCCGCCCTGTGGCACTCTCTTCCAGACAATGTGACTGGAGCAGTCTCAGCTGGACTTTTCATTAGAAATTTGAAGACACATTTATTTAATATTGGATATGAACTGCGTTAAGCGCTCTTGTTGTAGGCCTTAGCCTTGCCTACTGCGCTATATAAATTGTCAATAAATAAATAAATAAATAAATAAATAAATAAATATGCATTCTGTATGCATATCATTGTCACATCACCAAATTTTAGGGGGTGTCGACCTCAAATAGGGGTGTTGGGGGTGTTAAGGGTGTAGAAATATCGCTGTTGAAGACCAACTGAACATCGATACACAGAGGATTGCCGAATACTGTAAAATATGGCGGGAAAGCCAGTTTCTAAAGGTACTGTGAAATAATCGAAATCGAAATCGCGATTATTTAAAAAACCGTAATCGTAATCGAAATCGTAATCGTGAAAAATAATCGAAAATAATCGTAATCGTAATCGGAAAAAATAATCGTAATCGACCCAGCTCTACTAACGGGGCTTGAACCCGCTCCGTCAGCCTGACGCTCCAGCACGTAATCCACTCTGCCATCTTTTGCCGGAATCTGGTTTTTGTAAAATGTCTGAAAATTTAAAAATTGGCCGATTTTCGCGATTTATGTGGCTAAAGTTAGAAAATTTGGAGATTTTGGAGTCTTTGGAAGCAGTCATTTGGGTCATTTGGAATATGGACGAAAATCTTTATTTGCTCGTGAAGGCTTTTAACAGGATAAAGTTAACTCAGTGACTTTTCTTTTTTTCTTTTTTTGCTCGTCAGGGCTTCTGGAGGGACGATGCCGACGAACTTTCTTCTGGTTTGTCACAACTTTTCTCTTTATTTACAGACGAGTTTTTTTAAAGGACGCGATCTGGGTTTTTCCAAAAAGTTCACTGGCAACACTGCTTACACTGGTTTTTTTTGAAACAAAATGGCTGACTTCTTGCAGCAAAAGAGTCGACTAACTGAAAGAGAATTACTTAAAATGGAGGACGATGAGGACGAAGATTCCTTCTACCAGAAACTTCTACTGCAGGTACATGTTGCGGCTTCACGAATCCGATCTAATAAGAGGGCTGAGGAATGGCGTATTCGGTTTCGCTCGGCATCGGCTATTAGCAAATCGGTTTCCAACCACTCCTTCCATCGAGTGAGCAGCCGGTATACTCCTCGTTCCAGACCGAGTCGATCTATGCTAGCGCTTAGACAGAAACAGCAATGTCTTAATGACCGTCTTGGCTTACACATGCACTATGTTAGCGCTTTTTGCTCGTGGAACGCTTCTCACTCCAACAGGGACAGTTGAAAACTGTTGACTCATTCGCTGCAATGTCTCTGACCATAGCAACTAGTGTCTCCAAAGCAGTGAAAATATAAGTACACTATCGCCCTTACGATTACTTCTGCAAAGTAGGCCATGCTGATATTACGGAAAAATTGAGGAAAACAACAGTTAGCAGTCAGTGTACTAATAATAAATAACAATAACGTGATTTTAAGTGGTCTAGGAGGCTTAGCTAGCAACCACGGTAAAAGTCTATTTTAGGTGAGTAAATTATTTTCTTATGTTGAACGTCAATGATTATATCAGAAATTTTAGCAAAACAATTATGCCATAAAGAACATTTATTAAGTCAAAAAAGTGAAACAATTAAATCAAAATAGTGAAGTGAACTGTGATCATTCACCGTTTTTCAAACTGGGTTATTCTCTCCGATGATCCTCAGGAACGCCTCAAACATATCTTGGTCATGAAACTTGTTGCGGAAATCAGAATACAAATTCGTGAAGATACGAAGGAAACAGTTCACAAACTGATGGTGAAGTTTGTGCTTTGCCCACTTCCACAAGTTTTCCACATTTTCAGTGTGAACCTCCTTATTCTTAGGATCGCCGAAGTATCCAGTTTGAAAAATGGCCAATGACATGATTGCAGTTTGCTTCACTTTTTTGACTTAATTGCTTCACTTTTTTGACTTAATAATTTATGTTGTTTTATGGCTAAATTCCTTTGCTAACATTTCTGTAATTTCTCTGATATAATAAAAGTTGTTTCATTTACGTTTAACATGGAGAAATAATTGATGCACCTAAAATGAGCTTTTACTGAAAATCACTGTAGTAATTTATAATTGTTATATCTCCATTGATGTAATACAAGTTGTTTATTTTTCATAATAATCAATCAAATAAGCTGCAAAGATGATGGGAGTGAAGAAAGCAAAGGAGTTGAGAGACAATTGTCCTGCTGTATAGAAAAAAAGAGTAAAAATTAGAGCAGGAAGGGAAAGGAGATGGGGGGGGGAGAGGATGAGGTGAGGTAGGCCATTGAGTATAGCAACAACCCTAGCTCTTACCTTCAGATTATCAAATCTTCAGAATATCAATTTATAACTCCCCAAAGCTATCCGGTCATATAATATATGCACATTGCACAGGTATTATTACATATTATGTTAAAATTGTCATTATGGTTCTATTGCCATCATAGTGGAAACATTTGAAAATGCATCTGACCAAGTTTTGCAACCCTAACCATAGCACATTTTAAAATAACTTGACTCAATGAATTGAATTTGCTTTACCAAAATCTACGTAATTAATGGATGGCAGAACTCTCAAGAATGCTTAATGTGCACGAATACATAAAGTACATGATTTTATTGGAGATTAAGAGATGACTTCTTATTGTTATGGTACATTGGATGACTTGATTAGTTCAAAATATCGTTAACTTCTTTATTTATCTGTGTATGGTTTCACTTGTAGTGATGCTAAGGTCAAAATGAAAAAAGGAATACTGTACACTTAATCGCATATAAGTGTGATGGGGTACATATGAGTTTAAGCATCTTTGCATCTAGCACTTCATTTTGTTATGGAGATGAAACTGTTTTTATTATTAAGTGGACTTATGAAATGTATCTAGATTGGTCCATCTGGTGTTATTGTTTATTTCTGTAGGCTGCTTCTGAGGAGAAAACCCACAGTCAATCCTCAGAGTATGTGTCTATTGCTCCAAAGCCTGGTGAGTCATATCTTAAAGTCCTTATTCCTTGCAGCACTTTTCTTCACGGCTTCATTGAAATTAATTGAACAGGGAAAATGTTTAAATGTTTTAAAACTATTCTTGGGAACATCTGGGCATGGGTAGAATTTGGTGTGGAATGCCAGAATGTGGCCACTCTTCAAAATGAAGAAAGCTGGTGGCAAACAATACAAGTGAACAGATTGTGCTACAAAGGGTTTACTATCTGTACATGGTGTGTGTCACCTGCCCTGAAATTTCATTTTTCTGACTGAGAAATTAAGATTGCTACTGCAGTATATAAGGCATATCCTTTCAGATTTACTGTAGTACCAAAGTTGAGTATTTTATGTGTACTATATTTTAAAAGGACGAGTTTAGAAGCCAAAACATTTGCTAGATATTCATAAGTACTATAGATATATTATTTGGATGCACTTTGGGATGAATTTCTGAATTATGGTGCATATGATAAAAGTGATTACGTGTAATTTAGCTTTTTTAAACAATTATGACTGGAGAACATTGTGCTTTGCCAATTATTGTTCTGCAAGTTTAGGTTTTTGCATAAAGACCAAATCTAATAAAGAGAAAAAAGTCTTCATAAATATCTGCATGGCAGATAATGTGAGTCTTTTTATTTAGCATTTTTTCTTACCTTCAAGTTTTGTTAGACTATAGAGTATAGGCGCTTAGATAATTAGATTACAGGTCCAGGTTAAACACCTTATTTGGCTATCAAATGCTGTGGTCCCTTGCAGTATTTCTGTACTGTGTTTGCACAGCAGGTTCATCGGATAGTTGTCCAATATAATTATTATTAGTGTAAACATCTTTATTACAATATTTACTGGTTTGCTGTATAGAGCTGTGATTTATGCCAATGGTGTATGCGTGGGGAGTGGGTATTATGTTGTTGCAAAACTACTTTTGAAGTTGCAAAAAATACTCTTTTTTAAGGACTAGAACTCAAGTAATGGTTGCATTGATGTGAATTATTGCATCTTTAGCAAGTTTGTTGTTGCATCAGTTAGTATTTTGATTATTCTATATTTGCATTATGATGTAAACTGACATGTTCTGCAGATCCCTGAGCCAAAAGAGATTTCCGACGAAGAACTGGTGAAGCTCTTGGATTCTGAAGATCCGTCTGGATATCGAATTCCTCTGAGCCTTGGAGAGCCTCATGCAGAGCTAGACAGAAGCAAGTCTTATGTGTTGAATATTGAATTATGTATTATTTTTATGTAATTATCGTTTGCTTTTACTGAGGGTTTGTGAATACCGGAAGCTCCAGTTGAAGCAGATTGGCTGTTACACAAGGTCTACTACTCAACCATACCATATGGCAATGATGTCCGTGTATAAGCACTGAATTAGAATTGTACAAGTCTTGTACATTATTCAGAAACAGTGAGGCCTTTGTTAGACTTTGAAACTTACTTTAATGACATTTATATTTAGTGATTATCACTTCATTCTCTGAGTAGAATATTTTTTTCAAGTTCTTAAGCACCATGGCTGTTTTGGTGCTGTCCTTCAGGAGTCACAGCCTGAACAACATCGATGTTTTCATTGCTTTTGGATCTTGCATCTTGGAAGCTTTTCCAGTTTTGTGTTTATTGACCTCTGTATTTATTTATTTATTGATTCATTTGAAATGCGATATTTTTGCAAATTTGATAGATGCACCTGCATCTGCTTCATTTTGGAAATGCCTGAATCTCCTTTCACTGAGTTGTTCAAAGATCTGCTTAATTCTAATAATAATGTTTTTAGTATCGTGTGCTAAGAACATTAGCACCTTGGTTATTTGTAAAAATTACTACCGGTACGATGCTTCTTAACTCAATATTACAAATTGACTTTAGATGAAATGTTGTTGTTTGTGATATTTTGCTGTAGCCCTTTGTAGACACCCGTTATTTAAACAATTGAAATTCTCTTCATAAGGAATGTGATACAATTCTTTGTTAAGTTTCTAAAGTGCTGTACAAAATGACTTCAGTCATTAAGGTTAATCATTGAAAAGAAGAACACAACATATAGAGCTATTTTTTAAAAACATTTTTGCATTGTCTTCAAAGTACATTGTTCAGTTTTCTTTGCAGCAATGAATGCTAGGTAATTTGCATATGTTAAACAGATTGGAAGCATCAGATGCATCTTTATGTGCATCATTTTCTTTTTGCTTCAGGTTCTTCCTGATCGCTGTTCTTGATTCATTGCCAGGAAAAAACATTTTAGGAAATTAGTTGTTAATTATCTACTTGTATAAGAGATTCTATGGACTTTGTGATAAAGTATGAAAGAACTTCATTTGATATAATTTCTGTCACATGTTTGTGCTGTAATACTATCATTATATGTATGTATGCATCATAATGATAGGACCAAGACAGGTTTTGTTTAGTTAATTCATATGTTTCTGTTTTGTAATTTGTTTAGGTGGAGGTGGCTGTACAGCTTATGACGTTGTGATTAACAGAAATTTCTACCATCGGATCAAGAAACAGGATGCCCTCATGGGGTTCTTCCTAACCGTTGTACTTGAAGGTCTAGAGAGTAAATATGACATCTCACTTGACAGAAGTGAGTCCTCTATCAACATTGCGTCTGATTGATTACTCAGTATTTTTATAATCTGAAAGCGGAATTCACTGCTTCCGTTACTATAGGGCTGTAGTTCTTAACCGGGGGTACTTGTACCTCTTGGGGGTACTTGAGGGATGTTGTGAGGGTATGCAGAATGATCTGGAAATAAAGTCTGTTTTAAAGACTTTTTACTACAATGTACACTACAGATTTGTTAGAAATGTTTATAATAAATTAGAAATTGTAAAAGAAAAATCCCACTTTCTGGCTTGTGTGCAATCTGTTACAAAAGTATATTGTAGTTTATAATTTTTCATTATATTACAGAGCACAAACTTTTGTCCTCATAAAATGTACTGGAGGCTGGTAGCCTGGTAGGGGGTACTTCACTCTCTTATACTTGTTTCAGGGGTATGTAATCACATAAAGGTTAAGAACCACTGCTAGAGGGTTATCTTCAAGTAGTCATTTGGCTCTGTGAATGGTTTCGGTCACTTGAGCCATCAACAGCAGAATCTCAATGCTGTGACTATGGTTATGACGGAAACATGGCTAAAGCAGAAGATATCGATTGTAATATTATTCTGTTTCAAAATGGACTTGATTATGGTTGAGTTTGGTTATAATGGATGAGACCTTTGGAGTCCCTTTGAAGTCCTTCATGGTTTCTGTTTAAATTCCTCCCAGCTATTCTTATTGTCCATGCTCTTGGAATAATCTGTCCCTTTTGATGTTGACTTTGCAAGTGTTAATAAATATGAGGTTTATGTCATCATCATCGTCATCATCATCATCATCATCATCATCATCAGAGATGCAAAAAATCCATATATGTACCAGATCGGATGTACTAAGCTGATCTTTGCAAATGAATTTTCTACACTGATAGTTGACACATTGGTGCATTAGAATTGATGTTATAGAAAGGCATTATTATTATTATTATTATTATTATTATTATTATTATTATTATTATTATTATTATTACTGTATTATTATTATTATTATTATTATTATTATTATTATTATTATTATTATTATTATTATTATCATCATCATCATCATCATCATTAACATCATCATCATTATTATGTATTTTGGAGGATTTTGGAGTAATGTTTTAATTTAAATGTTTTTTACTTAGATTGGCGAATTTTGAAAAACCGACCTTTCATTGGTTCACTTCCAGAGCAGAATGTCAGAAGTCGTAGTAAACCTTGGATTATGGAAATGGACAAGTTAGCCTGAAATAACTAATGGGTTAAATATAAATAGTTTAATGTATCTGTGCATTGATAATAATTAATTATTTAGGACATTATTGTACAGGTATTCATTAAAATGACTTTTTAGTTGGGTCATTTTCTTCATAGTGCTTTGGTGATTTCTTATGTCTTTTCTGGGCCTCGGTTAAGCTTAGTGCATGTTTTGAAAATTAATTTTCATGTCACAGATGGAAATATTCACTTGTACTTACTTACTTTTGTGTTGATTTGCTGTTTTTGGATAAGTATAAAGTTGTGATTTTTTTTAAAAAATAAATATGAATGTTAATTTTTTTGTTGATGTAGTTCGAACCAATTGGGTAAATCAAATACCAGTAGTTCAATTATCTCAGAAATCTCTCCGGCAAGTTCATCAGTTGGGCAGCACAAACCAAAGTGAGTCTAAATGGAATGCTGCGTGTGGTGTTGATTCTGTTTTGTCTCTCTGCTACTTTTTGTGTATTCTTGTTAGAGTTTGTGACTTACATTAGGCTGAAACTATCAGCAATTATAGCTCAGTCCTGAAAGGCAAAAGCTACAGCAAATAGCATGCCCTGACTCGGCAATGCACTAGCATCTTGGTCTGGTTTGGTCTGGTCAAAGGAAATCAGATGTTGTTTAGTGCTGTCTCAAGACATGCCAATTATTGCAGGGTTTATTTTTTGCTGACAGAAATCTTGTTTTAGTGAGGTTTTGGTTTTTGGCAATTTATGATAACCAGTGAAATGCTAGCTACATAAGAGTACTTTGAATACCTTACTTAAATCTATTTAGGCCTCATCTCCTGTTTTAGTGATTAGGCTGAAGGCACAACTTGTCTTTGATTCTCAAGTTCATTATTCAGAAGAAAAAGAGTTTCTTTTTTGAAGCCTTGCTTCATTGTGGGTTGGCTTAAAGTATTTTGGAACTCTTTAGTTAACTGATAGAACATTCTGTGTTTTCTTTATGTGTAGAGGTCAGGAGCCTGTCTATGTTCTAATGAAAGAACCAGTCGAAGGTCATCCTGATTACCTTATTGCTGAGGTCCAGTTACCAAAAGTGGTATGCATTCAATAAATATTCTTTATTTATTTATTTATTTCTATGCTTGTTTGAACCGAGTGTATTGCAAATGAACAGTTAGTTATCTTTCCTTTCTGGCAGTGTTCTATTACTCTAAAAGCACTGGTGGTCTGGTTTTTCCAAGACCAAAAGTTTCAACCATCATTGGGGTCATATTTGACCAGCGATTGGAGTAAAGCCCCAACTCCAGGCAATTTGAGCAGTACTTGTATGCAATGTTCCCTCTAAGCTGCGCGGCTGCACGGCCGCGCAGCTTAGAGGGAACATTGCATTTCAAACTATTAGACTCTAGGTTTTGAATTGTTTGCAGAAAGTTGCAGCAACGATGATGCTAGATGTTGGCGAAGATAGAATTCTTCTGCAGACTCGCTCCAGTGCTTATTATCTGGACATCTTTTTGCCATATAGAATAATTCAGGAGGAAAGTGTTTCGCAGTTTAATCGGAGTTCCCACGTAAGTTACGGTGATTGCAGCTTCCAACTCTTAGCCTAGTGATTGCTTCCCATATAAGTGAAGTTTGAGCTAGTTCACGTCTTCATCCTCCAGCTGTGTCCAGCTATTGACTTCTCCATGACATCTATCCAAAGTTCTCTGTCCTTGGCTATTTCTTCCAAGGTCATTCTGTGTCTTCCGTCAGTTTTTCTGTTGAGATTCAGTCCTGCCACATGTAGATCCTCTTCCAATCCATCCACCCATTGTCTTTTCGGTCTTTTAGATATTCTCCCCTCTGGCTTGTAGTTGAAATTTCATTTTGGGTTCTTATTTCATCCATTCTGAGTATGTGTCCTGTCCATTTCATTCTTCTTTTTCTGATAACTTCCACGATGCTCGGTTGCAGTGTTCTCTCTCTAACTTCTTCATTTGTTATATGTTCTTTGTATCCAATCCTTAGTATTCTTCTGAGCCATTTATTTTCTGTTGCTATTATTTTTTTCTCCAATTCTTTTTTATGGTTCAAGATTCACATTCATGCAATAGTATTGGTATTACACAAGTGTTGAGAATTCTTGATTTTGTTTTCATCCCAATGTCATGTCTTTTGAAAATTTTGGTATTTAGCATGTTGAGTGTAGATCCTGCCATTGCTATTCTTCTTTTGATCTCCAAGTCCGAACCTCCCTCTGCTTCCAATTCACTTCCCAAGTAAACGAATTTCTTCACCATTTCAATTTCTTTGCCATTGTGTGTTACTATCGTCCAATCTCCCACTTTCTTTGTAATTGGCATTATTTTTGAGCCAGTTGCTTCTTATATTAATGTATAATTTTGGTTTGTTTTACTTGCTAAGAGTAGCAGGATTTGTTTAAAGACAAAGTAGCATTCATTGAGGATTTGGCATGTGTCTAATTTTGGTCTAACTTTAAGTGTCTAATTTTGGACTAAAACCTGCATAGACTGAATCAATAAAAGTATTGTTGCGCTGTTTGTGTTTCAGATTCTCACAATAACCATGCCGATACAACCTAGACAATAGCTCAACATTTGAAGTTTGAAAGATCGAACTGGGTGCTAACGTGCCATCGTTAACTGTTCTTTAATTGAAGATTATGCAAACTTGCTTTTCAAGACAGTTGCTGGATAGGAAGTTAATTGTTTGTTGGTGAAAATGTGTTAGTGTGTGTGTGTGCGTGTTTTAGATGCTTTATTCATGAAATTACTCTGGTTGCAGATTTGAGAATAAATACTGTAATGTTTTTCATTAACACGTTGAGCGCTGGGGACATCAATTGATGTACTTATTTAAGTTATTTTGGTACTGCAGGGCACTGGCGGCGTCATTTGACGTCCTCTGTTCAATGCATCGGAAGCCATGGAGGTCGTATAGCCGCTGCGCCTGGCAAAGAGACTGTGTCGCAGTCAATGTGTTAAACTGACATTTCATTATCTGATCTATTGGAATTTCTAGGAATATGTGAATTTTAAGTGCCTGTAATACATTTTTAAAATTCATGATCTTTTGGCAATTGTTTGGACAGACATAATGCTATTAAATAATTTTAAAAGGCGCTGTTTTAAAGATTTTCATTTGAATCAAATCTTGAGACCACTGCTATTGTAAAACATGCACAAGGAACAAGAAGTTTGGGATTGGTGCTTTATTTACATCGTTGAGTTTGAGTAGAGTGAATTTGTTGATGAATATAGTTTATTTGTATTTTTCTTATGCACTGTTCAAACCTTAATTGATTTCAAAACTAACTGCACTGAGATCCTTTACTTTTGCAGGCAATGGAATTAAATTAAATCTGGTCATTTAGTCACATGCAGTGTACAGGTATAATGACATTAAAAGGTCTTAATTTGATTCTTTGACTTTGGCTAATGATGTGCCTTAATATAAAAAAAGTGAGTGGCGCATTCAACTGATCACTAAATCGGAATGTACATGTGACAAAAAATAGCAACTGAAATCATTGCACTGATGATAGGCAAAAAATACTACTGAGGTCCAATTTTTAAATTACCCAGGTATATCTGGAATTAAAAGACTCGAAAGCCTTGGGGGGGTCTGGCCATTTGTTATGAAGTGTGACGAGGGGGGCCCGTAAATGTGACACAACACCAAAAAAAATTAAGTGATAACCTTTGACCTTTTTTTGCTTGTCAGGGATTTTGGACAGGGAAAAATACAAGGATTACCTTTTTTGCTTGTCAGGGTTTTTCGAGAGGAAAAAATACAAGGATTACCTTTTTTGCTTGTCAAGACTTTTCGGAAGACGAAAATGGGGGGGTCGGCCCGTTGTTACGTCATATTTTAGGGAGGTCTGACGTTTTGTTACGTCGCGTTACGTACGGGGGTCAAAAAGCGCAAAAATCGTGTTACGTAATTTATGGACGACCCCTTGACATTATGAAACTATAATACTACGGACGACAAGGCAATGACTGATGTCCAATGTAATTATTATTATTATTATTATTATTATTAACGTACTGATTAATGTGGTAACTCGTTCAGCCGAACTGTGTGAACATATTACAATGTTACAGATAACTCATGCGGAATAGCCATGTTTTAAGTTTCTTCTTAAAAGTAATATTTGTAAACAATTTGGCTATATCAAAAAGGGAAATTGTTGGGAATGTTAACTTTCTTTAACCATTGCTTCAAGAATCAGGACCCGAATAAAAAAACTCTGGCAACGGTGGTGATGGACTTTTTAACACTTTTCCTGTTATAAGCAGTGCTTTTTTTCTAGGAAAAAAGGTTTGGGAACCCACCCTTTTTTACTCGTCAACAAAACAGGTGTGGGAACGCTGTACCTGTACGTTCCCAAACACATTATTACATATCCATAATTATATATGCAATCTGGCAAAAAAGGTTTGGGAACGGCGTTCCCATGCGTTCCCACTGAAAAAAAAGCCCTGGAACTTATAAGGATCACTCGATACATTTCCACGTCCGTCGGAGACAAATCGACGGTGGCAACAGCGCACGATGGAAGATTTGATCACGTGATAAAATGGCGTGGTGATCGTTGAAAATTGGAATTATTTGTAATTAAAACTTATTTTAATTTCTTACTATGGCGTTAATTGTATTTAAATTGCCAAAATTTGTTCGGGGGCACGGTTGTCCAATGCAGTAGACTGTGTTTACTAATGCATAGACTGTGTTTACTAATGCATTAAGATATTTGTATGTTGGCACCGATCAATTGTTTTTATTGTATGTAGGGGACTGTTTATATAGGCCGGATGGTTGCTGGACGTTGCGTCCGCAGGACGTTTCGCCCTCTTTAGTTTTTTGCATTTGAATTTGGTAAAAGTCCGTTTTAGCTTTCTAAATTTCCGCTGAATTTTAGCGTTCTAAATTATTTAAATCATTTGGAAGTACAATACGGATACAGTCTGCATAAGAAAATGTAAGGCAGTGTCTATTATGCGGGCTGCCCGCCTTCTAACTAAACCGCTGATTAGTCGAATGAATCTAACTCTAACCCAAACCACGTGATTCGTTAGACCAATCAGCGGTTTAGTTAAAGAATGAGATTATTCGCACTCAGTATGGCGAGATAAAAAACCCACCTATTCGCACTCTGTAGTGCACTGACCTAACAAAGGCTTATTGGCACTCCGGAGTGCGTATGCACACTAAAATGTAGGGCGAGATATTAGACTTAGATTAATGTGGTGACTAGTCGATAGACTACACGAACACATTACATAACTAAATAACTAGTTCTGAATAGCCAAGATTTGAGACGTTTCTTGAATGTGTCGAGTGATGGAGACTCTTGGATATCTGCAGGAAGTGAGTTCCAAGCGCGCGCAGCTGCTACCGGAAAAGCTCGATCACCGACAGTGACAAGACGCGTCCTAGGGACAATTAGTTCAGCCGTGGTAGAGGATCTGAGATTCTTAGTTTTCTAAAATTTCGGTTTTATTGCTTATGTGTCAACCCAGCAACAAAAAATACACTTCATGGAAATGCATGTCATACATGTCATTAATGTCATACAACACTGCAGATAGGGCACTGAAATTATTGTAGATGACCTGATGGCTGACTTGACGGGAAGATTTGTAAAGTTATGGTTTATACTTTGATTGAGCTCAGCAGTATTTATCCAGTAATTATGCAGCAATGTTGTTGTGTTTTATTACTTCATGTTTTTAGTGAATAATTGCAATGGATACCCGACAGAAGAGTGAAAATGCTTTCAAAGAGGTACTTATTATTATCATCATCTTTGAGTATTTGAATGCAATTAGAATATTAGAAGATATAGGCTTTTGGGGTGGCAACAGGTACCTGTTGGAGTCCTATTACCCGGGCAGTAAAATTGAGTACAGGTACCCATGGAAACGTGGTCCTTATGTCAAACTCCCCCTCTGGCCTCTGCAACTTATAGAATCGTTAGTGGAAAGGACTGGAGGGGGAGTGTGACTCCATTTTGTCGCACTCATTCTCCTGTCCCTGACAGAATCATTAGTTGCAGCGACTGGAGAGGGAGTGTGACATAACAGCCAAGGTGGTCTATCATTAGTTGCAGCAACAAGAGGGGGAATGTTGTTACGGTATTTAGTTGGGTGTTGAGATAAGTGGCCATAATGGAGATTATGCTAATTCGGGTACAAAATTTGGATGGGTGCTGGGCAGCTTTTTAAACAAAATTTACAGCTCTAATAGGCTGTAGCTTTTCTTTATTCATTTTACCTTTGAGCTAAATTGATTTTTAAGAGATAAGTTTCAGTTTTCTCATCAGCCAGGTGTTCACACTCATGTGATGTGATGCCTCAATGACTCGCTCAATGAGCCATATACCAAGGGTTTGCTATGTATCTCAGGCGTTCATTTGACCATCAGTGCATAACGGACATTTGTGTGTTCAGCATTGTGCTTTTGGATGATGCTCTGTATATTAATATCAAGGCAATCTATGAGTTGAGCTTATACATTAATCCATTTACCAGCCATTTCTTGGTAATGTAATGTAAAATGGATGCATAGGTGAGTCATATCTGGTAGAGGGGTTAAAAAGAATTTAAGCTGCAAGGAGTGGTTAACATTTGGGTTGGCATTCATTAGGGACCACATTTTTCCACAGGCTGCAGAATTTCAGGCAGAGCCACAGAATTTTCTCGTTTCTGCAAAATTTCTGTGTTTTGGAGGAATTTTGCAGAACTTGGTACTGCCAGTGCTTAGTGATAACTTAGGCCACTTGAGTGATCATGAAATTAGTGACAGCTTATTGTTTGCTTAACAATTATTGTAATTGTTGATGTATTCATAGGTTCTGTGTGGTGTAACAGATGTCGTCTGATTGACAGACTAAAAAAATTGAGAAAACGTTAGAACTGGTAAATTTGAGTCAGACAAATGAAACTGCTTGAGGAGAAGACTTGTGTTGAGATTATTTATGTTGTTATTATCTATTTATAATTTTATTTTAGTTTCTGGATTTGGTTAATAAGTTAACTAACGATGACAAAGAGATTCATCATATGCTTCAAAAGTCTTACGACCGAACCAATCCGCACTTTCGTTGGTCTCGAGGATTCATCAATCTAGTTACACTCTGTGGTGATAAAATTCGCGAAGTTCCTGAAAAGCGCCTGCTTCACATCAGGGAATTTGTTGTTGAATTAAGTCATTACAAGGCAAAGCCGCTGAAGCATCTGCTTGCAGGCGCATCTCATATTTCTGATTCAGATGATAGCTCACTGGACGATGCTCCTCCGCCTGCAAAAAAGCCAAACCTTGAGGCAGTGAAGGCGAGCAGCGTAGGAGAGGTTGGCTCAGTATCTGATCAACAACATACATCTGTTTCTAATGGGAGGAAGGGAGACGAAGTCCAAACGGCCGTCAGCAACGGAGCGGTGGCAAATCAAGGAGAGAAGAGGAAAACCAGCAGTCTTTCTGACAAAACTGTGAAAGTTTCGGAGGGAACCAACGATTCAGACAATTCTGAATGCCAGAACAAAAAGCGGTGGTTTTACAATTCGGCCACAGTTAAGAAATCCCCCGATGATTCTCTGCCTTTGCTAGGTTATGTGAGAAACATTCACAATGTTTCACAGTCGGTTAAGGAAAAAATAAACAGCAGCGATATTATATGTTTGGATGATGACGACGACGATGATGATGATGGCAGAACTCGTGTAACAGACCAGAAGTATGATTATGATGGCGTTGAATCCGATGTTGAGGGTGAAACTGAAAAGACGTCTTCTGGTTTGAATTTTTCATCGACTAAGTCTGATTCGAAACTGACCTCTTTAAATAGCATTAAAACAAGTAAATCAGGAGCTAGTAGTATTCCTAAAAAATCAAATATCATTAATAATAAGGTGCCTCACAATGAGATTGAAGTCATTTGTTTAGATGATGATGATGATGATGACGAAGTGAAGGAGCCTGTAAAGCCTTTGCTGAAGTATCGTTATCCAGTGAGGAAGTTGATAGAAAATTCTTCTTTATTGCCTGTGAAAACGATAGCAGACCTTGGAGTTATTGAAATCATTGATATCGATGAAAAACAATGTGAAGACAAGACTATGGAAATTCAAAGCATTCCTTCGATAAGATCAAAACCAAAAGTTTGGGATAAAAGTGATAATGTGAAAACTTCTCAGCAGGCAGATGTTGCTTCTGATATGTCTGCTAAAGACGAACACGGTAAAGCAGTTTTGGATGCCGATGATGATGAAATTAACGACTCAAAATGCGAAAATGAATATGGAAATGCTGATGATGAAAATGGCGGTGAAGCATTCAGTGGTGGAGATGATGAGGAGGATAAAGAAGTTGAAGATGAAGAAATTTTAAAGCAAGTGAAACATTTAATCTGTGTTTTGAAGGTAAGTGAGCATTGTTGGATTAGAAATTTGAAACTATTGTCTGTAATTAATTGAAGTGTGAACCCCTGTAGTTTATATCATGATTTTATGAGAGGAAGACATATTGGTGACCTCAGTTAGTAAATGAGTTTACCACAACACCTAAGCTCAACCTTGTTTCTGCATTTGCCAGCTTTATGTTGTAACTCTGGTTGGTTTAGTATTTTTACTTATGAATTTTAATATAAGAAATGATGAGATTGATTGCCAGGTATAACTAACATATCTTTATCCATGCCTAATTTCATATAAATAGGGAATAGAAGAAAGCATTTATGCATTTTATTGTTTGAGCTTACACACCCTTAAATATATTGAATTCGTTTTCTTTATTTATTTTATTAACCCTTTGAACTCATCAGGCCACTTTACCGGTTGAGACATATATACCCAAAAGGCTGCTATAGCGGCCCGCCTATCTATCGTCATAACCCTGGTGCAATTTATAGCACATAGTGACTAATTATTGACTAGGCTGTGTACATCTCTTGATCTTGCATAATTATACTGCCAAAAACAACGTGATTGGACGATAATACGTTTATGGGAGATGAAATAGTTCCATTGGTAAAAACTAAGACTTTATGAAGACAATTCAGGTTTAGTTTCAACATTTTAGTAATTTCTATTATTTCAAAAATTCTAGCATGACAAAGCATAAGAAGTTGTCGGATAATATTACTGAAAAACAGCAATTGGTGAAACTTAGATGCGTAGATAGAGATAACTTTGAGACGGTATTAGTACGCTTAGTTCTAAAGCCTAGATTAAAGTAGTAGTGACCGTAGCCTTTCAGTGTACTGTTGCATCGAATACTTGAAAAAACTCTAAATATGTTGTTACAAAGTTTTTCATAATAATTTTATAACATAAATTAACATTTATACTTTAAAACTTGCGTTTTTCAAATTTCATGAATATCATGTGTGAAGCTTAGGGTTTTACTGCCGAATCATAATAGGAGCCTAGTGTTCAAAGAGTTAATAACAGCTTTGACAAAGTAAAGTGCTTTAGATGTTGTTTTCCCCATCATCTAACTTGACTTTGAGGCAGATGTTGAAAAAAATCGAATTCAAGGCAGAGGGCGGATGTCGACCAAAGTTGACTTCGAGGGGTAGAGGACTGACAGTAATATATATATATATCTGTTGATAAAAGTCGACATATTGCAGGAGGAACGTTTAGATGTTACTGTATTGACTAGGTGGTGCCAGTGTAGGCGCTTCTGCAGCT
The DNA here is from genome assembly GCA_018105865.1 of Metaphire vulgaris. Classification (NCBI taxonomy): domain Eukaryota; kingdom Metazoa; phylum Annelida; class Clitellata; order Crassiclitellata; family Megascolecidae; genus Metaphire; species Metaphire vulgaris. Next base: position 5,187,431 of record CM030858.1, read on the forward strand.
CTGCCTCTTGCCAGAGAGGACTAATCAAGCAGTTAGTAGTGTTATAGGTTGTGTTTAAAAAATATTCTGCCTTGTGAAGATATAAAAATAAAATAATTCTGTCTCAAAAGAGTTAACGAAAGCAACCAGTTGAAACAGATGTGAGTGCTTTCTATGCACCAGTGCTTTCATTCTTTATGCATTTTTTGCACCTGGCTGCTGAAGAGCTTTATCGATATCTTGTTTATTGCATTCAAGTGCTGTTTATATTATAAAAGGATGTTTTTTGCAAATATTTATTTGAAGCAAAGGATACAGTCTCTTTGGGTTCATTGTATGATTTGTTTGTTAATTTTGGGGGAAATTATGCGGAGTATTATTAGTTTTTTATGCAGTTTTATTAATTGCTGAATCTTGAATTGTATTTAATCCTTTGGCTATTGAGTATGGTGTAGTTAGAAGTAGAGATTTATGGACTAATTCAACCATAATCATATTGGTCCTCGTTCCAATTTTATTTGTTTAAACTTAATAATTTTGCCTAACTTATGAGTTTCATTTAATATTTATCTTAAAGGCATATCTTTGCAATGACTGCGCTATATTCATATTAGAATTAATAATGATGCATAAGCACAGCTATGATATTAGTGAAGTCTTAATATTATTCAGCCCAAGAAACTACTTAAGAATTTTAGGTGTTTAAAATTTAGATTTATGTGGATTTGTTGAGAAAAATTTAAGTAAAAATGTTAAGATAATTTTTCAGAGATTAGGCAGAGAAATTCAGAAGTTAGAGCTGACTGAGATGACTCTTGACGACATGAATTCAGAGGAATCGGCTTTTATCAAAGAATCTGAGTGAGTTGCATTTTGCGGCTGGTGCAAATGTTTAATCGCATTCTTAGGAGTTACTGATCAAGTCTGGAAATTGATGATTCTAATTAATTTACTTTAATGAAAATTTTCAGTTCTTCATATAACCTTGAGTCAGGGACGTCATTTGGGGGGGGGGGGCATTTGCCCCCTGATTTTGAGGAAAATTTTTTTTCTTGTGTTATTTGTTATTTAGTATTTAGTTTTTTACATGTCCTAAAGGAGCGCCTGATATGATGTATATGATGTGGAGTAGTCTAGTCTGAAAAGTAACTAACCGTTATAAACGGCTGACGAGCAAAAAAAAAGTCGCCAACTTTTTCGCAAACTTGTCAGGTCAAAAGTGTTTTGCCCCCCTGAAAAACAGTGAAATGACGTCTCTGCCTTGAGTGTGTTGATAAGATACAGTGTTGCATAGAATTCTGAAAAGTTGCAGTTTTACACCATTGTTGGTGACTTGGTAAAGTAATAAGAAAAAAACTTCAGGAACTTAATTGAACAGCAACAATAAGTGATAAATCGGATTGAAAATGCAGAAATCAAAATGGAAATATCAACATAAAGAAATGATCTAGCACTGCATCTTAATCATTGCCATGAATCTTTTGCTTGATCATAGCAGTGTGTTGTTGATATTTCCAATTGGATTTTGATTGGTAGCTTATTGATGTCATCATTTGGCTAGCAGTGTTGGGTAAAATCATTTTAAAAATGATTTGAAATCAAAATTATCTGTAAAAAATGATTTAAAATCAATACCAGTGTCTCAAGAATGATTTTAAATCAAAATTATTTTACAGTGATTTTCAAAATCAAAATCATTTAAATAATTTTTGGCACTTCAGCAATGTTACATTAAATTTGTTAGTCAGTCATCACTGCATGAAAATGATTAATACGAATCGTTGCTACAGTGTACATAACATCAAGTGAAAAAAGAAGGTTTGCAGTTGGCTTTGTTTATTTTTAAAAGTTATGGTTTTGGTATAATTTAACTTACCTCCTGCTAAAGCTGCAGAGTAAGCCTACTGTGCAGTCAGCTATATGTTTACAAATAATACAATGCATTACACTTGATTACAACATGCATTCTGCTCCAGCTGCTTCCGTCATGTATTTCCCTTCTATCAGTCTCGATCATTATACCATGGCTACTGACTCTGCTTCAAGAAAAATACCTTAATTACATCAGTATGAATGACACAGGCACACTCTTAAATGTTGGATGAACTAAGGAAGGAACTGCAGGACGTGAAATACGTGTGCAGATTCATCAGTCATGTTTATAACATAAGCACCATGCTATGCATAAAAGTAGGCATGTCATACTCAGGGTATGCATAAGTAAGTAAATGTATTAATGAGAATTATTCAAAGGAAGAAGGTATGACTGATGTGATACATGTGAAGTACAGTACTTACTGCTGAGTGATGTTAAAATGCCAACTGTCTCATAAAAAGGATTTTGATTTGAATTAGCATTAAAATAATCAAAATCGCACTAAAATTGATCTGAAATCAAAATCACAAATCATAAATTTGATTTGAAATTGTGATTATATACGTTACAGAAATATTTGGTGCAAAAGCTCTATAACAGTTTTGAAAGTGATTATGAAATGACTTTAGTTTGTCGTATTTATTCATCTGTTGAACTGATTTGACATTTGATTATCATGTCAAATGCTTGCATTGAACAGATTAAGAAGTAAATTTGTCGAGTCGTGGACTATGTTGTGTGATCTCACTGGTACAAAGTTTACGAGTCGAGCATGTAATAAAAGATTTGCAATGAAAAGTTGGTTATGATGTTTATTTGTTAATCTTTTAATTTGTTAATGTTTTGTTCATTGCATGAATTAATTTTATACTAACTATTTTTATGACAGGAAGTCAGTATGATGTTTGCAATTGTTTAAATTATAAGTGCCTTTGTAATGATGGACGATAGATGTTAGTGAATGGGTTTATGACTGATTTAAAAATTATAACTGGCAATCATGTACTTAAGCATTTAATATACTGCCATGTTGCTATTCAAACATATTGTTAAGTGATTGACGCACTAATGTGCATTTTCACACAATATGCTTTTTACTTTACTTTATGCTTGCTCGAGTAGAAGTTTCTCTCAGATTTCAGATAAATCTGAAGTGGTTTCATCTTTACACAGTTCCAGATTATCCTGAAATAGGAAGACAAATTTCAGAATTCATCAACGAAGGCAAAGTTTTTCCTGACTTTCAGGACATTTACGACATAGTTGTGTCGCATAACGGCAATTGCAGCCTATTTCTGACGTAAGTTCAATTACATCTTCTTCTTTCTTTCCTTCCGTCTTTCCCTATTGGGTTGGACGATGGGTGTGAATGAGTTCCTTTCACTTCTGTCTGTCTCTTGCTGCTCTGGTCAATTGGATGAAGTTCACTTGCATTCCTTCTGCATCCTCTTTTAAGTTTTCTATCTATGTTTTTCTTGGTCTTCCTTTTCTCCTTTTCCCTTCAACATAGTTGTATAATGTATAGTGCTTTCTTTGGTAGTCTTTCTTCCTTCATTCTTTCAACATAACCAAACCATTTCAGTCTTCATTTCTGTATTGATACGAGTATCGTTTTTTTGCTCTGTCTTTTCTCTGGTCGTTTCATTTCTTATTCTTTGTCTTCTGCTGACTCCTGCTATTCCTCTTAACCAGTTCATTTCTGCAGTCATTAATCTTCTTTCATCTTTCTTCTTTATGGTCCAGCATTCTGATCCATATAATAGTATTGGAAGTTCAATTACATACGACTGGTTAATTGATGAGAGAATTATCGTCTTGTTACACATTCTTGCGTATAGATTTAATAAACAAAAGTGATTTTCCACCATTTTACGCAGTTTTAAGTTATGAATATTATGGTGAATTTTTTGCTTTCATTGCATTACCAATAAGTGTATGGATGTGAATTTGTTATTGACTGATTGCTTTTGCTAAGTGAATGATATGTGCAATCATTTTTACTGCCCATATCAATCTGTCATGGCTTGAATTTGGCTGAGATAAAATGAAATATTCTGACACTAAGTTTACTGTTGAGCATTAATTGGCATTCACTTAACCCCTTCACTACCATCAGCTGCACAGTGTACGTCATAGCAGCATAATGATGAATAGCAATACTGGAACCGAGGGGGTTAAACTTTAAAGCTTTATGTGTGAATTAATTTTTTGATAGTTAATTATTTTGGCAGATATGTGAAATTTTCAGTTCTTTTAATTCTTTTTCAGCGAAAGTGCTATTCACGATATATCCAACAAAATCTTCACCAGTGTTGGCAACAAAATTCAACAGCATCGCAAAATGGAATTATTCAAACGAATGAAATCTTATCTTCAAGATGATATTCAGTAAGATGCACATTTTAAATGATGTAGGACATTATGAAATGCAATTGAAATAAGAAACTTTTAAATCTGCATAGTTAAATGCAGATCAAGGTTATAATTATTTCTGAGGGGCAGACATATGATGCGGTAAAATAGTGTAGATGTTGTTTGCAGTGGTATTTAATATGATGGTTTTCACTTCTGTACATGGTACCCTCTGAACTAAGATGTAGATGTAACCTGTTAATAATGGGCAGCAGCATCAAATCTCAATGCTATTAGTAGGATTGTATGTTTTGATACTTAATGGGACAGTGCCATTCAGGCACATAGTATTAAGCTTTCCATTTGCCATTTTAATATTGAAAGAACCAACTGTGCTCAGCTCATTTGATATTGTTTTGGTCTTTTGAGATATGGATACTGTGGAGATGATTAATTTCAAATGAGATTTTTGCTGTATCTTGTTTGTACACAATTTAGTGCTAAGGAATATTTGACATGCCATTTGAATTTCAGGCCTAACACAAGCAGTCAAAGGCTGGCTGTAAAGGCCTGTTGCTTGTAATCACTCTTTTAGAATCTGCATTCTATAAATATAAGCAAAGTTTTTCTTACAATATATTGTTCATGTTGTGGATTGGACACACTTTTATGCAAGAATAACCAAGGACAATAGAGCATTCCTTGTTTGGCCTTTTAAATTATCTTTACACAAGACAACTGACAGCACCATGCGTATTATGATGAACATAGTTAATTGATTTATAGATTAAGTTGGTTTACACAGTGTAATAAATCCACAGGCATTGTTATGTAAATTGCAACAGTATATCATTGCAGTTTGCATATGATAGAGAAATTATACTACAGTAGAATTTCATTACAATGGACTCGGTTATAACATATACTTGGTTATAACAAAGGTTGCTAATACCGCTGGTATAAAGGACCGGTTAACAGTTGAAAAAATAATCGGTTAACCGGTCGTTAACTTAGTGGTAGAGAGGTGTCTTTCTCACGACTAGCCTTGAAGTAGGCCTACGACTCTAGTTACTCCAGACTCGCTGGCGTGTTGTGCTGCGTACATCAAAGCGCTTTTTTGTTGCCAGCGCTCAAGTTAGCATCATTTAAAGGCCAAATTTGAATTACGCGTAACTGGTCAAGGTTAAAAGGATCGAGCCATGCTCTTAGGACCAGTTAACCATCACCAACTTTAGTTACAATGTATCGCAATGTACTGTCCCATTTGATATGCTACCGTAATGGATAGTATAGGACATAATGTACCTCGGATATAACATACTAAATTTTAAAGACCCGTTAATTATGTTATATTGAAGTTCTACGTTACCCTCGGAAATCCAGAAAAACGTCACCAGTCCTTAACTCTTACGCAGCCTGTGAGGTCGTTATCGACCGCACAAGAAATCGCACCCATTTCTATATATAGACCGCTATATTTAGGATTTAGGGCTATTCTAACGGAAAGTCAACATAATTTTGCATCTAAAACGTGCGAAAAACCGATTATTTCATGAGTTTGACTGCGAAAATATGTCGATTCGTAGGCGAGATTTGCGGTCCTTCTGGCATTTAAATTTTAAATGCCCTTCTATACACAGGGGCAGATGTTTTATTCAACTAAAGAAGGTTTAGAAGCGATTGAAAATGGTAAGTTTGATGACATGGGTATTTCCAGGTCCGATGATAACGAAACCGAACAGATTCTGCTGGAAAGTATAAAAAAACAAGTTTTTGAACTTTTGTGACGTGTCAAATATATGTATGTCATAATTGCTTCGACATCTTTCACACAAGATCCTTTCTAAACTAAAATATCACATTTTACATAATTTTTAATGTCGATTACATAGGCAGTGACATTTTGCGGGCAGCCCGCAAAATAGCAGCATGTCTTGTTGCTGACAAAATCTTTTAGGAGCATTTGTGACAAGTGACAAGTGCCAAAAATACATATGTCATAATTTCTTTGTGACCTTTCACACTAAATTCTCTGTAAACTAAAATATGACATTTTTACATCTATATATAAATTTTTAAATGTCTATTATATATGTGTGCATATTTCAGATAGCTTACTTACACTGTCTTGTTGCTTACACAATTTTTTATGAACTTCAAAGTCCAATTTTAATTTTTAATATTTTTTATTTTTATATATTGTCATGAAATATGAAGAATGTCATTGCAAATGTTATATTTTGCTTTTCATATTCTTGTAGATAATCAAAAGCCCTTTCGATTGATATATACATTGTCAATATTGTTGTGATATTCGAATTAAAACATTTTGGGAAACTGTGGAGGGGTAAATTCTCTAAAAACAACATGGCTGCCTAAGAGTTAAATGTCCACAAAAAATTCAAAAGATTGCATGGAAATTGGAACTTTTTTGCTCAGTAAGCATGTTAAGAATCCATAAATTCAGTGAGTATATTTATCGCCATTCAGGTCATCAGTGCAGAGCTGACTTATGCTTGACTTAGCTCTGTTCATTTGGTAAAAATGAATGAGATATTTGGGTTGTTATGAACCAGATAAAAGAAATCTTGACTCAGTGGCTCTAATTTGTCTTGTCAATATGTGGCAAATTGGTAATGCATCAGTATAGTAATTCTCGATCAAATACTGTTAGGACATGGTGCCCAATGAGTGTATTTATATTTGATATTTTTGCTGCCACAGGTCATCCGACGATCCAGCATTGTTTGATACAGATCTCTGTCAAAAGCTAGAGGAAAACCAATCCATAGCATATGAAAAACTGCAATTGGTAGGTTGCTGTAGTAATTGCTATGTGTTTATGTGGTGATGGACAAAATTTGACTAAACAACAGCTGGCTGCCCACACAGCTTTTTTAAACTTAGGTATGATTATTTTTGAGTGAAAAAATGAGGTAAAGGCAGAATTTTGCTATTTATATGTATTGTAAGGTGTATGTGTCGACACCGGAAAGGACAATCCAACAAGGAATGATGCCTGGAACAAGACAAAGAGGGTGACCAAAAAAAGCAATGAGTGGATGATGTGTAGCAGTAGACAAGATTGCACTTGTTAGCTGTAGCCATGAAAGCCACAGGATAGACGTTGCTGGAGAAAGGAAATTCATGTTGTCGCCTCAAATTCCGTTCATGAGGAAAGCAGGAGAAGATGATATGTACATTTATGTGCACATAATCCTGAGACATTGTTATGTGCAGTGGTGGTTCCAAGAATTCTTGGTGGGAGGATACAATGAATTTGTAGGCAGTTGGTGGGGGATGCAATGAAGTTCTAGGAACTTGGTGAGAGGATGAAATGAAATCCCGAAAAAATTTGACAAGCAAAAAATTGGTCATTGACAGTGTTTTGCCCAGCAAATGTAGGGTATAGGGTAAACTTACCGAAAAGGCCGACATGCAAAAAAATGTCATCAGCTCTGTTTTGCACACGAATAATAACTGGCACCGGTAAGCCCCCTAAAATGCTGACAAGCAGAAAAAAGCTCGGTGGGGGATGCATCCCCAGTCATCCCCAACGTGGAACTGCCCCTGGTTATGTAATTTTAGACTTAACTGGTACATTAAGGCAAACTATTCTTGGAGGTATATTGATATTTTGAGCAAGACTAGAAGAGTAGAGGTCAAGAAGGAAAGAATGCTTTTGGCTGTTTTCGTCTGTAAAAGATTCCTCATATTGAAGTTAAACTTGAGCTTGAAGCCTCTTGCATTTTAAGGTATTTGCAAAAACCTAGAAACATTTAAATTCTTTGGAACCATTTGTGATAACATAGCACTGTTTTGTAATACCTAAGCATTTCGCATGAGCAATAAAGCAATTTTTAAATTTTCAATTGTATATTTGCACTGAATTTTATTGCAAACACTATTTGGGAATAATGAAAGTTGAATGAAAGCTGGCTCTGATGTTTTTTCTGGCAACATGCAACAACATTGTAAAGACATTAGAATATAATTATTTTAAGGAATAATAGAACTATTTGAAAAAACTGGAAGCAGTGTGCTTTTTTTCTTTCAGAGACATTATGAGCAAAATGTAAAAGAATAATTTAGAAAGTGAATAATGCCAAAGATCATTGCAAAATGTGTTCTTTGTTATTTAATCTTATTACTTAGGTGAAATTATCTACTACCTGAATTTCTTGTATGTTTATTGCAGGTTTTTATGGAATTTAGTGAAAAACAAGATGCGGGCTGTGATGAAGCAGCAGTAAGTGAAGATGATGATGATGATGATGACGATGACGACATCTCTGATAATGACAGCAATGATGGTGATGAAAACAATGAAGATAAGAAAGAGTCTGTTGAGGAAGCTGAAATCCATGGAAGTGGCTCTTGTGTGGATCAATCTGCAGAAGCTATTGAGCCATCTTCAATAACAGAACTTCCATCCTTGTGTGTTGGCGCCATGTCTAAGGACGTGGACTTGCCAAAACAAGAAGCAGAAACAATGGATGGCAGTTATTCAGAAGATGGCGGTGACGATGATGATGACGATGATAATGCCAAAACGAGCGTTTCAGATGAAGAGGATGATGATGATATACTTATCATCACATTTGGTAAATATTCTTTTCATTTGAGACATGCCATAGTGGCTGGTTAAAGCAGCAACCGTTTATTGAAAAGACACTTTGAATGAAGTGATGTTAGGTTTATTTAGATGTACCGGTAATTTGGTTTGTGCTTTCTAATGCAATTTTCACAAGATTTCATTACATTTGACTAGGACAGTTCCAGCCATGCCTTAGCCGTGATTCCAAAGATAGGTGGAAATATATACAGTTTTTCTTAGATAGCATCTTGAATAAATTTTATGTTGTAAAATATTTCAACGACCAGTCATGAGGTCTGTGGTTAATACCTTGGCCATGGCAGAATGTTTAGGTTGTTTGATATGGCTTTAAATGAGTATATTGTATGTTTACTACATAGAAGGAAGGGTAATTAGGTGCAGGGTTGCCAACCACCCCTTTATTTAGCCAATGCCTTGAATAATTGAATGTGCTAACACTTCACTTCAAGTAGGTGCTTTGGGCCTGTGGAGCAATCTTTGCCCTGTACCTTAATATTCCTAATTTGCTCTTTATACTATATTCCGAATAATAGAATTTATTTTTTGTGTACCTAATTATTGTTATCTTGTCATGTACCAAGGTAATGCTATGCAGAGATAGTTCTCAAATCAAAGCCATGTCCTAATGTAGGCCAGTGCCTGAATTATGTCTATACACATCAAATGTTCAATCGCTCATATGTTTCTAAATTTCATTAATTTCTTTTAATTAATTCTCTTTAACTGTTTTTTATTCAAAGATGATGTCCCTGTATCACACAAAAGTTCTGTGTGTAAGGCTGTGGTGATAAGTGACGACCAAACAGCAAATGAATCGAGTATCACAAACCAATTACAAAATAGTGCAAACTTGACTAGAAGGGTAGAAATGTCTGATAGCTCACAGTTTAAAATTCAGAGCGATCTGCTGGACAACATCCGTCGATTGACATCCAACATTACGTTTCTCTCTAACAATGCAGTTCTTGGAGCTGCAGACAATAAGGATAACAGAAGTGATCGTGAAAGCGGATTGGAATGTATTTCAGCTGCTGCCAGTCCTCCAAAAATATTAGAGGTAGAATTTGGTGAAAGCGATGAACCAACAAAATCTGACCGTGCTTCTGCAGAGATATCTCTGAAGCAACCAATCTTTGATGGTAACATCAATACTACCCAAGTGGAGAGTGCCGACAAAATTGACGATACACCATCAGAACAATGGACAACCCTTACAGCCAGTGCCAAAGAAGTTGAACCTGAAAATCTTGAATTACTGAATTCCAGAGAATCTGACACTTGTGATAATTTGCCCAGCAATTGTTCTGGTGCTGTCAACACAACAGAAGTAACTAGTAAGGATTCGAGTACTGTTCTAGAAACAATCGTTGATTATAAGACTCTGCCCGTTACTGATGACCAAATTGAACTGACAATTGAACCCTGTGGTGAAATGCAAACAGTGCCCGACAACCTTCCTGAATTGAGCACGGCTGGTGCTTTGTCTGCCAGTGCACCTGCTTTAATAATTTCCCCGGATTTTTTACTGGTGCAGGATGTTGCGTCATTGGTGCAACCAACTTCTTTGCCATGCTTTGATGTCGGAAACAGCGTAAGCAAAGAATTGCCTGTCCATTTGGCGGACGATGAGGTCAAACCAGTTGCAGATCTAACGTGCACTACTGGTTCTTTGGATTGTGAAATGTCTCCACTTGGCATTTGCACTTCTGATGCGATTAACGACGTTCCGGTTGATAAGTGTTCATCGTCTGACTTAGATTTGCGGCCGGAGTCTCCATGTGAAAATCCTGAAGCATTGGCTGTTTCCAGTGACCATAGCATATCAAATGTAGTTAGTGGAGTTCCTGCTGATACTTGCTTGTCATCAGATCTAGAATTGCAACTGGAGTTTTTGCCTGAAAGTGCAGAAACTGTTCAACAACAACAACCACTTGATATTAATCCTGACAAATTCAAACAGTTGGATGATGAAACAACAGACATTTTACTCGAGAAACCATGAAAAGCTTGTCAAGGCTTCGATGTGGTGAAGCTATGCAGTCAGTCCCAAGTGGAAAGATGTTGAAGCCATTTGTTGTTTTGCTCGTGACACTGATGAACATCTGGCTACAAAAGACTTGATTTTGCTGGAAATGCTTTTGTTACAGTGGTGACGGAAATGCTGGTTCCAATAACTAGCAGCATGTTTGACTGCAACTAAGGTAGATTCAGACTAACTGGAACTACAGTCAGAGACATGGGCTAAGCATATTTAGGCTTGTTTGAAGACAGTTGCAATTGTAGCCCAGCTGTATTTCAGATGGAGTATCTTTACAATCAGAATTCTTGAGCATATTTATTTAACTTCTGAAGCATATAAGGAATTTTGAGATTTATTTTTAGGGCTTGCTTAGAAAAGCCTTAAATACCTTTTAAAATAAACCAATTACTCATTTATGAAACTGTGCAGTTTGTGTTATGATAAATGATTAGCAATAATCAACAATTTACTGTTTTTAGAGTTTCTGTCATGTTCTATTCATGAACTGCATGTAAATTATTTCTGAATAAGATACTGTTAAGAACTGGTGTATTGTCTGGTTTATTATAGAGATTAATCTGATAAGTTAATGACCATACGCACATTGAAGTAACCACTAGCTTGGTTTTAATTAAGCCTATTAGTGGAAATCTTTCATTGAACCAATGCAATGTGTAATAATCAGCTACCAATCTACCACTGTACTTATTTTAAAAGCGCAATACAGTGTATATAAATTTACGAGAATTTACTTGCTCAGGCCTAATGGCGTAGGCAGGGTTACCACATAGGGGGAGGGCACATCGACATTTTCTGGTAAGAAAATCTCTGACGGGCAAAGAAAAGGTCATCGGTCTCATCTCCTCATAGGCAATGGCGTAGCGAGGCAAAGTGCCACCTTCGAAAAAATCTGGCAACCAAAAAAAGTCCAGAACACTCGGTTTTCACACAGGCTTACTTAGCCTCCTAAACTACTTAAAACCACATTATTATTATTATTATTACTTCCTAAAATTCTTGACAAGCAAAAAACCTTATCTCGCAACCTAAATTTCTTGACAAGCAAAAAACCCTGGAAAATGCCGACCGGGGCGGTTCGCCCCCACTGCCCTCTCGCTACGCCACTGCTCATGGGCCTACATTCGCATGTTCTCGTCAATCATACTGCAGTACTGTACCTACCCCATTCACAAAAAACTTCTAAACGGCTTTGAACAAATCCGCGACCGGTGCCAGTCTGAATAGGGCGCCCGCCCCCGTTGCTACGCCCATGAATACTAGCTAGGGTGATTCAGTTTATACAGACAGAATAATAGGTATTTTTAGCACCTCAACCTAGGTGTGCGCCTATAATGGAGTACTGGGAGTCAAATACATGTATTTTATTAAAAATTTAGGATTTGCACAAGAGACCTGGAGTTAGGTAGTTGGCATTGTTGCTAATAGTGCTTATCATCTGCAGTGACGTGTAAGTTGAGAAAGGTTTACGTTAAAAATCATCGAATGTGCAGACATACTGTTGTACAGTAGGATAATTGTTTATTACAGAGGTTCCAAAATTGTGGTCCGCGAACTGAAGGGGATCCGTGGAGAGATGGCGGGGGCAGGGACGTCATTTGGAGGGGGCAGGGGGGCATTTGCCCCCCTGATTTTGAGGGAAAAATTTTTTTTGCCAATGTTTGTGTTATTTAGATTTTACACGCCCCAAAGGAGTGCTTGGTGATGTCGAGTAATTTGAAGTAACTACTTTAACTAACCGTGAAAATTGGCTGACAAGCAAAAAAGGTCGTCAGCTTTTTCGCAAACTTGTAACTTGTCAGGTCGAAAGTGTTTTGCCCCCCCCCCCCTGAAAAACAGTGAAATGACGTCTCTGGGCGGGGGTCAGCGAGAGCTTCCCGAATATTCAGTAGCACGTCAGAGCTTGAGGCCTACTATTGAGAATTTTGATTAGATCCGCAGTCCGTTTGAAATTGAAATGACTGACCTGGACAAGCCCTGCAGACTCCCTGCTAGTATGAAGACGAAGAGCAAGACTTGTTGAAAGTGACTTTTAGGCCTGTGTGCTTGTCAAAAATACAACCAAGAATAATTGACAGTTTGAGCAAACCAAGCAAGTACATCCATCCCATTACCAGTAATAAATTTGGCCTACTCAGATAATAGTCTGATTCTGAAAAATGAGTGTGCTCAAACTATTGGTAGTGTGACAACATTTATTCAGTGTTTAGGCCTAACTGTATATTAATATTATGATTGTCCGCACCGTAACAAGTCGTCATAGGGCTAGCCGCCGCTAGCCAGCCGATGTTTTCCCCGTTATTTTAATTGATTATGAACTGTAACATTTAGCCTAGGCCTACTTGTTAAATAATATGGTCCTCGAGCTAAGCTTAGAACGAGGTAGGGGTCGGAAATCCAAAAAGTTTGGGAACCTCTGGTTTGTTAAGCCCAGTGTTTAATCTAGGCCGTTTCCGGGGGGAAAATTGCCCTTTCCCCAGAAAGTTCAACTAACAGCTGCCCCTAGCAGAATTCCCATCCGGCTTTGTCAGTTCCCCCCCCCCCGGCTTTTTCAGTTCCCCCCGGAGTCCAGGAGCCTAGATTAAACACTGGTTAAGCCCACAATCATGATAACGCCATTTAATTAGGCCTATTAGCTATTATGAGTGATGAATATTATTATAGGCATAATGTTATTTAGGGCCTATTTGTAGAATTCAGATGTAGGCCTAATTAACATTAACTCGAAGTATGTGTGCGTCAAGGGGAATTTGGTTGATCGCAGAGCCGGCGCGTGGGGCCTGCAAAGCCTGCGGCCGCAGGGGGCCCCGCCGGCCGCAGAGGCCCCGCCGGCCTCGGATATTTAAGAGTTTTCATTTTTCTTATTCTTATAAGTAGTATTTGTTTTGTTTTTTGCTCGTCAGGCCATTTGAAGAGGCAGAAATATATACGGATGACCTTTCTGTGTTCGTCAAGACATTTCAAAAACGTTGCGCTCGTAAAAATTGGAGGGTGCCCCCGAAAGTCACGCGCTGGCTCTGGTTGATCGGCCCTACATGAGAAAACTTTAAATCTTATACACTGCCAAGTCATGGGACTCGCAGTGAAGCTCTCATGACGTGTTATTTCAGTACCATATTCGGCAGTGGCGTAGCCAAGGGGAGGTTGGGGTTAAAACCCCATTGGCTGCCGAAAACGAATTATTTTTAACGAGTTTCCATGCAATTTTCATTTTTTGACGCGACTTTGGGGTCAACCCCCCTTGGACATAGAATGTAGAATGTAACAGTGTTTAAGAGGCAAATACGTTTTTTGCTTGTCAGGAAAAAACTGGAGATGATAACGTTTTAAAAATGTTTTTGCTTATCAAGATTTTTCAAAAGTTGGTGTTGGTCACTACCAGAACCAAAATCCAAACCCCCTTCGGAAAATCCTGGCTACGCCACCGATGCTCGGGAACAGGCGAGCTTAAAGAACAGTATCTATAAAACTAGGGACCATCCAAATACTACACGCGCAAAAAACATAGCTACGCACAAATTAGCTCATCCCTACCGTGTTTGACAAAGTACCCTTAAAGTCTAGCTGGTGCATCTGCAAACAAAGCCAGCAATCGGTGGAGTGTTTCGCTCCCTTCCTCCCTTCGTCCCTCCCTCCCTCCATCCTCCCCTCCCTCCCCTAAAGCTCCTATCGGCTGGCTAGAGGTAGCACCTGAGACAGAAGGGCCAATAGAAGCTGTAATTACTGTGCTTTGTCCACAAGGTCAATCAGCCTATTTCCAGTCAGCCGCGCATTGATTGACCGACGACAGACATACTTTGATATATTAAAATAATAATATATAATCAGGGACGTCATTTGGGGGGCGGGGGGGGGGCATTTGCCCCTCCCCTGATTTTTAGGACAAAACATTTTTTCGCCAATGTTTGTGTTATTTAGTTTTTTATATGTCCTAAAGAAGTGGAGGAGTGCTTGATATCGAGTAATCTGAAGTAACTAACCGGTCTAACCCCGTGAAAATGACTGACAAGCAAAAAAAAGGTCGTCAACTTTTTTGCAAACTTGTAACTTGTCAGGCTGAAAGTGTTTTGCCCCCCCCCCTGAAAAACGGTGAAATGACGTCTCTGTATATAATTCCTCTGTCTTCTCCTTCTTTGTCCGGCCAGACACTGCTTATCTCTACCCACACCACCCCGACTTCTCTTACTCACCGCCGCCACCTCTTGTGTTGCCACCGCCACCAACGCATCGATTCAACCACCCCCTCCACCAATCCGGCGAGGAAGAGTGGAAGACACACGTCAAAGCAGCTACGATGACGAACCGGGCAGACGGCGGCAGAGGGAGAAGAGTTATTGGCCTCTCGGCCGCGCGCGCAGACGCCGCCGCCGCCGATGCCTGCCTCTTCTGCCCCTGCCCGTGCCCCTGCTAATCAATCCCCTCCCCTGTCTAGACTACGTATAGCTGCTGCTGCTGCTGCTGTTGATGCTTTCTGGATGTTGCATAATTGCATTCGGTTCTCGCAGTCCCATCGCAGACGACAACGCTCGCTCTCTCGAACGTAAGTACCGTCAAATTCCATCGCCATCTCCTCAAGTCTTCAGGTCTAAGCTTAAATCCCTCCCTTTTCTTAAGTCATTTCCTCCATAGCTGTAACAACCTAGCCTCACTGCCTTTCGGATGTTGACCATTAATTAATGCCTGGCTGATCTCATACTTTTCCTATGGCTATTTTAAGAGAGGCTGCGTGCCTAAGAATAAGCAGCTACTGTTGTGCTGCTACCAGGGCGCTATATAAATCCACGAGATTTTACTTTACTTTTTACTTTACTTTATACGCGTAATCCCCTAAGTCCAATAAGGCAGCGTTTCCCAAACTGTAGGCAGCGACTCAAAAGTGGGTCGCAGGGCTCAGTGTAATGGGTCGCGGTGCAGCGCGAAATTAGATTCAAAAGTGTCATGTTCTAAACAATACCACAATGTCACAACCTTGAAATGCAAGTGGGCTTAAAACAGTGTTAAGCAGTTTCTACTCAGCGGATAAGTTGGCGAAAGCGAATGATTTATTATTACATACGACGCAGGCAATAAAACGCTGGAGTTGCGCGACTGCCATAGATTTATTATTATACACTAGATGCCGTCTATCTATTGCAAAGTCAGACCAAAGTTGACGCCAGTTTGCATTGGGTGTGTGTGTCAAGAAATGTTTACCCCGCAGATATCTTGAAGACCCCATAGCCTACTTCTTTAGCGCTATCGTTCTGTATTTAGCATCATTCGATGATATCCAATTATGTGGACTTCTAAACATTGAACAACGATGAACGAAGAAACAAAAGAATAATCGTGTAATCTAATCTAATCGTCAATGTATTGTAGAGGTTTTGGTGTATTTTTATATGGTTACTGAAATCTGATTATTTGAGAGCGGCACCTACTTGGATATAGGCTACACCAGTAACATCACCGTTTTTATATCTTTTACTGTTGATGCTTTAAATGTGTTCCGTTTGATCTTTTAACCATCTTTCCCACAATTCTTAATCGTACCAATTGATTCTCGAATATACAGTACTGGCCAAATTATTATGGATTTTGCCCTTTTCATCACTAATTTGATGCTAATAGCTGCTAGTCTGTTTATTTCTCCTGGCGGTGCTTATCCTTCTTGAATGGCACTTTGCTGTTCTAATGCTATAAAATTGAATATAAATTCATATAAAATTATTATATTATATATCATTTGCTATAGATAACTGCTTTGTTTTTGTTGACAGTAATTCTTAATAAAATGCCTATTTTGTGAAGATATTTTGTTAATCTTCACGCACCATAGTTTCACTTCTAAGTTAATTTTATAACTCAATTTGCAATTAGTGGCCCTTTCGCATATTTAACCGATACTATGCAGTAATATCTTCGGCGACATGTCTTAGCCATGTGATGGGAAAGAAGTCTGATCTTAGCCCGAGGAAGAAGGGCCAGATTCGTGTTCTTCTGGAGGAGACATCTTTGACACAGACAGATATTGCTGAGAAAATGAAGGTTTCACCCCCCAAGTTGTGAGTGTTATTGCAAAAAGTGTGATGTTTGGCCTAACATTGTCTCCGAGGCGAAGGGGAAGATGTGGCAGACGACGTCTATCGAGTGCAAGAAACGACAGGAAACTGGTCAGTTTGTGTCTGTCCAACCGCAGGGCAACCGCTAGACAGTTGGGAGTCGTGAGTTGTGAGTGGGACAGCTACAAGCAGTAGTAGAACGGTGCGTAGACGTTTGTTCGATGCTGGTCGATCAAGTCATCTGGTTGTTTGATCATGGTACCCTCTAAAGAAGCCTCTGCTGAAGACATCGATGATGAAGAAGAGGCTGCAGTGGGTTAAAGAGCATTTGTCTTGGACTGCAGCTGATTGGTCGAAGGTACTGCACACTACTTTATGCTTATCTCATCAGATACGTGCATGGTTTGGCACTAGAAATGCAGACGTGACCTTCCAGCAGGACAATGAACCACGCCACACTGCCAGGAAAGTGAAGGAATTCGTCAAGAGGCAGGGATTACGGTTGCTTGACTGGTCGGTGAACAGAGCCGACATGAACCCAATTGAAAATGTTTAGAAGATGCCTAAAGACAAGAAGAACAAAGAAGCAGTCTCTACAAAAAAGCGCCAACTAACCGAGAGGCTTCTTCAAGTATGGTCATTGGTTCCATGACTAGCAGCTGAAGGACCATGCCAGGTCATTGATATTGCAGATGCCAGATCAGGTAGCTGCTGTCCCTAAGGCACGTGGCGGATGGGCAAAGTACTGAATCAGCTCAAGTCCAACTTACTTTGGCCGCAGGCATATTAAGCTATTCATTAAAGTTGCACTTTTGCAATAGCGTCACTTTATTTTAGCCTTTTTACCGATATAACTAAGAAATCAACTGTTGGAAACCAAATCCATAATAATTTGGCCAGTACTGTAATATAAATACTATAATCGTATCATAAAAGTAGATTTTTAGGTCGATCATTAGTTGAGTTTGAAGCCGTTTTGTGCAGTGCTGAATCCGCTGATTTATGCGACTATAAACCTATGCTACTATGTAATTTTCGAAGGCTCATTTGCGGCAGCGACTGCGCAATGTCCAGTGTTTTATCCAGACTCCAGACCTTTGGGGGGAAATTGAGACTTTCGGGGGAGGGGGAATCGACTTGGTTGGAGGGGAAAAGACACAGTTCAATGCAAAATTTGTGTAAGTGCTGGGATTTGGGGGGATTTTGTGATTTTTGGGGGGAAATTTCCCCTCCTAACAGGCCTGTATAAAACATTGCGCAATGTCGATCAATTTTGGACTGATGGACAGACAGACAGATGGACTGATGGACAGACAGACAGATGGACTGATGGACAGACAGGGAGACAGAGAAACAGAGACATAGATGGGAAAATTATTGAGAGATAGAGAGTGCAAAGAATTTTACCAAAGAATGGGTGTGTTTTACCACATGGGGATATTCACAGAGAGAGAGAGAGAGAGAGAGAGAGAGAGAGAGAGAGAGAGAGAGAGAGAGAGAGGCAGGCAGACAGCGCTGCATTTGATGTAATAATGTCACGACCAATGCTCAATCGAGTCGTAGGAGCCTGACGACTTTTGAAACGGTGCCACGCACGGGGCATACTGTACGGCTTGCAGTAAGCCCCAACGGAGGCGGCGTTCTCTTATTATACGTTCTCTTAGGGGCTGTTCATTAATTATGTCAACAATTTTTGGGCAATTTTTGTCCCCTCCCTTTTGTCAACAACTGTCAACTTTCACTTAACCCTCCATAATTACGTCAACAACTCTTGACCCCCCCCCCCAGATCAATGACAGGTCCCAATAACAAGGTTATTATTTTTGTGTTGATGACCATTTTTTCCCTTTTTTCCCCATCGAGTGTCAAAATGTGGTGGTGATGACCTTTTTTCTAATGCTTTTTCCATTGTAATAAGTAGTTTTATATGAAATTTCCAATTTTTTGATTATTTGAAAAAAGTGAAATTGTTGACGTCAACTTCTCATGACCCCCCTCCTCCTGTCAACAATTGTCAAACTTTTCCAAACCCCCTCCCCTAAATTGTTGACGTAATTAATGGACAGCCCCTTATATTAATATTATACGGCCGCTGTGCGGCCAACCTTGTCCGCTGGGGTCAGGCTTCCGATCCAAACTGTGTATGCGGAGAGCCGGAGACAATGGCACACATTGGGAACGACTGTCCACATACTCGTTTTAACGGAGGTCTTCCTGGTCTTAATGCTGCTGATGAAGAGGCTGTCTGCTGGCTTCGCACGCAATGTGTGTGTTGCGTTTGTTTATAGACGCGTCCGTCTAAAAGACGATGGGCGTCTATGTGTGTTTGTATGTGTGTTTGGCTCCTCCTTTCTCAACCAGGGCTTGCCACCGGCTATGGCGGAGTTTTCGCACGCAATGCAAACGCTAATATATATATATATATATATATATATATATATATATATATATATATAATACGCCCAGCGAGGACAGCATGGCCCGAGCGCAGGCAGCAGCGTCGGTTCTTCAGACCCCATCGATCGGCCGACCACCGCTGTCGAGTTCGAGGAAGACGAAGTCGCCACCGACACAGAACGAAAACTAAGGGGAGGAGGAGGAGGAGTGGAGGATGGAAGAAGAAGAGGAGGAACGGGGTCGGACAAGGAAGAGAGGATGAATAATGAACGACCGGGACGTTGTACTGCTGCTGGTCACAAGTGGAGGCCTCTCTGTAGACGAGGAGGATGAGACAAAAACAACAAATCGGGTTCTCTTGCATGGGATTTCAGAGGCTGTGGAACGAGGCTGTTTGGGGAGAAGGAGATGTAGCGGAGGAGGGTGGACTAGGAAATCGGTATCACTGCCGGGCTTCACACAGGCATCGTCTTAATTACGTCAACAAATTAGGGGAGGGGTTGAAATAGTTTGACAGTTTTTGACAGGGGAGGGGGAGGGGGTCAAGAGAAATTGACGTCGGCAATTTCATTTTTTACAAGTAATAAAAAATGGAAATTTCATGGAATACTATTTATACAACAGAAAAAGCCTGATAAGCAAAAACAAATGGTTATCGCCACATTTTGACACCCGAAGACTTTAAGAAGAAGGTAATTACCACATTTTGATACTCGGTGAGCACAAAAGGTCATCACCTCACAAACAATAGCCATCTAATTTTGTGAGGGATCCCGTTACTGATCTTAGGGGGGTCAAAAGTTTTTGACATAATTATAGGGGTCACTGAAAGTTTGACAGTTGTTGACAAGGGGAGAGGGTCAAAAATTGCTCAAAATTTGTTGACGTAATTAATGGACAGCCCCTAGGAGGGCCAAGTAAAAAATATTGCAGCCGGTAGAAGCTCAGGGAGAGATGCTCATTCATTCATTCATTCATTCATTCATTCATTCATTCATTCATTCATTCCGTCGGTCGGTCACCAGTCAGTCAGCATGGGCTGTTCCACGTTTGGGATGACTGGGGATTCATCCCCCACCGGTCCACCAAAAGGTATTTTCAATGGAAGATGATCGTTTAAACGGATTAGCCTTGATGTATATCCACAAAGATAGGGACATATCCATAGACAATGTCATCGTCAAATTCGCTTCCAGAAATAGAAAACTAGATTTTGTACAATACACTATACAACCAGACTAAAATGGCTTTTATACATTGTCAATTCTGAACATTATATTTTATAAATCCAATCTACAGATTTCTTCTAAACCGTTTACATATAATTCCTTTGACAATTGGCTGGATCTTCCTAGAAATTCATTGCATCCACGTACACCAAGAGTTCATGGAATCGCCACTGTCAGTCAGTCAGCCAATTTCATTTTTTTTCTACATCTTCTATAATACGAGTGATCAGTGCACTAACGCTAATGTGCGGTACTTTTTGAAATTATGTAGGCGCTAGTAAAAGTTCTCACTTAAATTCTTTGGAAGATAAGGAATATCAGCGCATGAAAAACTCTTTCTTTCTTCCTTCTCTCTCTCTCTCTATCTATCTATCTATCTCTCTCTCTATCTATCTATCTCTCTCTCTCTCTATCTATCTATCTATCTATCTATCTATCTATCTATCTATCTATCTATCTATCTATCTATCTATCTATCTATCTATCTATCTATCTATCTATCTATCTATCTATCTATCTATCTATCTATCTATCCATCTATCTATCTATCTGACACACACGTACACACACATTATTTTCATCTACTCCATCAGTTTTTGTTGTTGGTGTACCAAATCGGTTTCTCTGGGACTTAAACACGTCACCGAACCCGCTTCCTTCCAGTCTGACGAATTTTGTCGTATGAATTTATTGGCAACTATTTCTTTGGAAGTGCACGCTCTTGATTCAAAAAAGACTCTTTTAAGCAGAATATCAAACGAATGAGATACTGATTTATGAACACTTCAGTCCCAACATTTTCGGTCTCCTGTATGGGATCGAACTGCTAAAATCAATGTTTTCTATTCAGGCAGAAGACAGGCATCTACCAGTGAGAGGGTTCAGCCCCCAAACCTTTTTAATCGCATGTAAAGATTTTGGATTATTCTGAAAACTTATGCTTATCGTCTTTCTTCAGAGCCATCTTCGGCGATCTTTGCACCATTCTAATAATAATAATAATAATAATAATAATAATAATAATAATAATAATAATAATAATAATCGACGAATGGATGGATGTATAGATAAACATAGATTAATAATAATAATAATAATAATCTGTTTATTCTAGCCACCTTGACATTGGGGAGAGTTTACATGTTTGGGGGGAGATGTTTTATTCTGCCCAAAACCTTGATGAGCAAAAAATAATCATGATAGTGGCGCTATGGAAGTTTATTGATTAATCGACGATTGATCTTTGGCGTAGCCACGGGGTATTTTTGCTGGGATTTGTCGCAGGATTTGCTCGAAACCGTCGAGAATTTTTCGGGAGGTGGGATAGGGCAGGATGATTGCAAGAGAAGTGAGAAACGTGCCAAGAACTTGCTGATGCCCTGTTTTCTTGTTGCTGGAAAATGCCGGAGCTTGGCGTCGGCGTCCCGTCTTCCTATTTCGGAACCCTGGCCACGCCACTGTGATTGACTGCAGCTCCCGACCTAAGGGAACTAGAACACGCTGCATTTTAGGCCTAGTAATGAAATTGTGACAGTCAACCAAGCTGGAAATTTGTATGTTTCCCCGGAAAATTTTGCATATATTTTGTTATATACTGTAGGCCTATCTGGCTTTCATTCGTTGTAATAAATAGTATTCAATGAAATTTCCTATTATTTTGATTATTTGTAAACAGTGAAATTGTTGACGTCAACTTCTCTTGACCGCAATCCCCCTTGTCAACAACTGTCAATCTTCTTCAAACCCCCTATTTTGTTGACGTAATTAATGGACAGCTCCTATGAGAGTGGGAGAGAACTATTGCAGGTGAGGATCTGGTCGAGTATTTGTTTGTTTGTACGGGAAGTTTTGAAAGGAGGTAACTGGGTTCCTTGTAATAAAGCGTTTCGTATATCAGGAGGCAGAGTTTAAAGTATCTTTTCTTTAATTGGAAGCCAGTGGAAACCCTTACAAACTGGGGCTATGTGCTCACGTTTTGGGCGTTTTTAAATTACCCGATACAGTGAATTTTTAAGTAGTTGGAATGGTAGGGTCCTATGGTGTAATGGTTAGCACTCTGGACTTTGATTCCAGCGATCCGAGTTCAAATCTCGGTAGGACCTTGAATATCGTTTTCGGGTGCGCAGTGGAGCCGTGGTTAGTGCACTGGTCTGCCGTGGTTCAACTCCCGGCCGCGGAATAAACTTTTCAGTTGTTTCTGTCCCGAGCGCCTCCAGTCGACTCAGCTGCGAATGAGTACATTGGGTGTTAACTCGGTGGAAGGAAAGGCGGCGAGGGAAAGGCTGGCAATCCGCCCTCATTCAGCCGTTGCCGTGTAAAACTAAAGGCGCCAACACTGCGGTCAGTGACGATTCCAAAAATTCTCGGTGGGGGTGGAATGCAATGAATTTTTAGGAAGTTGGTGGGGGTGCAATGAATTTCTAGGAAGATCCCGCCAATTGTAAAAGGAATTACATGTAAACGGTTTAGAAGAAATCTGTAGATTTGATTTATAAAATAAAATGTTCAGAATTGACAATGTATAAAAGCTATTTTAGTCTGGTAGTGCAATGTCATAGTGCAAAATTGCGTCTTCTATTGATGGAAGCGGATTTGTCGATAAAATTGTCTATGGATATGTCCATATCCTTGTGGATATGCATCAAGGCTAGTCCGTTTAGACGATCATCTTCCATTGAAGACGCATTTTTGGTGGGCCGCTGGGGTATCCATCCCCAGTCATCCCCAACGTTTAACCGCCTCTGCCTTTGGTTCTCCGTACGGGTGCTGAACACATGAAGTGTACCTTTAGCAAGGGTGAATTTAAATGCTAAAAAGAAAGGAGTTGCAGTAATTAAGACGGCTAGGCACTAGGGCATTGGCCAAGGTCATTATTGCAGGTTTATTGTGAAATTTCCTAATACGATATAAATCTCGAAGGTGGCAGTGAGCTACTTTACAGATGCTATTTGTATAATTTGTGAAAGAAAGCGTGGAATCAAAAATTACTCCTGTATCCCGTGAAAAAGTGTTTACAGGAATAGTCGAGTCCTCAAGTTTAATAGAGTTGATAAAGTCAAATTTCATAAGCTGGGGCTTTATGCCTAAAAGTCAAAATTCAGTTTTATCCGGGTTTAAAAGCAATTTATTTGAATCCATCCTGGAATGAATTTGAGAAAATGCACGAGGAAGAGTTTCCAATGAAGATTCTGAAGAGTTATCAAATGAAATAAGAATCCGAGTAGGCCCTATCATCTGCGTAGGGCCAATGGATGGTAATCCAGGCGGTGGTCTGACAATAATGAGCCAAGAGCAGTCGTGTATAGAGTGAACAACAGAGGTCCAAGAACCGAGCCTTGGAGGGAGACCCCAAAATTCAAATAGTACCATTCATCATGCAGACAGAGTGTGAGGACTCAAGTAGGCAGTGAACCAGTGCAGTGCGGATCGACCAAACCAGTGCTGGGGACGGTGCAAGAGGATGGAATGATCCACAGCATCAAAAGCCACTGATAGATCAAGTATTAGTGTGGTGACCTTGCCAATTTTCGACTGCGCTTATATGATCGTGGACAGCGAGCAGTTTCAGTAGAATGATATTTACGGTATACCGACTGAAAGTGTTGGAAAAGGTCACTTGAAGACAGATGGGCGTGAATTTGATATTCAACCACATTCTCGAGAATCTTTGGAAAAAGACCTAAACAAAAGACCGAACACGCTAAAAGCTATAAATTTTCTTAACTTGAAAAGTGCAATTATTATGAATTATACCATGAAATGCAGCATTGCATTGCTTACTATTGAAATGCTTTCAAGTTCAAGTACACGTAGACTTATTGATATTGTTATTATAGCAGTTTGTTTTGTTATATTGCTAGTATTATTGCTTTATCTCATAGTAGCGTGCAGCGTCCTGCAATTCGGTATATTCAGTGTACCGCTGAAATATCAAACTAGAACAGACTGTAGTTTGGTATCGTGTGAACCTTGCTGCAGTTCGGTGTACATGTAGACGAGAACCATTCTCTGCCTACCGAACAATCAGCTTACGGATGTCATCATTCTACCGAAACTGCCCTGCTCAGCATTCTGTCGGAAGTGTTTGAAGCTGCCGATCAAGGACTGGTGACTGCACTTGTCCATCTGGATCTGACTGCAGCTTTCGACTGTGTCGACTACGACATTCTCCTTAGAAGACTATAGAGCATTGTTTCGACATCAGTGGCGCCGCCCTCAGGTGGATCAAATCTTATCTTGCCGACCGTGAAATGCAGGTCTGTTTTGGAGGGGAGCTGTCCGGCCTTCGGCCAGTTAGCTGCGGAGTACCTCATGGCTCCACCCTCGGCCCGCTACTCTTCATAATGTTCACTAGCCGGTTGAAATAAGTCATCAACCGCCACCAGCTGCTATTCCATCTTTCTGCTGATGACATCCAGCTTTTTCGCAGCTGCAATCCATCCGATCTCCAGAACGTCGTCCCACCACTGGCCAACTGCATAGCCGATATAGAAAAGTGGCTTAAACGAAATCGGCTAAAACTCAATGCATAAAAAGCCGAGTTCATTATAGTAGGTCACAGTAGACAGACAGCGAAAGCTAATGTCGTGGAGCTAAATCTCGGAGAAGTTAGCATCAAACGATCATGTGCCGTGAAAGATCTTGGCGTGATTCTGGACGAGAATCTGACTGTGTCAGACATAGCCTATTACAGTAGCTAAGTTGTCTCGGGCAGTTTTTATCAGCTGCGTCCGCTACGTGCAATCATCGTCCCTCTCACTCCTTAAGTGGCTCGAGCTCTCATTCATGCGTTTTTCTCTTCGCGTTTAGACTTTTTAGCAACAGCCTTTTAGCCCTTATCGCACACAACCAACTCAAGAGGCTTCAGGAGGCTCAAAATGCGGCTGCACGTCTGCTAACTCGAGGAACATCACCGCAGCACATCTCTCCTGCATTCCGTGATCTTCACTGGCTACGTGTTATGCAGCGTATCAGGTTCAAAAACGTTTCTTTGGTCGATAGGCTAAATGTCTACGGGCAGAGGCACCAGAATACCCGACTAGAGACTGTGTGCTGCTACGTGACCGGAACCGAAATCGACCCATTAACAATTTAACACACGATCCAACTCGACTCGGATCCTGTGGGATCCTCGTACACATACCTGAACTGGAGATCGCTCGTTCCTAGCGCTGGCCCCTGCTTTCTTGAACGCTCTTCCGCCATCGTTACACGATGAAACTCAATCACGCTCGACGTTTCTTACTCGTCTAAATACATAGAGCCTACTTGTTTAGTGAATCAGCAGCCAGCAGGCGCATTAGTTTCAACCGCACCCTTTAAATGAACTTATGAATGAATGAATGAATGAAGGAAGGAAGGAAGGAATGAATGTCGGTGAATCTTGCTGCGATTCTCTGTGTTGAGACTCGTGTCCGAGTTTCGTATTATTACCTTCTTGACCTGAAATTAAGAAAACGATAACTTTAGGGTTATTAGGGTTAGGGTTAGGGGGGTTAGGGTTAGGGTTTAAGTAAGAATAGTAAATAGTACCCTAACCCTAACCCTATACGACTCTGAGACGAGTTCTTATAAATTGTCTGGCAAGCGTTTGACTGAAGTAAACTTCTAATCCACATTATCAAGTAGCAAGGACCGTCAATTGTTTTTATGTAGAAGAATTACATGAGCATACGTGACATTTCCTTTGTGCCAAGCACACAGAAATACTCCATCTATTTCATAGCAACGATAGTACTACTCATAGAGATAAGTAACTTAGTGAATTTTAATGATAGACTAGAGATTACTAAAGCACTGAGTGAATGAGGATTTGGCAAGGGCACTTATAAGTTTGGACCCAGTAAAATTATGGTGACGTGGAATCGAAAGCGAAAGTGGAATTTCCCAATTTGATAGAGCTACAATCATGATAACCATGGAATTTTGACAAGATACACTCGTCAAAGACGAGTGGATCTACAAGACCAATGGTTTGGACTGAGTGCTTAACTAAACGATAGATCCATAGGACGGCGGTGATTATGAGTCGGCCTAGAATTTGTAGGAGGAAGGCAGATTATAGGCCTCACAGTGACTAGGCTCACTAGGGCTGTTTAGACCTCTTAATTTCTCTGTACAACACATGAGAATTGCTCTGACTTCATCAGCCAACTTTTATACAATTAGCTCAAAAACGGAAATGTAACTTTTCCCGTTAATTAAATATTGCAGTGTTAGGCCTAAAACTTTTCTGCCTGTTTTGCACAAATGTCATAACAATCTAACTGTTGCTAGTCATCACTAATAGTATGCCAATTTGTTAAATATGTAAAATTTTAAAGTTAGATTGCTAACGTCTATTGACATTCCTTAGGGAGATTGGAAATATGCATGTAATATTATTTCAATCAAAAACAAGTTTTAATAAATCATTGAAGAAGTTTACATTAATATGGTTACAAGTTTATAAGACTGCATCTGGCTGTGTCTTGAACGCTGTCACTTCGATGAGGTATCTAGAGGTTAACATTATTGCTCACAAGAAATTCCATTGCAGTTATGAGCATGTGAAGCTCCGATATTTTCTGGCATTTTAACAGGATTTACTACAAATTAAAAGCATCAGCTGTTGACTGTTGAATTATTTAAGTCGTTTTGTCTACCAGTCCTTATATATATATATATATATATATATATATATATATATATATATATATATATGCGGTTGAAATAACTGACCTAATGAAATTAGTATGGATAATATTTGCTGAACAACTGTATAAATAAATGCCTGCATGAGATCGCTGACAGTTGTTTGCGGCAAAATATTACCTCCGCGCCCCTCTAGGTGTGTGCGTGCGTGTGTGGATATAGGGACCGGGCGTAAGCTATCAGAACTCTCCTCCGTGACCACGCGGTGATCGCTCTCCTCGCCTTACAATCACTATTCCAATGAACTACAGGGAGCTTAATTATGGGGACAACTACACTCACTTAACTAACAGCTAAGCAAGAGAACAACGACATAAATCTCACTCTTGAAACAAGTAACTTAATCTTTATTAATACGGAAACTTGTCTTCAATCCCAATGACAACTTAAATTTGTTAGTAAATGTCCTATAGAATAAATGTCTTGTATTAGTAACGACATATGACTTGCTTAAATAAAAACTCGTTCAACGTAGGCTGCTAAGGCTCTCGTAGACTTAGAAGTTCTGATGTTATTGATAATTATTAATAAATTTGAAATAGTCAATCAAACAGTGCTTTTACTTCTCTCTTCAGAGCCGCGCGATGCAACCCTTGAACACTAACGGAGTTCCTGTGGTCATTACGGCTCAATACGCGAATCTACGCATGAAGCCACACATGGTCAAATCACTGATAGTATTGGGAGCAGTGCAAATCGTTTTTGGAATATTCACCGCTATCTTCAACGCTGTTGCCATGGGAGTGCTTTCAGGAAGCAAAGTTGATTACTCCGAGAAAGTTGGGTGGGGTGGCATCACTGTTGGTATCTTGGTAAATACGTAATAGAAAATAAATTTATCAATACTCTGAAGCGATCACTATAGGGTCTACTTTCCCAGATATTGTTCTACGTAAATAAATATTGGCCGACAGTAGGCCTACATCATTGCATAGATTTATATTTCCTTTTAGGGCTGGGACCAGCCGTGGGATTTGCTCAACATGACATAATTTCCTGCAATGACCTGGTCTCATGATGATGAATTTGAAGTACCATCGATTGATATTTAGAGTATTAGAAATTATGCTCTAAAAGTGCATTGTTAATAATAAAATTATTATTATTATTATTATTATTATTATTATTATTATTATTATTATTATTATTATTATTATTAGGGCCTATTATGCCCTCTCCTCACTGGCAGTCAAAAATTCAGGGAGCGGGACTGCTAGGCTATAAATAATCTCTACTGCATTTTTTAAAATATCGACTAACTTTCGTCTTGAAACTTAAATGTACAGTGTACACTATCTTGTTTCTTTGTATAGTTTGTCATCTCTGGACCATTTGGAATTGTGGGCGGCAAAAAGAAAGGAAGATGTCACGTGTGTAATAAATTGCAAACTTTTATCATAAATTTTTTCGCCTTTTCGCAACGTCTTCTGCTTAGCCTTAGGGGAGGTGGATAACCCAACTTATCTCAGCCCAGCCTTTGAAAATTTAAGCAAGTATATACTGTTGGATTATAAGTTAAAAGTTCTACAAAACTGATATTACTTGTTGGCGATTTGTTTCACATAGTACAAGTTATCAGCCATTGGCCGTAACCATCCTAGTGTACAGTGGCGGTTCCACGTTGGGGATGACTCATGACTGTGGATGCATCCGCCCACCCACCCAGGTTTTTTGTTTTATTCCTTGTCAACCTTTTTCAGGAAATTGTATGTACATTTGTCAGGGAAACACTGTTAATGACAATTTTTGCTTGTCAACCTTTTTCGGGATTTCATTTCATCCCCCAGTAACTTCCTATAAATTCATTGCACCACTCCACCAAGTTCATAAAAATTCCTTGCATCCCCCAAGAATTTTTGGAACCACCACCGCTAGTGTAGATATTTTACGATTTCAAATTTTCGCGCTTTAGGCTAATTGAAAGGTAAAATCATGCAACTATTTGGCTATGGAAAATGCATATAATGATTAATGACAATAAATATAATAGGAGTTTTTTTATTGTTATTATATTTCAAACAGTCAGTTTCAGTTACGCACTAATAAATTAAACACAGATATTGCAAAATATCCTCAGATACATAAGTTATGCCAATCACGTCTTGTTCAAAATACATAAGTTACTTAGCATGATTTAAAGTGGCTTAGGAGGTATTACTGCCTGTGTGAAAGCCACTAGAGCGCTAACGAGGCTTGATCCCGCTCCATCAGCCTGCCGCGCCAGCGCGTAACCCACTCTGCCATCTTCCGCCCCAATCACGTCTTATTCGACATTGGTGGGCCTTCTGTCCAGCGATTAATTATTGCACATAATATTTGCCTTGACAGAATTTGCATATCGAAATTGAATAAAAAACTCAATTTCTGGGTCAAAAAGTCCGACGAACAAAATCAAGATAATCAAAAGGGAGGTTTTTAAAAGAAGTAGTTTATTTCCAACTCAAAGATTACAAACCACAAAATTATTAAGTAGCGGAATAATAATTAGCTATTAAATATCGGTGTGGTAGTAGGTACAAAGTGTGTTACAGTTATCGTCAATAGAAACTTCAATCTTATCTAGATTTATTCAGATAACAGTGAATAAGAATTTAATTTTAATTTATAATAACATATTCTAGCGGGGTGCGATTTGTAGGGAGAAGGTGGGAGTCTTCCTCCCCCTGCCCAACTACACCCCCACTGAGGTGGCTAGTGACATCCCAACCAGGGAAGTCAATCTTCCCCACCACTGTGACAGGAAAATGCATTCATCGTCAACAGATGGAGAACATTTTTTCGGTTTTCGGCACTTTGCTTCTATCGTCAGCAAAAAATGAAACTCGATGTTTAGTGGCAACTGGGAAGAGATTTGTCTTAACCTTTGACAAAATTTATCTGTGTTGCTGATTAAACCATTTATACTTCATCATGGCCAGAAAAAATTGACCTATCATTATTTGGTGATAGAGCAATAGTTTACCTAGCAAAACTGTGCAAAGTAGCTCCGTCACTAGCCTTGGATCAGTTCCTACAGTACAAGAAGAACAACGTGAAAGCAATCGACAATGTGCTTGCTTCGGTACTCAGCAGAATTCAAATTCTGCCTATAGGCTATATCATCAGCTGAACGTGAGCGGGGCTTCTCGTGCATGAATATAAATTACACACTAGTTAGAAATCAGCTGTGTTCATACACTTTCATCTCTTGTTTTCGTGAAGGTTAACCACCAACACTGTTCAATCCTGCCAGTTATGCTAAAAATGGGTATGCGATTGGCGACATTCTGCCACAGATGCACCAACTGGCAAAAAAACTGACATGACATCTGCGTCAATTCATGCCTTCTCTGCATTAATGTTAAATGACAGCTCATTGAATTTAGTTGCAGTTGCGCTATGACGTTTATGGTCGAAATAAATGGTTTGTGACAATTTATATAAATAATATTGAAAATTAGAGCAAAGTAATGTACATTAAACCATGCATTTTCCATGTTTCCCCACTGCTCGTCATGTTCCCCTCACTGTTCCAGGTCATTAATCGCACCCTGCACACTAGTGAATTCGTATAGCCGAAATACATTAAAGATGGGTACTCTCAAAGTATAACTATGTAACAATTATCTAACTATAGGCATCACCAAAACAGACAAACGAGAGCACATGAAATACAGTAATTCAACCAAGACACTCTCAACTGTATGACAATGACCAGTGGTTTTAGCTTCAGAGACCATCGACTGATGCCCAATGCATTATTATTTTTGGCGATGTAGAAGCTATTGATTTGATTTAACATAGATCATGTAATAGTAGTTACAGAATCTGGTTAACCGGTGATATGGCGACCAAATCTAGCTATCAACAAAAAACAGCGCTGAATGACAGCATACTTTCTTGAGTCGCTGAATACGTTTTACTGTTTTTCTGATTTTAGGTCATCACATTCAACGTTCTCTCCATTATTTCTGCAGTTCTTGCAGGTGCCATGATCGAAACAGCAATCAAATACGCCATTGATTGCTCGTCAGTCAATAATGATGAAATGGTACTTTGACATTGATTGAATTGTCTGCCATTTTAATCAAAAGTGATTTCATGAATAGAAAACTAAATGAAGCAAATCCTAAGCGAACTGAGCATAATTTCGCAAATGTCAAGAGTTCAATGGTCACATGAGTCATGGGTCATTTTGGCTGATTCATTAACATTTCTGAATAGATTATTTTAGAGACCAATTTTCAGGATCCCTCTTCTCAAAGCAGGAACTTTTACGCATAAAAATTTCAGAACGCATTAGGCTATGCGCCAATGTAGGCCTAGGTAGTAGTTCCTTACTTAACTACTCCATACCCGGGGATAACTCTGTTAAAAGAGGTGGCGCTATACGTCACATTATACATTAGTAATGTTTCTACAAGACAGCCCTTGAGAAATTTAATGAAAAGATATGTTTCTTATTGGGATTTGTTTACATGCCAAGGAATGTTTCTCTTTGCCAAATTCCGCAGTATTGAAATTTGAGGACATTTCTCTCGCCACCTTCAGGATGGGAGGCCATGCATGAAAGTAGAAGCAATCTTGCAGGATTAAGACAAACATGTAAACGACGTCGACCATTGGTGCAGCCACGGGAGACACGAGGGCCATGCCTCCTATTCTTACTGAGATCGAGCGTGGAATTTGCACAAAACTTTCGAGTAATGGCGAGGGGTTAGGTAGTAATACGGAAGGTGCAAAACACTTTTTAACGAGCCTTTTTGCTCGTTAAATGGCGATGTGTCCCCTATTCCGGAAGTCTGCTGCGCTAATGACGTCGAACGCATGCAATGATGCGCATTATTAACTCTAAATAGTTAAAATTTGATAAATATCTAATCAGTGCAGCTACGCACGTGCATATTCAAACACTAGATGTGCATTGTAGCCGAAGCATGGCGTGTCAGTTGTGTCAACCGTTTGCGTAATTGGGCTTTTGGAAATGATCGTAGCGATTTGTTCATCGGTCGTCTGCTGTACAATCGGCACCTGTTGCTGCGACTGTGGCGGAGTCTGCTGCTGTCCACCGACTTCTGACGCTGCTCAGGTAGAACATGATCTAACTGACGCATTCGCTATTAAGCGCCTAGGAATAAGGAGCCACTTGGGTGCTGCTTTTAAAAGCGCTAGAGAAATTAACGAGATTTTACTTGCTTGCTTACTTATTTATTACTCGCATGTAATTTGCAGTGTGCAAATAATCGGTGATTATTCGCACGTGAAAACAAGCTCACTCGTTAAGAAAACCAGAAAATTCTACAAAATTCAAGCGGAATAATATTGTTGGCAAATAGGCCTACGAGCCATTTCTCGTTTAATTAATAATAGGCCTTACTACTACTACTACTACTACTACTACTACTACTACTACTACTACTACTACTACTACTACTACTACTACTACTACTACTACTACTACTACTACTACTACTACTACTACTACTACTACTACTACTACTACTACTACTACTACTACTACTACTACTACTACTACTACTACTACTACTACTACTAATACTAATAATAATAATAATAATAATAATTATTATTATTATTATTATTATTATAACAGAGTTTAGAGTGGTTAAGTAGGATTTGCTCTGTGTGTGAGAACCACTATGTTCTACCCGGCCATTCATTCACATCATATTCTTGCTGTGTAATCTCATTCTGTGCCCTATTGAGACTTTTGTCATATGTGCTCTAAATTATACATACAGTAGCCTATTAAATATGAAGAAAGTTTTGAAGTGCTTTGACATGACAATATGACTTCTCTAAGGCTGCTATATATATATATATATATATATATATATATATATATATATATATATATATATATATATATCGCCAGGGCATGTTTTAAGAAAAATTTATCACTGCACAAAACTCAGAAAATGTGTGGACACGATTTCTATTTTGTGCCCCTAAATTTGGCTGACGACCTTTTTTTAGTCGTCAACAAGGTTTTCACTATAAACACTCTTTTGTCGCCCCATTTTCGGAGTGGTGAACCTTTTTTTACTCATCACAGCTTCGTCGGGAAAATTTTCACTGCACGTTAAAACAGGCCCTGAATATTGCAAAAACAAAAATAATGACCAATAGCAATAACATAACAGAAATCAAGGTGGAAGGCGTAACACTAGGACAGGTAGAATGCTTTATATACCGAGGATGCCAAGTAACAAACAATGCAGAATGCAAAATTGAGATGAAAAAGCGACTAACCACGGGAACAGCAGTAACGTTCAAGCTAACAAAATTATGAAAAACAGATCGATAAGCACAGTCACAAAACTGCGATTGATTAAAACCTTCGTAAAGGCCGGTAGCGACACGCCACCTCATGGATACACTGACCTTTGCCCGGCCGACGATCTACTGTAGAAAAATCACAAATAAGTTAATAAAACGATTAATAATAGAATTGAATTAAATATGAGCCCAATAATAATAAAGTCAAGTAATTGCTAAAAGGTATAGTGACCGATGGATAAGATCATTCGGTAGGTGGCGCCAGTTGACAGTGAGATATTAGGAAGAACGGTTTAGGTTTTAGACATCACCATTTTACTGGCCACCGAGTTCTATAAAAGGAGGACCGAATCAATGCTCAGAGCCGATAGCTGAGGGCAGCGTGTGTTCGGGAAAGGGAAGAGACCGTGAGTTCACCCTTGAGATACCGGTATCAAACGATACCGACGGAGACAGAAGGAGGATACCGGTACCAGCGGTGCCGACGAGGGAGAGAAGAAGCGGTACCAGGTGGTACCAACGGAAGATAAGTAGAGGTACAGGCGGTACCAGCCGCTGAGACTTAGGGAGTGGTACCAAGTGATACCAAGTAAGGAGTTAAGGCGAGGCGTTATCAACAGTGGTATTAGCGGTAGAAATAGAGTGGTACCAAGTGGCACCAAGATAAGAGTTAAGGAGAGGCGGTATCAACAGTGGTACCAGCAGTGAAAATAGAGTGGTACCAGCTGAGAGAGCGGTACCAAGGCAGGTTGAGAAGCAGGATAGCGGTATCGATAGTGCAGTGGTACCAAGGGTACCGAGTGATGCCAATTGGGAAGAGAAGTGGTACCACAGGCCTAGCTGTGGAAAGAAAGTGGTACCAGCGGTACCAGAGGCCTAGCTGAGGAAAGGAAGTGGTACCAGCGGTACCTGCGGTCAGGGAGGATTGGTATCAAGGGTACCAAGAGAGAGAAAGGCTTGGTGTCGAGTGTTATGACGTGGTGAGTGGTGAGCAGTGAGTGGTACCGAATGAGATGTCGGTACCAAGGACTGGGGGTATCAGAGGCTAAGAAGTACCACTTTATGGTCAGACAGACCGGACTCCGACACTTCAGCGTCTTCGGACGTTTCATTAACGGATGTAAGAACCACATCGAGCAGACCGCCATGCCCATGCGTCGGTTCACCGACAATTTGTCGGAACCCGTGGGCATCGATGAGTTGAGCGAACCTCTGGCTATCCGCATCGTCTGGTCGCTCAAGGTGGATATTCTTGTCTCCTGTCACTAACGTAGCACAGTTGAAAGTTGCGAGCATCTCCAAGAGTGTGGAAAATTCCATGATAAATAGAGCACTGATTCGTTGTGAGCCGGGTCGATAGATAGCTACCAGTAGCCTTGGTGCGAGACCGCCGCCAACACGACAACATAAGTGTTCAAATGTCTTCTTTGGCTTCATCTTGGTCTCAACCTTGGCAACGTTGATGCCCGGCTTGCGTCTTTTTTTTCTGCAAAAAGGCAGAAGGTTATATGAATATTTATGAACCGCGTGACGTTCTTAATGTGAATATTTCTAAAGCAAAGACAACTTTATGGGTTAGGGTTAGGGTTAGAGTTAGGGTTAGGGTCAGGGTTAAGGTTAGGGTTATTTAACCCTAACCCTAACCATAACCCTAACCCCCTAACCCTAAACCCTATGCAAAACCTTCTGCTTTTTTGCAGAAAAAAAAGACGCGCCCGGCTTTGCGACCAGTGCAATGCCGCCATGGTTGACAAAGTGAGCATTGTCAAGTCGTGTGGTAGGCGGTATATCGCGAGCTGCTTCGATGACATTCAGCTCCATGTTCCGGAGCCTCTTGATCGCGACAGTCAGCATGTTCGTGCCAGTCTCAACCTTGGCAACGTTGATGCCCGGCTTTGTGACCAGTGCAATGCCGCCATGGTTGACAAAGATGAAGCCAAAGAAGACATTTGAACACTTATGTTGTCATGTTGGCGCGGTCTCGCACCAAGGCTACTGGTAGCTATCTATCGACCCGGCTCGATAAGAACGCCTTCTTGAAATTTCCTTTCGTCGCACTAAATGTAGGGCCTTTAGTTATGCATCTCCATATGTTTGGAACTCCCCCGTGATATTCGGATGGCCTCTTCTCTAGATATTTTAGGCGTCACCTTAAAACTTATTTATTTCCTCCTTAAGTCTTGGTATAGTCCTGACTGATTTTTGGTTTTTGACCTGGACCGAACCGACCCTCCTCAGCTACAGTCTGCTCTGCCGATGAGCACTGCGGTTTGTGGTCTGAGGCGTCCCCGATGAACACCTATGTGTTTGAAACGGACGATAAAATAAAATTAATAATAGTAAGGTCTCGGTCAAAATCAGAATGTTTAAACAATGTTCCTCAAAAACAGTAGCGGGTAGAGTGGGGGCGGGTGGCTCCGGGTGCAGACCAGAGAGGAACGTCAAAATTGACCCGATGAACTTTATGTTTTGCTCGGCAGACCTTTTTGGGGGCTGATGACGTTTTTTTGCTCGTGGGCGTACTTTGGACAACTTGGCCCCGGGCGTCGGCCACTCTTTACACGCCACTACTCAAAAAGGTCGGGTACATTGTCCGTCTTGTCATTGACAGATCGAATGTTTAGTAGACCGGCCCTGAGCAGCTTTCCTGGACGACCACCATGGCGCTGGAGTTTTGGATACACCAGCGCAGGTCGTGGAAATTTCCGCGGAATCGAGGTAGGAGCGCAGGATGCTGTTAATGATATTCACATAAAATTCGTGAGAAAACTCTCGAAGAATATAACTTTGGGGCAACATGCAATCATGCATTATGATTGTGGCACTTCTGAATTACCTAACTAGATTAGACCTATGAGTTACTATCTAAAGTGAAATGCAAAAGATTAAAATCATCTGCACATAAAACAAAACGCTGGGGAGATTTTAACCTGACCGTTTAGTGACGACTGACATATTGATATTGTTGGTATGATGATAGTCTCTGTCTAATTGATTATAATTATATGTCCGACTTTTCTATACATTTTCAGAATTCGGCGAAAGCACAGTCAGCATAGAGAGATCGAGAAACTAAGCCGCTACTGAATTGAATTCAAAGAATTGAGACCTTGGATTCAATCTTCACTCCGGAAATGACAGAAGCAGAATAATAGTTCATCGATTCCAATTTTCATCATCATCATCATCACCATCATCATCATCATCATCATCATCATCATCATCATCATCATCATCATCTACATCATCATCATCATCATCATCATCATCATCATCATCATCATCATCATCATCATCATCATCATCATCATAATAGCTGCTTTCTGCCAGCTCATTAGCGGCAATAACTAGACACAACTTTTCCATTTATCTCTTTCCGTCCGTTGTTAATCTCATTTCATCTAATATTGTCATTTGATATTTTTCGAAGTCTTCCTTGATGTTATCTATCCACTTTTTCCTGGGTCTTCCTCTTCCTCTTTTGCCATCTTTGTATGTGTACAGTGCTTTATATGGATTCTCAGATTAAATCAGTTCAAATAAAATCAAATTGATTTATTAGTTTAACAGTGCAATACTAAATGGAAAGGAGTAGGGAGGAGTAGGAGGAGGAGGAGGAAGAGGAGGAGGAAAGAACTATTTCTTTATAGTAAATCTGCCTTTCAATATTTCGATATACTATATAATATAATTTTTATCTAACAAAAATAACACACTCAGATTAGTGTAATGTATTATTCTAGATATTTGTAATGCAATGTAATGTAACAAAATATTTGTATAGCGCCTATCATGAAGAATCACTCAGACGCGCTCTCGCTGCAATTACTGTATATTGACGGAGATAAGTTTTAAGTTTTTCAAAAAGAGGGCCATAGAATTAGGAGTTGCTAACTTGCTAAGCCACGCATACTGGCGTCAAGAGCATTCCAACGGATAGGGCCAACTGATTCAAAACCTCGTTTCAGGAACAAGGAGATTCGTGCTTGGGGCACACTGAGGAGACCATGAGTTGCGGTCCTGTGGACAGAAGACATGGCCGATCAGGAATAGAGCTAAGAGGACGGAGTAGCTCTGAAAGGTAAGGTGGAATGGCACCAGAGAGAGAGAGAGAGAGAGAGAGAGAGAGAGAGAGAGAGAGAGAGAGAGAGAGAGCAACCCCTTAAGTAAGAGCGGTTGCACACACGAAACTCACCTCGAGCAGGATAAGGCAGCCATTGTAGAACGGACATTATATATTCACTAATGTGACCACGTCTTGTGACACCAGCAATCACTCTATCAAGTCGCACCGATGGAAGACCAGCAAAAAGTGAACCACAGTAGTCAAGCCTTGTGCAAATAAAAGCATGAATCAAAGTAGAAGCGGATGGCATGTCTAGTGTACGTCGAATCACTCTAAGCTGGCGGAGATGATCAGGGGCATAGCCAGGAATTTGATTTGGGGAGTATAAAATGGGGGGTTATAAAATGGGGGGTTTATATTGTTATATATTTCCGTCTGGCGTTGGTTAATGGCGGCCAGCATGCTTCTGTGCATGCCTCGGAAAAGCGTCGTTCTGGGTAGTTCGACGATATTTTGCGCTCGTTTCAGCGCAAAATGCGCTGACCTTCTCGTCATTTTCGGGAGGTCCTCTGCGCTTTTCTCGGGTGGATTCGGACGTTTTTAGTCGCTGAATGATTCGTCGCGTGCCTGGTACGCCTTGTTCTGCGATTTTTCATCGACGCGGCTTGGCCCCGTGCGGGAATGCTGCGACTTCCGTCCTAATCGTAGCCCGGTATTCCATCCTAAGTCGGATTTACCTAGTTCGGCGACGGTCTACTCACGGGAGGTCGCATCTCAGAAATTCTCTGTGTGGTCTTGCCTCGCGGACAGTTCTCACAACATCTTATCCCGTGTTTTGTTCCTTTAATTTTCATATCTATCGCTTACTGTAGCAATAGTCCTTCTACAGGCCAATGTAAAACAGGGTATCATTTTTATTATATTTCTGTGGTCTGTAAAACCTGTGATACAAGAAACTAGCTATCTTAAGACTCCTCTTATCTCTCGATCGACTTTGTAACCAATTGACAGATAATTGTTTTCTGGAAGATAACATTCGTTTCATTTTGTATAGTGTCGTTTGACATAGCTCACTATTTTTCGTGGCATTTGGAACGCTCTAGTATAAAACTAAGGCAGAATATATTGACTGTTCTAATATGGTTTGATGCAATGAAGATGGAGACACAAGAAAATGTGGATAAAATTCGTTTCAACACTCTTCTGAATTTCTGCATTTCTATAACCTTCTGTACATCAACCGTAGAATAGTATCATTAATGAAAAAAATACAGTATTGGTGTTCTTGGTTGCGATTGCAATGTTTTAACGAGCCTTAAACTTCGCGTTTTGCTTCAAAAGCCACGTGTGTTCACAATTTTTTGAGCAGTACTGTATTCGGAATGTCGTCACGAGAGGGTTGTTACCAGGGCAGGGGTATCTTCAGGGATTAAGATGTAATAAATGAAGTAACAGGTGGCAGAGAGAAAGTCCAGTTGATGATAGAATTAACTGTTCAGTCAAAGTGAT
This sequence comes from Metaphire vulgaris, assembly GCA_018105865.1. Taxonomy (NCBI): domain Eukaryota; kingdom Metazoa; phylum Annelida; class Clitellata; order Crassiclitellata; family Megascolecidae; genus Metaphire; species Metaphire vulgaris. The sequence goes on from CM030858.1 coordinate 5,226,508, forward strand.
AATATATTTGAATCAGAAGTTGACATGTTGATTAAAAGGTAAAGGTAATCCCATACTCGAACGAACGAGCTTAGTGTCCGGCGCTGATCCCCGTGTACTAGGCAAGCAGCGACGCAGGTGGCTTACGCCATTAATCTAGAGTAGGTTGCCATTACCTTCTCTAGACCTGCGTCTTACCTTCGCAGCTTAGCGCTGCTACCAATTTATCGACGCCTAAGCGATGAACGGTTTAGTTGGCCGCCGGCACCACGATTAGATCCCGGGATGATCACCCATCCAACTACTAACCGCGCTCGACGTTGCCTAACTTCGGTGTTCTGACGAGAACCGGTCGCACAACGCAAAATATGCCGGACAGTGTTGCTTATCTTGCACCTAATGACGTAGAAACGAACCGTTTCCGCAAGTCGAGCACTCTCAAGCTCATTGAGTGCACTTCTTGTCGATATGTGTTCCTTGAATCCGAATATTTTTTATAGATAGGTACCGTACTCGAGTCCGAGCGCTGGGTTCCGGCGCTTATCTCCGGTCTATAGGAAATCAGTGACCTAGGTGGTATAGTCTATTAATCTGGGGTAGACTGCCATTACTTTCTCCAGACTCATGTTTATCTCACAGCTTAAAGCTGCTCCTCATTTTACCACTACCCTCAAGCGAGTAAGGCTGAGTCTACTTTAGGTCTCCTGTGAGAATCGAACCCGCGACCATCGCACCATCGTCCAGTGCTGTTACCACTCTGCTAACTTCCCACCCCATTATTTTTTTATAGTAGGACCTGTTTAGGCGACAAGGAGGTTTTGTGAGTCAGCAAAGTACTTAAACTATCATATCTTGACGCATTGTCTGAAAGAGGTTCAAAGGGCAAAACTACAAACGTCATTATAGTATTACTCTATGCGCGGGCTAACAAGTCGCTTTTTAAAGAACATTGCGTCAATACTGTACACTCTAGGTCTATTTGTCAGCAGACATCGCGACATTTCGTCGTTCAGCAAGCTTGAAAGGTATTATAGAGTTCTAGCAGTAAGTAATTACTAAACTGTAAGTTACTAAATGAAACGCAAATTTCCAAAGTGTATAATTTTAATTCTATTAGACTGGTTTAGTAAATCCTATAGTGTTGATAGATGGGACGGGGCCTTGTCCGCTTGCTTTATTATTCATGCAGGGATTCGACAGTAAGTAATGTCCAGTAAGTAATTTCTGTAATGTAAGTAAAAGTGAATAACGTAAAAGTGAGTATAAGTAAAAATAAGTAAATGTAAAAATAAGTAAAAGTCAAAGTAATGTAGGTAAAAGTAAGTATACATTTGTAGCAGATATGCTGATGACTTTTATGTGCTGTTCAATGCCGCAAAATCCATGGCCATGAGAATTGGACAGAGATGGGATGTCAGATGTTCTCCTCTTAGAATTACTGGCTGTGTCTTGAAAGTTGTCACTTCGATGAATTATCTAGAGGTTAACATTATTGCTGACAAGAAATTCCAATGCAGTTATGAGCATGCGAAGCTCCGATATTTTCGGGCATTTTAACAGGATTTACTACAAATCAAAAGCATCAGCTGTTGACTACATTTTTTATTATTATTTATATTATTTAAGTCGTTTTGTCTGCCAGACCTTACGTATGCGGTTGAAGACTTGAAGTAACTGCACCTAGTGAAACTAGTATGAATTTGCTGAACAAGTGTATAAATAAATGCCTGCATAAGATCCTTGGCAGTGGTTTGCGGCAAAATATCACGGTAATACGAACCATCTATAAAATTGATCCAGTTGAAGCGCTTGTTAGTAATCGATATGCTAAATTTACGGATAGTTGGTGTGGTCTGTCCGTGTTTGATAGTACAAGAGAATTTGAATAAGTGTGTAATTCCTCAAAATTGGTAAGCTATATGACTAAGTAAAGCTTTTCTTTTCTTATGTCTCTGAGGTTATAGTTCTGTTTGCATTGTGTTGTTTTCTGCTTGTTTAGCTTGATAAACGTCTACTATTGCCATTATTGGTTTACCGTTGCCAGATAATAAAAATTTTCCAGACCGGAGTAAGCTCTCTGCTATGCTGTACCTGCACTTTCAGCTATGATCAATGGCATAAGCTTTGCCTAGCCGTAATTTTTCGGCGGTTTTACGGCTCTGACTAAATATTTTCCGTCCGGCGGCTTGGCAGCTCGGCTTAGGATGCACAAATAGCAGTTACACACAGGCCCTCCGAGAGGGGGCAGGGGGGGCAACTGCACAGGGGCCCGGCGGTCTGGAGGGGGCCCGGGCCGATGACGAACATGTATAATTAACAATAAAATGAATAATAAGACTAAAGAATGGTTAAAATGTCAGTTCAGCAGAGGGGCCCGGCGAGCACAAGGGGGCCCGGGACAAAGTGCTAAATAAACGGCTGACGACGAGCAAAAAAAGGTCGCCAACACTTTATAAACGGCTGACGAGCAAGAAAAAGGTCGTCAAGAATTTTTTATTAGAAATTATTACTTCTCAAGGGCCCGTCGGCCATTCTGCACAGGGGCCCGGAATTTCTCTCGGAGGGCCTGGTTACACATTTCAATTCATCGGTGATATTACTTAGACTGATAAGGCTCTCCTGGACTTTGAAGTTCGGATGTCATTGGTGATTAATAAACTTGAAATAGTCAAACAAACAGTGCTTTTATACTTTTCTGTTCAGAGCCGCGCGATGCAACCCTTGAACGCTTGCGGAGTTCCTGTGGTCATCATGACTCAATCGGTGACTCTCAAGCCAGACAAACGGCTTCCTTATAAACGCATGAAGCTGCACATGGTCAGATCACTGATTGCATTGGGAGCAGTGCAAATCCCCGTTGGAATAATGGCAATAATCCTCAACCTTGTTGCCATGGTAACGCTTTCAGCAAGGGAAGTCTCACCCAGGACAATCGGTTGGGTGGCTTCTGTTCTGGTATCTTGGTAAATACGTAATAGAAAATAAATTTATCAATAGCCCACTCTGAAGCAATCACTACTTGAACAGATGTTGTTCTACATAGATAAATATTGGCCGACAGTAGGCCTACATCATTGCATAGGCCAGCTGCACAGCCCTTATAGGGCTGGGACCAGACGTGGGATTTGCTCAACATGACATAATTTCCTGCAATGACCTGGTCTCATGCTGATGAATTTGAAGTACCAATGATTGATATCTTTGGAGTATTAGAAATGGTGCTATAAAAGTGCATAATAATAATAATAATAATAATAATAATAATAATAATAATAAACGCTGCAGCGTGGCAGTTGACAGTCCGTTGAGTCGTGGATTTTTATTTATTTATTTCGAATCGCGACGTATATTTTCATTCAGTATACGTATACTATCGGAGCTTTTCGTTTTGTCGACCTTCCTACCAGTACACTTTTGTCATTTTCGGTCAGGATTTTGTAAATTCAGCGTGAAATGTTTGCCTAACTTCACCGTTAAAAATGGCCGCAATTCGTAAACATTCTGTTGACGTCGTCGTCGTCGTCTCCAGTTAGACGTCTCCCGTCGCTAAATGTCTTCGACTTCGGACCAACCGTGGCCAACTTCGCAGTCGTTACAAAAAGCGAAGGGCATTTGCAGTGTTTGTCACCAAGTCAGGCAACTACACAACCGTGACGGTCTAATTCATAGGCATGGTCCGCGCAACAGCCCATGCCCAGGGTCACACAGAGAGCCAGCGTCCATCTTACAATCCTCCGTCGACCAACGTAAGAACGCGGAACTTTCCAGCCGACCGGATTCAGATGAGATCGCTGATCAGAAAGTATACAACGCCGAAAGCTCGACTGACAGCACCCTGCTGTCACATCCGTGCGTTCCAGGTCGGCTCTTAAGGCACATACTGTACCAACAAGCGCACGCCCTTGTGTGAGTGAGGCTCTGAGCAGGCTGCTAGAGGACATCGTGACCCACCCCAGACAACTGTGATCTGTGGTGGAAACTTTTACATTTTGGCGAATACATCCTCCCCGTACCAAAGAGAGGAAGTAAAAGACAGCATCTGTCAACTCGCATTAAGGAAAATGTTACCGTGTTCTCAGAAACTGTGGGGTTTTCCAATGACGTCATGCTCACCGCGGTAAAAACTTCAGGTAACTTTGAAACATTTCGAAGAAACTTTTCAAGACATGAAAAAGCTGCAGCTGCCGTGTCTGCATAGCTGGAAGAGGGCAATATTCGTGCTGCTGTGAGAATTCTTTGTTCAGAGGATGAACCAGTTCTGACAGACAGATATAGACTGAGTGAGCTGATAACAAAACATCCCGAGCCACAGGCTAATTAATCAATGCATTCACAGCTACTGCCTCCAACTGTCTTCCAGGCATCAACGAATGATGTGCTGAAGGCCATCCGCTCGTTTCTGCCAGGATCAGCCGGGGGGCCAGGTGGTCCACAGCACATTCTGTCGCTTATTAAATGTCAAGAAACTGGCAATATGTTGCTTTCATCCTTGACTTCTTTCATCAACCTCCTTTTGAAAGGCACCTGCCCAGAACCGGTGTCTCCAGTGCTGTTTGGAGGAAAGCTCATGGCACTCCAGAAAAAGACAGGAGGTCTTCGGCAGGAGGTTTTCGGCAAATAGCCATCGGGCATTACTGGCGACGGCTTTCTTCTAAATGTGCCAATACATATGCCTTTAGCCAACTCCTCAACTTCTTCGCGCCAAAGCACCTCGGCGTTGGTATTCCAGGAGGATGTGAAGCTGCAGTCCATTAAGCGAGGCGTTTCATCGAGCAGATGCACGACGACGAAGTGCTGGTCAAGCTGGATTTCAGCAATGCTTTCAATAGTTTAAACTGTGCAGCCATGCTCTCAGCATGTACCGAACATTTATCCATATTGTCGTCTGGCTTACAGCAAGGCTTCGATTCTTCAATTTGGGGAATTCTCAATCACTTCCCAAAGAGGTGCACAGCAAGGTGACCCACTGGGCCCTCTATTATTCTGCCTGCCACTACAGGAACTTCTAGTGAAACTAAAATCACCACTAGTAATTGGATGCCTTGATGACATTAGCCTTGGAGGAGCAAGCGCTGTGGTAGCCAAAGATATAGAGAGGCTAATTGAAGAGACAAACACCATTGGCCTTAGCCTCAACACAGGCAAATGCGAAATCATCACGAAGTCGACATCTACGTTACCGCATCCGCTGAACCTCTTCACTCTCACTAATCTGGATGACGATTACCTGTTAGGAGCGCCATTGTCTACAGGTGCAGCCCTTACAAATGCTTTGGAAGCAAACATCGCAAAACTTTCATGTGGGATTCTCACGTATGTCGCTATTGGACAGTCAAGAAGCGCTTATTATCCTCCGTAGTTCACTTGGATTTCAACGAATGCTCTTCACTCTAAGAGCAGCTCCATGTATGCAACATCCTTTGCTTGAAAAGTTCCACAACATGCTTCGTGAATGTCTGTCATCTGCGTTGAATATTTCGCTTTCAGATTCACAGTGGATTCAAGCTTCTCTTCCAATCTGACATGGAAGACTTGGAGTCCGACATGTGTCACCGCTGGCACTTCCTGCCTTTCTGGCTTCCGCCGCCGGCACAGCGTTACTACAGTCCGCCATCCTCCAAAACACACCACTATCGGAAGACGAACGTCTGTCATCGGCAACCGCAGAGTGGTGCAGTATCACAAGCCTGCAAACGCCAGAAATAGATAAGCAACATCATCAATGACAGTGGGGCAATCCATTGATTTCAAAAGAACTTTCCAGCTTGTTGTCAAATCACACAAGTGACATCGACAGGCCCAGATTGAATGCAGTTGTATCACCACATTCAGGCGACTGGCTTTTCGCTCTGCCCATCAGCGACTGTGGCCTAAGACTTGACAATGAATCTGTGCGCATAGCGGCTGGTCTACGACTTGGGACCACACTGTGCATGCCACATAACTGTCCTTACGGATCTATAGTTGAACGAGGTGGCCACCATGGTCTCTCCTGTCGACTGGCACCTGGACGAATCTCCCGACACGCCGCCCTTAACGATATTTTATGTCGTTCTCTGATAAAGGCCAGTTTTCCATCGTCAAAGGAACCATCTGGCCTATCGAGATCCGATGGAAAACAACCGGATGGCTGCACTCTAATCCCATGGAGGACAGGCAGATGCGTCATTTGGGACGTTACAGTCGCAGACACATTCGCTGCTTCCTACTGTCATCAGACGGCATCATCCGCAGGTGCTGAAGCCGAATGTGCAGCCGAGAGGAAAAGGGACACACATCATCAACTGTCTTCCTCATATCACTTTGTTCCTATGGCTTGGGAGACAATGGGTCCAATCAACGAAGGTCTTCACTTCTTAAAGGAAATCGGCAGGATCCTAACACGACAATCTGGAGATGAAAGAGAGACATCCTTTCTCCTACAACGAATGTCCGTGACACTCCAGAGATTTAACGCTGTCGCCTTCCGTGGAACTTTCACATCTATCATATTAAGATTCTTCCTCTGTGCCTGTGCCTCTGTGCAAGCGGTCTGATTGGTTGGCTGTGTGAGCGTTCTGATTGGTTACCTTCAAGCGTTCGAGTGTTCCGATTGCTTGGCTGTGTGAGCGCTCTCATTGGTTGGCTGTGTGATGTTCTCATTGACCTTCAAGCGTTCTGATTGGTTGGCTGGGTGAGCGTTCTGATTGGTCGTTCTGGAATATTCGTTGCCTCGAACCTGCACTGCAAGCGAAGCTCGCGGCGAGCGAAGCGAGCCTACGTTCTAGTAGTAGTAGTAATAATAATAATAATAATAATAATAATAATAATAATAATAATAATAATAATAATAATAATAATAATAATGGTAGTAATAATAATAATAATGGTAATAATAATAATAATAATAATATTACTAGAAAGATGCTCGCTTCGCTCGCGCTCGCTTCGCTCGCGCTCGCTTCGCTCGCAGTGCAGGATAATACTATTCCAATACCTATATCTAATACCCAATCATTGAATTCATGCTGAACAACATTTCAATGATCGCCACCTAGCCAAGCTCTGCGCCACGTAATAATTAGGCCTATGTACGTTAAAATCACGCAACTGTGGCCATTTGTGACGCTGTACACGTATTTTTTGGGTACGTTAAAATGTACGTTAAAATTGCGCAACTACCTCAGGCTGCAAACAATTGTTACCAATAGCAACGTCGTGCACGCTACGAACAATTGTTACCAATAGCAACGTCGTCGCACGCCCAGCCCTCTGACGCTGCAATGACTCGACTAAACCGTGTTAAACTACGATTCTACGAACAATTGTTACCAATAGCAACGTCGTCTTCGAACATCGCCCACCAACGCATCGCGACGTAAGGACTAAACGGTCTAAACCGTCTACCAATAGTCAACGTTCGCCCACCAACGCATCGCGACGTAAGGACTAAACGGTCTAAACCGTCTACCAATAGTCAACCAATCAGAACGCTTGAAGGTAACAGACAGAGAGACATACAGATAAGGATCTTAATATTATAGATTATTATTATTATTATTATTATTATTATTATTATTATTATTATTATTATTATAGGAAAAAATGTATGCAAATACAAATGTTCAATTTGTGAAATACTTGTGCCCTCTCCCATTGGCAGTCGAAAATTGAGGGAGCAGGACTGCTATATATAATTTCTACTGCATTTTAAAAAAATCAACTACTTTTCGTCTTGAAACTTAAATGTACTCTTTCTTATTTCCTTGTATAGTTTGTCATCACTGGACCATTTGGAATTGTGGGCGGCATAAAGAAAGGAAGATGTCACGTGTGTAATAAATTGCAAAAATTTACTATGAAAATAGCCTTTTTGCCTTTTTCATAACGTCTTCTGCTTAGCCTTAGGGAGAAGTGGATAACCCAGTGTTTATTCTAGGCCCTTTGGGGGATTCCCCCTCGAGTTTGAAAATTCCCCCCAAAATTTCTATATGTTGCATTGGGAATGGAAAAATCACCCTAAAAGTGTGACGAGAGGCGGTTTTTTATTAAGGAGAGGGGAAAAACAAGGATATAAGTAGGCCTATATGACCATATTCAGAAGAGCATTTGGGCATGTTGAATAGACATGATGACCTTTTTTTTGCTTGTCACGACTTCGGACGGAAAAAATCTAATATCAGATCAGAATGACCTTTTTTGCTCGTCAAGGTTTTTGGGCAGAGAAACCTCTTCTCCCCAAACATTTCACCTCTCCCCCAATGTCAAGGAGGCTAGAATAAACACTGGGATAACCCAACTTATCTCAGCCCAGCCTTTGAAAATTTAAATAATTATATGCCGTTGGATTATACGTTCAAAGTTTTAAAAACTGATATTACTTGTTGGCGATTTGTTTCACATAGTCCAAGTTATCAGTCATTGGCCGTAACCATCCTAGTTTAGATATTTTGCGATTTTCAGATTTTCGCTTCTTAGGCTAACTGAACGGTAAAATTACGCAGCTATTTGGCTATAGAAAATATATAGGCTAATGATTAATGAACACGTTTTACTGTTTTTCTGATTTTAGGTCATCACATTCAACGTTCTCTCCATTATTTCTGCAGTTCTTGCAGGTTTCATTATCGCAGAAGCAATCATATTATATTCTTATAATCACTTTGATGAGAGGGTACTTTAACATTAGTCCTACAGTATTATCTGATTGAATTGTCTGCCATTTTAATCAAAAGTGATTTCATGAATAAAAAAATATTTAAATGAAACAAAATCTTGAACGAACTGAGCATAATTTCACAAATGTTGAAAGTTCAAAGGTCACATGAGTCATGGGTCATTTTGGGTGATTCATTAACATTTCTGGATAGATTATTTTATAGACCAATTTTCAGGATCCCTCTTCTCAAAGCAGAAACTTCTACACATCAAATTTTTTAGAACGCATTATGCGACCAATGTAGAGAGCAGCTCCTTACCTAACTACTCCATAACAGGGGAAACCTGTGTGAAGAGAGGTGGCGCTATACGTCACATTATACATTAGTAATGTTTTACAAGAGGCCTTTGAGAAATTTAATGAAAATATATGTTTGTAATTGCGACTTGTTTACATGCCAAGAAATGTTTCTCATTGCCAAAATCCGCAAAATTGAGACCTGAGGAAATTCGTCTCGCCACCGTCGGGATGGAAGGCCGCGCATAAAATTTAGAAGAAATTTTGCAGGATTAAGACAAAATGTGGATGACGTCGACCATTGGAACTTTGAGTAATGGGTAGGGGTTAGGTAGTAGTAGTAGGTGAAGGTACAAAAAACTTTTTAACGAGCATTTTGCTCGTCAAATGCCGATGTGCCTCTATTCTGGAAGCCCGCTACGCTACTGACGCCGAACGCATGCAATGATGCGCATTATTAACTCTAAATAGTTAAGATTTGATAAATATTTAGTTAGTGCAGCTTCATACGTGCATATTCAAACACTTGATGTGCATTTTAGATGATACTTGGAATGAAATTTTGGTTCTTCCTATCCGTAATTGGGTTCTTGGAACTGGTCTTTGCGATTAGCTCATCGGTCGTCTGCTGTAAAATAGGCGCCTGCTTCTGCGACTGTGACGGAGTCTGCTGCTGTCCATCGACTTCTGAACGCTCCTCAGGTAGAACGCGATCTAAATGACGACGCATTCGCTGTTATGATTCACATGTAATTTGCAGTGTGAAGATCGTTAATATTTATTCGCACGCGAAAACAAGCTCACTCATTAAGAAAATCTAAAAATTGTACAAAATTCAAGCGGAATAATATTGTTGGCAAATATGAGCCATTTCTCGTTGAATTAGTAGTCGTGTGGCGAACCGGGTGCTCGAGGTCCCTCGGCCTCTAAAACTCAAGATGGCTCTTCCCGGTCTGCTATACAGGGTAGGACTCAACACTAAGACGCGTGTCCGTTCGTCTTAGCTTTTTGGCTAAGAATACTCGGCTCTCACACTACGCACTCTATCGCCCCGTTAACTTGGTGCACCGCACCCTTCCTATGGCTCAATGTATTCACGTACCGCACTTATCTCTCAGCGCACCTGTTCTCAACGCACCGCACCTAGCTCTCAACGCACCGCACCGCACCGCACCTTAAGCGCTTCTACTTAGGGTGCTCCGCTCTCCTTCGAGGACTCCGATCTCAAGATGCTTAACCTCAGGATGCCTCCTTATCTCAGGGTACTCCCCGCTTAAGGTGCTTTCCTATCTCCGGTTGCTTTCCACTTAAGGTGCTTTCCACTTAAGGTTCTCTTCCTTAGGGTGCTCAAGTCGCCCTGTCCTTATTAAAACGTTATACGCACCTTTCCTTCTTTCCGGACACAAACGCTGACCTGAGCTATCGACCCTGATTTATTGCTGGGACCGCTATTTAAGGAGTTTCTAACCGGCCAAAGAAAGGTGTGCTAAATTCACTATCTTAATTAATATTGCCCCATTTCCTTAACATCTTGCGCCATCTACCGAATACTTACTACTTAGCCTCTCTACAATATTTTGGCAACTATTATTTATGTATTATTTCTATAGAACCTCAGGCTTATTTATTATTAGTTATTAACTCTTTCTATTGCTATTTTCGGATTTCGCCACAGTAGTAGTAGTTGTAGTAGTAGTAGTAGTAGTAGTAGTAGTAGTAGTAGTAATAGTAGTAGTAGTAGTAGTAGTAGTTAGTAGTAGTAGTAGTAGTAGTAGTAGTAGTAGTAGTAGTAGTAATAATAATAATAATAATAATAATAATAATAATAATAATAATAATAATAATAATAATAATAATAATAATAATAATAATCTGGAGATGAAAGAGAGACGTCCTTTCTCCCACAACGAATGTCCGTGACACTCCAGAGATTTAACTAGTGTTATTTCTAGGATTTTGAATTTGGGGTGTCGGAATTTTTAAGTCTCTGCCCGAAAAAAGCATGACAAGCAAAAAAACGTCATCAAGTCCCAAAACCAACAAAAAACCTAAAAGTCTCAAAAAACCTCTGACAAGCAAAAAAAGTTCATCCGATAAATTAAAGTTGGGGGTGTCCTTCTCCATTTGGGGAGTGTTCTAAACTAATTAGTATGCATTTTGTATACATGCCATTGTCGCATTACCAAATTTTGGGGAGTGTCGACCTCAAATTGGGCGGGGAGGTGTTGGGGGTTTTAGGGGGATGTAAAAATATCCCTGGATTTAACGCTGTCGCCTTCCGTGGAACTTTCACATAATAATAATAATAATAATAATAATAATAATAATAATAATAATAATAATAATAATAATAATAATAATAATACTAATAATAGCAGGGTCTAGAGTGGTTTAGTAGGATCGGCCCTGTTTGCGTGAGACAATGTTCTACTTGACCATTGATTCACATCATAATCCTGCTGTTAAGGCATAATCTCATTCTGTGCCCTATTGCCCTCTGTGCTTTAAATTATACACATGCATTGATATGAAGACAGATAAGCTGGCATTAAACGACGTGTGCTCCTTAATAGAGCTGTAGCTTTACAATGTAAAAAATTTGGCCAGGAAACAAACAGGAAATAAACCATTTTTAATAGAACGAATTGATTATATTATATGCTATTCAAATGCTATACTCTTAATGCTATCCATATCAAATTCGAAGAATACAACTTTCGAGCAACATGCATTACGATTATGGCACTTATGAATTACCTGACTATATTAGCCTTATTAGGCCTATGAGTTACTATCTAAAGTGAAATGCGACGTGTTTAAATCATCTGCACATACAACAAAATGCTGGCGAGATTCTAACCCGGCCGTTTAGTGACGACTGGCATATTGACATTGTTAGTATCATGATAATCTCTGTCTAATTGATTAGATATTCAACTTTTGTATATATTTTCAGATTGCAGATATAGCACACTCAGCAGATCGAGAAAGTCTGCCGCTACTGAAATTAAAGAAGGGCGACGATCAACAGCCATTTACTGTGGAAGACCTTGATTCAATCAGCACTACGGGAATGTCAGATATAGAAGTGTTGATCGATTCTAATCCTCAGATTAAAGTCGGTCCAAATCAAATCAAATCGGTTTATTAGTTTAACAGTGCAATAATAAATGGAAAGGAAGGAGAAGAGAACTATTTCTTTATAGTAAATCTGTCATCCAATATATTATATAATATACACGTAAGCCTACATTTTATCTAACAAAAATAGCACTTTGAGATTAGCGTAATGTATTATTTTAGATATTACAATACTGTAATTTCCAACTCTGAAAGTAACATTTTAATGAGTTTCGGTGTGAATATTAAATGGTGAGAGAAAAATGTCCATGAAAACTACAAGTCATCAACAATGTACAGTAACAATCAAATGCGATGCAGTTGTGCAATACGGTTGGTATCGCCTTATCGTTTTCTTTCAAATCTAAGGTTAAGATTGTTATCTGTTTACCTTCCCTTTATGGACAGTCTTAATGTTCTACAATGTGACCGACCTTTGGATCACAACCTCGATTCACCACGGACAAGATTACGACTACGATTATTTACTGAAGCGACCATCGACTGGTGCAGATGTACTACTACAATAGCGCTAAAGAAGTATACTACTACTACTACTACTACTACTACTACTACTACTACTACTACTACTACTACTACTACTACTAATACTAATACTACTACTACTACTGTGACTGACTTCTTTCGTATTGACCAGATCTTTGTGGGCGGATTTGCCAATTCTGGAAACATCAAAAACAGTCCAGAGGTGGCTCAACAAGTTATCTTTACTTATTATTTTTACTATTATCATAGAAATACTGTTTCCTATCACTTATTCTCATCACACATCATAAGCCGTTAGAGTAACAGAACGAAAACGGTAAGAATCACAATGAAATTATCAACATTCAATGATCCAACATAGTCTTCCACTGCAGGCCTGTTACGTGCAAATAAAGATCAAAGCAGTACAGTAGATATGGGCGTCAGGAAGGGTTACAACTGTATCCCCTGAAATTTAAAATTCATATAAGAAATAAAAACTAATTGATATTTTATCTTAATAGCAATATGATACTTAATACTCGTTGATTAACATGTCTCTTGACTCCTTAAAAGCATAGATGTAAAAAACGTTGAGAAAATAATAAAAAAACGTTAAAAACGTAAAAAACGTAGCAAAAATAAAAAAACGTTAAAAACGTTGAATAAAAAACGTTACCGATGTTTATCTGAGCGAGATTAGGAAGGTGCCTTACCCACCCACGGGAATAAACAATCAAGTCACACTATGGTAAACGACTGTAAAATGAAATAAACAGCAATAATACTGGTATAAATTGCTTACTCTATGTTGAAAGTAAGTAAAACTGCATGACCTGCCAATAAGCAATCGACTATACTCTACAGCTAAACAGCAGAAAGCTAATTAATTAGCTCGTTGTAGCTTGTTTCAGAAAATCCGTGTCCTTATTTTCCAACGTTTTTATAATAAAAACGTTGGAAAAATAAAAAAAAAACGTAAGAACGTGGAAAAAATAAAAAACGTAAAAAACGTTTATTACATCTATGATTAAAAGCATCACAATTAGTCTATGTCTTTCTTATAATTTAAATTCCTAACCGATTGGTAGTGCTTTCAAGTAAATAAACTGTTGCATCCACCTGGAAAAAGTTCTGCCGACGCCCATGGAAGCTGAGATTGATCAGTTTGCAATAAAAATGTGTCCGCAACTGTCGTGAAAACTAAATGAATCTGAAATTCTTAAAATGCAACCTTTTATGACAATTTGCTGAAGTGCATCCACAAGGTATACACGTACGTCAATAATATCACGCACAAAATGTCGCGCTTCAAAATATCGCGACCATAAAATCGCAACAATCGCGATTTCCATAGACCTAAGTTCTTCAAAATGCGATAAGGGTCTATTTTGGGGTTCGGAGTGGGTCTACGACCTGAAAGCAGGCGAAAAGGGCTCGTTTGCATCTTTGGAATAGGCCCTACAACCTAATAAAAACCGCATTCAGTTTTCGCGATATTTTGAAGCGTGATATTTTGAATCGATGTAATTGATGTAAACTCAGTGGATGAAAACAGTTCTGATCGTTTAAAACTGGACGAAAACTAAAACCATTCAGAAGAGTTCAAGGAACTTATATAAATGTAACATATGCTTGCCATGACTCGTTTAAATTCATAATCGACTTTAATATGTCCAAAAATTAAACGATCTCGTGTCCACCGGTCTTATTTGGCATAATTCTTCAATTAAATGAAATTTTTGAAAACATCATATTTTCTCTGTGACAGCATCACGTGATCAGAGAGGTCCGAAGTAGTAGTTTTTTTACACAATCAAGACGCAGATGTTTGTGGATCAATATTCCTGTTTTTTAATATTGAAAGGTTGAAAGCTATTATATCGTTCAGCAATTCATCCTATGTCAATGCTCAATGTATCGGTTGGAATGGGAGTGCGCCATTGGAATGGAATGCTCTCCGGTTGAGGGTGGACCTCAGATCCCTACCATTGTCCGTCCGCGATTATTTCATTCGGGTGCGATAATCGTACAGTATATGTATTGCCGTTGGAGTATGTATAGTTCTGGACATTTTCTAGAAACTGTCCATTATATATATTTACAACATTTTATGCGCCTGCCATCAAATGACAACAGCCATAAATTAAAAGTCTTCATTCAAAACCTAATGGGTATCTGAGTTCCGATACATAATATGCCTCTGCATATTGTGTATGATTGTTACTTATTTTACTATCATTATGAAACGCATGTTGTTGATGCATTGGGTTAGCCTATAATGACGCGGCACCCTTTGAACAGGGCTGACACCGATGCTGCCCTCTGTTAAAAAAGTTTTCCCATCCCTGTCAGAGACTGACTGCATGCAGGCGATTGGTGAAGCGCATTTCTTTGAGAGTCGTTTGCAACTGACTGTGGCGAGGCAGTTGTGTGAACCAAAATCGGTTGTTGTTGTTGTTGCTCCTGCTGTTGTTGTTGAGCGCCCCCAACCGGCTGTTCTGTCCAGACCTGTAATTAATAATTATAATACAATAACATCTGAGCTGTTGTAGAGCTGTCATCAATAACAGGATTTGTATAAATCAATCACATGCAGCAATTCAGCAGTTCAGGCAAATCCTAATTTTAAATAACCACAATTAATCTAGAAAAAACATATATTGCAAAATTAGAACCCATTTCTATTGCTATTTTGCGTATATTTGCGGTCTATAAATGCTCTTAATAATAATAATAATAATAATAATAATAATAATAATAATAATAATAATAATATAATAATAATAAAAACCTAATCCATTTGTAATTCACAATTTTGCAATCGAAATCTAAGGTTAATTAAATGTATTTAAATCTGAAGTTAAATAGCGTACTGCATCCTTCTGATTCTCTTTATCATAGTCTGTCTTTCTGCTTCCGCATTCCTACTACGCCTGTTCTCGGGATCCCCATTCCTACTACGCCTGTTCTCGGGATCCCCATTTCTACTACGCCTGATCTCGGGAATTAACATGGTCTTCTGCGACATGGATATGGAGTAGCTTCGATTGATACCTTCGAGTATTAGAATTGGTGCTACAGAAGTTCATAAATGCTACTACTACTACTACTACTACTACTACTACTACTACTACTACTACTACTACTACTACTACTACTACACACTAATAACTTAATAATAAAAATGATAACCTGAGCTAGAAATCACTGATTGAATGTAGACCTACACAGTACACAGTTTGTCTTCAGTTTATGAAAATCGGTTTGACAATGGTTACTCAACCAAAACCCACAAATTACTTATTTGAAGCATGTCAAAATAAGATTCATTGCCAAAATATGCAATATTTGCATTCGTTTTGAATTGTACAATCATCTGAAGATGAATTTCATCCAAACTACGGGCGTACCTGAGTTGGGGGAAGAATTGGTGGACAGCAGCAGTCGCGCGCACAGATGTTACAATAGGGTGCATCTTTACAGCAGACGACGCAGCATAGAAGCACATCTACTGTCACTCCCAATAACGTCACGCACTCCATTTTGTCATTGAAGCTCTCTGTAAAAATGAACGCGCTATGATAGTCTCGATAAATTCTCTTGTTTAAGGTAGGTAGTATTATAAATGAACACGCTTATATTATATTAAAAACGAAGCTCTTGAGACATCGTAGCTTTCCCGTTATTCATAAAAGCGAATTCCGTTATCACCACCACCAGTGTTACCAGCAGACTTGGAGTCCTCGAGGCCGTGGCCTTGGCCTCGAGGCGCCTCGAGGCCAAGTGACGCTGGCCTTGGCCTTGGCCTCGGGATACAAGTCCTCGGCCTTGGCCTTGGCCTCGGACCTGCTGGCCTTGGCCTTGGCCTCGGGTACAAGTCCTCGGCCTTGGCCTTGGCCTCGGGATACAAGCCTCGGCCTTGTGTACTCGAGGCCAAGCCCTCACACCATGGAATTAAACAAGAAAATCGCGCATTCAAAATGTTGGAAGTGACGAATAATATCTGAACAAAACGTCCTCTGTTCAATCTAAACGGTAGACCCTGAGAATTCCTGCTAGCTCTAGTAGCTTGTAATTATGTTGCTTGCATTGACAAGGCTGACATTGCTTGAAGCGAACATTGCCTCAGGGATTGAAGTAGGCATTTGGACCAGATAATTGGGTTTCTTGCTAATAAAAGTATTAAAAGGCTTGAACCTAAATGGATATATGGCGTCTATTTTAGAGCAGTTCTAGACAGCGGCGGCTTCACAGGGGGCCGGGGTTTATTGTCTCTAAAGTATAACAGAGACACCTGCGAGGCTGTATCTGCTTAGGCTAAGGAGGTTGTAGGTTCTTGGAAAAGAAACGGTGCCGTAGTGACAGCAATCTCTGCTGTAGGCCTACCTATTGCTATTAAAGTTTGTAAGTAAAAATACGCAAGCAAAGAATATGGCCACAAATGAGCCTAGCATTTTGAAGTTTGCTTTCACCGATTTCAAAATAATAAATGAAAGAAAGTGGTCCGCGAAATGCAAGCATTGTCGCGAAATAATAAGTGAAACTCGAGGAACTTCAAGTGGGTTCAACTTCAAGAAACATCTGTATATAAAACACGAGACTGGCAAACAGCTACAAAACATCAAAAGGTATTTTAATTTTATTTTTAAAACATGGTTGGTAGTAGGTACTGGACCTTACTGCCATGGACGCCAATCCATAAGGAGCCAGGGCACCCAATAATTCGGGTAGGGGGCCCAGCACTTGTTTGGCCCCCAAAATTTCAATATTTTGACGTTTAATCTGCCCAAATCGAGTGTTGGCCCTGATCAGCGCGCGATTTGCAGGGAAAGGGGGGATTTTACCCCACTGTCCATGTACATCCCTTCCACTGAGGTGGCTACTGCAGGGCCGTTTTAAGGTTTTCGTAGGCCTTGGGCACTCTCATAGTCGTAGGCCCTCCTCAACTTAAACCTCCAAGTTGCCAACTACGCAACCAACTGTGGATTAAACTGTAGAGTTCAACACTTCTGCATTATTTCATGACTTCGTGTTTAACGGGGGCGTCATTTGGGGCCAATTTGGGGGCAGGGGCGTGGCTCCAAGGAAATGAAGAAATAATGTAACAAATAAATAAATAAATGTAAAATGTGCAAAAAATTTGCCAAAATGTACCTAAAAATTTGGCCAAAAACGCCAAATATCTGCTGGCCTTGGCCTTGGCCTTGACTTCGGACCTGCTGGCCTTGGCCTTGGCTTTGGTCTCGGACCTCCCGGCCTTGGCCTCGACAGTTGTGGCCTCGACTCCAAGTCTGGTTACCAGTAGGGTTGCCAGATACCCAAATATTCGAAATACGGGATATTGTTTCCGCGATCAATGCGTCCACTCCACGGTCCAGTTCATTGTAAATTATTATGGCTAGAGCTATACTACACCACTGTACTATAGAGTATAGACTAGAAAAAGCAATAAACAACACTGTTCAATGCACTTCATCATTTGCATGTAGTGAATCAATATTACAAACAAGTTATAAGGAGGCGGGATACTGGGGCTGAAATACGGGAGCTCACGTAAAATACGGGAGATCTGGCAATCCTAGTTACCAGTGGAATTTTTTAAAATGCCAGATGGCAATGGACATTATACTTTTGCTGGGTCATTTCAGTCTGTTGATATTTCTATTTTTATTTCTGCTTTTTTCGATCTGTCATTCTCGCTGCGAATATTATACAATGTGCGATAAACTTGTATATGTTTTAGAAATAATGTTAAACTATAAGCCTACGGTCTGCCTATTCAATAATAATTCTCCCATTTGTGCTGTGAAATAGGGATCGCCAGGTCTTTGTGCTAAAGCAGTGCATACCTCTTGGGTGTACTTTAAGGACGTTGTGGGGTACTGAATAATCTGGAAATGAAGTCTGTTTAAAGATTTTAACTACAAGTTACGGTTAGTTACCCTGTATACTATACAAATGCTGTAGAAATTCGTGTACTAAATTAGAAATTTTAAGAAAAAACCCACTCTCTGGCAATTTCTAACAAACGTCTGTTGCAGTTTATAATTATTTTCAGTTCATAATTATTTTCAATATATTGCAAACTTTTGTCCTGGGACCTGGGATAAGGTACGCTGGTAGCGGGGTACTTCGTTCTCTTATACTTGTTTCAGGGGTACGTAATCGTAAAAGGGTTAAGAACCACTGTGTTAAAGGCGGCAGAGTGAGGCAGAGCATACTGATGAATTCACAGGTATTACCGCGCGTGGAACGTTCCTAGCCGACTTGTGTAATTTCACCGTGGGAGAATTAACACAAAGACCTGGGGAGTGGGGACCACAGTTGAAGGTACAAATAAATTTACCCATAATGCACAACGGCTAGACACGCTGTCCCAAGCTAAACCCAACGGACCATACGTATACATGCGGCGTTGCCTCGGGAATATAGCAAAAACTCTTATCACATCAACTGCATCACGACGACTTGTCTGCATTTCCCCGAAACAGAAAATAACTAACACTGCATCAGAGACGATTTACTATAAGTAAGTAAGTAAAATCTCGTTAATTTCTAAAGCGCTTTCAAAAGATGCACCGAAGTAGCTCCTTATTCCTATGCACTTAGCCTAATCTCAAATGAAGTAGCTATAGCCAAAGGTGGGTCATTCATGCCGGGTCATTTAATCAAAAGGGCGAGTGGGCATCAGTACATCTGTACATCAGTGGCTGTTAAACTTTTCTAAGCCAGGTACAATCTGACGCTGTTCGCGTACCACAAAAATGCACATTTTATTAAAATATCTTTTGAATTAATCAGTGACTTAACAAGGATTCCACAATAGGCTTTTAAGGGGCACATAAGACATTTTTCGTCCCAAAGTCTTGACGAGAAAAAAGATTGTCGTCTCAGACGCCTTAAAGTCTTGTCTCTGGTGCGTTCTTCTCCAATTAATACTACCCCCTCCTTCCAACTACTCTCCGGTTTTCGACGAATCTCACGACCGGTCCCGATCCGAATAATCGGCCCTCCGCCTACCACCCGTGATATCGCGTACCACACTTTAAGAACAGATGATTTGCAGTACCTGTACTTAACACTTGTCGCATTGAAGTCCATATCCTCTACATGGCGTCCACATACGTTAAATATTACCCAATGGGACCTTGGTTGGGTTGAGACCATACGCCGATCTCGGTACATACACCCTCTCATGAGCGGTATGGGTCATTATTTATCTCCCCCATACTTATTTGCATATTTTCTATTCCAGCGCCAAACAACCGGTTCGGATAGCCGCCCTATGGCGCTATTCAGCTATTGGCCGAGGGCAACAAGCGTTACTGTACAGTATAACGCAGTTATTTCACATGCACCGTAAATTCGTCTTCTCATAAAACTTCTATAGTGTGTTACAGTAAAAAATCTCTAAAAAATGCGCCTAACTACGCAAAGAACGACCGGTAGTTAATTAACGACTTACAGAACTACTAGTTTTAATTTCAGTTCTATTTCAAACGTGCTCCACTGTGTTATTGCTAACCACCAGGCCCGCCGAGAGAAATTTCGGGCCCCTGTGCAGAAGGGCTGCATGGCGGGCCCCTGACAAGTTACAAGTCTTCGAACAAATTGCTGACGACCTTTTTTTGGCTCGTCACTGATTTTAAGAATAGAACGATACATATGGTGTTGCAGCTCTCGAAAACTGGTGATGACCTTTTTTGCTTATCGCTGCTTTTACTCTATTTCTCATATGTCCTCAGCACCCGGGCCCCCTTTTACTCACCGGACTCCTGTGCACATAGCGTGGTAACCTTTTAAAATGTTATTATTATTCATAACGCATCTTCATCAATGGGCCCGGGCCCCCTCCGGGCCGCCGGGCCCCTATGCATTTTCCCTCTGACCCCTCTCGGCGGCCCTGCCAACCACCATGCAAATTTGATAGAAATTGGTCCAAAATTTTCAACAGTTATTTAATTTAATCTTTCGGCGTATATATCCATTGGCAGCCATCTTGGATTTTGGACTCTTGCCCCAAATTTGAGAGGGACATAGGAACTAAATCTTCTTCTAATAGTACAAGGTACATGAATCAGCAATTTAAAAATGTAGGAACAAAATGGTCACGGATCCAAATAAAAGTACCCTATTATATTGTATTCCTTATTTCGAAATTTCTCGCCAACATTTATATATTATATTTTAAGCGTTTGATTTCGACCGTAAAACCTCAACGTTTCATGATACAGATTTTAATTTTTATGCCGTACTATGGAGAGAAAAAGAGACAAAGAGAGACAAAGGTAATGGTAGCTACAGACAAAAGGATCAAAATCAATATCATGTGTCGTGGGCAACCTATCGAACAAGTGGAAACCTTCCGTTATCTTGGTTCATTAATTACAGAGGATAATGACTGCAGCTCTGAAATAAGATCAAGGCTTGGCATGGGGCGTTCAGCCATAAAGACACTCACTACTGTTTGGAAGGATCGGTCGCTCAGTCTGCACATAAAGAAACGCCTGATGGAAGCATTGGTCTGGCCCATTGCAACATATGGAGCTGAAGCTTGGACAGTGAAAAAGGCAGATCAGAAAAGAATCAATGCTTTCGAGATGACAGCTTTCAGAAGAATGATGTCCATCAGCTGGAAAGAACATAGAACAAATGCCTCAATCATAGAAGAACTTGGGGAAAATAGGCGTCTATACTCAGTTATCAAATTTAGGAAACTGAAATACTTTGGTCACATAGTGCGAGCAGACAATTTATGTACAACGATACTGCATGGCAGAATTAATGGCAAGAGGAAGAGAGGACGGCCTCGTAGACGATGGACGGA
The DNA here is from genome assembly GCA_018105865.1 of Metaphire vulgaris. Classification (NCBI taxonomy): domain Eukaryota; kingdom Metazoa; phylum Annelida; class Clitellata; order Crassiclitellata; family Megascolecidae; genus Metaphire; species Metaphire vulgaris. Next base: position 5,247,858 of record CM030858.1, read on the forward strand.
TGATATTGTGGAATGGACAAAACAACCAATTATCAATTGCATCAGAACTGCAAAAGACAGAGTCACGTGGAGAACCTTGTCATCAGCCTGCATAGCCTCCGACCCTCAGCAATGAGGATGGACGATACCATACCATACCATGGAGAGAAATTCGGCTATCGCTCGACAGAGCCGAATATCTCTAATTTGTATAAAGGAAGCAAAAGCTTCCTTAAAAAGCTAGGGGGAGGAAATTACCCCGAGTTTTGGTATCACGTTAGAGTAGCACAGGGAAGGGGGAAGCTGCTTCCAGTAGCCAGGGGGATGGGCGCCTATGGCCATGCTTTTGGCAGTTGCTTTCTTGCCAATCCGGGGTTCTGGCATAACGTTGAAATGTATCTGAATTTGTCCATCTTAACAGCGCAACCTATAAGAGAAATCGGATTTCACTGTCTTTCAGGTGCTGACACTGAATCATTTCGTTACAGAGGGTTTCGGCCGGGATGCCTTTGTTCCGAAATTATTCGTCACGTCGACAAGATTTGGGCGGTTGGACCTGACGGCAACCAGACTAACGCAAACAGGAAGAAGGCCAAGGTACCGATAGGTCTTTGGTCCCGTTTAACTATCAACGGATAAATGATTGAAACGCCTGAGTGAATTCAGGGTAAATTTTAAATCTTAGTCTAGTCAGTTTAGTCAGTTCGCAGAACACCAAATCAGATTAGCAATAGACGGCGCGCCGCCCAAGCAAAGCTTCATCTGGTTTAAATTTTCAAAAATGTTGTCCCAGGAACAAAGCCTTTCTCTCCATTGATAGCGGTTTCTTTTCTAGACTGAATTACCGAGCGTGCCATGATCATACGCTGGGGCTAATGCCTCCTCGCAGCCCAAAAGATTCCAGTGGCGTCATTTCACACTTTTCTTGGGGGGGCGAGAAATTTTAAAAAATTATCTTTAAAAATGCTGACGACCTTTTTTTTTTTTTTTTGCTCGTCATCAGTTTTCTTTTACGTTGTACCATGCCAACACAAATACCAAATACTTGACGACCTTTTTTTTTAGTCACCTCCCTGGTTTTTTCTTTTCTTATTCCACATTAATACATTATAAATTAATATTTTCATTTCCTTGGGGGGGCCGCGGCCCTGTTTTTGTTTTTTATTGCACATTAATACATTATAAATTAATATTTTCATTTTCTTGGGGGGGGCCACGGCCCCCCCCCAGCCCCCCCCCAAATGACGCCTCTGAAAGATTCACAGGGCTCTTTTAAAAATCTTTCTTACATATAAGAATATTATTTTTTTAAAATAATAATAAGAATAATAATTTATAATAATAATAATAATAAGTTCGGCCTTATATCGGAACGGACGAACTTTGAATGCTGGCCGAAGGGTCAGCTTCGCGCGAATTTAACGTCTGCTTATCTCCGATATAAAACGTACATAACGGCCATCGGTTGAGAATTTGAGGGTATTAACCAGGATGCCTATCTAGAATTTGAACTGTCCGCAATGGGTTCGTGCCTCGCCCTGGTCGGTGGGAGGACCTATAGGCATGGGTACAGGACATTTTCCCCTGGACATATTCCCCCTGGACATTATCCCCCCGGACATATTACCCCGGACATTCCCCCCTCCAGGCAGAAAAGTTAAGTACAATGGCAATCAATATACAGGGTGTAAAAGTGAAAAGGGCGCCCCTTTATGATATTTAATATCTCGGCTGCGTGTATAGCGATTTCAATGAAATTTATAGGCCATATACCTGGGAATGTTTCTGATGTAATTGCCAAATTTCATGCTGATAGCTTTAGAGTTTGCTAAAATATGGCCAAAAAACTAAAGAGACACAAATTTTAAAATTGACAAACAGAAGATAACGTCATAGTAATTTGTATCGTTTTTAAGTCTAAAATTGCGTCGTTGTCATTGCGCCAGACAAGATCAAGGGTTACTTACGGCCAACAGATAAACACAGCAGCATTATGATTAGCTGCATGACTGTCATGATATGCTTGGAGAAGATTTCATATTCCAGCAAGACGGAACACCTGCACACTCTGCTCTCAGGACCCAGAATTTTCTGTAGCAACATTGTCCAGATTTCATCAAGAAAGATGACTGGCCGCCCAACTTCACAGATATCAATCCACTTGACTTCCACGTCTGGGGAATCATGCTCGACAGATATCAAAAGTATCAGCCAAAGCCACAAAACATCACAGAGTTGAAGACGGTGCACTGAAGAATATCTGGGAGAGTTTGCCTGAGGACCAGATCAAGAAGTCGATACTGTCAGTGAAGAAGCGCTTGTCGGCATGTGTGAAGGCTGATGGGGGGCATTTTGAGCACCTGCTCCCGTAGCAAATCATCTGAAATCCCCTTTCAAACGACCATTTTCAGTGCCAAACAAATAAAAATTTGTTTATCACTTTATTATGACGTTATATTCCAATGTCAATTTCAAAATGTGGGTCTCTTTAGTTTTTTGGCCATATTTCAGCAAACACTCAAGATATCAGCATGAAATTTGGCAATTAGGCTGATCGCGTAAGGCATTTCGTGACGTCATGCATCTAATTAAAATAAGTAGGTCAAGCTGCGATCAGCTGTTTATGATAATGTGGACAGCGAATCGATAGCGACCATGGCGTCAAGCGGCGCTTTTTTCGAAATAAAGTTGTCGGAATTAGACGTACCCGGAGCTAAACTTCGCCATAGTGATATTACTTGCAATTCAGTACTTGAATTAAAACGTTGGCTCGAATGCAGAGGATTGTTAACCACCGGAAAAAAGGATGAACTTGTGCAGAGGAAATGTCTAATGTAGCGCTAAGACTTACGTAAAATGCGGTCGTGTGGTTATTTTCATCATCTTAATTTGTGACAAAACACACATATTTTTCATGAAAACTGGAATATTAAAATATAAATTGCGAGTTAGAATTGAAATAATCAATTTCTTGTCAGCTCTTCACTCTAATCAGAATAAAATAACTAGTTATAGAGATTTACAGAAGGCGACGACCCACGAGTAAGGGTGAGACTTTAGTGATATCATATGGGATGGTTGTTGGTATTACAATGACAAGAGCGTTTCGGCAATATCCAGTTTTTGACATTTCTCCAATATCACTGGTCGTTCTTTAGCTGGTCTACGCTGTCTTTTGCGCCAGCTTTCAAATCGGCAGTGGATGTCGTGGCTGGTACAGGATCCGGATTCATCTGAGTTGGCCCAGTTGGATCTAAGAAGTGCTTGTTGCAAATGTATGTCCATCTGGTAATGCTCCCGATAGTAAAGTTCTCTCGGCGACATGCTACAACCCACCTCTCTGCTTTTGCTCTTTCAGTCAACGGATCGGGGAACTGTATAAAACGAACGCCTTCTTTCAAACAGATTTCAGCTTTCCTACTGTCATTTTTACATGTTCCATAACAACAGTGTTTGTTGGGTGTAATGATGGCTGTTTAGTATGCAGCTGGGCCGAGTCACTCTGACAGCGCGCCCAGCAGTTGAACCGCCGCTAGATGGCGCCACAGCTATAGGCAGCTGCAGCCGTAGCTGGGCTGCAGCAGAGTAGTGATACATCAGTAGTACGCTGACTGCGGAAGAGCGAACACTGACATAACAGTGACTCTCTGTATTATCCGATTAAATTCATTAAATTGTTTCTTAAACGTAAAACAAAACGAACACTTTAATGTGGTAACAATCCGTTACCACATTGGGCATTCTAAATACTAAATTTCTAAGGAGCAAAATAAACTTTAAGATCTCTTTTTAGCACTATAAACAATACTGCTTGTATGCAAGGCAATTAAATACCAAAGGCAGGCCAGGAACCCTTCTTTTGCATACAGGTCAAGTAGGCGTGGCTATGTGACGTCACTGGTTGATTGGAGCGACTGTTGCTACTGAGAAATCGTATCTAAGAATGTAGATGTACCTTTTCTTTTTATAACAATTTTATTTCTTAAGCTTCACAAACGTTTCGAAATACCAACCATCTTCCTGTATAAATGTGGTATAGTTGATTTGGTAAAAGTTTAGATTGGAAAACATCAACTATAAGCATTACAACAACCAAGCAAAAGCAAGAGAATGTTCAAATGTAGGCCCTATCTAGGAATGTTTTAGTTTGTTTATTGAATCAGTGTTTATTCTAGCCACCTTGACATTGGGGGATTTTGAAATGTTTGGGGGGACAAGGTCTAAGTCTCCAAAAACCTTGACAAGCAAAAAGGTTATCTTCCTTTTCAAATGGGCTGGCAAGCAAAAAAGGTCATCCTTCCATCCTCCCTAATATTTCGAATGCCCTGCCAAGCAAAGTATTGTCATCCTTACATTTCCCCCTCCAAAACAATAAAAGCCCCCCGTCGAAGCACTTTTGGGGAAAATTTCCATCCCCATGCAACATAGTGTATTAAAAAAATTGGGGGGAATTTTAAAACTGGGGGGGGGGAATTTCTCCCCAGAGAAGGCCTAGAATAAACACTGCCTTGAATAAAGTAATTAATTTGAAATATGTAAGCAGGGGCGTAAAACACGGGGGGACGGTCCCCCAATAATTAGTTGGCGGGCGACAGAGTATCAATTATCCTCCCAATGCTTTGCGCTAATGCGCTATATTGTAAAAAAAATTCTATCCTCCCCATGATGTTGATGCCAGAATGACGCCAAATCCGCATTCACTCATTTCGGATGACCTTTTTTGCTTGTCAGCAGGGTATTTGGAGGGGGAAAATAGAAAAATATCAGGATGACTTTTTTTTGCTTGTCAATACTTTTTCAGAGACGAAAGGCGGTCTGACTTTATCGACGACCCCCTAACATCTTAACGTATTTCATGGGCGATCTAAAGTCCCCACCATGATATGCAATATCCCCCATAATGGAGGGGGGTTTTATATTTCTGGGGGTCAACTTTCAAAGTTATTCTTCCCCACTCCCAATGTTGACGCCAGGTTTACGCCACTGTATGCAAGTAACAGTTAGATGGTATTAAAGCAGACAAATATATTTAGTTGCTGTAGTAAAGAAATGACTGATAGCACCGTTTAATCCACGTTTTACACAGTGTGGCATCTTTCTGAAATCGATGCAATGAAACGATGCTGTGATCGTCTGATCGTCTGTCTTCCACGTGTTCTTACAATTTGCAACGGCACAATTTTGTGGCATTTTATCATATACGCTTAGCCTGACTGTCTAAGTACTGTCAATATACTATTACTAACTTTTATCAACAAATATATGTATTCCTTTAATATTACAACGACTGGCTGTATTCCTTTAACATTGCAACAGGCTGGCTGGCTGTTCCGAATCAACCACTGACGTCATAATGGGCGGGGTTTGAGATAATGAGGCAGCAGTACATCGAAGTTGACCAGCCTCTTAGTATTAAACAGTCTTGGCTTGTATGCATTCGACTATCCAATGTCCACATTCGCATATGCATGAACAGTGAGCGTGACCTAGTTTAGGACCGATTCTATTTTTAGTTCCGCGATAAGCCTAATTGCATCAAAAACATTCCTAGGTATATGACCTATAAATTTCATTGAAATCGCTATACACGCAGCCGAGATATTCAATATCATAAAGGGGTGCCCTTTTCACTTTTACACCCTGTAGACGATTTTATCCATGTGATTTATTTGATAGCATTTTAAACAGTCAAAAAATCTAAAAAGGAATAGTTGAAAATAATTCAAAATTAAAGAAGTTGATAAAATTTGTAAAATGTCAAGTTCCTGGTATTTCTAAAAGCGAATTAGATATCAGATCGCCCATATTTATTGTCAAAGTTCAATGGGTAAACAAAGGGGGATTATGCACGGGTATGTCACTTTATCTGTTATACCGGGGGGATAATGTCCGGGGGGATATGTCCATGGAGGAAATGTCCGCGCCCCTATAGGCATATAAGCGGTGTTTAACGACAGAATCACACAGGATGTGACTAGTCGAAATAGCGCAATGTCTGACTTACCAATAACTGCTATCGCACGATCACCTTCTAACGAGACGACGAAAAATCAATACTCTTGATGCCATTTAAACTACAGCGAGCTCTCCTAGCGCCCGTGTTGGTCCACTTCTCCCAACGATTCCCATTAAAACAGAACCATCTAAACATGAGGCCAGGCTAGTAGTAAGCTCCGCCTACTTAATGGATGAACATCCGGCCGACAGTTCATAGTAAATAACAGTGGTTTTGGAGATTATTCGTGTTCATAGTTATGTTTTATTTTAAGTCAGTTTGATGAAATCGAACGAACACAAACAGACAAGATCTGACAAACAAGCAAACAAATAGATTTAAAGACAGTAGAGTGACTGATGAATGAATGACTGTAAACATGGACGTACAGACTGGAACATGAACATGGGCAGTAAGCTTGAACACGGACAGAGACGTGTACACAGACAGGCAGACAAACTGAGACACAGTAGACTGGCGAATGAATGATTGTACATATAGCTAGACCGAAAGATAGGAAGACAGACAATATTTACATGCCGTTAATTTGTCAAAAATTGATCATTTTGAACTGAACTCAGGCTTATTTCAAAATATATTATCGATATTCTATTATTATTATTATTATTATTATTATTATTATTATTATTATTATTATTATTATTATTATTATTATTATTATTATTATTATTATTATTATTATTATTACTACTACTACTACTACTACTACTACTACTACTACTACTACTACTACTACTACTACTACTACTACTACTACTACTATTTTCAATGCACACAGGTACGCACACACGTACACACACACACACACATATATATAAATATAAGGTAGGTCCCGTACTCGTGTCCGAGCGTTGGGTTCCGCGCTTACTGTATCCCCGGCCTTGGGAATCAGCGACGTAGGTGGTAATTAATCTGGGGTAGGTTGCCATTACTTTCCCCGACCCACGTTTTACCTCGCAGCTTAACATTACTCTTCTTCAGTTTACCACCGCCCTCCTGCGAGTAAGGCTGAGTCGGCCGTAGGGCTATATATATATATATATATATATATATATATATATATATATATATATATATACCGGGTATATATATGTGTGTTGTGTGTGTGCTTGTGTGTGTGCTTGTGCGTGTGCGTGTTTATACAAAGAGAATTTTTTAAAAATCTCAATGATTTAGGGCAAATCCCACGACCGATCCCAGGGTTAATTGGGGACCTGACCCACTTTTCTCCTGTGGCTGCGCCAATGAAAGCCGTTAACTTGGTCTGACTCTACAGCGATTTTCGCTTATATGTAATACGAACAACCGCTGTTCTTTTGCTTCTTTACATCTCGCAATGGGCCTAGGAATTTCCGGTGCGTAATCGTCATCGGGAGTTCATTTACTTTTAAACCCAAGGCCGAAAACGATGTGTGCCTGCACATTACGAAGGATTTCGGATTAGACATGGAAAGAACCGAAGATGTCCTGAACGAACCAAACTAGAATCCTGCCTTTAGGCCTAACAACCTAACAGGTACTGAACTTTAGCGCCGAACGAGGTCGCATCGGCTCTAAAGAATTGAAATCTGAATAAGTCTAATACCAGGGCTGAAGAATGCGGTTTTAAAAGTCTAGGTTTGAAAGGTTTTAAAAAACCTAATAAGCACGAAAGGTCAAATTTCAGGTTTCTACATTTGTGTGTGTTAAAGTCGAAAAATATTGAAACTTTTTAATGTCTTAAAAGCTTTTTACTCTCTACAGACAGGAGAATACTTATTTAACAAAGATTATAGAGAAGGGTTTATGGTGTTGACATGCCAAACATGAGCGCCTAAAACCCCTCTAAATTTTATTTTTCTGAAACCCTAAGCTTTCTCCAGCCCTTACTACTACTACTACTACTACTACTACTACTACTACTACTACTACTACTACTACTACTACTACTACTACTGCTACTACTACTACTACTGCTACTGCTGCTGCTGCTGCTGCTGCTGCTGCACTGCTGCTGCTGCTGCTGCTGCTGCTGCTGCTGCTGCTACTGCTACTGCTACTGCTACTGCTGCTGCTGCTACTACTGCTACTACTACTACTATTACTACTACTACTACTTCTACTACTACTAATACTAGTAGTAGTAGTAATAGTAGTAGTAGTACTACTACTACTACTACTAGTAATAATAATAATAATAATAATAATAATAATAATAAGGTTTAAAGTAGTTCAGGAGGGTTTGCCTTATGTGAGAACCACTGTTGTTCCCGTCCAATCTAGTATCCTATAATACTGAGGTTTATTTTAGAATCATTCACACTCGTAGCCATAATACCGAAGAGCCGAAACAGCATCAAAGGCGTACAGTTATTTTCTAATTGCTGATGTTGTTCAAATGGCAGCGATCGCTTTGTCTTTAGCCACAAATGCAAGCCATAATTAGAACTAATTACGTAGGTCACGTGATTCCAGCAAGCACAGAGATCGACAATTATTACAACATAGCTTAATGTACATTCATAAGGGGCTGTCCATTAATTACGTCAACAAAACCGAGGAGGGGGTTTGAGAAAGTTTGACAGTTATTGACAGGGGAGGGGGATTCAAAAAACAGTTGACGTCATCAATTTCATTTTTACACAAAATAAAAAATAGGAAATTTCATGGATTTGTTTAATTCATTGCAAATGGAAAATGCCTGACAAGCAAACAAAAGTAATAATCGCCTCATTTTGACACCTGATGAGCAAAAAAGGAGAAATGGAAAAAGGTTTCGTCACCGAAAAAATAATGACCTTCTAAACTTTACAGGAGTACCGTCACTGATCTTACGGGGGGTTTGACATAATTATAGGGGGTCACTGAAAGTTGACAGCTGTTGACAAGGAGACGGATGCCAAAAATTGCTCAAAAATAATTGTTGACGTAATTAATGGACAGCCGTAAGCATTTCTGTTTTGAAAGTAAGTTAGGAACTATCTGTTATTGGTTTCTGGACGGACTTCTTCTCTTCATGCACTATATTGTTTGAAGCAATAATTAATTGATTATATTTCAATATCTGTTTTCTTCGTTTCAAGCAGTAAGGGACCGTCATGCACTTAGGGGGGGAGGGGTTCAAACATTTGCGACGATGTGGGACGACGTGGGGGTCCAGAAATGCGACGTCGCATAATACTAAATATTAGTATTAATACCGCAATGCTATGTTACCGCAAAGTTGAACGTATTTTACACTTATAATTCATTTTAAAAAAGAATTTGAAAAGTTTCTGAATATCGCTACAACTATGATAATTATAACGAGTATTTTAAAACGAATTCATTGCAATACCTGCTTCATTCAAGAAATAAGTTAATTGAAACATTAATTTTGACATTAAAAGATGGGGAGGGGTCAACGCGTTGTGACATCATTTGTAGGGGTCTGACTTTTTTGACGAATTGTGACGTGGGGGGAGGAGGGTGGTGGTAAAAAAAACTGCCAAAATCACGCGACGTCAATTATGGACGGCCCCTAAGCGCCATCTATAGACATAAGTGAAGCTTGGCTTAATTATTATGGGATGAAAAAGCCCGACTACTTGAATGGTGGAAGGTCGTTGGAGAATAGCTGGTGACTACGAAATTCCTGGTACGATTTCTAAATTTAGACATAATACTTGCAATCCAGATGTTCAAGTGTTCAGTCCTCACATTCCTTCTATTGGCCGATACAATCGTTTTGTAAGGTTGCCCTTAATTTTAAAAGATTCGTAGTAACTTAGTTTTGTTCGATCGCCTTGAAAAAGACGGACACGCATGCATTGCCAGGCAAAGAATGATAATTTAATGTACAGAGTACGGAAAACGACAAGGCATGCGCAGACAGCCATATTGCAAAATACTTCGACTCAACGTTTACATTATTTTGAGCGTCTATACCTGTGGAGCGAGTTTACATTAGTGTTTCAAATTGTTCAAAAGTGACAGAGCGGCACGAAAAAATCCTTTAAACTCTTCTACTGTAGAAGCACAGACCGAACGAATTCTTTGGTGGTATTTTCAGTGAAATGATGTAAATATTATCTTGTTGACTCACAGGTTAAGAGAAAGTATTCAAGCGCAGAATTATAGGATGGGGTTTTGTACTTTACATCCTTAATTTTAATTGGCCTTAGGACATATCGCAAACCGAACAGCTTAAATCGGGGAAAGCAGGCATGACCTGCTTTTCTAAGAACCGGCCATGCAAACCAGGATATGAGATTTGTATTTAATTAGGCTACTCAGCACTAGTCTATTACGGTATAGAGATTTGTTATTGGAACTGCGGTTCAAGAAACTCGAAGTACTGTAAAAATTCGCAGCTGAACTAGAACAAAGAAGACTATTCGTCAGAATTTAAAGGTAACGTTACGCATTATGTCATACAACGAAATGCCTTTTCTATTGAATGACAGATACATATATAAAAAAACTTACCACAAAAACTTTCGAATGCATGTAAACGAGTAAAAGAACCGTGAGAATTACGAACCGAAGATGTAAAGCATCAAAATGAAAATAAAAACACGAATGCCATGATGGAAAAGGGCATGATGCTTGTACCAGATTATTCGATTTGTTTCTCTCGTAACTTTATTATAAAACTACAAAACCTTAACAGCAGGATATGCCATGCAATGACGATTACGATGGTAATTAATAATAAAAAAAATAATAAGTAAAATTACGTCGAGCTATAAGGATTCTAAGCCATACCAATGAATTTGATGACATGATGTACGCCTCGGTGGCTCTCTCGGTAGAGCGCCTTCTCTGAAACCGGAAGATGTTCTATCGGCCCGTGGTTCAAACCTCGGTCGGCCAGATATTTCATTTCTCAGGCCAGCACGGGGTGGAATTTGAAATGGTCTACGTAACGTGTGAACGTATAACCGGTCAAAAAAGGCGCACGACAAAACGGACAGACTAAAACGGCGCAAATGATAGGTACAGACAAGAAAAACTGGTATAGGGTAAAGTAGGCGATGGACCTTCCTCCTCTCCTCCATTTTAAATGGATCAACGGTCAAGCAGCGACATATCGATAGGAGATGTTCTTTTGACTTTTTATAGTGTTTCAGCATAACCACTTGATCAGTGTTTAATCTAGACTCCTGGACTCCGGGGGGAACTGACAAAGCCGGGGGAAAACTAACAAAGCCGGGGGAATTCTGCTTGGGGGCTGCTGTTAGTTGATGTAGTATGCCAAAATTTTCGGGGGGAATTTGAAATTTTTTTGGGGGGGGGACCGGCAGTTTTTCCCCGGAAGCGACCGAGATTAAACCCTGAACGTGATGTGGCGATTAAGGTTAAGAGTAGATGGATATCCGCTGAAAATTGAGTGAGAAAACCTTTGAGCTATCGACCCTTCTACAGTATCTGCAGAATGTACAGAGGACACTGTGGCAAAGTCTTTAAAAGACTTTATTTCCGGATCATTCTGCGTACCCCCACAACGTCCTTCAAGTACCTCCAAGGGCTACGAGTACCCCCGGTTAAGAGCCACTGCTCTAACACAATCAAGCCTGGAGACGGGAGGAGCAAAGGTGAATGTCGAATGCTTGCGTCTTTTTGTCTGGCGCCGTTTTGTCGGGGTGCCGTGTGAAGGTTCGCTGTGCTCTGATATGTTAGCCGCGATAGACAGTGAGGCTGTAGCAGCTGTCTACCAAGAAGGGTCGCTGCAATAAATGCCTGACAAAGCAGCCGCATACAATTATCGAAACACGCACAACAGTCAGCAACCGGTTGGTCACAGGGACGCAGGACAGGACAGAAAAGGATGGATGATAAAAATCGCCGGAGCAAAAGCTAAACGAGCGCTATAGAAATTAGGTTGATTACATTACAATACATTACATCCGTTTACACGACAACTCAAAATTTGAAGAAGGCACTGCTGCAGAAAAGCGGAAGATGGCAGAGTGGGTTGCGTGCTGGAGCGTCAGGCTGACGGAGAGGGTTCAAGCCCCGTTAGTGCCCCTAGTGGCTTTCACACAGGCTTCTAAGCCTTCTAAGCCACTTTAAATCATGCTAAGTTTAAGTATCGAAATTTTTGTACAGCATTTAGTTTACAATGTGACATTTTATTTGAATCTAAGTTGCACACAAGAATACGAATGATCTTTTTGGTCTAATAGTTAAACGACTCTACATATGTAGCTCCCTTGCCTAAAATTCATCATCATTACTTGCCATGGGACAAGTTGTACCGTTAATTAGCCTACCAATCGGTTCTCACGACCCACTGAATGCTAAACCGGATACCGCTTAATGTTATGACTCTGTTGTTGCGTTTCATTTCTTCCTTTGTATCTCTGAATCCGCTCCCTTTTCATATCCCCTAATTTGCAACTACGAGTTACTGCACAGATCTATGTCGTATGGACAGCAGAGGAAGCAAGTCAAAATAACACAGAAGAAGAAGAAGAAGAAGAAGAAGAAGAAGAAGAAGAAGAAGAAGAAGAAGAAGAAGTACAATCGGATATTCGATTAGGCAGTTCATGTTAGCTTATTATATGCATAGTGATTGTGGTAAAAAAAATAAGAAGAAACGAAATTTAACATTGTATTCAGGCATGCGGGTCACTACTTTTATAATTAAAATTTAATCGTCCCAATTGTGTGATTGATAACTAAGTAAATAATTGAAATTTGAAACGCATTACAACGAATTAAATATCCAATCTAGTCGTTTTAGTTACCGTTTTGTGATAATCGTTTTAATAGCTGGCCCTTTGGCATAAAAGGACTTCTCAAGAAAATAACTGCTGACAATTATTAAATACAAATGATGCACACTTATGAAAGTTACTGATACTTCCGATTCGTTCATTATTGGTTTGCACATAATATCTACTCTCAGACATTTACTTTATCCAGAAGTTTTCCAAAATGTATGTCCTAGTTTGTTTAACAACTGACAAAAGTTCAATCTTAGTCTGAAATCACACAAACTACATTTATTTTTGCATCCCAAGAGTGCCAAGACTAGTAAATGTCATTTCCAAGTAACACATAACTGCATGTTGACGAATAAATTCATACGAACCATCTTTTAGTTTGTAAAGCACTTTATCATGAAATTGATTTTGTATTCATAAACTACGTTTGTGCCTGAATTAAGCACAATAATTTTACGCAAAAAGACAAACGAGGCCTTTCTGTTTGAAGATAAAATTATTTTCAAACAATGCAAATAAAGACAAGTATTTAACTATGGAAAATTACCTTTATAATATGACATAAAACTCTTTCTGGATAATAATTAGCAAACATTTCGATCAAACCAATGGCCTTTTAGTCAGTTGCACTGACTCAGTAATTATGTTGCTATAATAAACTTTCTAAACATCGCTAAACATTCTCTGTGCCGTTTACAATCAATAACTGAAAAGTGAATATTATCATCATCCCAAAAAGGAAGAAATAAGCTCCAATAATAATAATAATAATAATTTAATATTATGTAGTTAGTACTTTGTTTAGAGATGAGTGTAAGACAGCACAATACAAAATACAGTTCGTAGGGATTATCCATTTAATATGTACGCACTAAGGGGAATAGTTGGATTTAGGAGATTTTGCGTACTGATGCGTACGGGGAGGGGTCTATACTGAATGTGTACGCTTGCACATATTTATATATAGCCTCTGCAACAATTCAAAAACCGCTCAGGTGGAAGACTGGTTATTCACACACACACACACACACAGTCACACACACACACACAAACACATTAGATTTGAATACAATTACAATTATTTTGTCAGATGTAGTTTTCAAGACTATATACCATCAATTACAATTATTTTGTCCGATGTAGTTTTCAAGACTATATACCATTTGAATGTTCTATTGTATTTTAGCGATACGATGATGCAAGCAGTAAATGCGAACGGAGTTATGGTGTACATCGCTACGCAACCAGTTGGAACAGCACAGGTCAAGCAGATTGCTTACAGGGACATGAGGAATGGTTTGGCGAAGAAGCTAATAGTTTTGGGATCGGCGCAGATTATCTTCGGTGTACTGAGCATCGTTTTAGAATCTATAAAACAGAAAGTATATCTGGACCAAGGTGGAGGCATCTTTAGCTTCGCTTTTATGAAACTTGGCTTCTGTATGGGAGCCATTGTAAGTATATCGTAATAAGCTTCTATCGCGTACATGCATATCGTTAGCTGTCGGCTCGCTTGAGTATGTTCAATATTAGTTGAGGATGTTCGATATTAGCTGAGTATGTTCATTATTAGTTGAGTATTTTCAATATTTCCACATGTTCAATAGCATGACATAATGACAAGGAAATTTGATGGTATGTTTTATTATGATTAAAGTGTTTGGGGACTAGTTCTACATTAGTTTTGAATAATATATTTGTATAGTGGTGTGCACAGAGTGGTGGGCGCCCGGGGCCAAGTCGAAAAAATGTTTGACGAGCAAAAAGATCGCCAAGTCAATTTTGGCGCCTCCATCTGGTCGGCGTCACGGGTCACCGTCCTACCGACCCCCTCTGCACGCTACTGCATTTGTATAACGTAATCTATTCGATAACAGTTTTCACGTTGTTATCAACTAATGAACACTAGAAACAAATTGAATTAAAGCAATTGCGCATCTTCCTGTAACCTCTCTGATCATCAGGCATAATTTTGTCAACTCAGCGAAAGGAGTAAGATTACTCGAATTTCAACTGTATGATATAATCGTGACCTCTTGCTTGCTCTTCCTCTTCTTACGGCGCCAGACGCTCGAAAACTCATTGAATGTCCCGAATTACTTCTTATACTTCCTTTTTAACATTCTCTTCAGCCGGGTTTAGCGTCACTCTGTTCGCAGGTTCCGGACTACGTTCATAGGCGTAAACACCTATTAGGCTCGATCCCCACGTTTGATAGGCTGCCATAGGGATGGGGGAAAGTATATATGATGGGCCTCCACTTTTTCATCGAAGTTTACTCCAATTTTTGTCTTCATGAGATATCCTGAGTTCCAGGATAGAATTTAACCTTTATCTCGCGTTCTTTTCCATCTTCTATAATTCATATATAAATTCCCTGGCGGCTATAAGGACTCTTTCTTAAATGTGATGAGCGCTCACACAAACGCACACATACGAACGCACACGCACGCACACACTCTGGGAGATTCCGAATAGAAATATAAGAGGGGCTTATGCATTACATGGAAGCCCCATATTGCATTATGATGAAACACGGAAACATGGCATATGTGTCTGTATATAGCCTATGCCTGTCTGTTTTTATGTTACTAGTTCATTGTTACCGGTTCGTTTGGAATTGTTGGTGGAATTCGAAAGATTAGATGGAGTGTAAGTCTTCAGCACTTGATTCAACATAGATTACGTGCACGCTGAATAAACAAAATACTAAAAAATAATAAATAAAATTCCTAATCACAAACGCATTGGACGCTAATACTATATCAGGATTATGCATAGGGTTATCAATTTGGGGGGGGGTGTCGGTAAATTCCAAAAAAGACTGACAGGCAAAAAAGGTCATCCCATAGCTGAGATTGGGGTTTGGGGTGTCGGTCTCAAATTGTAAGAGGGTGTTGGGGGTTTTCGGGGGTGTAAAAATATTCCTGTACTATATTCATTTCATTTTCTCAAGCTAATCTCTGACTACTTCTTAACATTTCCGTACAAATAAGCAATATATATACCTACAGTATATGCAAACTGTCAGTTAGGGAGGAAAGTGTGAAGGAGATTTACTTCTATATTAAATTTGTTTTTTATCGTTTTCAAATTAAACATTTAGGTGATTACGTTCAACATTGTGTCCGTTGTGTCGGCGTCTCTAGCGGCGCTGCTGATAATCGTATGTACAAGCGCTGCGGTAGAAGGATTCCGACAATACGAAGAATATCAAGCCAGGAGACACAACAACATTTACTACAGAAGAGAAAACACGGACCCATATTCCAAAGCACAGGTGAAATATACATGTATATATACATGTATAATGCACTGCTTTAAAAGAAGGTGCTAGGACAAAATGTGAATGGGACAAAATGTCAGAGGATAAAATGTCAGCGGACAAAATGTAACCTTAACCCGTGACATTTTGCCCCTGACATTTTGTCACCATGACATTTTGCCCGCAGACATTTTGTTCGGCCACGCCTTAAAAACGCAATGCCAAAGCTACTTTTACATCCCGAATTAGTCGGAATTAGGCTACTATTTTATTGATTACGAGGACATGGAAATTTTTGATGACGAAGGCCAAAGTCAAGGGCTCTTTAACAATTATTGTCACTTGATTGAGGTTTAGGACAAGTGGATAATAATAATAATAATGCGATTTTAAGTGGTTTAGGAGGCTAAGTAAGCCTGTGTGACTTTAGATTCTTTCTGAACTAAACAATAGAGTTAGATTTCGTGACGTTCCGAGACACTGAAATCCATAGAATCGGCTGGTCACGTGAAGCATAATAGTCCCATACATAATAATACCATGTCTCATTTACACTTCCTTGCTACAGTAAATTCATGATCGGTAATTACAATGCTTCTTCGCAAGAAATCTAGCACTGACTGAATTTGTATGTCATCTATTTATTCTACGAGTGTACAGTAGTTGAATGAATGATGCAGTTTCTAGTACTTCAATTGCTTTCTGTTCGTTCGGCAGTAGGCTTACAAAGAGATTCCAAGCAAGCGCGCAGAAATTTAAATGACTAATTTAGCAAAACACGCCTTCCATGTGTTTGACTATTTAATTGTTCATGAACAAGAAATTGTATTACCAGAATGGCGGAAATTTTTTTTGAGACGGTAAAAATCAGAACGGGCCCATTTGTGTGAAACAAACCAGTGCGCTCTGTGACAGAATTGCACCTGAGTTACAGCGAGTCTCTCTGTCTAACGCCGTGCGCACTGACATGATTGGCATATGACTACAGTCGTGAGTGATGGAATCAGATCCGGTCAAGGGTTACACAAAAAATTTAAGCTTATAAGTTCTTTTGGTTAGCCATCGTGTCCATACGAAACCGGACAAATCTGACTTATTGGATGTGACCGTCTTAATAACGAATTCACGACAGATGCAAGGGGCATTATTCCAATAACGGAGCGGAAGTGTCTTAGATACAGTAGAACTTCGTTACAGCGTACTTGACGGATCTGTAAAATCTAATACATAATATCTCCGAGGTACATCGTATGTAATACCATCCAATACGGTAACGCAACACACGAAACCATACATTACGGTTCGTTATAACCTAGTGTACGTTATAAATGAGTCCGTTATGACGAAGTTCTATTGTAGTTTATTTTCATTTCTAAGAATTTACAGTTTGGGCCATTATCAGTCAGAGATGTCCATGGGTCCATATTTTAGAACCCAATCCAACCCATCAAATCTTCAATCCAACCCATGCCGGTAATACACGTAGGTTACTTGACCCAACCCAACCCACCGTAACACATTACAATTTCTTAAACCATGACTTATTTTCTAACCTACCCCAACCCAAACCATAGATGTAAAAAACATAAATTTTAAAATAAAAAACATGAAAAAACATGTTTTTTTATAAAAAAATAAAAAACATTAAAAAACATTGGCTTAAAAAAACATTGACCTCGTTTACAGACCTTTATTGACCATCCGTCCATGCATTACATTCGACACATATTAATGAAGTAATTCAATTGAACGATCCAGAACTCAGTCGTTGCACAAATGAAATATGATTTTTAAAAGTATTCAATACTACTGTATTGTGAGGTGTAGAACATTTGACCATCTAGAAGCCCTGATAGGCGTTATAGAACCTTTGACCCTCGGACCTCGAGAACATTCTCACCAGCGACTTAACGAAAGCTGAAACACCTTTGACTCAGGAAGTGACCGGGTCAGAGATGGCTTCTATCAGATGACCGTCCCAACATTCCGACCGATAACCCTAACCCTAACCCTTCCTCAGTGCAGCCGATGACACCTGCTGTCGAACACTAATTATTTCCGCATGAAGAATTCCTTGGATTCTGCGAACGAAGAAATAGTCGGTGTTGGAGTTGCCGGGAGAGGGGGGGTTGAAATCTCACCCCAGCTCAAATTCCACAACTCCAACATTGGAAATAGTGGAGTTCTCCAGCGAACCAAATCCAAGCAGAAGAATTAAAACGTATCCCTTCAGAAATTGATATGCAGGCAATAAGATACAGAAAATAAAAAAACATAAGGAACTTAAAAAACATTAAAAACATGTTTTTTAAGAAAAAATAAAAAACATAAAAAACGTTTTTTACATCTATGACCCAAACCACCATTAATATGGAAGTGTCTGACCCAACCAAATCCAACCCAACCCAATACATGGGTTAACCCAACCAATGGACATCTCTCTTGTCAGTACGATGTCAAACGCCAATGACTGAAACAGAGCTGATGTTTGCCATTATTCTAGGAAACGGTTTCAATGATGGAGGCATTGTTGGCCGCCGTGGCTGTATTGGAGGGTATGGCGGCCATATATTCCTCCGTCGTCTGCTGTACAATTGGAGCGTGCTGCTGCGACTGTGAAGGTGGTTGCTGCTGTCCACCTGACTACGCTACGAGCGAGGTATTTCATAACGTCTCTATCTCAAGATGCTCTACTTTTTCACACTGAAGCATAATTGCTGGGGGTGGGGGTGGGGGTGGGGGGAGAGGGTGTAACCGGAATGCCAGATATAAGGATAAGTTTTCTACCATAAGGCTCAGTCGGTAGAGCGTCAGTCCTGTCCCCCTGTAAGCCTGGGTTCTATTCCCGGTCACTCACTTGTCCACCGACACAAAGCGAAAATTAACGTGGTCTGTCTGCTGAGCGCTTTAAGCTGATCGATAGTTCATTATTACGGCGGCGCTACGCAAATGTACGATTTACATTTTAACATTTGCATTCATTTTCCAAATTGTTCTCTGATAGTAGGCCTAATTCTCGTGTTTAGATTATGATGACAGACCAAAAAATTTGACTCACCACAGTTTGCCAAGCCAAATATGTCACATCAACCACAAACAGTGATGGTGGCAAATCAACAGCAGAACTTCTATCAAACGCGTTGGTATATCACTTGTATAGCACTTGCTTAGCATCTCATTTAAGTGCAATGTGTAAAGTGCTCTTGATCTTGGCCTGCTGTGACTATAGCGCTATATAAATTGGCGTATTAACTAACTAACTAACTAACTAACTAACTATATCACTGTATTCCTACATTTGATGTTAATCAGCAGCTTATCTACAAGACACGTGAAACTAGAAAGTGGATAACAAAATGAACGAACCTTAAAACCTATGAACAAGTAAAAAAATTCTTTGCGTTCACAGTTCAGAACAGTCAAATTTTTACAGTTATCAAAATAATATTGGACAGATTTGTCGCAGCCTGCTGCAGTGATCAGAATGCTCTCGACCCAAAAACTGATTTTGCTCTCGTTCAGTCCACGATTCTTGCTGTCTGTCTGTGTTTCCTATAGGTAGGCCTATATACGAGCATTCTTGATAGGAATTAGTGAGTTTCAATTTTAAGTTACTTTACCTTTCCAGTTCATAAATAAAAGTTACTTTTGTCCAATATTTTCAACCAAAAAGTGAATCGCTTCATCTGTACTTTTGAAATGTCACGTGATCTTTTTTCATTTTACTTTTAATTTTTCGCAAAACCACTGCATGCAGTAGGCTAAATGTCACTGCACCTCCAGTGTACTAGAGAAAAGCTATAGAATTTTCTCATGATTTATAGAGTAGTTATTGATTAATCACATTACCTCATAAAGTATATGACACCGCTGTAATTTTCAGATGTGAACTGCACAGAGGGCAACAGAATTGAATGCACGGGGAATTACTTGACTGCAACTGAACGGCTGGCCAGATGCTGAGAATTCAACAAATCACACTTTCCCCAAAACGTTGTCCCCCCTATTCGACATGTTACATCATTATTGCAACAATCGGTTGCCGAGTTGTACAGATGTTGGACGACGATAGTGCGTATTGATAGCATGATGTTTCCTATTTAATATCGGAAAAATTATTTCAGCCGCCAGTGGCGTAGCCAAGTGGAATTTTGGGGGTAAACCCTCCCTTGGTGCCCGACCCAAAATGTTTTCATTGTATTTCACACATTTTTGTTTTGTTTTCGGACGCGGTTTTGGGGATTAAACCCCCTAGCTGCTCGGACCCAAATATGTTGGTAGACCAAACAACGCAATTAAGTAAGGTGGCGACCTTCCTTGCTTGTCGGCACTGGCGAGTGACGAAGGTCACACGCGATGACCTTTTGTCTGCTTGTCAAGATTTTTCAGAGTTGGAAATCATACCCCCCTTCCGGAAATCCTGGCTACGCCACTGTCAGCCGCTACTGCATAACAGTTGAATCAACTGAGATTTCGGCGTATTACACGTTTGAGCAAATTAAACATTATGAAAATATTCGAAGAGCCAATTTAACCATAGCAATAATTGACAATTGTGCACTCGAGTGTCTGTAACAACAGCGGATTTAAAGGAAATTTTGTAATGAAGGAGGAAACGAAAACTAGGTCGTCACACTGCATTGCAAATATATACTGTAGATTTTGTCGGTCATAAGTTTGAAACAATGATACACTTAAGAGAAATAGCGGCACAAGTAGGGGCGGACATTTTTTCGGCCTCTAGTTAAGTGACGGTGATTGCATGATTAAGGAGGTCCCAACAAGCGTGTGGATGGACTTGTGTGTTTAAATTCTAATAATCAGCTCTGTTCAATTAATTGGCTGGTCTTTGCTATTGATTTCACATTACCAGAAGCAAATAAACGAGAACTACAGTAAAGCTAATAACTGGTGTCTTCATTTCATAAATTAATTATTTACAGCAGTAGCCTCGAGGTTCTAATATTTCCCAGCCAGAAAAACCGCACAGAAGCGTATGAAACTCCATCAGCAAATGCGTCAAGCAATTAAAATGACCATGCACTTTATTAAACTAATCACAACAATAGTTTAGCTACTTTTGTGTATTTCCAACAAAACGTTTAACTACTTTTTCCAACCGCTTTAGTCATTAGACTAGACTGATGCCTGCTATCGCAATTGTCGTATCTTCTATGCTACTATCTTTTGGTTCTTTTTCTCGCGCAACTAGCTTATGATTACTTCTGACCTACTTATAGGGATGTTGGGATGTAGGGATGTTAGTTCTTAGCTATGGCCCTGACCTTAAGGACTCCCTAAGGACAAGTAACAAGCCCTTGGTCCTGGTCCTGGCCTTGAGGGCTGAGTTCTTGGCTTGTCCTGAAATCTGTCAGTAGCTTTGACCAGAGATGTAGCAAGTATACAATACTTCAAGAATAAGTACAAGGTACACGCATTCCAAAAACTTCGAGTACAATTACAAGTATCTGGCCTCCAAGTACATATACAAGTACCGAAGCCTTAAGTACAAGTACAAGTACCGATCTTCATAGCCAAGTACAAAGAGCAAGTACACTCTACAAGTACAAGTACCTAACCTCCAAGTACAAGTACAAGTACTGAAAAATTGTACTCAAGTACAACTCGAGTGCAAGTACAAGTACCAAGTACTACATCTCTGGCTTTGACCAAAAGCATTGAAGTACTAATACTCAAAGCTCGATCATACGCGTATGACAAAATAAAATACGTTAAAATACGTGCGTATGAATAAAAAAATAAAATACGCTTATGATACGCGTATTTTATAAGTCCGCTCGGTTACTTATAATTTGCTTACTTAGCGAGCAATATCAATTGCGACGTCACGCCACGTCACTGTAACTGATCCCAAAAATCACTTTGCTAACATACGTTTCTCCTTTTATTTTTTTGCGCAGGTAGATGATTAACAGACTGCGGTAATTGACGCAATTTCATGGATATGCAGGCCTAAAGTAATTTTTGCTCACGTATTGAAGCGCGTATGATAAAGAGTCATACGTTAAAATACGTGCGTATGATACGAAAAATATAATACGTATGATACGTATGATCGAGCTTTGCTAATACTAGATATAAAGGCAATTACAGCACTGCATAAAAAGATCTTCGATTGAACACACTGAAACTCTCGATCTTCCGAATATTATTTATGTAATGTTTGATAAACATGCATGTGAAAATATGGACATATAAGTAGATTTTCAATGAATTAGAGAGAATAGAGTTGTTGTTTATTAAGAAAAACCATCAAAATTTCATTAATGTGTTCAATGGCGATTAACTGAAAATAACTGAAAAATAATTAACTGTAACTGAAACTCTAACTGAAAAATGACAATAACTTTAACTGTAACTTCAACTGAAAAATAATCAATAACTGAAATCAAACTGCTCGTGAATAAGCTGGTGCACTGGGCAAAGATTTCGGGCAGCGCTAGAGAAATTGCGTCTACTTATATATATATAGGCCTATAGTTTTTTTAAGTTCTAGAACCCTTGTTCGGATAATGATTGTATCGACAAGTCACAAACAGAGCTTGTATTCATTCCACCAGAACTTTGGCCTCCAAACAGTCCAGAGCCAGACCTGAACTCTGTGGGCAGTGGCGGTTCCAGGATTTCTTGGTGAGGGGATGAATGAATTCATAGAAAGTTGGTGGGGGATGAAAATAGAAAGGAAAAAGCAATAAACTTGGCCAGAAAAGTCTGAAAAGAGAATTTTATCCCTAATTTTACTACGCTTTTACCGAAAAAATAGGCTGACAAACAAAAAAAGGTCATCCTTAGTTAGTTTTACTAGTTTTACTAGACCTTTACCGAAAAGTAGGTTTTCACAAGCAAAAAAGTAACTCCGAAAGTCCGGTGGGGGATGCACCCCCACTCATCCCCACGTGGAACCGCCACTGTCTGTGGGCTACAAAGTTTGGGGAGAAATGCAGCAACGGGTCTACCTAACTATAGTTTGCAACGTTAGTGAACTGAAGGAGTGAGTGAACACCGCCTGAAACGATCTGAGATAAAGCGTAATCGAAGACACTATTGATGAATGGCTTCAAATGACTGCGTGCAAATGTGTTCGCGCAAGAGGAGGACACTTCGAGCATTTGCTTTGAGCTTTGACTTGTTATAACTTTGCTTTAATTTAGTTATTAAATTCAGAACATTTTGTGAACAATTAAGAACATTAAATGTATTTTAGATGACAGTTTCGCTATCTTCCCGCTTCTTTTAATTTTACTATGTATGGTTGCTACATGTTAAGGGCGTCGCATTATATATATATATATATATATATATATAAATATATATATATATATAATAACACTGTTCCCCATTCGTTTCTAAGTCAAATCAAGAAAACAGTAATGTTTGAAAATCGGTTCACATTTGCCAAATTATGTACAAATATACAGTGGGATGTTTTTATTGGGTCACAGTATCTAGTACCTAGCATCCGCTTGATTCAAAAGAACTGCCATATATCTATAGTTTGAGGAGATAAACACTCGACCTAACGTCTCAATGTGATGCCCCAAATTTATAATGGCTAATTATCAAGCATAATATTAGATGGGTCTAAATAAATAGGCTACAAAGACATAATTATGTGCACCATACAAAGCGGCAGCCTACAGAAGCCTCAGGTCAGTGTGTTCAGATTGAGAAATTTCTTGATATTTTTAGACATTTAGGAAAATCCAAACGATTTGTGAACCATTCGTTATTACAGAGAACGATTCAGGAACGTATATATTGCCTATGTTAAGTTTTTTTAGCAACAAAAGAAATAAAAGTACACGTTTCTTTCAGACATTCGAGATCAGAGTATTTGCTTTCACTCGTCAGGTTTGATGACAGTTTGGCCTTATGATTATTGCTTGTTAATAAATAATATAGGCTGATGGGTAGAATTAATTTTCAAAGCGGATGTAAAGCTGTAAGAATCACGACCGCCTTTCTCAATCACGGAAAGTTCACTGCACAGAACTCGATTCTGTTGTACGTTGTATCGGAAGTTAAATAACAAAGTAAAAGTCTTAAATCAGAAGGACAATGAAAAGGTTAGCGCCTTCAAATTTTCATAGCATCGGCTGAATGAGAACGGTTGGCAAACTCTCTCCGGTCTATCAAGGACAGCCAAAATGAGGCGACGTCGAATATTGTTTACTCTGAGGTGGAGTTTTCAAATTCAATTTTAGTTTCGTATTTGTCAACAGATTTGCAATGCTTTTTAGACATTTCCCCATTTGTTTCTGTTTCAGAATGCAGCAGGTTATTCCAAATGGTACATCAGTGGTTGTCTTGGCGCAACCAACCATTCAAAACAAGCAGGAACTCTACAAGAAAATGAAGCATGGCTTTTCCAGGGCGTTGATCGGACTTGGAGCAGTTCAGCTGATTATTGGTGTGCTGTGCATTGTATTTCAGTGCGTCAGCTTGGGATACTTCAGCGCTGCTTCTAGCTTGGCTCCTGTAGCGCATGGCATTTGGAACGGCCTCTTGGTGAGTGAAGAGATCTTGATATTGCAAATCAGTAAGGGTTCTAAGGTGTTAAGACCAGGGCATTTCTGTTTAAGAAAACTATTTTCCGGAACGCAATAGCCGGAAGTCAATTGTCAACATGACGTACGGCCGTAAAGACACTATAATGTCTATAATCAATGCAACAGTATCTTTGAATAACATTTCGATTAATCATCACTTAATCATTCCTTATTTGTCTTTAACCTAGCATTTTAAATGTCAGCATAATTGTGATAAAGTTCTGATATTAAAACTTAGGTGTATCAGTGAAATGACTCAAAAGGATTCTGTCTGTCGTATATGATGAAAATTCGTTGTCTTTGTCCACTAATTCTAGTGTAATGATTTAAAATTAGACGTCTAAGTGTTCTCTGTCATGACAATGTGCCCATATAAGTATTTCGTGCATATATATCGTTATATTTTTTCGAATTTTGATAGTTCTTTATCACTGGAATTTTTGGAATAATGGGAGGCTGCCGAAGGAGTCGATGTGAGGTAAATGGTTTTGTTGTTTCTAAGTTGATACGTTAGAGTTTAGCGTAGCTTAGGACACCGTTACAGATTGAAGATTTGATGGGTCGGCCTGGGTTGAGTTCTAAAAAATGACCTATGGCCAATTGGCCATCTCTGCTATAGAAGCGGTCTGAATTTGCCTCATGCATAAGAAGCAACAATACAATGAGATATTTTTATGATGATTGGACGGAACTTGACACCCAAAATGCGATACACATGGCCAGTGGCGGCTCTACCAGGGGGATCAGGGGCCCGTGCCCCCATATTGAGTTCCTGGCCCCCAGTGGCCCCCAGTTGGGACCCTATACTTAAGGCTACATACATTAAACAACCAATGGTTGGCCCCCCATGATTAGAAGTTGCCACCCCAACGGACCCCCCACTTGCCACATCCTAGAGCCGCCACTGCACATGGCCAAAGAAAGGAAATGACCATGGACGAGCACTTCTACACCGTTGGACTATGGAGTGTGATGATGATGCTGATGAGTCACACGTAATATGATATGAAGCGCTTTCATTTTGTAAGCTTACGCGCTATCATTCTGTGTTATAAATCGTTCAAATGAAGCATTTCAATGGCATATTTTAAATCGCTTTTAAATGTATTTCTACATGTATTTTAGGTTGTCGCGTTCAATGTTTTTTCCATAATTTCGGCGTGTTTCACAACGGTTCTCCTTGGAATTGCTACGCCATCGGCTATACTGGCTGAGTGTTATCAATTCTGGTACAGTGGAAGCTATCATTATGGCACTACCACTACCACCACTACATCCTACTCAATTTACAGAAAATGCTGGGACTCGGTTAGAATGTTAATCTTTATACGTTTGACACACAAATACCCTAACAAATTTTGAATGTCTTGATATACACGCAGATTAGGAATCTATATATTTTATTTGCCATTAAGAGAGCCTGGAAGTTTTCCATATCAGTAAATGGTCAGCTTTTATTGGACGACGTTCTCAATAATGAGTCTAAGCCAATAGAGTTTACCAAGTACTATTGTGTTAGAGTCATTTACAACACGGACTTACATAGCAAAGCGAAGCTCACTAATGTGCGAGCAGCTTAAAAGCTAAGGCATTTCATGAACGAATGTCAACTATGAAATCTAAGATATTAGATTGCGTTTGCAGACGAACGTCGTAATCGCAATGGAGTCAATGCTGGCCATTCTGGCGGTTATTGAGTGCATAGTTGCTATCGCGTCGTCTGCCGTCTGTTGCGCCATCGGTGCCTGTTGCTGCGGATGCGGTGGATGTTGCTGCTGTCCTACGCCTCCACCTCAGCCTCAGGTAAGCAAGTTTTGCACCAGAGGAACCGTATTTAAATATATGGTAAGGGTTAAATGCTACTTAAAAGGCAAAATCCTTCCCGTGCCCGCAGTACTCGTGGGGCGGCTCTGATCACCGTTGCTATAGCCCTTCGGGCAGGTGTGCGATAGCACAGTTACGGGACAAGGAATGCATCGAGTTGCGTGCTGTTTGACTTGACTTCCGTCACTGCTTATGGTCCCTGCTGGTGTATCGAACCCGCGACCTTCAGGTCTCCCCGCAAATGCTGCTACCAATCTGCAAACTTACCGCATGTTTCTTACTTCAACTAGATCATCCCGGAGTAGGTTTTAAAATAATTGAAGATTGTCGCGTGCACAGTCTTATAAAAGCAATGTCGTTAAATTGCACTTTGAACAGTCTTGCTCAAATATAAATTTATATCGAATTTCTAGTCTCAATTTTTACTAGATGCTGTGAAATTGTTGTTTGCTTTGCAGTTCCTGGCATTAGGAGAGCATTCGCTTCAACAATACTTGCAGCAGCAGTCTCCAAATCAATGGGTCTTAACTCAAAATCAACCGCCTCACCAGCTCAACGTTCATGCATCGGGTTGGTAGATTCAAACTTCAACCGCACAATAATACGATCACCCAGGAGTAGTTTTTACAATAATTGAAGATTGTCGCGTGAACAGTCATTAGATGGTCGCTTTTTTAGATACGTGTCATCCTTAACCATTTTCAACTCAGTATTTAACAATGAACATACAGCATGGATGTAGTGTATTGTTTGCTTGCTTGTCCATGTGTTCAAAGCATTTTTGAGTGCGCCTCATTGGTATCAGAATGAGTTGATGCCTGTCTACAATCAACATTAGAAGGTTTATTGATCTATTTTGCTGAATTTCAGATGCCGACTATGAACACCTGTACACTTCTTTGGAAAATGCAGAGTACACTCCAATTGGCTCAGTCCCAAATGCCGCAGTAAATGGCAATTCCAAATATTTGACTATCATCTACGATTCAGAGCAGACTATAAAGTAGAGGACAAAACTTCCGTTTACGTCGATTTAAAGAGAATATGATCATTTAATAATAGCAAGATGACATGATTTGCAAAGATAAAATATCCGTTATCTCGTGTCTTTATTGTGTACTAATGCAGTTGGCAAAATAATTCTAATACCTTGTACAGTAGTTAATCAGAGTCAGACGTTCCGCACTCAACCATATTTTCAAAAACATTGCAGTTCCTCCTTCGTAGCCTTCCTGTATTAGTCGTGGTCTTCTCTGCATTTGATGGCCCCAGCTGTATATTTTTATTGTATCTCTTTCACTAGTCACATAAATAACGACAAATTTAGTCTGCAAAATGTCTCATTATCATATTCAGGACATACAGTTGGCCTATATCGCATTAGACATTACTTCCTGAGCCAATCCTTAGTCATCTAGCCAAAGCATTGGTGCAGTGTTTTGTCGCCTAGATATCTGAAATTCTCTGCTTTTCGACATCACAAATTCAAATATGCAGAAACTCCAGAGAGTATACAATTCTTTAGTGAGAGTCTTACCCATACTCTCAGATTTGAACATATATTCCCAGATAAGCAGACCCTACATTGGCTTCCTATCAAGCATCGAATAAATTATAAAATCTGTCTTTTAGTATAATAAAGCCTTGTTAGTTGTTACATACAGTTTTGTCTTGTATTTAACCGTCTTCGCTCCAAAGATTGGCTGCATTGTGGACTGCCTTCCTCCAAGTTATATACAGTAATGAACCCAATTATCTTAACCTTTATTTTCCCAGACCCATTCAAAATTGACACACACTCAAGAAAACTTATATTTAGACACTTTCTGATGTATAGTAACACAAAAAGTTGAAATCAGAAAAAAATTATTCAAGATCACGGAACAATACCCATGTTCCCAAATGGGAACGTTGGGTCATTATGACTATAGAAAATCCTGGAAATACCAAAGGCAGTAATTTTATTACATTTGTGCTGTACAGTATGTACATTTTTGAACATGCCTCATATAGGCATAGTATGTGAGAAATACTGTTTTAAATATCATCTTAAGGTGATTAATTATTAATTAATTAATTAATTAATTAATTAATTAATTAATTAATTAATTAATCATTGGTGTGGTAGACCCCAAAACACTTTATGTGAAGGTGTCTCTCAGTTCTCATGCTTCGAGCATTTCTTTCTTGCACTTGTCTGACAATAAGCACCTCGCCCCTGGGAAGTAGACAATATTTGACTTCATCATGTCGTAAAAGATTTGGAACAAAGGCAGTGGGTTCTCCATAACGTTATCGAGGTGTGTCTTTCAACAGTCAAGCAACTACTCCACGTCGAAATTCAGGATATCTGAGGCAATCGTGGAAGAAGCGACCTTACATGTAGCTTCCATGCTGCAACCACTGCAATATTGAATGCATTGACAAGCAAGTTCCACCATTATTTCTTGGATTTGGTCTTGGGTCGGTATGCCGAAAGCAGACGATCAAGAAGATCAACACTGTCTTTTCCCGTTGCGTAATTGCTAAACATTCGTGGCTGAGTTTTTTTCTTTCCTCAAACTCCGTTCACACGACGTTCCATCATGACTACAGAGTTGACATAGTTATGACTCAACTCAGAGCTACTAGGCTTACAATCACAGGTCTTGTCATCTTCACAGGGTCCTGCTGAGGCCTGGATCCCTTCATCTGCAACACGAGTAAACACATGAAGCTCACACCATCATATGGTGATTCATCTGGACCTAAGATATCTTCATCTGCTGCTTCAACTTCATAATCTGCCCCATCGTTTAGAGGCAGTATGCAAGTGTCTGGAATACTAGCATTATCATCGTCATCACTGAAGGGCTCTTCAAAAACTGCTTCAACTGCTTGTGAGAGGGCGAAACATCGCTTAGTTACAGGCATTTTAGCTACTGTCCAACAATAGCTACACAATTGTTTGCAACAGAACAGGTCATTATATTCATGAAATGTATCATCAGAACATACACACATATTAGTCTTACATATTTGCCGGATTGGAACACCAATGGCCAATGCTAGTGAAATATCAACAACTGTCAGCCTATTAGCCACATTGACCCAACGTTCCCAATTGGGAACATGGCTGTTCAATCATGTCTTGTAATTTTACCTATGATCACACATGTAAATCGGACTCAAAATCATGCATAGGGGTCATAGTTGAATAAAATGAGCCATTGTGGTAAAATAAATGTTGACATTTAGATTTTATTTTAAAATGTATCCACTATACCTATGATTTTGGCAATTTTTCGGAATTTTATTGCAATTTGTACAAAAAGTACAAAAAATTAGCAGAGATATTTTATACAGAAATCAAAGATAGACATGTGCTCTAAACAAAAGCTAAGAAAAACCAGGATGATATAGCTTGGTTAACTGCCTACACTGCCTTCAAATCAATGTTCCCATTTGGGAACGTTGGGAAAATAAAGGTTAAGATGCGACTTATCCCTCGACCTACTAATAAATCCACCAGATATACGGCAAGACTTTCGTTTGCTATTGTTCATTCTCGTACAGTCATTGGCACTAGTTGATTCTCAGTGTGCGGCACAAGGTTTTGGAATTCATTACCACAATTATTTCGTATAATTAACACTTACAGTGTACAGCATCATCTTTTAGATCCGGTCTTAACCCCTTAACCGTGTATTTAACTGTAACTCAATGTAAAATGGACGGATGTATCCGGGATTTCCAGTTAAGGGGTTAAAACATACAGTACCTGTATAGTGGATAGAAGTTAGAACTATCTCGCTAATTAATTAAAGATTGTCTGTGACCAATTCGAGATGTTGACTGTTCAACGACAATCGTCGGGCCAACTGCCTCGAGCATGGCGAGCAATCGCCAACCCAGTACATTTAATCAGACTCTCAACAGCTACAAAACGTCTAGCCATGACGTCACATAGTCAGGTGACAAGATGCATGTAAACAACTACAGCATGCAGTCTTAAGACCGCCCATATTATAATTAATCTCAATTTTGGGGTGTCGGTATTTTATGGGGCTCACCTGCCAAAAAAGGCTGACAAGCAAAAAAAAGTAATCCCTGGCAGTGGCGTAGCCAGGATTTCCGAAAGGGGGGAGGGTTTTGAAAAAATTTCGTCAATAGCCGCCAAGAAGAGTTTTCACCCAAAAAATTGCCAAAAATCGCCTCAAAAAATAAAAATTGCATGGGAATACATAAAAAAATTTTTTCCGTTGTCCACGGGGGGTTTTAACCCCAAACCTCCCCGTGGCTACGCCACTGATCCCTGGCTCAAATTGGGGGGGGGGGGCAGTGATGGCAACTAATCAACTAATTAGTTACTAACTAAAAGCTTAACTAAAGTTTTTAAATTACCTTCATAGTTTAATTAAATATAAATAGTTTAGTTAAAATTCTAGTTTAACTGGAAAATTTTAGTTAATAACTAAATAGTTTAACTAAAACTCTTTAGTTGGCGTCCCGAATTCTCAATAACAGTCCCTTTTCAATCAATTCTTTCCTGGGTCATTTTTTCCAAACAAACTTGAAAAACTTGTGTTCCTGTAGTCTAGACAAAGACTTAAACATTAAATAGACAATATTAATTATTTCAATGGTTCATTGACTGATATGTTCTTGTTGCGACTCTTGCAAGCATCGTCTATGTTTTCATGCACACGTAGGCCTATCTGATACCTAGGAAACAGTTGTAAAATTAGTTGCAAAAAGTTTAACTATATATTTTTTAGTTTAGTTAACTATTTTAGAAAGTTAGTTTACAACTAAAAGTTTAACTGCTTATTTCTAGTTTAAATTTAGTTATAGTTTAACTAATGTTTTTAGTTAGTTACCCATCACTGGCTACGCCACTGGTCCAAACCCTAAACCTCTCATTGATTGGCGATGACTGTCTTCATCCTCGGTTCTTGTGAAATGACCCAGTTGTACAGCATAAGTCCTACGTCGAATTTGTCTTTGGTCCTTGCTTTCGCAGGGAGACAGAACATAAATAAGAATTCTCTCTTCTGGTCTTCCATTTAGAATCCATTTCGAATATTTATCTTTGAGTTACAGATACTTGTTCAGTTCATGATCAACTTAAAAGATTTCAAATTTTAATGAATGTTTGCACGACTGACGTGTGACTGGCTTAATAATAGGCATAACGATAATAATAATAATAATAATAATAATAATAATAATAATAATAATAATTATTATTATTATTATTATTATTATTATTATTATTATTATTATAGCAACAACACAACAAGCTAGTCCGCGATTGGGAAGAATTCGAAGCAAAATGCTCCTCAGGTAAAGTTCAGGAGCTGCTGTGGATATACAGGTTTTGAGTATTCTTTTTTGCTTCAGTGGCAGTGCTTACTGCTTTGCTTTTCCAGATCTTCTCCATTGCCGTCGGCTGATCTAGAGCCTTTGCTGCTCTTCTTGTGACTTCTTGTCTGCAGTTTAAGTCATGTGTCATGTTGCTTCTAAGGTAGGTGAAGTATTCTGCGTTCTCTACTTCTATTTTATTTACTTAGTAGTTGCTTATTCCTAGGTGGAATAAAGAAGGA
The DNA here is from genome assembly GCA_018105865.1 of Metaphire vulgaris. Lineage (NCBI taxonomy): Eukaryota > Metazoa > Annelida > Clitellata > Crassiclitellata > Megascolecidae > Metaphire > Metaphire vulgaris. Next base: position 5,279,786 of record CM030858.1, read on the forward strand.
AAAACGGTCATTCAAAAGGCGCCATATAAACCCTCGACCATCTGCAAGCCTACGTTCCCACCAACCACCCCTTACTCCGCCAGTAACTAACTCTGTTTGATCCCTGTATGCTTCCCGATTCCTCAAGGACTCGCAACTCGAAGTTGAGCCGCAAGAACGAGGTTCGGACTGCAAGAAAAAGGTGATCAAGAGCAGTTACATATAACTAACTAGCTAGCTTAACTAGCTAGAAATAACGCTACGGTTAAAATAATTATTAGCCATTAACTGTAAAGTAAGTAAGTTAGTAGATGAACGTTCCTCGGTGTCCTCGAAGCGACGTTTCAAACGCAAAATAAGCGCTTTATATTGAGTGGCGAATATCGCTTCGAGCCTCTCATACGTAGGTATGGCGGCATTGCGATTGGTTAATCAAACAATAGCATGAATCACGTGACATTTCAATATTACTCTCATTAACAAGAAACAATTTATAATAATAGTGGCGTAGCCAGCGGTTACAGAATGACGTATCCTCCAAGGCAGACGCGTATTTACCATGTAGTCAAGGGGCTGCGGCGTGAAGCTGTTGAGTAATATACAAGTTAAACCGTGAGCGGCGGCATATAATTTAAAGCAGGGATGTCCAACCTTTTTTCCTGGAGGGTCACATGAGCAGCTCTACAAGAATCGGAGAGCCAGATTAGCAACAAATAAAAAAATTCGTTCAAAATGAATAACTAATGCTCAATATCCCCAATTGAACATTGTACAAAATTCACAAGTTCCGGACTTGTGAATAGTTGTATAATGTATATTGTGAAACTAAACATTTATAACGCAATTTCACGCCGGCTTACCTAGACCACTTTAAATCATAACGACTGCTTGAACGCAGTTGAAGGCGACGGTCAGACGCTAACGGTTTCCGAATCAGCTCTGATAAATAACCAGGACACGAGGGGTCGTGTAAGACACGAAACGTCAGTTCACACCGTTTAAAGACGATCCGCTCCGGATATATGTGTGTATATATGTATAGGCACACATATATATGGATATATATATGTATAAATTTGTATATATATATATTTATATATTTATATGTGCATACATGTATATATACTGTACATAGACATCAATATATATACATGCGTACATATACACATATACACACAAAAATACGTAGATACATGTATAAACATAAATACATATATACATATACATAGATATGTATATATACATATGTAAATATACATATATACATATGTATATATACATATATATGTATTTATGTGTGTGTATTTATATGTATATATACGTATATATATATTTATGTGCATGTACAGTATATATACATATACATATATACACATATATGTATATATACATATATATACTGTATATATGTATATGTATATATCTTCTTATGTTTATATATATATATGTATATGTATAGCTGGGGCGGTCATAGCTGGGGCGGCTACAATGTGATACAATAGTGCGAAGGTTCTGTGAGCATCTACTGTACCTTTAGAGTGACGAAAATCCACCCCAGGGTGGTAACATTCCACCATAAAAGACCTCCGTTCCACCTTTCACATAGATAGGGTGGACATTTTGGACATTTCCACCCAAGGGTGGAATATTTCCACCCCAAAGTGGAATATTCCACCTTTTTCGTTTACAATGTGCGACTCTTCGTCACGCACGGAGGGTCTTGACAAAAGGAGAGGCTAAGGACCTAATAATGGATCTAAAGCAGGCATGAGCAACTATTTTTTGTCAAGGGCCGGTTTACAATTCTAAAATGTTTTGGGGGCCGGATGTACATTGTGCTAATTTGTTAACACATTTGTTCACTTCCTTCCAGTTTAACAAGTTCTGCCTTCAATAAACCAATAACACCACTTTTTCGTCCAACCATTGCAGGAGCTCCATCGGTTGTTATTCCTGTGAGTTTTGGAAGAACAAGTCCATTTTCTGCAAATGCCTTTTTGATTTCATTAAAAACATCTTCACCAGTTGTTGTCCCTTTCATGCTTGCCAATTTCAAAAGTTCTTCAGTGACGTTGAAGTCCTGATCAACTCCTCGGACAAAAATTGCTAACTGCTGCTATCAAAATCGATCACGCGTCCACATTACAGCACAGGCCGTCATATAAGTATAAACAGGCAAGCGCCTAACAATAAGCAGCTACTGCGGTGCTACTTTTGGAAGCGCTATAGAAATGTAGGAAATGCTACTCACTTGCCTACAGACAGAAAAAACAAAGGCGCATATACTGTATGACAAGGGTGACCAACCTTTTGCTTCAAGTAAAGATAAAGGTAGTCCCATACTCGATTTCGAGCGTAGGGGCCTGTACTGATCTCCGGTTTCTAGGCAAGCAGCAACGCAGGTGGCTTGCGCCATTAATCTAGATTAGGTTGCCATTACTTTCTCTAGACCCACTTTTTACCCTTCGCAGCTTAACGCTGCTACCAATTTATCGACGTCTAAGCGATGAACGGCTTGGTTGGCCGCCGGCACCACGGCTAGATCCCGGGATGGTCACCCATCTAAGTACTAACCTCGCTCGACGTTGCTTAACTTCGGTGTTCTGACGGGAACCGATCGCACAGCGCCAAGTAGGCCGGGTTTGCTTCAAGTAGGTCATTATAAATTTGATCAGCATACGGAGGACCGCATTTTCTGCTGCCTTTTCCACGACATTGTTTTCCACAATAGTACAGTCACGCAATTAAAGCCTTGCTCATGACTCAATGTTGCACGCATAAACAATAGCAGTAAGATCTATTTGGAAATATGCAAGAGAGCCGCCGATCAGCAGTCGGCGGGACGTCGGTTGGCCACCTCTGCTTTATGAGCACCACAACCAGGGTCTCTTTATCGCAGTAGCAAACACAAATATAGTAATTATAGTATTTCGCCTAAAAATTGGCGGAAACTGCAGACACACAATTTAATAACCTTCGTTACTCAGTCAATGTTAGACTGTAAACAGTGTAAGATGAGTACTTGTGTCGTCTTTCAGTATGTTAACTTTTCGGTTCTTTGCATTATCTGCGGAGGGCCTAAGAAATACGCACGTGAGAAAGCTTAGACTTAAAGCTAAAGAAAACCTCAAAACGGTGCAGTGCACGTAGGAAAACCGAAGGGCTAAGCATATAGGTAACCATACGCTTACATTTCTCTGCGTATTTGCACGATTTGCTTGGGCGCCCCTGCCCGAGGCGCAGAAAAGACGCATCTTTAAAATGCATTGTACATGTAATTTATTTATCACCCTTCGATACACACCATCAAGCAAGATTGTCGTCAGGGGCGGCGCTGGGTTTTGTTGACTGGGTGGGTCTAATGCAATCTACACAGCCAGGACCCGGCTTAGACTACCCCTCACCCCCAATCAAAATTTCTCTGCGCATTTGCACGATTTGCTTGGGCGCCCCTGCCCGAGACTGGGTGGGTCCGGACCCGCGGACCCACCCCCCTAGCGCCACCCCTGATCGTCGTCGTCTTCGTCGTTAGTGATAATGATCATATAACATGTAAATTAAATTGGGCGAATAGTTGAAATAGTTGCCTCCAATGCCTGCATGACTCTTGGAAAACATACTGCATGTCTTATTAGGACTTTGATATACCACACCACACCATGATTTAAAGTTTCTTAGGAGGCATTACTGCCTATGTGAAAGCCATTAGGGGCGGTAACTGGGCTTGAACCTTCTTTCCGTCAGTCTACCGCTCCAGCGTGTAGCCCACTCCGCCGTCTTCCGCCCACTAATTTCTTCAATTTATTTACTATTTTCCCCCGTGAACCAAGTTATAAATTGTATTCCTCATTACATATTAAAAGTAGACCCCTATGCTTTTCATGGGTTTCTTAAGAGATCCATTTTCCCATATTCATTTTAATATTCAGGGTGTAAAATCTACTAATATTAACAAAGACCTTGCAAAGGAACCTAACTTTTTCTAAGATATGTCAGCCAGAGTAATCGACTAAAATCAAAAGTCTTGATTTTCATATGCACTAGCAGGCAACCATGTTCAGAACGACCTATTCAGATATCATCATCATCATCATCATCATCATCATCATCAAAATCATCATCATCGAAATTGTCATCAAAATCATCATCATCATTATCAACATCGTCATCGTCGTCGTCGTCAATTATCATCATCAACATCATCATCATCATCATCATCATCATCATTATCGACCGTGGGCTCAACGCCCGTTGGTGTATGATGCCATTTCCACAGTTTTCTGCCATTCTTTCCTGTTCATTGCTCTGTCGCTAAGATCCTGCAAACTACTTCCACGCCATACTTTAATATCATCGCACAATATCATTCAGGTATGACAGGCACATAAACGTAGAGCTCTCGCCATGTTTTGTAAGCATTTAAAAGAGTACAAGGTCTATTGAAATAATTCTATTGTTTCCAGTAAATCAGTTTCCATTACGTCTTGTGCTAAAATAATAATTGTCGCGGAAAAGATTGGCCTTTAAATAAAGGTCTCTCTTTCTCTCTCTGTCATCTTTGACTGTGTCCAGTCGTTGATTCCGAAACGATTTCTCTCCACTTGTCTCTATTGCTCGCCAGTTCCTCCAGAGTCGTCCTATTTCTTCCGGTTGTTTTCCCTTCCAGCTTGAGCCCCACCGTGTTGAGGTCTTTGCTTATGCAGTCCGTCCATCTTGTTCTCTGTCGTCCTTGACTTCTGTTACCCTCCTGTTTATGATAGTATGCTATTTTTGGCAGTCTTTCGTTTTCCATTCGCAATAATGTCCCAGCCATTCCATTCTTTTCTTTCTTACGATGTTACTGACGAAGGGTTGTTGCGTCCTGTCTCTGATTTCTTTGTTTGTTACATGCTCTTTATAGCCAACTCTCATGATCCTTCTTAGCCATTTGTTTTCACATGCGTCTATCCTTTTTTCCATTCTGCCGGTTATATTCCACGTTTCTGCTCCGTATGTAAGTACTGGAATGACGCATGCGTTTAATATTCGCAATTTCAATTTCATGTTTATATCATGTCTTTTGAACACCTTCTCCCTTAACCTATTGAAGACATTTCCTACCAGCGCCAATCGCCTTTTGATTTCTATTTCGCTGCTTGCTTTATTGTCTACCTCTCACTTCCTAGGTATACGAAGCTTTCTACCATATCCACTTCGTTGTTTTCTATTTCCACTTTTGGCCATGGTCCGTGCCGATTTGTCACCGCCATAATCTTTGTCTTCTTATAGTTTATTTTCATGCCTATTTTCTCACTTTCGTTGACCAGTATTTCCGTTAATTCCATTATTCTTACTAGGCCAGGGATGGGCAAAGTGCGGCCCGCGGGCCACATGCGGCCCTCGAGGCCCTTTTGTGCGGCCCCCGACATCGAGAGATGCTACATTAATGTGCGGCCCTCTAAATCATAATTATGAAACATTTGACAACACCTCAATGGAAAATTCACATTCAAATTGTATTTACACTTTGGCACTTGGTAGTTAACTAGAAATGATGCTTTTAATATTAACTAACTTTTCTTCGCTTTACAGTCTCGGACTGATCTTCTGGCTTGACCTGGTTCTAATTCTATTTGGATTTGGTGCATCATCGGCTGATGCCCTGGGCATTATGATAGTGGCGCTATAGAAGTTGATTGATTGATTGATATTAATAAATACACTGCACAGTATATAACACGTTATGTTAAAGTCGTTTTGAAAACTAATTAAACATTTAATTCTAAATGCCGAAAAATGTGTGCGGCCCTCGGCTTTCATCGCATACACTTGTGCGGCCCTCGGATAAAAATGTGTGCCCATCACTGTACTAGGCACTCTGCCAGTAAGCATGTGTCATCTGCATACTCCGTGTCTTCCATATTCTGCGATTGCATTGTTTTCCCGAGGTTACCTATTTTTTCTAGTCTTCTCATGATGTAGTCCAATATAACATCTGCAACAGGTAATAAAGGTCTAAATGTTGTCAAATGAACCTATGTTGATGGGATCCATATATTATAGTATCTAGCATCCCGCTAGATTCAATAGAACTGCCATTTATCTATGATTATCTCCATAGTTTGGGGAGATAAAAACTCGATCTTACGTCTCATTGTGATGTCCTAAATTCACACTTGGATAAGTATCAAGTATACAGTATATATGTTACAGACAAAGTGAGCCTAGCATCTGTAATCGGTAAAGTTATGGAAAAAATACTGAAAGAAAGCATTTTGGAACATTTGACTAGGCATAAAATTGTTAAAGATAGTCAGCATGGGTTTACAAAGGGGCGTTCATGCCTGACCAACCTGTTGGACTTTCTGGAGGATGTTTTTGACAAGCTAGACAAGGGCAAGGGAGTAGACATAATATATTTAGATTTTGCCAAAGCTTTTGATAAAGTACCCCATATAAGGCTGGCTGCCAAACTGAAGTCCTGTGGAATAAGGGGCAATATTCTCAGATGGATTGAAAATTGGTTGAAGGGAAGAAGACAGAAGGTTGGCATTAGGGGAGGCCATTCGCAATGGGCAAGAGTTATCAGTGGAGTGCCTCAGGGCTCAGTGCTTGGGCCATTGCTTTTTCTAATATATATAAATGATATCGATGAAGGATTACTGTCCAAAATTTCAAAGTTTGCCGATGACACAAAGTTATGCAGAAATATAGACTCGGAGGATGATGCAAAAATTTTACAAGAAGATCTAAGGAAATTGTTTCAGTGGTCTGTGGACTGGCAGATGCTTTTCAATATTGATAAATGTTCTGTAATGCATGTTGGGAAGTCTAATAATGGTAATGAATATTCTTTAGGGGAAGGTTCTAACCACAACAGAAAAAGAAAGAGACTTGGGGATAATCACCCATAGAAGTATGAATCCATCTCACCAATGCATGGAGGCAGCAAAAAGGGAAACCAAATGTTGGGAATGGTGAAAAGGACAATTGTGAGTCGTGACAAAGAGATAATCATTACACTTTATAAGTCATTAGTAAGGCCTCATCTGGAATACTGTGTTCAGGCTTGGAATCCATTCTTGAAAAAGATACAGAACTTTTAGAAAAAGTGCAAAGACGAGCAACGAAGATGGTCAATGGGTGCCATAATTTAAGCTACGAAAAAGACTTCAATATTGTGGACTGACAACATTAGAAAGGAGAAGAGAAAGAGGGGATTGATAGAAACATACAAAATAATGACTGGGAAAGTAGATGTGCCATATGATCGATTCTTTACATTGGCACACTATAGCAGCACAAGAGGCCACAAGTGCAAAATGTTTAAGCAGAGGGTTGGCCAAAAAAAGAAAACCTTTTTTAGTGCAAGGGTTGTGGACAAATGGAACAGTTTGGACGAGGTGGGAGTGACAGTTGAAACAGTGAACGGATTCAAAGGCTATCTAGATAAACTAGGTTATTGAATGCAGATGGTTACATCAGTGGTTTTCACACAGGCTTACTTAGCCTCCTAAACCACTTAAAATCACATTATTATTATTATTATATTATTATTATTAAAGTGTGAAATCAGGCAATGTTGACATTGCCTGAAATTTTTAGGCAATGTCGACACAAGTCGTTTCACTCGGGCAATGTCGACATTGACTGAAATTGTTAGGCATTGTTTAACAATGCATTAAATTTGCTCAGATTTTCTACACACTTTGCCTGAAATCTTTTTCTGTGATGGAATAGCAGCAGGTAAATGTCGGCATATGTCGGCATTGCCTAAAAATTTCAGGCAATGTCAACATTGCCTGATTTCACATATAATATGTGTGTTTGTGTTATTAATGGTGTAGAACTGTTTTCTATTACTGCTTGTTCCTTTATTTCATTTGAACTTAATAAAGTTTTTGGCAGTTATTAATGTTTCATAACTGTGTTATATTACTGCGTGCAACGTTTAAGGGGCCATCCATATAGTACATGTATGTACGCAAAAAAGTCATATTTTCAACCCCTCCCCTGTTGCACACTGTACATTTTGGTTACCCCCCCTATGCGTACGTACAAATTAGGAAACCCCCCTCGCACGGTGAAAATTAATTCTTAGCTATAGCCAAAAAGCATTTATTTACTAATAAATTAATGGTTTTTAATATTTAAATAACCGTGGGAACAATAGTCGGGACCCTTTGTTTGACCGTGAAAAGGTAATTTTATTCAAATCAAATGTTTGTGTGAATACATCAGCCTTCTATCTATTTAAAAATTTGAATGTGCGTACGCACAAATTCAGTGGTGACCCCCCTCCTTCCCGTACGCTTCCGTACGCAAAATCGCCTAAATCTCAAGTCCCCCTCGGTGCGTACGTACTACATGGACGGCCCCTAATTTGCAACTCATTTAATTTTTGTTATGTTACATATTGGTGCATGCATAGCTCCATATACAGTGCTATTCCATCACGGATAAAGATTTCAGGCAAAGTTTGTAGAAAATCTGAGCAAATTTCAGGCATTATTAAACAATGCCTAAAATTTTCAGTCACTGTCGTCATTGCCCGAGTGAAACGGCTTATGTCAACATTGCCTAAAAATTTTAGGCAATGTCAACATAGCCTGATTTCACACTTTGACTGTAACGTATAGATAGGCCCTTATAGACAGTGGCGTAGCGAGGGGGCAGAGGGGGCGAAGCGCCCCAGGCGGCACATGCTGTAGGGGCGGCACTTTCGAGATTTATTAGATTTTTTGCCTGTCAGAGACTTTTTTGGAGAGTTGATAATGTTTTTTCCTTGTCAGACTTTTTTCGGAGAATTGAGGGCGGCACTTTTTTCTCGCCCGGGCGGCACGTTGCCTCGCTACGCCACTGCCTATAGATCAGTAAGCAGGCTACAAAGACATAATTATGTGCACCATACAAAGCGGCAGCCTACAGAAGCCTCAGGCCAGCGTGTTCAGCTTAAAATTGAGAACTTCCTTGATATTTTTAGAAATCTAAAAAATCTAAACGATTTATGAAGCATTCGTTATTTCAGTGAACGTTTCAGAAGGTTTCATATTGCGTATGTAAAGTTTAAAAAACAAATAAAAGTGCAAGTTGCTCTCAGACATCCGAGATCAGAGTATTTGCTTACACGCGTCAGGTTTGTTGATATTTTGATCCTGTGATTATCGCTTATTAACAGAAAATATCGACTTATGGTAAAATTAAATTAAAATTGAACTTCAAAGCGGAAGTAAAGTTGTAAGATACGTGACAGCCTTTCTCAGACAAGGTATGTCCACTGCACGGAACTTGATCCTATTGCACATTGTATAGGAAGTTAAATAACAAAGTAAAAGTCTTAAACCAGAAAAACAATGAAAGGGTTAGAGTCTTCAAATGTTCATAGCATCGGTTGAATGAGAACGGTTGGCAAACTTTTTCCGGTCTATCAAGGACAGCCAAAATGAGGCGACGTCGAATATTGTTTACTCTGAGGTGGAGTCTTCAAATTCAATTTTAGTTTCGTATTTGTCAACAGATTTGCAATGCTATTCAAACATTTCTCCATTTGTTTCTGTTCCAGAATGCAGCAGGTTATTCCAAGTGGTGCATCAGTGGTTGTCTTGGCGCATCCAGCCATTCAAAACAAGCAGGAACTCTACAAGAAAATGAAGCATGGCTTTTCCAGGGCGTTGATCGGACTTGGAGCAGTTCAGTTGATTATTGGTGTGCTGTGCATTGTATTTCAATGCGTCAGCTTGGGGTACTACAGCGCTGTTTTTAGCTTGGCTCCTGTAGCGCATGGCATTTGGAACGGCCTCTTGGTGAGTGAAGAGATCTTGATATTGCAAATCAGTAAGGGTTCTAAGGCGTCATGACAGTCCATTAGTTATTCCTCATTTTGCAATGTCAATGTAATTCTAATAAAGTTGTGATATTAAAATTTAGGTGTGTCAGTGAAATGATTCAAATATGCAGATCAGGATTCTGCCAGTCGTACATTATGAAAATTCTTAGGTATTGTCAATTAATTATAGTCTACTGATTTAGAATTAGATGTCTAAGTGGTCTACTCTTAGTCATGAGAATGCGTTCATCTAAGTATTTCTTGCATTTATATCGTTATGTTTTTCGAATTTTGATAGTATTTAATCACTGGAATTTTTGGAATTGTTGGAGGCTGCCGAAAGAGTCGATGCGAGGTAAATGGTTTTGTCTACTTTGAATTTTACCATCAATATAATAGAAAATGCGCATAATTAGGTTCAATATTTTGGAGAGGATTGCCAACAAGCAACTAGTCGCATATTTGACTGTGAGAAGGCTTATGCCCAAAGATCATTAGGGGTTGTCCATAAATTACCTCACGCGGTTAGGGGGTTCGGCCATTTGTGACGAAGTGTGACGACGGGAAGTCCGTAAATGTGACGTCACGCAAAAAATAGGTCATGACCTTTAAAATGTAGACCTTTGACCTTTTTGCTCGGAGAGATTTTGGAGAGGAAAAAATACAATTATGATCATTTTTGCTTATCAGGGTTTTTCGAGAGGAAAAAATACAAGGATAGCCTTTTTTGCTTGTCAAGACTTTTTGGAAGACGAAAATGGGGAAGGGTCGGCCCGTTGTGACGTCATATTTTAGGGGGTCCGACCTTACGTAGGGGGGTCAAAAAAGTGCCAAATTCGCGTGACGTAATTTATGGACGACCCCTTAAGCCTACCGTATGGGTCATTATGCAGAAACGGCCATTTTAAGAATTTACGACTTCGTTGATGCAATAGCCTATAGCCGAATCGCTCTTTTATGTCTCCTCGACCTCTCTGTGGCGTTCGACTTGGTGGGCCATGACATTCTCATCCAGCGCCATGAAACATCTTATGGACTAAAGGGCTCGATCCTTTCCTGGCTCCGTAACTACTCTTCTGATAGGACACTGTCTGCTGCAACAATCTTATGTCGGCATCGTGTCAAGTCTTTAATGGCATGCCTCAAGGGTCGGTTCTGGGCCATCTTCTCTTTATCCTATATGCGGCTGACGTCAGACAAATAATTAAATCCTTTGGCTTTCATTCGCATAGCAGATGATTGACAAATCTACTCATTCTGTCTACCTCCTGACATGGAGAAACCATGGACCTGCATCACTGAATGTATTTCAAAGATTGAATCGTGGATGACAGCTAATCGGCTGGCATTAATTCCTGCAAAGAGAAGTTTCTATGGTTTAGTACTCCTAGAAGGAAGCACCTGATAAGTCGCGTACCGTTTACAATTGACGACGTGGACTACTACGAGCACCGGGCTTTTGGTGTCCTTAAGTATGAGACGTTGTCTTTGGTCAATGGTCAGTCACTTTAATAATACGACTCGAATCTGCTATTATCAAATATCAACTACGTAGTGTTAAAGCGATTCGCATCCACATACCAACGGCAGCAGCAATACAACTCATCCGAGCACTCATACTATCTCGAATCGACTACTGTAACCAGGCCCGTCTGAATGAATTTTGCTCAGAAGGTGCAGATTTTCCCGAAGTAAAATGTTTCTCTTTCAAATCCTCGACAAGCAAAAAAAGGTAGTCAACGCTCAATTTTACCTTATAAAATACCTTGACAAGCAAAAAAGGTCCTCTGCACACTCTGCACCCCCTCTGCACCCCCTGTATTTAAGGAAACAGGGGGTGCAGAGGGGTGCAGACCATCGTCTTTCCAGGGGGTGCATTGCACCTCTACATTTTTTCAGGGGGTGCAGCTGCACCCCCTGCACCCCCCACTTCGGGCGTGCCTGACTGTAACAATATTCAACTTGGCCTCCCGGATGGCCAGTTGAGCCGCTTGCAGTCAGTGTTGAACGTATCTGCTCGTCTGATTTTTGGATATCGTTGGAACGATCACGTGGAACCTCTCTTTAGGGACAGGCTTCATTGGCTTCGGATCCATGAACGCATCACTATTAGACGATGTTGGTTCCGGTACGCGACAACTGGGTCCCGGCGATTGGGCCCCGGACAAATGGGTCTCGCATTTCGGTAACGGGACATTTGGGTCCTGGGTCAAATGGGTACTGGACATTTCGGCTCCATCGAACTGGACTTATTACTAATTGAGCAGAAGCTTAAAACTGGAGCTTCTCCAAACTTAACCTACTTACCTAAACTTAAACTTAAAATTAAACTTAACCTACTTAACCTACTACAGTATAATGAAAGACAGGCCAAAGAAAATGCTGGAATCTCATTCTATGCAAGATCATTGGTTAGAGTTAAAACGACTGCTTCCACTTGGATATTCAAGGGAGAGACATACATAAGGAAGGCAATGACTTCCAACCCAGTAAGAATCGTCAGTCTAGCTAATCTCAAAGACCTTGAATAACAAACTGCCTTCATTTGATTATTACCACGAACTATGTAAATTATTGTTCTTTCTTTAAATGACTCTCTTTTGATTCTGCTTATAAACAATACTATGCGTAAGTTCTCTTTCTTTGCTTGCAGTATGAGCTTTTTACACTGTGTGTAAACATTTCACTGCGTTGAATACAATTGGTGTATTATGATGCCTTGAAAGTTATACTACCGCACTGAATAATGAATATTGTGAGTGTTTAAAGTAAACATGTAACTACTTTGAATATAAAGTGGTATATTATGATGTCTTGAAAGTTATGTTACTGCAATGAATAATGACTTTGTTAATAATGAACTTGCAGTTTGCATAATCGCAAAGAAGCTGAGTGATTTGTCCTTTTCTTTTGATTCTTCTGATGTCAAGTTTAGTCTTAAATTATATTACGTTTATTCATGAATATCTACACTTGATATGCATCTGCACTGATTATAGTTTGATATAACATGATTTAAAATTAATAAGTTATACCTATATTCTGAAAAATCAACTTGCAAACTTTTTTGCTCAAACAAGAAAGAAATGAATATGCAATTAACCATAAATATAAACTGTGTCGAAATTAAACAAAGTACCTCAACTAAATTTCTGAAAGTCATAATAGACCATCACCTTGAATGGAAAGAATATACAGAAATTCTCAAACAAAAATTGGCTAAGAATATCAACATAATCAAACATATAAAAATTCCTAAATCAGTCTGCCCTGCGCATATTATATTTTGCCTTAATATATTCATATATTATCTATTGTAAATTAATCTGGGGTATAATTATACAAATATCACTGAAAAATACAAATAATGCAAAATAAAGCAATAAGATTAACTATTGAAATTGCAAACAACTCTAAAACTAAACACCTATACCTTGGCATCATGATTATTGTACTCAATATTGTTAACCTAAATAAATACCAAACAGCAGTATTTATCTATAAATATGTAAATAACTTACTTCCCACTTTTTTCTACATAAATAAATATTTTACACTTAATCATGACATCAATAAACATATGACCAGATCCAGTAACAAACTACTTCTTCCATATGCTAAAATTAACAAGAGACTTTTTACCATTAAACGTTTTGGACCTTGCATTTGGAATAGTATTCCAGACCAACTTAAGAGTTTAAATCATCTCATAATATTTAAATCTTCAATAAAATGTTTTCTACTAAACAATGACTTATAGTTATGCAGTGATGGGCAAAAGTTAACTAAAAATTAGTTAACTTTTAGTTAAACTACTTTTTTTAGTTGCATCAAAAGTTAAACTGGTTGCCAGTAGTTGGGTAAAAGTTTAGTTAAGGCATTAGTTAAACTGATTTTTTTTAGTTAACTTTTTTTAGTTAAACTTGAGTTATTCAGATTCTATGTCAGATGAAAACTTTGATCAGTCTGTGTTTTTGCGGTATATTCTCAAGGAATGAAACATTGTAACGTTGAAACAACCTCATTTAATATGCCGATCAGTGAATTTGTGGATATTGTGACAGCTGCTGTTTAAAATTATAATCGTAAATCGTGTTCGTTGCAGCTTGTAACATAGTTTTACTAGCTCAGTAGCTCATGTCAAAGTTAAAAAGTTAAAGGTAAAAGTTAAACTGCTTTTAATTAGTTATCAGTTAAAGTTAAACTGCTACAGTGAAAAGTTAGTTACTTAAAAAGTTAAACTGCTTGATTGCAAAAAAAGTTTAGTTAAAGTTTAACTAAAAAAAATTAGTTAGTGCCCATCACTGTAGTTATATATATATATTGACTTTCCTTGTATTACTTTGATGAATCTTTATTCTAATTAGTGATAATTTTTAAAAATAAACTTCATTTATCCAACATTTGTTTCTCTAGATCTACAGCAGCATACTTTTTCATACTGCCTGATAGGTCAAACTAAGTTGTTACTATAAAATTAGGTTGCTCGCATATCGGGATATCACTATCCCTCAGGTCAACTTTTTCCACTCACTGAAACTTGCTTATTTATTTATGCTGCTTTATATAGGTCCTAATATTGCCTAACAAATGTTCCATCTTTTGCAACTGCTTGCTACTTTAAGGAACCTTCTCATAGGAACTTCGTTTCCTTTTGACATCAATATATATTTTTTAATATTTAAATATTTAAATATATATTTTTAAATATTTTTAAATATTTAAATATATTTTTTTGACATCATTATATATTTTCACTATTTGTGTGCGCATGCGCCGACCGTTAGGCTGCCTACTGCGCAATACATCAAAATCCTTTATGTGGAACTTCGAGCCACAGCACAAAACCGAACTCCGAAAGATGAAGAATGAATGGTGGAAAGCTTTGACAGAAGAAAGGCAGAGTTTTGCTGACACCAATGACAGCAATAAACTTTATTCTGCCCTTAAAACTGCTTATGATGCAAAATCGACATCCTCAACATGCATAGCCTAAGGTCAGCAGATCTCTTTGTGATAACTACAGAGGTATCTCTCTTCTGTCGATTCCCGGAAAAATACTTGCTTCAATCCTTGCAAAACGGCTATCCGAACATATTGCCTATCGGATTCTACCTGAGTCACAAAGTGGTTTTCGCCCAGATCGAAGCACTTGTGACGCGATTTTATGTGCCCAACAATTGCAAGAAAAATGCTATGAACAACAGCTACCACTATTTGTAATTTTCTTCGATCTGAGAAAAGCTTTCGATTCTATGAATCGTCCTATGCTCTGGGATATTCTACATAAATTCGGTTGTCCACCTTCTTTCATCGCCATGGTCAGAATGCTTCACGACTGCATGGCTGGGCGAGTATCGTTTAAAGGCTGTCTCTCTGAGGCTTTTGAAATAGCTACCGGGGTCAAGCAGGGCTGTGTGCTCGCCCCACTATTATTCATCCTGTTCTATGCAGCCGTTATCCAAGAAACCACCAGAGCTTTAACCAAGGGTGTCTATGTCCGATTTCGCTTAGATGGAAAATTGTTCAACCTAAGCAGATTGAAGGCAAAATCCAAAGTTATGGAAGAGCTGGTTCAAGAACTGTTATAGGCCTATGCTGATGACTGCGCTTTCTTTACATGTAGCGAAGCTGATTTACAGGAGATTTCCAATAGCTTTACCTCAGCAGCAAAAAACTTTGGTCTATCCATTAATCCTTCAAAAACGGAAGTTCTCTACCAACCCCCTCCTCGGTTATCTACTCAACAATTACATATCACAATTGATGATCATGAAATTAAGCAGATCAGAAAATTCTCATACCTCGGCTGTTTTAAATGACAAAGCGCAGCTTGACGATGAAATTCTGTCCAGGCTACACAAAGCCTCTTCCAGTTTCGGGCTTCTACGCCATCGCCTCTGGAAACTACGTGGAATACAGCTGAAAACTAAAATAAGCGTATGAACTGCAACTGTTCTCAGTATCCTATTATACGGCAGTGAGTGTTGGACTCTATACCAAGGACAAATCAAAGCCTTGGAGGTCTTTCACGCCAGATGTCTTCGGTCACTACTGTCCATTCGCTGGCTTGACAAAATTCCAAACACCGAAGTCTTCAGGAGAGCTGACAGCAACAGCATTGAAGCGTCACTCGCCAGAATGCGGTTACGATGGATTGGTCATGTCGTTCGCATACAAGATTCACGATTACCAAAGAGTTTGCTCTGTAGTGAAATAAAAGGCGGTCATCGCTCCCAGGATGGTCAATATAAGCGGTACAAAGACCAACTGAAGAGGATCCTGAAAACATGCAATGTTGACATCAGTGACTGGGAATTTCAAGTACAAGATCGCCTACACTGGCGCTACACTGTTCGCAGTGGGGTCAGTCTCACGGAGAGCACCCGAGTTGCTGATGCAATAAGAAAACGTCAGGAGCGCAAGGAGCGCAACAATTCCTCATCCGTGTTGTTCGCAAATAATTGTATGTGTTCTTTTTGCAGCAAACAATGTATTATTATTATTATTATTATTATTATTACTATTATTATTATTATTATTATTATTATTATTATTATTATTATTATTATTATTATTATTATTATTGTCAGACAATTTGCTATAGCGCCGTAGGTGAGCGAATGGCACAAAACAAGGGTGCTTTGACAACTAATTACTCGTAACTGAGCTTAAATAAATGCGTTTTCAAGTTGGTAATAAACGTCGCGGCAGCGTTCGCATTGGTCACACTGTCCGGAAGAGAGTTCCACAGGATCGGGTTTCCTCGTGTAAAAGATCTTTCGCTAAATAGAGGAGTCGAGGATGGTGGAGGCACGAGTAGCTGATTCCGCTTGCTGGACCTTAGCTGAACCCGCCGTTCAACCTCCGTAGATCTGGTCACCATGGTGGCCAGGTAGCGGGGCAGCTCGAGTCATATAGAGCTCGATAGGTGAGCCAGCAGTGCTTAAACACTATCCTCTCTTTGATTCGCAGCCAGTGAAGATGGTCTTTCAGCAATGGCGTCACGTGCTCATTCCAGCGACGACCTAGGGCACAGCGCGCTGATAGGTTGATCACAGACTGTAGACGGTTGAGCTGGCGGTCTGGGAGTACTGCTAGGATCTGTTTAGTCATATGCAGACCCACAGTGGGTCACTCCTGTCATCATCGTCGAACCCGACGGACTGCTTTTAGTTTAGTTATATTTTCCCTTTAATTAAATCTGATGTGTTGTAAGTAGATACACACTGTGTAATGCTGTTACTGATAATAACATTTCTTTACCATGTTACATGATTATTCAACAATTGTGTTCCAAATTTGTTGGCATTACCTTGTCATTACCTTGATGGAAAAATGTATTATTAGTTTAGTTCTGATTTAAATTGTTGCTATTTGCTTTTGCTATTCTGTTTTCATTTATTGTATTAATTAGGGTAATATTTTGCTTTGTTATTTTAATGTAAGTAAAGTCCTTCCTGAGCACTCAAGGCTAACCTCAAGGCTCATAGGGCGGCGCTGATCTCCGTTACCAAGGCCCTCAGCCAGGCGACTGGTGCAAGGTTACATGATACGGGGCCAGTGTTCTCATGCAACGCGCCTGTTTACTTCGCAGATTAATCCGCTACTCATTTGCCATCGCCATCTGGCGAAAGAAGGCTGAGACGACCTTGGGGCTCCCGCGGGAGTTGAACCCGCGACCTTCTGCTCCATTGTCCAACGCTGTTACCACTCTACTAACTTCCCGCCCCGTTATTTTATTGTACTTTGGTATATTGTATGTAACTGCTTTTGAGTTGAGTCGAAATAAATCATCATCATCATCATCATCATCATCATCATCAAATCATCATCATCATCGTCATCAAATCGTTCACACGGAGCATGTCGATGGCATATTGTCAATCGCTTTTAAATGTTTTTTTCCATTTTAGGTTGTCTCGTTCAATGTTCTTTCTATAATTTCGGCATGTTTCACAGCGGCTCTCATTGGAATTGCGACGCCATCGGCTATACTGACCCGGTGTTATCAATTATGGTACAGAAGAAGCTATTATTATTATTATTATTATGACACTACCACCACCACTACCACTACATCCTACTCAATTTACAGAACATGCTTGGACCAGGTCAGTGTTGCGAAACTAGCGCTATACTCACAGGCGACTATCTTTCTCAGGATTCTGACGCCCGGTCAGCCAACAGAGAGGGGCAGGGGCGGTTCTAGGAATTTTAGTTTGGGTAGGCCAGATATAGGCCATGAAAATTTTGTGTAGGCCAAGCTTTGACCGTGTCGTGGTATCAAAGTTCATAAGGTTAATCCCACCTGAAATTCTGTGGTTATAAAAAAACAATAGCGCAACATAATAGGCAAGTACACAAATTTCGAGAAAAACGGATTTGAAGTTTGGAAGGAACCTGTAAAATCACCAAGTTTTAATTTATTAGCTATGACCAAATATAAGTGGAATATTATCAAGTGCATACAAAATGCAAAAATGAGTGATTGCAAACTATGTGCATTGCAATGTTCAAGGTCAGAAGAAGGTCAACTTGACAAAGTAGCATGTTAGGCTGAGACTCCGACAAAAAAATTTGCCATGCTGCCAGTTGCATCATTGTACTTTTGTGTTGTCCACTGTGCAAGAGCATCAGAATGCATCACGCTTGCGAAATGTTTCGATAGTTTGCTGTCAATAGTTTTCCAACTACGCAACCCAGTCTCCGTCAAAGCAGATTCCTCACTCCTGGTATCCTGATCGTGGACAAAGATGACGGCACACAATACAAAATATGGCATTGCTTGCAACTGAATATTCCAAGAAATGATAGGGGCCTACCTGTCATACAATGAACAGTTAGGCCTAAATGCCCGTGAAACGCTGACCAAATTTTGTTTTTTTAAAGACACGCAGTTTAGGTTGCACAGGTTGATCTTTATAATTCTTGCTGATATCAGCTACAGTTTTCGTACACAGACCATCTGATTCAACCGCTGCTGCTTGTGAAATTGATAGACCTAAGTACAGTACATCCGTTGAGTGATGATGAACGTCTTGAGATTCAACAGTTGTCTTTATAGAATGTAGACCCAGTTGAATCGTCAGCCACCATGTCTTCTACTTTTTCGTGTCCACTAACTCGAGCGCGTTTAACCAAAAATTTATCCTCTCTAATTTATAATAATATTATAGAGTGCTATAGTAATTTGTATGATAGACTGTATCTTATATGAGCTACAGTCTTAAAAAGACTGAATGTTAGCACTTAGCTTAGCGTCGCCGTCTTACACGATAGTTACAGCTGCTTCTACAAATCTGTTCTGTTGACCAGAACACACATTAGATTACACCAGATGTCCGACGACGTTGAGAATTGATTATCAACACAATCATGTCATCCATGTCCTCAACCGTCAGATAAGGCCATTCATTAGAGCATAGAAGGAACATAGAAGGAACTTAATTATGATCAGCAAGCGGAACTATTCCTACGACGAAGCAAAAATGAGTGATTGCAAACTATGTGCAATGCAATGCTCAAGGTCAGAAGAAGGTCAACTTGACAAAGCAGCATGTTAGGCTGAGACTCCGACAAAAAAGTTGCCTAAGCTCTGTGACATTCGACAGGAAGACTGTTAATAATTCTGTTGGGAAACGGGGAGGCGGGGGAATACTACCAGTAGCAGTACATCTAACAAATTATACACTGAGGAGGGTGGGAGGAAAATTTGCGTGAAGATCGTTGAACGACCATTGATCAGTCAGTGGTGATTGATCAATTAGATAAAGCTTCTGGACATCTAGAAACCGAATGAGAAAGAAGGTATCTGATGATTGGCTAGGGATTCAAATTGGCCTTACAACTACACTCGATAGCCTCGTACCGTAGGCCATACGCATTAACTACCCAGCCACACAACGCATTTTTGGGGCGGCCAACTATATAGGTAGGCCACGTATTTTTTCTGGTAGGCCAGCCACAGTGTAGGCCACGTAATTTTTTGGGTAGGCCAGACAACGTTTTGGGTAGGCCATGGACTACCCGGCCTAGGCCTAGGCCTAGAACCGCCTCTGGGGAGGGGATCCATTCCCTCGGGATATCTTGTAACCATAGGCGTAAAAACGAACGAACCTACCATATAACACATTCTCCATCTGACCTTTTAAATCGTTCCGCCACCAACCTTTCACACAGGCCTACTCAGCCTCCTAAACCACTTAAAATCACATTATTAAACCCTCTTGGCTGACCGACTAAAATTTTGTATTGAGTATTATTATTCTGTAGGCGGAGGGGCACTATAATCGTGTATAAGGTATCAAAAACTAGAAAAAATAGACAGCCCGCATCGTATAACTCATACTGTATAACTGAGCGACGTTTTTGCTTGTCAGGATTTTCCGAATTTCCGAAGTTAGGGAAATGGTCGTTCAAAACCCCGTTTGGAAAATCCTGGCTTCACCACTGTCTGAAATAAACGTGTTGTAAATTGCAAATGTTGAAAACAGAGCTACTTCACCATGCGAATAAACACTTTACAGACATGAGAGGCCTACCTTTGTAATTTTGTATTAGAAAGGCATTTCTAAAACATTTCCTTCTTTTTATATAAATCGCACATAAAATGCATACTGGCTGGTTCAGCTAGTTAGGCATCTCGACCCTCAATCCCAGCTGCCGCTATCTAAATGTAGTAGACCGGCCGGGGTGTGATGAACTTCGTGTATTAAATACTTCTGAGAACGTTACTTTCGCTGGGATAGAAAACGCTTCGATTAATAGTCATATGATCGCAGTCAGTGTCGATGGCTCTTCCGCCGTCTGTGCAATTAAGTCACACTATGCAAAATAACTGTGAAATGAAATAAACAGCAATTTTGACTCTGCCTACTAACGTAATGTAACCATATTTATAAAAAATGTAATTTGTGGCTTTGTCTTATAGCAAACGAGGTATGCGTGTAGCCAATCTGAGCTCATTATTGGCGCATCCAGATGTCCAATAATTGCCCATATAGGTTCATTGCCCTGTGAGGAAATAAGGCAAGCAATTACCCGTCTAGCTGGTGGATAAGTGCTTCAGAAACAATGTAACGACTGCAATGTAGACAGTGCAGCGCCCTTGGAACGGAAAAGTGTCAATAAATGTAAAGTCAACAAGGAAGCTAATTTTTGTATCCGGTTTAATAAAATCTGTGTTTTTATTTTGTCAACGTTTTTATAATGAAAAACGTTGGCAAAAATTAAAACGTTAAAAACGAAGAAAACGTGGAATAATAAAAAAAACGTCAAAACGTTTATTGCATCTATGACTGTAACTATAACACAAGACTACGTGGTCTGTCCGACTTAGCTTTGTGGGTAAGATTTAGTACTGATTAGAGGAGTTGACTGGTCCTTTATTAACTAAGGCTATCTTTGCAATTTGTGCCCGTCACTGACCTTCTGTGCCATCTAATGTACCTTGAAATGTATGTACCATGTACCTTAACTGCTCACTCGGCACAGTGTACCCTGAAATGTACCCTGTCCTTGAAATGTACCTGAAATGTACCCGGCACAATGTGCCTTCAGATGTACCCGACACAATGTACCCCAAATGTACCCGGCACAATGTACCCTGCCTTGCTCTTACTCGGTACACTGTACCCTGCCTTACCTTTTTTTGCCTTACCAGCAATCTCTGGATACAATGTAACCTTTCTATCTACTGCATCTCTGGGTACAATGTAACCTTCTTTATCTGAACACAAATTACTATACTTCTGTATTATCCGTACTTTTTTTTACCCTCGTACCTTTAGTTAGTTAGCTATAATTAACATGCCAACTTATATAGCGTTATAGTCACAGCAGGCCAAGATCAAGAGCGCTTTGCACATTGCACTTAACGAGATGTTAAACATGTGCGTCTTTAGTCTCGTTGCGAACATTTCAAGATTAGTCGCTTTTGGTCACAAAGTCGGGCAGATAGTTCCAAAGGATGGGTTTCCCCCGGGTAACAGATCTCTCTCCAAATGTCACTGCCTTAGACGGAGGCGGTACAACCAATTGGTCCCGATTGCAGGAACGAAGCTGCCACCGACAATTAGTAAGTGGGGGCCTATGCACAAGTTCAGCTAAGTAGATTGGGCAGGCAGGATCATTGAGGGCCCGGAATGTCAGACAGCATCTCTTATAGATGATGCGCTCGGAGCAGTGGCGTAGCAGCCATATGGACAACCTGGCCAAATGCCAAGGGCCCCCGACCTGCAAAGGACCCCCGACCCGATGTAACAATTTTTTCCCGCAAAGTTGTAAGGTTGTCAGATCGAAAGATCGACTAGTACAAAAAAGGTCGTCAACATTTTCGCAAACTTGTCAGATCGTCTCTAGAAATGGCCCCTGTCCGTTTTTCGCCAAGGGCCCCCGGGCGTGTTGCTACGCCACTGGCTCGGGGATGCGCAGCCAGTGCAGTTTGTCCATGAGTAAGGGGGTGACGTGCTCGCCCCGTCTGGCACCGAAGATCATGCGGGCAGAAGCATTTAGAACCATCTGCAAACGGCTCAGTTGACTATCCGGTAGGCCGAGGAGGAGGATGCTACAGTAGTCGATCCTCGTGATGACGACGGCGCACACGAGTTGATTCGCTGCCGACGTTTGGTTTTATGATAAGTTACAAAAACAGTGATATATTCGTAGATAAGGGATTTATATAATTCTTTAGCCATTAAAATACTCCGGAAATTTCTGATACCAGTAAATGGGCAGTTTTTAGATGTCGTCTTTCTCAATAATGTTTCTACGACAACACAGTTTATTAAGTGCTATTGTGTTAGAGTCTTTTTAAAACAGGGACTTATATAGCAAAGCGAAGCTCACTAATGTGCGAGCATTTTAAAAGCTAAGGCATTTTGTGATCAAATGTCAAATGTAAGCTCCAATATATTAGATTGCGTTTGCAGACGAACGTCGTAATCGCAATGGAGTCAATGCTGGCCATTTTGGCGTTTATTGAGTGTGTAGTTGCCATCGTTTCGTCTGCCGTCTGTTGCGCCATCGGTGCCTGTTGCTGCGGATGCGGTGGATGCTGCTGCTGTCCTAAGCCTCCTCCTCAACCTCAGGTAAGCATGGTTTAGATCACGTGAAGCACATTTAAATTTTATGGCAAAAGTTACAGCATATGTTCCTAACATTAGGCAACATCCTTCCAGTGCTCGCATGACTCATAGGACTCAGCGCGGCTTTGATCACCGTTGCTAAGACCCTTTCAGGCAGGCGTACAATAGTACAGTTACGTGGTAATGAATAAATCGCATAGCGCTCGTTTTTGACTTGACCTGCCACTTTGACTTGACTTCTGTCACTGCTACTCATGTTGTTACTGTCTTCTAGCGAATGAAGGCCTAATCAACGTTAGGACCTTTGCTGGTATCGAGCCCACGATCTTCAGAGATTCACGCCAATGCTGTTACAACTCTGCAAACCTCTCGCATGCTTCTTACTTAAACTAAAATGGCTTCTAAAACCGACCGCTTACACTGTAAAAGCAGTGCTGCTAAATTCCACTTAGACCAGATTTGCTCAATTATGAATTTATTTCGAATTTCTTTAGTTTACATTTTTTGATGCAATGAAATTGTTGGTATGATTTGCAGTTCTTGGCATTGGGAGAGCATTCGTTTCAGCAGAACTTGCAGCCGCAGTCTCCAAATCAATGGGTCTTAACTCAAAATCAACCGCTTCAGCAGCTCAACGTTCAAGCATCGGGTTGGTAAATTGAATCTTCAACCGCACAATGATACGATCCACCCCGAGTAGTTTTTGCATTAATTGAAGATAATCATGTCACTCATGTGCACAATCATTAGGTGGTCGATTTTTTAGATTTGTGTCATCCTTAACCATTTTCAACTCAGCATTGAAAATACAGCCTACAGGGGTGTTTGCAAGGACTCAGCCCTCAAGGCCAGGAACCTATCCGAAGACTCAACCCTCAAGACCAGGACCGAGACTCAATTCTCAAGGCCAGGTCCAGAACCAAGGACTTGACTATACTAGTTAAATTGTAATTTAAAGCTAAGATTTATAGGCCATATTCTTAGTACATGGCATAAAGTAAAGGATTGGAACGGGAAAATGTAAGAGACATCATTATCATTAACGAATGTATGAACCACCAAGCGAAAAGTGCACTACTCATTTTAGCAATAAAACATAGTTGCTCATATTTCTCGATAAACTCATTCTGCCCCTAGTCTGGTTTTCCAAAGGTATGAACCGTATTCACGGTATAATACCGCAGAGGCAGGCCAATTTTCAAGCGTTCTTACATAGGGTCTGTGAAATATTTACAGTGAAACAAGGTGGCGTTGGTTTTATTGGCCCACCCCGTGTCGTGGAGCGACATTATATGGTTGCCATCACACAGGCCGCAAAACATTATAGGCCTAAAATATATCTTGACTGAGTTCTTATTCATTAGGTCTACAATATAGAACATAAAATTGATACACCAATGTTTTATGGTCTAAGTCACTGACTGATTTCAAGGACAAACCAAAGACTCAACCCTCAAGGATTGAACCAGGACCAAGAACTCAACCCTCAAGGCCAAGACCAAGACCAAAGGACTCAGCCCTCAGGACCAAAGACATGTAACTTGTCCTTAAGGTGTCCTTACGCCAAGACCAAAGACTAAAATCCCTGCCAGAATGGATGTTCTGTATTTTGCTTGCCTGCCCATGTGTTCAAGACATTTTTGAGTGCACCTCATTGGTATCAGACTGAGTTTATGTTTGTCTACAATCGATAATATATTGATCTATTTTGTTGAATTTCAGATGCCGGTTATCAACACCTGTATACCTCGTTGGAAAATGCAGAGTACACTCCTACTGGCTCAGCCCCAAATGCCGCAGTAAATGGCAATTCCAAATATATGGATATCGTTTACGATTCAGAACAGACTATAAAGTAGAGGACAAAACTTCCGTTTACGTCGATTTAAAGAGAATTTGGACATGGAATAAAAGCAAAAGGACTTGCTATGCAAAGTTAAATATGCGTTATCTATACATGCGTTATCTATATGCGTTATCTTGTATCTTTATTGTGCAATAATGCAGTTGGCAAATAATTCCAATATCTTGTACATTAATTTATCAGACGTTTCATCACTCAACCATATTTTCAAAAACATTACAGTTCCTCCTTCGTAGCCTTCCCGTATTAGCTGTGTTTATCTCTGCATAGGATCCTGGTCTCAGTTGTATCTTGTATTATTTTGTGTACACTTTGTTTTGAAATATCCACAAATGGTTTTGTATACTTTACAATATCAAGAGCATTGTGCAGCAGCAATTTTAGTTTTTTGAGATTAAATAAATATTATCCTCACTGTACATTTCATAATTTTAAAGACACGCAATTGAACACAGATCACAATCTGTTAGTACAGCATAGACCCATAATCACGTGCTAATTTGTTTCTTTATTTCTTTCTAATAATCACAGATTCAACATCCAGATTATAAACCATTTATCGTCGCTTTCTAACATTACAATGCAAAAATTTGTCTAACCAGATAATAATAATAATAACAATAATAATAATAATAATAATAATAATAATGTTTAAAGTGGTTCAGGAGGGGTTGACCTGTGTGAGAACCACTGTTATATGTTATATCCAACCAATCTAGTATCCTATTGTACTGAGGTTTATTTTGAAATCATTCACACTCGTAGCCATTGCTATCTTTTCGTCCAGTTCATTCCATCTGTCCACTACTCTTGCACTTAAAAAGTGCTGTTTGTGTCTCCCAACCCGTTTCTTAAACAGTTTCATGTTGTCTCCTCTGGTTCCATCATACTGTACTGCTTCATTGCAAAAAAACTTTCTCTTGACGTTTCCACTTTGTTTCTTAGTATTTTGTATGTCTCAATTAAAGCCCCTTTCGTTCTCCTTTTTTCCAAGGTTGTCAATCCACAGTGTTTTATGCAAAGTTAAATATGCGTTATCTATATACGTTATCTTGTATCTTTATCTATATATATAATTCTCGATGTCCGTCTGTCGCGTCTGTCGCGTCTGTCGCGTCTGTCCGTCCGCAACACGGCGGGTATTGCAAGACGCTGTTGTCATTGACAACCAAATATTGTTTAATCAAACCGGAGCGTTTAACGAAGCGTCTTAATTGCAGCTTAAACCCCCGTCCCCCCTTCCCTCACCCCATCCCTCTCCTAATCGCCCAGGCCCCAACCTATTCCCGCCCCGGCCTCAAACCCCTTTTCCCCTTCCCTTTTCCCCATCCCCTTCCCTCTCCCCATCCCCTCCCAATCGCCCTGGCCCAACCCATTCCGACCCCGGCCCCAAACCACCCTGTTCCCCTTCCTCTCCCCAACCCTTTTCCCTCTCCCCATCCCTCTCCCAATCGCCCTGGCCCCAACCCATTCCAGCCCCGGCCCCAAACCCCCTGTTCCCCTTCCCTCTCCCCAACCCTTTTCCCTCTCCCCATCTCTCTCCAAATCGCCCTCGCCCCAACCCATTCCTGCCCCGGCCCCAAACCCCTGTTCCCCTTCCCTTTCCCCATCCCCCCCTCTCCCCCCATCCCTTCCCCAATCGCCCAAGCCCCGTTTCCAAACCTACACAACGCTGCTCCGAAAACCCGTACAACCCACTTTCCTCCTCCCAAATCTCCTTCCTCTCCCAATGCCCTGCTCCCCGTTATTACATATATATATATATATATATATATATATATATATATATATATATATATATATCTTCCTAGCCTCAATACCTATTTTTTTAAATTTTACTCCTCAAGTGAGGATTAAATTTTCAGACGCCGTCACCGTACTGGGGATTTTTTAATTTTTGGAAAAGCGTTCTTCAAAAATGATTGCTGTAACGTTTTAAATTTGCTATATCTCAGGCTATATAGGAGCCAAAAAGATGAGGTTCGCACCATTGTTTAGATTGTTTATTCCTCTTTCTAACCGTCCGTGCAAAACAAAGAAATTGGGGGTAGAGTCCACTTTACGGCCTAAAATATCACCCTCTTTCCCCAAAAAATTTTTAAAGCCCCCTAGCAAAATATTTTCAGCGGTAACCCCACTTTGGTCAGCGGAAAAGTTGTTAAGGGATGTCAGAGGAACAAAATAAACCAAAAAGTTTGAAAATCGGTTGACATTTGGCAAAGATCTATCAGTTCTAACCCGATGACCCCAATGTTTGAACATAAGTATTATCGGTGAATTTCATGAAAGTTTTGAAGTCTGCGAAAGTTTCCAAATTTTTTGAATTTGCTATATCTCAGGCTATATAAGAGCTAAGAAGATGAGGTTTGCACCATTGTTTAGCTTTTTTATTCCTCTTTCTAACCGTCCGTGCAAAACAAAAAGTTCAGCGTTCACGAGCTTTCCGACAATCAAGTGAGAATGAGGAGCAGGCTGTTGCTCGGCGTGAAAAGCAGCGCAGCAAACAAGAGAATCAAGCACTGCATGTCGTTCGACACTGCCAAATCAGTACACCTTCCTTGACTATCAAGGTTCAGAAAATTCCTGCGAATGGGCGTTAACTCGGTTGAAGGAAAAGGCGGCGAGTGAAGGAGAACTAATTGCGCAAAATGCTATTGCAGTAGAGCAAAATCGGGTGGTAAAACAGCCAATCTCCCCCGTCATAAAATGCTGTTGCATTTGCGCAAAATCGGGTGGTAAAACAGCCAATGTCCCCCGTCATTTTTGACGGGTAAACACCTAGTTGTATAATAATGCAGTTGGCAAATAATTCCAATATCTTGTACATTAATTTATCAGACGTTTCATCACTCAACCATATTTTCGAAAACATTACAGTTCCTCCTTCGTAGCCTTCCCGTATTAGCTGTGTTTATCTCTGCATAGGAACCTGGTCTCAGTTGTATCTTGTATTATTTTTAATTATATTTTTTGTAATGTTTTATTATTATTATAGGTTAGTCTCTGATACCCTTTCGTCAGCTTTGTTTCTCTGCGTTGTACTCTTTTTAAAGTCGCTATGTCTTTCTTCCAGTTCATTTCTGCACTCATTAATCTTCTTTCGTCTTTCTTTATCTTTATGGTCCAGCGTTCTGATCCATATAATAGTATTGGTTTGATCAGAAGAAAGACGAAAGAAGATTAATGACTGCAGAAATGGACTGGTTAAGAGAAATAGCAGGAGTCAGTAGAAGACAAAGAATAAGAAATGAAATGATCAGAGAAAAGACAGAGCAAAACGAAACAATAATTGAATCAATACAGAAACGAAGACTGAAAAGGTTTGGTCATGTGGAAAGAATGAAGGAAGGAAGAATACCAAAGAAAGCACTATACATTATACAACTATGTTGAAGGGAAAAGGAGAAAAGGAAGACCAAGAAAAACATGGATAGAAAACTTAAAAGATGATGCAGAAGAAATGCAAATGAACTTAATCCAATTGACCAGAGCAGCAAGAGACAGACAGAAGTGGAAAGAACTCATCCAGACCCATCGTCCAACCCAATAGGGAAAGGCGGAAGGAAAGAAAGATGAAGAAGAAGATGTCTTTCTTCAGGAATGGACACCATACTTGAACACAATACTCTAAATGTGGGCTAAGGCCGCTAGACAGACTGGGATATTTCGGCCACGTCAAACGCGTGAATTCCAACCGCCTGCCGTATTTGGCCCTACTTTGCCGACGGGCAAAGACCTAAATGACCTAAACGCCGGAGAAAACGATGGATCGATAACATAAAATCGGACTGTGAAACCCCGAACCTCAATCTCACAGAAGCCAACAGATATGCTTACAACCGCTGGAAATGGAGATCCTTGTTGAAGCTGTCAGAGCGTTCCTCCGCATCGCCAGCATAGTGAACTACTAACTACAGTATAAGCTTGTATGTAGGCTGTTTACAATCAGGGCCATCTTTTGACTGTTGGACGCCCTAGATAGATTTGAATTTTTGCCCATTCACAGAAATCGATTACGATAAGTTGATACCACACGAGTCACAACACCATGATGGAGATCAAGGAAAATTATTGAAAACATGCAGACATGCTCTATGACTTTATCTGTGCTCAGTGCTCTTATTTGATTTGAACATATCAGAAATTTTGGTCATTTTCATCAAAAGTAACAGTGGCAGCACGGATCTGTCCGAGAAGGACAGATCCGTGCTGCCACTGTTACTTTTTATTCATTAGATCTACTGATTTTCTGCTTGATTGTTTGTGCATTATGTACTCGTCTACTGAGTTTCAAGTTCTGTTTCTTTAGAGTTTTGCATTTAATGTTGCTCTAAGTGCATTGTGCGCGCAACTTGTTTGCGAAAATCTATCGGATTTCTTTGAAAATTCCTGTGGTAGTCTCTAGAAAGTTAGTGTGACGGCAATTTAGCTACTGAACATTGTATAGTTTCGAAATGAGATAATTGAAATCATACAAAAGTACAAGATTACAGGTTTTCAAGAGGTTATCGCTCATTTTCAAAATCCCGAGTAGAGACATTCAGTCTTCCTGGTTGACTCAAGCGTCGTTCGTTGTGTGGACAGATGCACTCGTGCATATTTGTCTACCATACTAATTATTATCCATTCAAGCGTTCTTTTACTTCAAGCAAACAGCGTTGCCTTCTTAAAGTCATTGCATTTCAGTCAAAGACCTTTGAAGATTGCTTTCGCCTAATACAGTAATTCGGATGTCTCCTTTGCTAAATTAAGGTGAGTAATAGTTTTTGCTTAGACTTGACCCCGCAGAAGTTAGAAGTTAAGAATCGTAAAATCCAAAGCAATTTTTAAATTTGAAATGGAAAATGTACATCGAGGTATTTAGCGAGGAGAAATAAGTAAGTAAGTAGGTAAAATCTCGTGGATAGCTTTTTAGAAAGTAGTACAGCAGTAGCTGTTTATTCCTAGGCGCTAAGCCTTTTTAAAAATAGCTATGGGTAGGTGAATGATCAGTCAGGCAATGGTCAATATATCCGAAGGACAGTGAGGTTAGGTTGTTGCAGATTTTTGCATTCTTTGATTCTGAAAACTGTTGGCTGAGTTTTTGAAAGTTGTGGTGCTGTAAAATCCAGCGTATGTGATCATGGTTCCTCCAATAAATCGATGTGTGCTAATCTTGATGTGAGTCCAATGAATTTCGACATGAAAACAGATGCCATATATTTTATTGTTTTTTCATCCATTCGCCACATCTTCTGAAGAGTTTGAGAAATAACTTCATGAAATATAATATTGAAATTGATTGCAATTTTCAGTGATGGGTAATTCAATTTCTAATTCTAATTAATTAGCTAATGAATTAGCTATCTGTCTAATTCTAATTCTAATCAATTATTTCCAAAATATTGCTAATTCTAATTCTAATTCTAATGAATAGCTTGCTAATTGTAATTGAAAAGAACAATTAGTTGCCTAATTAGCACACTTGCTTGTGTCAAGTGCTTTGGAACCACGATTCAAACTCAAGTGGATAGAGAGTGCTGAAGAAGGATATTTTGTTCAAGGACAAATTAAACGTCAAGTAAATTCAGTCTCAAAGCAGATAAACAATACACCTTTGACACCGGCTATGGATAATGACAAATCAGTCACACCTCAAATTAAGTCCCACAACGATCTATTTCGATATAGGCTATGAAAGAAACTTTGCTGAAATCAACAGAAACTGAAAAGCTCCAAAGTTACTTAGATACTCCAACCAATATGAACACTAATTGTATTTCTTTTTGGGAGGACCATAAATTGAACTTTCCCTGTTTATACCAGCTACATTTGCAGCATCATATTGTACCGGCCACATCTGCTGCTATTGAAAGATCATTTAGTGCAGCTGGATTTATTCTTAATGATAGGAGAAAATGAAATCGATTAGATGATACTTTGTTTGAGTCACTTTTTTTACTTGCAAAATGCAATTCTGATATAATCTAGATTACGGAGGATGAAATTAATTTTTGCCGTTACATTAAAATGCATCGCAATTTTTATCACTGCACTTCTAATTGCTAATTAAATTAGAAGGTATCTAATTCTAATTCTAATTCTAATTAATTAGTTGTGTAATTTTGCTAATTCTAATTCTAATTCTAATTCTAATTGTAAAATTTCTATTAATTCTAATTCTAATTAATTAGATAAAAAAGGGCAATTACCCATCACTGGCAATTTTCATATGTGAAGGACTGTGAATAGAGATTTAGCTCAGAACATTCGCATGTGTCCAAGACCATCAGAAAGTCATATCCAAATGACACACTATTTCTAAAATGAAGGTATGACTAGCAGTACAGCTCTTCAGCCATGGTATTGCAGCTGGTCTTATGACATATGTTTTTCTTTTGGAGCATTAGATTCCACTGCTCAACAAACAGCAGAATATATTGAAACTATTGATCAACTATTTGACTCATTTAACTCCAAAACTTTATACTGCAAGCTTAAACCACATAAAGCAGCCATAGCCGCTGATTATTCCTTCTAAGATCATAGCGCCATATAAAAACTAGATAAAATTTGCCTATCGTTTTAATCTTTTTTAAACCGTTAACGGAAGACGCTTTCAAAATGTCACAAGTCTACAAGCATTCAGACCCGTCCTTATGTGTTGGAAAACTGGCACTGTGCCAGAAGTCCCTCGCATGGAAGGCACCCCACGCGCTCTAGCCTTTCTATGTTTTAAGACATTTAAGGTTTAATTTTCTATTACGCTATTTTACCATATTATAGCTTAAATATAGTTCTTCACGTTTTTTTATTTTACACTCGTGAAGTTTTTAAAAAGTGATTTTCACATGTTTTGGTCCTTCGTTCCGCTTGTTCGATGTTCATGGACAGTAGCCTATAGACTGTAGACGTACTAGACGGGCAACCAGATTTAGGCTGTCATAGTCTACTTCAGTGTGCAAACACAAGCTTTGCCACGATCGTCGGCTATAACTTTTTCCTGTTTATTAATTAAACCTTGAACATTGTCTGTGTGGTTTGTCTGTGTGGTTAGTTTTACTGGTTGCCCTAATATTAACTTGCTTAATAGGCCTACAATCTGCAGCAAGATCGAAATTCACTTGTGATAATTATCAACGATGAAGCGATACAACTGAATTTCGGAATCAGTGTTTATTCTAGGCCTTCTTAGGGGGAATTCCCCCCCCCCCAAGTTTGAAAATTCCCCCCAAATTTTTTTAGATGTTGGCTGAGGGAATGGAAATCCCCCCCAACGTGTGGAAACTCAAACCTTGTCCCCCCAAACATTTCAAAATCCCCCCAATGTCAAGGGGGCTAGAATAAACACTGTTCTGGATGTAACTGAATATGATTAATGGCATCCGTAACACGTTTGCGAACACACACACAGAGAGAGAGAGAGAGAGAGAGAGAGAGAGAGAGAGAGAGAGAGAGAGAGAGAGAGAGAGAGAGAGAGAGAGAGAGAGAGAGAGAGAGAGAGAGAGAAAAGAGATCGCGCTGTGCATTTTCCTCTGTCTCGTGATGACGATCTGCTCAGGTGAACGGTCAATCGGCAAGCTGAAGCTAACTTAAGAATCATCTCAGGTCAGCGATCTCGCACGAGCGACTGAACATTCTTAGCTTGTTGAGTAGGCCTATGTCGAGTAGGACCTTGTGAGAGAAGTTTACTCTGAGTGCATAATGCGTGACTTTACATTAAAACATATTCGAATTTCGACATCCTGATAGCCTACTTAGCTAACTGTCAGCAGTCAGCACGTGGAGTGTGCATTAATCGACAACTTAATAGACTTTACAGCTGCTTGTGAATTGTGACGTGGACACATGATTGCCGGCGGCTTTGTCGGCCAATTTGTCAGTTATTGATTAAAATTGATTTCAATGATTTGCAAAGAAAATCACGGGTGAGTGCGACTTCAGTCATGAGGCCATGACATGGGCAGCTGGGTTCTTCGTGTGGAATCCAGCCCATCCGGAGTCCCGGCAGGCCGCCAGGTGCCAGAGGTCTCACACTGGCATGCATTATGTCTATTCATTAAGACGTACAAATTATCGTTGTGCTCCTTTTGCCGAACTACGTTACTTATTTCGGAAATCGAAAAAACAAAATATTTTGAGACATTTTATAACTATTAGTACAATTTAATGCCGAGCAAGTCGTCATAATAATAATTATTGTCGATAAATAAAATGTAGGCGCGTCTTATCTCGATACAAGCGGCATCAAGCAGCAGGCAGTTTCCAAGGTAGCGCGGCAATTACAGATTATGCATTAAGTGCATGCTCCCCGTCTTACAGACTCCCTGCCAGTAGTAAATAAATGCGAACCAAAGCTAATAACTGATGTCTTCGCTTTATAAATTACTCACAGTATTATTGCCTCCAGCCTCTAATATTCTCACTCAGAAAACCTCAAAGAAGCGTTTGAAAACATTATCAGCAATGGCATCAAGCAATTAAAATGATTATTGCGTTAAACTAATAACAATAATAGTTTAACTATTTTGGAAGTAATTATAACTAAAAGTTCTACTACTTTTCCAACAGCTTTAGTAATTAGACTTTGAATTGATTTTCCCGTTTTGGCGCCTTCATGGCGGCCAGCACGTGTTTGTACGTGCCACGGATTCGCCGCCGCTCTTGGCATTTACCGACGTTCGGCGTTCAGATTTTGCACCAAGCGCGATGACTGCATCTGAGGCTGGACTGTCAAGGTGTGACCAGATTCACCTCGGTTCTTCGTAGAGGTTCTTGCCGTCCTCCACTTTTCTACGCCGTTCTGGAAGGTTGAAGTTGGTCGTCGCCGCTGTTGAGTAATGCGCCAAAAGTCCGCCATTAAAATGACGGCTGCGCGGCAACGTGACTGCGATCGAGGCGACGAAGAACGCAGACGGTCAGGTTAACGCCACGATCGGGACCGGGGTCTAGGCGGAGATTTATCGTTACTGGTTGCTCAGCATCGTTGCCGGGCGCCCGGTGGCGTCGCCGACGGTCCAGCGCCGTCGCTGGTCCGCGATCGCCGTCGCTGGTTGCCGCGTGCCGAACTACGGGGGTCTAAGCGAGCATGCCGTGGTTTTCTTAAAGGGTCCATTTTCTACTATTCATTTTCCTCTTCAGCGTGTACAAACCTACTAATTTCACCAAAGACTTTGTAAAGGAATAAAACTTTTCTAAAGTATGGAAGCGAGAGTGATAGACAAGTTGGTTATTTATCAAGTTTATCTAGATATCTATATATATAATTCTCGATGTCTGTCCGTCCGTCCGTCCGCAACACGGCGGGTATTGCAAGACGCTGTTGTCATTGACAACCAAATATTGTTTAAACAAACCGGAGCGTTTAACGAAGCGTCTTAATTGCAGCTTAAACCCCGTCCCCCTTCCCTCACCCCATCCCTCTCCTAATCGCCCAGGCCCCAACCCATTCCCGCCCCGGCCCCAAACCCTCTTTTCCCTTCCCTATCCCATCTCCTTCCCTCTCCCCATTCCCCTCCCAATCGCCCCCCCCCAAACCCCCGTTCCCCTTCCGTCTCCCCAACCCTTTTCCCTCTCCCCCCATCCCTCTCCCAATCGCCCCCAAACCCCGTTCCCTTCCGTCTCCCCAACCCTTTTCCCTCCCCATCCCTCTCCCAATCGCCCTGGCCCCAACCCATTCCGGCCCAGGCCCCAAACCCCGTTCCCCTTTCCTCTCCCCATCTCTTTTCCCTCTCCTCATCCCTCTCCCAATCACCCCGGCCCCAACACATTCCGGCCCCGGCCCCAAACCCCCGTTTCCCTTCCTCTCCCCATCCTTTTTCCCTCTCCCCATCCCTCTCCCAATCGCCTCGGGCCCAACCCATTCCAGCCCCAACCCATTCCCGCCCCGGCCCTAAACCCCCGTTCCTTCCCTCTCCTTATCCCCTTCCAACTACCCATCCCTCTCTCAATCGCCCAGGCCCCAACCCATCAGCGCTCCGCCCTACCCCACCGGCCCCAAACTCCGTTTCCAAACCTACACAACGCTGCTCCGAAAACCCGTACAACCCACTTTCCTCCTCCCAAATCTCCCTTCCCTCTCCCAATGCCCTGCCCCCCGTTATTATATATATTTACTCTTTCCTAACCTCAAACCCTATTTTTTAAATTTTACCCCTCAAGCGTGGATTAAATTTTCAGACTCTGTCACCGTACTGGGGATTTAATTTTTGGAAAAGCGTTCTTCAGAAATGATTGCTGTAACGTTTTAAATTTGCTATATCTCAGGCTATGTAGGAGCTAAAAAGATGAGGTTTGCACCATTGTTTAGATTGTTTATTCCTCTTTCTAACCGTCCGTGCAAAACAAAAAAATGGGAGTAGAGTCCACTTTACGGCCTAAAATAGCACCCTCTCCCCCCGACAAATGCTTAAAGCCCCCTAGCAAAATATTTTCAGCGGAAAAGTTGTAAAGGGATGTCAGTGGAACAAAATAAACCAAAAATTTTGAAAATCGGTTGACATTTGGCAAAGATCTATCAGTTCTAACCCGATGACCCCAATGTTTGAACATAAGTATTATCGGCGAATTTCGCGAAAGTTTTGAATTCTGAGAAAGTTTCCAATTTTTTTGAATTTGCTACATCTCGGTCTATATAAGAGCTAAGAAGATGAGGTTTGCAGCATTGTTTAGCTATTTTATTCCTCTTTCTAACCCTCTGTGCAAAACAAAAAAAGTCCAGCGTTCACGAGCTTTCCGACAATCAAGTGAGAATGAGTAGCAGGCTGTTGCTCGGCGTGAAAAATCAGCACAGCAAACAAGAGAATCAAGCACTGCATGTCGTTCGACACTGCCAAATCAGTACACTTACGTTGACTATCAAGTTTCAGAAAATTCATGCGAATGGGCGTTAACTCGGTTGAAGGAAAAGGCGGCGAGTTAAGGACAATTAATTGTGCAAAATGCTATTGCATTTGCGCAAAATCGGGTGGTAGAACAGCCAATCTCCCCCGTCATAAAATGCTATTGCATTTGCGCAAAATCAGGTGGTAGAACAGCCAATCTCCCCCGTCATTTTTGACGGGTAAACACCTAGTAGATCAGTAAATGCATAGAGACAAATGTGAAATAGACAAAGGGGCATCCAACAGAAACCTCAAGCCTGTGTGCTCATCTTAAAATTTAGAACTCTCTTGATATTTTTAGACATCTAGGAAAAATTCAAACTATTTGCGAATCAGATCGCTATTTCAGGGAACGGTTGAGAAACGTATATAGTGAGCATGTTAGGCTTTTGAAAAACATATAGAAGTTAAAGTTTCTCTCAGACATTCGAAGTCAGAGTATTTGTTTTCTCGCGTCAGTTTCGATGATATTTTGATCTTGTGATTATTGCTTATTAAGAGAAAATATAGGCTGATGGGTAGAATTAATTTTCAAAGCGAAGGTAAAGTTGTAAGAATCATGACCGCCTTTCTCAATCACGGAATGTTAACTGCACAGAACTTGATCCCGCTATACCATGTATAGGAAGTCAAGGAACAAAGTAAATGTCTTAACACCAGAAGGAGAATGAAAGGGTTAGCGCCTTCAAATGTTCACGACATCGGCTGAATTAGAACGGTTGGCAAACGTTCCCAGGTTTATCATGGCCAGTAAAAATGAAGCGAAATCTGAGATGGAGTTTTCAAATTCAATTTTAGTTTCGTTTTTGTCAACAGATTTGCACTGCTTTTAAAACATTTCTTCATTTGTTTCTGTTCCAGAATGCAGCAGGTTATTCCAAGTGGTACATCAGTGGTTGTCTTGGCGCATCCAGCCATTCAAAACAAGCAGGAACTCTACAAGAATAATTATGAAGCATGGCTTTTCCAGGGCGTTGATCGGACTTGGTGCATTTCAGTTGATTATTGGTGTGCTGTGCATTGTATTTCAATGCGTCAGCTTGGTATACTTCAACGTTGTTTTTAGCTTGGCTTTTGTGGCGCATGGCATATGGAACGGCCTCTTGGTGAGTGAAGAGATCTTGCTATTGCAAATCAGTAACGGTTCCAAGGTGTCAATATAGTCGATTGACCATCCCCTATTTATGTTTGACATAACCATTTTGCAATGTCAATAAGAACTGATATAAAAATTAAGAAGTATCAGTAAAATGAGCAGATCAGGGTTCGGCCAGTCGTATATGTTGAACATTTTTAGTAATTGCCACTAATAATTCTAGTCTACTGATTTAAAATTAGATGTCTAAGTCAAGCAGTGGCGGTTCCAGGATTTTTTGGTGGGAGATTAAATTAATTCTAAGGAAGTTGGTGGGGGATGAAAAGAGAGGGAACAATCAATAAACTTTCCCGAAAAAGGCTTACAAGCAAAAAAGGCATTTCCCCCGAATTTGACTGTACTTTTACCGAAAAATAGGTTCAAAAATGGCCACCCCCACAGTTTTCTCCGTCATTTTACTTGACTTTTACCCAAAAATAGTTTGACAAGCAGCAAAGTCCGGTGGGGGATGCATCCCCACTCAGCACCCACGTAGAACCGCCACTGGTCTCAAGTCACGAAAACGTGTCAATCTAAGTATTTCTTGCATTTCTATCGATACCTTTTTCGAATTTTGATAGTTCTTCATCACTGGAATTTTTGGAATTGTGGGAGGCTGCCGAAGGAGTCGATGCGAGGTAAATGATTTTGTCTGCTTTGAAATTTACTATAAAATATTATAAAAATGAACATAATTATGGACTACACTGATTTAGGTTGTTTTGGATCACAGATCATCCGGGCCTGTGAAGCGGTTTCAGAGTGACCGTGAAGAGAAATTTGATGCAATGATTTTTGGTTTTTAATTTGCGCAGTCCTATCCCAATGCTGCAAAGATGGCCCTAAGAGTGCGGATTCCATGAATAATTACTTAGCGTGATTTAAAGTGGCTTAGGAGGCATTGCTACATGTGTGAAAGCCACGATGGGCGTTAACGGGACTTGAACCCGCTCCGTCAGCCAGCGCGCCAGCGCGCATGCAATCCACTTTGATATCTTCCAATTATTGTTCGACAAAACAGGTAGCCCATATGTTAATAGCCTATATGTTAATTGATAGCCTATATGCTAATCGATAGCCTATACGTTAATTGTAGCTAATTTGAAATTTAAATTTTATAAGGTCCGCGAGCCAACGAAAATTTTTATAAGAAATCGTGAAGCAAGAAATCCTAAATAGTTTGAGAATCACTGCTAAAGACAGACGTAACGTAAAGACTCGGCCATTGTCTGGATGTTGGTAGAATTATATCTGCTTTATTAATACGTGTTGTTCCTAAATTGATACGCTAGAGTTAGCAGAGATGTAGTACTTGGTACTTGTACTTGTACTCGAGTTGTACTCGAGTACAAATTTTTAGTACTTGTACTTGTACTTGTACTCGGAGGCCAGGTACTTGTACTTGTACTTGTACTCGGAGTTTTAGAAATGCAAGTACTTGTACTTGTACTTGTACTCGGAGGCCAGGTACTTGTACTTGTACTTGTACTTGAAGCATTGTGTACTTGCTACATCTCTGGCTACATGTACTTCAATGGTACCAGTAATGCTGTTCCTTTAGGCTAATGACAAGCACATCCTCACAGATGGCCAAGTACCTGGAACTCAACGATATTTATGATGAAGCCACTGATACCATCGTATTTTGGAACAGTGAAGTTAATAGAAAAGAGTTCAACAGGCTGTATAATGCAGCCATTAATTAGAGACCTTAGTGTGCCTGCTTCTGGCGCACCAATTAAACGCGTATTTAGCCTAGCTGGCTTGATCGCGAGACCGCATAGGGTTAATATGACCGATGCAAGACTATCATCTCTATTTTTTAGTGCAACTCTGATGATATTTAGATGCTAATAGTGTCAATTTTATTCGTGGCCGGACAAACTGTCCGAGGACAAAATGTCACGGACAAAATGTCATGTAGAAAATGTCATGGGGACAAAATGTCAGCGGAAAAAATGTCAATGTCAAAAATGTTGTACTAATACTTGGAGGCCAGGTACTTGTACTTGTACTTGTACTCGGAGGCCAGGTACTTGTACTTGTACTCGTACTCGAAGGCCAGGTACTTGTACTTGTACTTGTACTCGGAGGCCAGGTACTTGTACTTGTACTTGTACTCGGAATTTTTGGAATGCAAGTACTTGTACTTGTACTTGTACTCGGAGGCCAGGTACTTGTACTTGTACTTGAAGCATTGTGTACTTGCTACATCTCTGAGAGTTAGAGTAGCTTAGGACGCCGTTACACGTTGGAGATTTTATGGGTCGGGTTGGG
Source organism: Metaphire vulgaris (assembly GCA_018105865.1). Classification (NCBI taxonomy): domain Eukaryota; kingdom Metazoa; phylum Annelida; class Clitellata; order Crassiclitellata; family Megascolecidae; genus Metaphire; species Metaphire vulgaris. The sequence goes on from CM030858.1 coordinate 5,318,796, forward strand.
TTGGGTTCTAAAAAATGGACTCATGGCCATCTCTGCTATAGATGCGGTCTGAATTTGCCTCATGCATAAGAAGCAACAATATAACGAGATATTTTACGATTCACCGATTCGAATCACACATAATATGATATAAAGCTACGTTTTGATTTTGTAAGCACATGTCATTCTGTCTTTTAAATCGTTCAAACGGAGCATGTCGATGGCATAATATTGTCAATCGCTTTAAAATGTTTTTTCATTTTAGGTTGTCTCGTTCAATGTTCTTTCTATAATTTCGGCATGTTTGACAACGGCTCTCCTTGGAATTGCGACGCCATCGACTCTACTGGCCCATTCTTTCCAATTAACCCTTGGAAGCTATAATGACACAATTCATGAAAAGTGGCGGTACCAGGTTAGAATGTTAATTTTTAAATGTTCGACACACAAGTCTTCTAACTATTTTAAATATTTATTTGCCAATTTGTCATGATTAATATTGTCTGAAATGCAAGGATGATAACAAGAACTCTGCCCTCAAGGCCAGAACCAGGACCAATAACTGGACCCTTGAGGCTCGGACCAGGACTAAACCTTCAAGGTCAACACCAAGAACTTGGCTGTACTTGTTAATTTGCAATATAATGCTAAGATTTATAGGCCATATTACTAGTACATAGCTAAAGTAAACGATTGGAAGGCAAAAAGGTAATAAGCAGCATTACCATTACCGAATGGGTTAGAGTCCTGTTTTTTATTTATTTATTTATTTACAATTTATATAGCGCATTAGACAAGGCTAAGGCTTACAACAAGAGCGCTTAACGCAGTTCGTATCCAATATTAAATAAATGTGTCTTCATATTTCTAATGAATAGTTCAGCTGAGACTGCTCCAGTCACAATGTCAATCGCAATCAGGGCGGGATTCCCCCGCGCGAATGATCTTTTGATGCATTTCATCGGAATTATGTACCACGCAGTGGCGTAGCGTGGGGAAACGAGGGGCGGTTGCCCAAATGCAAAATTGTTGGGGGTGCAATTATTTCGAGCGAAAACCAGGTAATAATAATAAATTTAAAAATAGCTTAGCTTACTGCTATGCTATTGAGAAGGAAATGAAGAAATGAAGCTACTTTATCGCAATCTATCGCTTTCCGGCAATATGATGAGAGGATATTTTTGCTTGCCAATACTTTTTGACCCGATGTGCACCACTATTATTATTATTATTATTATTATTATTATTATTATTATTATTATTATTATTATTATTATTATTATTATTATTATTATTATCTTTGACAATTTATATAGCGCTACACCCAAGGCGAAGCCTAAGTCGAGAGCGCTTCAGGCTGACGGAGCGGGTTCAAACCAAGGTTGCGAGCAGAAGTGCTTCTAGAAACAGTGGAATCTCCGAGCATAACAGAATCCAAAGATTTAAATGTGGTCAATTGGGCTGGAGTACCAAATAGCAAGAACTCGGTTTTTGATGAATTTAGAAGAATTTAGAGGGCCTAGGCCCTAAATACGCAGATTAGGAATCTATATATTTCATTTGCCATTAAAAGACCTTGGCAATTTCCCATACCAGTAAAAGTCGACAGTTTTTAGGTGTCGTCTTTCTCAATGATGTGTCTACGTCAACAGAGTTTATTAAGTGCTGCATTCTTTTAAAGCAGAGACTTACATAGAAAAGTGACGCTCACTAATGTGCGAGCATTTTAAAAGCTAAGGCATTTTATTATCGAGTGTAAACTGTGACCTCTAAGATATTAGATTGCGTTTGCAGACGAACGTCGTAATCGCAATGGAGTCAATGCTGGCCATTCTAGCGTTTATTGAGTGCGTAGTTGCTATCGCTTCGTCTGCCGTCTGTTGCGCCATCGGTGCCTGTTGCTGCGGATGCGGCGAATGCTGCTGCTGTCCTACGCCTCCTCCTCAACCTCAGGTAAGCAAGGTTTACATCACACGAAGCACAATTAAATTTTATGGTAAAAGTTGTAGGATATGTTCCTAAAATTAAGCAAAATCCTTCCCGTGCCCGCAGTACTCGTGGGGCGGCTCTGATCACCGTTGCTATAGCTCTTCAAGCAGGCGTACAATAGCACAGTTACGGGAGAATGTATCGAGTAGCGTGCCTGTTTGACTTTAGCGAATGAATGCTAAATCAACCTTTGGGCCCTTCTGGTATCGAACCCGCTACCTTCAGGTATCCACGCCAATGCTGATATCACTCTGAAAACTTCCCGCAGGCGTCTTACTTCAACTAAAAAATCTTCTAAAACAGACCTCTTATAAAACCAATGTCGTTAAATTGCACTTTGAACACTTGTGCACGATTATAAATTTATTTAGAATTTCTTTAGTTTCCATCTTTACTAGATGCTGTGAAATTGTTGGTTTGATTTGCAGTTCCTGGAACTAGGAGAGCATTCGCTACAACAATACTTGCAGCAGCAGTCTCCAAATCAATGGGTCTTAACTCAAAATCAACCGATTCACCAGCTCAACGTTCAAGCATCGGGTAGGTAGATTCAGTCTTCAACCGCACAACCATACGATCGTCCCGCAGTAGCTTTTATAATAATTGACGATTGTCGTGTGTACAGTCGATGGTCGGTTTTTTAAGATAGCCTAGGTGCCATTCTTAGTCAATTTCAGGTCAAAATTTAACTATGATCATTGCAGCATGGATGTGCGGCATATTTGCTTGCTTGCACATGTGTTCAAGTCATTTTTCAGTGTATACCAAATTAGTATCAGAATGAGTTGATGTTATCTCTCTTCTGGCGATATCAGAAACTTTATCGTCTAGTTTTTCTGCGTTTGTGACTTTCAGATACCAGTTATCAACATATCTACACCTCATTGGAAAACACGGAGCACACTCGTGTTGGTTCAGCACCGATTTCAACAATAGACAACGAATCTTCCTATATGGAACTCACGATTCAGAGGAGATAATTATAAAATAAACGACAAAATGACGTTCCATGTTTATTGACAGTAGGCCTAAATATGGACATCGAATAAACGTAAAAGGGAAAAACACAGGCAAAATGTGCGTTATTCTGTATCTTTACCATTAATTATGGAGTTTGAATAATAATTACATATAATCCTAATCTCCTGTGCATTAACTGATCAAAATCTCACCACTGGGTTATTTTTAGAGAATTGCGGCATCTCCATCGCAGCCTTCTTGTATTAGTTGTTGTCTTCCTGAATTTACAATAATCTGGGTCTCAGGTGTAGTTTGTATTGTACTGTGTACAATTTATTTTGAAATGGTCACAAATGGTTCTGTATACTCAAAAATACCATGAACATTGGTTGCAGCAGAAATTTGCGTTGTTTGAAATTAAATAAATATTCCTATATTGAATTGATAGTTTTAGATAATTAATTGAATTGTTTATGAAGACATATATTGCAAAATGTAGTTTGAGCACATAACTATTATTATCTACTAGCTTATTGTTAGAACTCTTTCCGCTAATCGCAGGTTCAGCAATACAAGTACTAAATCTCTTTGAAAAAAGATAGGAAAAGCGAACATTTAGAAGCAGGTAACGCAGATATAAACATAGGGCCTAGTGATTGAACTATTCGCGAGTCTGAGACGAGCCATTCCATTTCTTTCCTATTCTCTTCGACCGCTGCTACCTACCCTCCCCCCAACTATTCAACGGTTTCGGTTTCGGCCAAATTCCACGACCGGTGCCAACCCGAGTAAAGGGCGAGACCAAATGCCCTTCCCGACACGGGAGGGCCTCCCGTGTCAACGCCAATGACGCAGTGTCATCATTTGAATATTTTGTCAACATCGCAGTCAATAAGTTTAATTTGGCATTTATAATTTCACAGGTAACAGTGAAAGGTTTGTCTTACTCGAAACATTTGAATTAAATTTATAATGCTGTGATTCCAACAGTACTTCTAATAATTGTACTTGTAAATGAGAAGAGGTAAGCATTAGGAGCAGAGTAGTTATTTTTCGCACTTTCATTTAATGTTCATCTTCATTCATTCATTCATTCATTCATTCATAAGTTCATTAAAGGGAGCGATTAAAACTAAAGCGCCTGCTGATTCACTAAAAAAAGTATGTTTATAAACCGAGTAAGAAATGTTGAACGCGATTGAGTTTTCCAGAAAGCAGGGCAAGCTTTCGGAACGAGCGATCTCCATTCTCCAGTTCTTGTGTGTGTACGAGGAACCAACAGGATCCGAGTCGAGTTTGAAACGTGTGTTAATGGGTCTATTTCGGTTTCAGTCGCGTAGCAGCACACAGTCTCTAGTCGGGTATTCTGTTGCCTCTGCCCGTAGACATTTATCGACCAAAGAATGATTTTGAACCTGATACGCTGCATAACACGTAGCCAGTGAAGATCACGGAATGCAGGAGAGATGTGGTGCGGTGATGTTCTTCGAGTTACCAGACGTTCAGCTCATTTTGAGCCTCCTGAAACCTTTTGCGTTGGTTGTGTGCGATAACATGATGACAAAACCGATAAAAACGATCATTAAACCGTTTGAAGAGCTTCCCTTCTTATGACATTGACGACGAACTTTAAAATAGGTGTCACTGCTTAGTGCGAGATCTCCGAATTGTGCGTCCAATCTCATACAGTAACAGCCTCTCCGATCTGTTTCAACGCGTCTAAAGTGTAACAGGCCAAAGTAATTCCACATACAAACGTGGACTTGATGTTTGAGTAACAATGAGATTGTCGTGTGAGGTGAGAGGACTCAGCCCAAGCACCGATGTTCCATAGCCGTGCTACGATGCTCATCTGGTTCGAATCTTGCTGCGTTGGGTACAGGCAGCGTGATGTTACACAAACTTCAAGACAGATTGAGGTCAACTGGAAAAAGTCAACGACAATGGAAGTGCCAAACAATAATGTAATTATTCGAAGACTCTTCATCGTGTCGAAGCGCTGATTGTCACTGGGGAGCGAGCAGTGTACGAGTTTGTGGCTGGTTTGGTTCTCCCGCCAATTGAAGCAGACACCTCAGCGAGGTTAGAAAGTTTGGTCCTTAGGCGAAAATTCCTCTACTTGACCCACACAGACTTTGTCAAAATTGTTCTCTGCTGAAGATATAAACCATATATAGCGTGATTTAAAGTGGCTTAGGAGGCAATGCTGCATGTGTGAATGCCACTGGGAGCGCTAACGGGACTTGAACTTCGCTATGTGAGCCTACCGCTCCAGCGCGTAACCCACCCTGACGCCCTCCCCCCATATCTGTCGTTTTGCCTCTAAGCAATTTATTCCAAAGACCATAGCTTCTGATTGACTAATAGGTGAAACTATTCTCAGAACCTTTGTCGTCAACGTGGAGTCTCCGTGCAACGGTGAGCACATTCAAACACGCCTACCTAAGCAAGTGATTTCAAGTTCTTGAAACGGTTCACGAAACTGACATTTCGCTGCTTCACATTCCAACGTCCAACACTAGAGGGGAACTAGACCCGTAGTACCGCTATTACTCTCTATTCATTAAATCTACTTGTATTCCTGCTTGAATATTTGTGAGTTGTGTTCCCGTCTACTGGGTTTCAAGATCTGTTTCTTTACAGTTTTGAATTTAATGTTGTTTTTAAATGCATTAGTTGTGCAACTGGTTTGCGAAAATCTATTGGATTTCTGTGTAAATTCCTGAGAAAGTTTCTAGAAAATTAGCGTGACAGCGATTCAGGCAGCTGCTGAACAGTTTATAGTTTCGAAATTGGATAATTGAAATCTGCAAATGTTGAAATTTTTCAAGAGGTTATCGCTACGCTTTCAATAGAGACATTAAGTCTTCCTGGTTGACTCAAACGCCGTTTGTTGTTGGGAACTCGGGACCGACGTACTCCTGCATATTTGTCTGTCATAATAATTGTTACCCATTCAAGCGCTCTCTCAGCTTGAGCAAACAGCGTTGCCTTTTCAAAGCCATTGCATTCCAGTCAAAGACCTTTGAAGATTGCTTTCGCTTAATAATTCGGATGTCTCCTTTGCTAAATTAAGGTGAGTAATAGTTTTGCTTAGAACGTGTGACCTTACAGAGGTTACATGTTAGGAATCGTGAAATTCAAAGAATTTTTTAAAGTTTAAGTTGAAAATGAACAGCGAGGCATTTAGTGAGCATAGGCAGCGCACTCCTATAGGCCCCGTCGGCCCAGGGCCCGCCGTAGGATAAATAAGAAGTAGGAACTTTAAATTGTTGGATTAAATTTTCAATTTGTAATCTACAGTAATCTTACATTACACGAAGCCTTCAATATACTCTTGGTTTTTAGGTTTGAAATCAAGCTTTAGGGACATCGATAACACTGGTCAACAAATTTTATGCAAGTTTTTGTTTCCTCTACAAATTTTGGTGAAACTAATAGATTTTGACTTGCTGAACACAAATATGTAATTAGAATTTCTGTATCACGTAAGGTTTTTAAGAAATCTACAATTTAGCATTTAGTATTGTAACGTCTTCTGCAACATAATCCTACAGAAGGATCTAGGCAATAATGACAAGACATGAGAAAATTAGAAATGTTTTGCTGTAGATTTTCGTTTGTAGTCACTGTCCTGTGCTTCACGTATTAGTGACCAACAGTAGTCTCCGAGCATAGACGGACTCCACTTTCCCTGGTAGCGTTTCTCGATGCTGGCAATGTCTTTGTGAAATCTTTCACCATGTTCATCACTGACGGCGACGAGATTGTCCGGGAAGAAGTCCAAGCGAGAATGAAGGAAGTGTATCTTCAGTGACATGTCGCATTTCATTGCCTTGTAAGCTTGTAGCAGATTTCCAACTTGTTCAACATAGTTTGGCGCCTTGCAGTTGCCCAGAAAGTTAGCAACAAGCTGTCCAGGCAACATGCTCGGCACCCTGCAGAAGGCCCTCAAAGTGACTGTCCTTGAGCATCTCTCGAATCTGTGGGCCAACAAAAACGCCTTCTTTTATTTTAGCATCACTGGTGCGTGGAAACCTCTGTCGTAAGTATGTAAGGGCTTCACTTTCTTTGTTCATTGCTTTGACAAAGTTTTTCATTAACCCAAGTTTGATGTGCAAAGGTGGGAGATAAATGTTCTTCGGATCAACGAGAGGATCATGTTTAACGTTCTTCTGTTCTGGAACCAAGTCCCTGCGAGGTGGCCAGACCTTTCTCACATAATGTGAATCTCTAGCTCGGCTGTCCCACTCGCAAAGAAAGCAGCAGTACTTGGTGTAGCCTAGCTGCAGACCGAGTAGAATTGCAACAACTTTCAGATCTCCACATATATTCCAGTTGTATCTCGAGTATTCTATGTGTTTCAATAGCAGCTGCATGTTCTCATATGTTTCCTTCATGTAAGCAGCATGTCCAATGGGTACTGAAGGGTATAAATTGCCATTGTGCAGCAAAACAGCCTTTAAACTTAACAGCGAAGAGTCAACAAAAAGTCGCGATTCGGATGGATTGTGCTTACAGCCGAAAGCAGAAAGCAATCCATAAATGTCAATGCAAAAAGTAAGACTGTCGATTTTTTTGAAGAATTGAGGCAAGTCTTCATGCCGTTTACGAAATACTGAAATTTTTGTACCTGGAGAGAGCAGATTCCATCCTTGCAACCTAGATCCAAGCAATTCTGCTTGATTTTTTGACAAATCTAAGTCTCTGACCAGATCACTGAGCTCTGCCTGAGAAATCAAATGAGGATTGCTGGATGTCGATGGCTCAAACTCTGGGTCTTCCGTAGCTGAATCATCAACTATCTGCAGCATTTCATCTGTCTCTGCATGCTCGTCCTCGTCCTCCAGTGTCCAAAACTCGGGGGGGTGTTGGAACAGGAAGACTCTTGTTGTGTGGAACTGGTCTCATTGCCGAGGCAAGGTTAGGATACTCAATAGACTTCCTATTCTTTGAAGAAAATCCTGTAACATTCGTCATGCAGAAATAGCAACCCGTTACATGATTATTCTGCTCCCTCCATATCATTGGTATGGCGAATGGCAAGGATGGACGCTTACCTGCAAGCCAAGCTCGCAGACTGGTAGCACAAGATGAACAACATATATGAGGTGCCCATACTTTGTCCTGGTCGCCAATTTTGCATCCAAAGTATAACTCCTATCCTTTCTTTATGATTGCTGTCATACTCCGCTTCTGTGATTTCAACGTAAACTCTCCACAGATGTAGCAGAACGTGTCACTACTATTGCGACATCAACGCGACATTTCAGAAACTTTAATTAAATTAGTTAATATATTCAATTCACAGCCTTTAACTAAACAGTTATATCTCATCAAATAGAAAGACTGCAGCTGCTTCCTAGTGCTGCTTGGTATTTATATAAGACTGCGTAACCATAGCAACAATACATGCTAGGCATGTAGTCTTGAAGACAGGTTTGGGCGCGTCTGGGCATGTCTGGACATGCCTAATTATACTAATTTTCAATATCCATGTAGTTAAGTGAGCCAGCAGTGCATATTACATCTGTTATGGCGGTCACATAAGATTCTTGCCTAACCTGAATACCCATAACTCAGATAACTCTCGAAAACCACGATTTTAAAATTCTTATAATTTTAAAATTTAAAATCAGCTTTTTCTCAAAAAACTTACGTGATAGGAAAATTTCAAAATTATTCCTGTAATCAGCATGACAAAATCTACCTGGAACACCAGAAATTGCACAGGAAACAAAAACCTTGTTGACCAGTGTAATTTCTATGCCACACATTTTAAAAACGCTGGCGTCTGGCTCTACTTTATATCATCTTCTCTTGACGTTGCGGCTTTGACCAGTTGAGCGCCGTCCTATGGAAAACGTTCGTCTAGCAAACTCTAAATGCAGCTGCAGTCTTACTGTACTCTTACATACGCACAAGGACTTGACTCAGCAACTATATTTGATTAAAATTGCCGAAGATTTTGTAGCAAAAAGCGATCATCGGCGTTCAGTGTTCGGACATTTCAATACATTACCTGTTGCCTTCTTACTATTGTTCTGAAATAAAAGTGTTGCCAAATGCAAATGTTGAAAACAGCGTTACTTCAACTTGTGAACATGGGCATCCTCAGACTGAATCTGCCATCCTTAAGATTTTCAATGACCTTGTTGATGATGTGTCGAACGGGAGGCTTGCACTTCTATGCCTTCTTGACCTCTCGTCGGCATTTGATTCGGTTGATCATCAAATCCTCATTCACCGGTTTGAGAAATTGTTGGGCATGAGTGGCTCCTCCTTGCTGTGGATAGCTAGCTATCTCTCGAACATAGTGCAATATGTAACGTGTGGAGGGATTCTCTCTGTAGGGCGTAGTGTTGGGTGTGGGGTTCCTGAAGGGTCGGTACTCGGCCATACTTAAACGATGTGATCAGGCGATGTCACCATCAATTGAGAAGAATCCGATCAGGCTGGCGATATCTGCCTGTATCCAGAGTGGTACTCTTGGTCCGTGCCTTGGTGCTAAAGAGGATCGGTTATTGTAATAGTGTCCTGTTGGGCCAACCGCTTAGCAAACTGGAACGTCTGCAGTCTGTTCTTAATCTGTCGGCGAGAATCGTGTTCGAATGTCGTTGGTGCGAGCATGTAACTCCACTTCTCAAGAATCGCCTTCATTGGCGTCGAGTCCCTGAGCGGATTGTGTTTAAGAGATGCTGGTTAACGCACAGAGCGCTGCATGACCCGTGTTGTCCGTAGTACCTTGCCTCACTTGTGAAGAGACCGCAGTGTAATGACAGGAGATCTTCGCTCCGCTCGAGTCGTGGTGTTAAACTTTATGTCAAAGACTGCTAAGTTTGGAGAGAGATCCTTTACACGTGGCAACCCTATCTTGTGGAACTATCTTCCTGATGACGTCACCACGGCTCTTTCTCTCGAGCATTTCATCAAGAGCTTAAAAACGCGTCTGTTTGGGTTGGGGTATAGTTGAGATGTTAAAGCGCTTTTGGTGTGGGTCTCAGCCTTGTTACAGCGCTATAGAACTCGTCCATGAATGAATGAATGAATGAATCCACATAGATTTTTCCAGTAGGTGCAATATAGTCTTGTCACGAAAGAAATGAAAAAAACTATCCACGGGGTGCAAAACAGGGTCATTGTGACGAAAGAAAAAAAGTACTGTACAAGACTGTCAGGATCTATTGGACTAATGAGGCCTATAGAATATTTAGCGCTACACGAAAGATAACCGAATTCTTATGAAAATTCATATTTAAACAGTACTAGGCCTATAGGTTGCTTTTTCAGTAATTTTAATTTTTCATACCCTCACAATTTTTCAAGGGGGTTCAATTGCACCCCTTGCACACCCCTCCGGACGCCCATGCTTGTGATTAAACATCTTACAGACCTGAGAGCCCTACCTTTGTAATTTTGTATTAATAACTAATAAAAAGGAATTTTAAACTTATTTCTTTCTTTTATAAATCACACTTGAAAATCCATGTTGGCTAGATCAGTTAGTTAGGCACCTCGAACCTCAACGCCCCGCTGCCGCTATATAGGCCTAGTGGAGGGGTCGGGGTTCTTTTCATTGTCTTCAGCCGCCTACTGTATGCTAGTTATAAGAAATATATCATCTGTGACATTTCATGTCAGCTGCCGTTCTTGATGTCCCATTTTTCGTGGCGTTTGATTGGTAGCCAGTGAAGTGATTTGAAAACAAACACACTAGGCCTATGACCGAGTTTGGGGATCTCATTGTTGGTTCTACCAAACGATTTCAGCCATTCGCAGCATTTTGAAGAAAGATTTAGAGAGAGTTCCTGCGTGGTCTGTTTCATTCACCGTATGCAAACTCTATAGAAAACGTCCTTGATATTTTTAGACAGCTAGGACAATCCAAACGATTTGTGAATCATTCGTTATTTAAGAGAGCGATTGAGAAATGCGCATACTGAGTATGCTAAGTTTTAAAAACTTCTCCTCTTCTTTAGGTGCTGTGCATTTCTACGTTGGCGACCTTGGATTTCCATTTTGTTCGACCCTGACATCCTCTTATTGTAAAATGTAGTCCATGGTTTACTTGGCACATACAGCAGTCGTTTTCTGTTTGGGTTTGCTCTAATTTAGCAATTCTAAGGCCATTAAAAATGACGCACCCATGCCCCTAGATGTCTGTGACACAACCTTGCTGATATCAATCATCTATAGCCTCTGTCCAGTACTTGGCAGTGATGCTGCCCACACCCAGGACTTTTTATCGACTAGTGGAGTCTATATCAGCCGTGTTTTGTTAATAATAGTGGCACATCGTAAAGGATGCGATACTTCGTCACGCACGGACGGCCTCGACAGGCTTGACAAAAGGAGAGGCTAAGGATCCAATAATGGATTCATATTGCGCGTTCTTTTGCCCTTGGAGTAGTGAGGACCAGTGTCTACTTTCGTACAGTGAAAGGTTCTACGTCTCCCACTCCCTTGCCATCAAGTAGAAAACAAGTTTCTCTCAGACATTCGAGTTCAGAGTATTTGCTTTCACGCGTCAGGTTTGATGATATTGTGATCTTGCGATTATTTCTTATTAAAAGAAAGTATAGAATTAATCTTCAAAGCGAAACAAAGTTTCAAGAATCGTGAGCAGATTTCCCAGACAAGAAACGTTCACTGCACAGAACTTGATCCTGTTATACGTTGTATAGGAAGTCAAATAACAAAGTAGAAGTCATAAAAAAGAAGCTCGCACGCGTACCTACCTTATTCTCACAAGTTTCATACCGAGATCTCCGCCAATACTTAGGACTATACAGGCCTTCGTAACCTACGTTCGACCCCTTCTCGAATATTGCATTTCAGTCTACAACCCCCATGCATCTAAAACATTATTAAACTTGAATCAGTGCAAAGAATATTCACCAAACGACTACGAGGATTTCACAATATTTAATACCAGCAACGACTTGTCAAGTTGTCATGCTTGATATTGAATCAATGGAACTTCGCAGACTAAAAATTGATCTTACGGAATGCTATAAAATACTTAACAAGATGTACGAAACTGATATACATCGTTTTTTCCTTCCCTCGTACCCTGCTACCCGAGGACATTGCCTTAAACTCCACAAATCATCTTCCCGCATAGACCCTAGGAAATTCTTTTTCTCCAATATGGTCATCGATACGTAGAATAATATAAGTGATGAAATTGTAAAAGAACAAACCATAAGCTCCTTCAGCAAGAAATTAGACAACCACTGATTCGCTAAATTTGTAACATTCTGTATCTGTTCATCCTGTTCCCACCCCTCCCCGAAAATCGCAACCACAATCTGCCTGGAAATGCATGCTTACTAACAGTCTAACACCTACACCTTGTCTAAATAATAGCTTACTGCTGTATTGATCTAGTATATTTAAATTGCTCCATAGTTACATAGTTATAAAGTCATGCTTGGGCGCAGGTCAGAGTTAACCATCTGAGTAACTTTGGAACACTCACTTCGTTATACTTATTTGTTATATTTACGACATATTACTAAATTCATGTGGTGGTTCAATAAATGTTTATCTATCTATCTAAAGTCTTCTCTCACTTTTAGTCATTCAGATTCGGATTTAAAGGCTATCTCGATGAACTAGGTTATTGAATGCAGATGGTTACATCAGTGGTTTTCACACAGGCTTACTTAGCCTCCTAAACCACTTAAAATCAAATTATTATTAATATTATTATTATTATTATTATTATTATTATTATTATTATTATTATTATTATTATTATTATTATTATAGTCGTTTCCGATTGTGTGACATTATGGACTTTGATGCGACATCCTTTTCTGTCCTCGACCCCATTTCTCAGTTACTCATTGCTTCCATAATGTTTATCTATCTATCTTGTCTTCTTGTCTTCTGTCTGCCTGCTTTTCTTTTCCTATCAACATCTGCTAGTATCAATGATTTCTCCAGCGAATCGTGTCTTCTCATAATACAGTATGCTCAAAATCTCCAGTTTTTGTTTTGGGATCGGTCCTTCCAAGGTTTACTTTGGGTTGATTTCTGCAATCACCTCTTGATTTGTTCTCCTGGCTGTCCAAGAGATCCTCAGCAATTTTCTCTAGCATCATGTTTATAATGCGTAATTCACCTGCGGTCCTTTTCCCGAAGTGTCCAGCTCTCCGAGCCATACATCATTATAGGAAATACCATTGTTCAAACGATGTAAGCGTTTGCCTTCTTTTTGATGTCTCTGCTTTTCCATATTTTCTCAAGTCTCGTCATGGAAATCCTACTAAGTTGTATGCGCCGCTTTATGTCTAGTTCAACATCCTCATTGCAATTTACATTCGCTCCTAAGTATGTGATATCGATTAACATTTCTGTTTTCTGTTCAATCGAGTATCAAGTTCATCAAGTTCATCAAGTAGGAAGATGCGACGAAGAAATCAGGGAAAGAATTGTCATTGCCAAGTCAGCATTTAGTGAACTTACGAACATTCTAAAAAAATCAACACATAAGAATGCCAACTAGAATAAATGTGCTGAAATCTTATGTGTGGCCAATACTGCTATAGATCTATGGCTGCGAGACTAGGACAGTATCCAAAATGATGCGGGGGGAACTTGCGGCAACTGAAATGTGGTTTTTCTAGAAGAATGATGAGAATTGGCTGGAAAGATATGGCGAATAACAGCGAAGTGTTGGTCAAAGCTGGAACAAGAAGGAACTTGATCATGATGGCAACAATAACAACAAGACAGGTGGAATTTCTTTGGTCATATAACGAGGAAAGATGGAATAGAGAAGTTTGTTACAACAGGAAAGATTGAGGGGAAAAGAGATAGAGGAAGACAAAGGAGAAAATATCTGGACAGTTTATGCTATCTACAGGGAGGAAACTACGGAACAATTGACATCATTCGCGCAACAGAGGACAGAGGGAAATGGAGGTCCATAATCGCCTACGCAGTCAACCTGCATGGCACCTAGAAGAAGAAGAAGAAGAAGAAGAAGAAGAAGAAGAAGAAGAAGAAGAAGAAGAAGAAGAAGAAGAAGAAAAAAAAAAAAAAAGAAGAAGAAGAAGAAGAAGAAGAAGAAGAAGAAGAAGCTCATCATGTAACTAGTTATCATTCTGTCCTGATGCCATTATTTTGATCTTTTTGATATATTTGATTGTAAACCTGCTTTAGCGCTCTCTTCTTTTACTCTTGTCAGTATCTGTCTCGTGTCTCTTTCGCTCTCTGCCAACAGCGTCGTCGTGTCATCCGCATATCTTAGGATGTTCATGATACCGTTGATACGTCCTGCTATTCTGATACCAAATGTCATTTCATCTAATCCTGCTTTCCTCATGATGTACTCTGCCTAATATATTGAACGATCAGGCGATCAAATGCATCCTTGTCGCACATTGCTGCTCAGTGTAAACCATCAAGTCGTTCTAAGTCGAGTTCTTACTGCTGCCTCCTGTGCAGTGTCTTAGTAGGCAAATAAGGTGTTTTGGCCCTCCTATTTAAAATCACCCATAGTTTATTATGATCCACACTGTGATGTGTTGTAGCGCTTTCAAATTTTAATGACATCGGCTGAATGAGGACGGTTGCCAAACTTTCCCCGGCCTAACAAGGACAGTCAAAATGAGAATGTTGTTTACTGTGAGATGGAGTTTTCAAATTCAATTTTAGTTTCGCATTTGTCAACAGATTTGCAATGCTTTTTAGACATTTCTTCATTTGTTTCTGTTCCAGAATGCAGCAGGTTATTCCAAATGGTACATCAGTGGTTGTCCTTGCGCATCCAGCCATTCTAAACAAGCAGGAACTTTACAAGAACATGAAGCATGGCTTTTCCAGGGCACTGATCGTACTTGGAGCAGTTCAGTTGATTATTGGTGTGCTGTGCATTGTATTTCAGTGCGTCAGCTTGGGGTACTACAGGGCTGTTTTTAGCTTGGCTCTTCTAGCGCATGGCATATGGAACGGCCTCTTGGTGAGTGAAGATCTTGATATTGCAAATCTGTAAAGGTTCTAAGGCGTTAAAACGGTCGATTAATCATCCCTTATTTATACCTAGGATCATACTGAAAGAAGGTGATCTAAGCGAAGACGACGAAATAAGAAGAATTGAACTAACAAGTGCAGCATTTGGTGGAAAGACAAACAAATTTCACTGAAAACAAAGCTAAAGATGTCCAATACACTGATCAAATCAATACTATTACATGGATCAGAATACTGGACCATAAAGAAGAAAGGCGAAAGAAGATTAATGACTGCAGAAATGAACTGGTTAAGAGGAATAGCAGTAGTAAGCAGAAGACAGAGAATAAGAAACAAAATGTTCAGAAAAAAGACAGAACAGAAAGAAACGAAACTTGAATCAATGCACAAACGAAGACTGAAATGGATTGGTCATGTTGAATGAATGAAGGAAGGACGACTACCAAAGAATGCCCTATACAACTATTATGAAGGGAAAAGGAGAAAGAGAAGACTAAGGAAACTTGGATAGAAAACTTAAAAGAGGATGCAAAAGAAATACAAATGAGCTTCATCCGAATGATCAGGTCAACAAGAGACAGACAGAAGTGGAAGGAACTCATTCAGACCCATCGTCCAACCCAATAGAGAATGACGAAATGAAAGAAATAAGAAGAAGAAGATTTATCTTTGATCTAACATTTTGCAGTGTCAATATAATTCTAATAAAGTTCTGATATTAAATTCTATTCTATTCTATTCTACTTGATAATTTATGTAGCGCTATAGCATGGCCAAGGCCAAAGGCAAGAGCGTTTTACAAAAGGCAGTCATACGATATACGAAATAAATGCGTTTTAAGGTTCGATAAGAACGACTCGAAGTTGGTTGTCATGGTCACTGAAACTGGAAGTGCGTTCCAAAGGAGAGGATTGCCCCGAGTCACAGATCTTTCTCCAAGCTTCACGGTCTTGGACGGAGGGGGAAAATTAAGGAGTATCAGTGAAATGGGCAGCTCAGGATTCCACCAGTCGCAGGTAGGCCCTATATGATGGGAATTCTTAGGCAGTGTCCACTAATGCTAGTCTACTTATTTAAAATTAGATGTCCACGTGGTCTCAGCCATGAAAATGTGACCATATAAGTTATTTCTTGCATTTCTATGGTTATATTTTCCGAATTTTGATAGTTCTTAATCACTGGAATTTTTGGAATTGTGGGAGGCTGCCGAAAGCGTCGCTGCAAGGTAAATAGTTTCGTCTACTTTGATTGATTTTTACCATCAAAATAATAGAAACTGCGCATAATTAAAGTCTACACTATAAACTTCTGATGATATTTATGATACGAGCTGATGTTCTGTTATTTTGCGAAAAGAGGGAGACTTTGAAGTGCAAAATTAATAGTTAATACAAAGGGGAACTATATGAGTCGAGTACTACTGTATTGATGTTGTCTGAATTTGCCTCCTGCATAAGAAGTAACGATACAACGAGATATTTTACGATACACCGATTCGAATCACACGTAATGCTAATACGATATCAAGCTACTTGTTGATTTTGTAAGCACTATCTTTATGTGTTCGAAATCGTTTAAACGAAGCATATAGGCGGCATATTGTTTATTGCTTTGAAATGTATTTTCATTCTAGGTCGTCTCGTTCAATGTTCTGTCCATAATTTCGGCATGTTTCGCAACGGCTCTCCTTGGAATTGCAGAGCCATCGGCTATAATGGCCGCGTCATACCGATCATCAAGGTATTATTACACATCGTACCAGACCTATGGAACATGGCAAGACGAGGTAAGGATGTTAATTTTTAAATGTTCATTACACATACACAAGTATTCCAATAATTTAAAATCTTGATTTGCCATGGTTAATATTGACTGAACTGAGCTTTGACCACGAGTAAAGTCTCAAGAGCATCAAAATAATAAGCTTGAAAATAGCATTTCTTTATGCAAAAAACCATTGATACGTTTTGCCCCTCTAGCATTTTGATATACGACAGGACCAATTCAACACACAGGCACAATGCCAAAAATCACAATACGTGACTTCTTTAATGAAGTACAGTAGCTATGTTACATCTCCTTATTGTTCAAACTTTCATTCATTTTTTCAAACTTTCACTTTTATTCATATAGCAGAAGATAAATGACCTAGTGAAAACGACGAACCCTTGGACGCACACAAAATAACATGTTTTATGCACTTTATAACAGTGGCGCTCTGGGTAACAGCAAGATTCGACCGTACATTGCGTCCCCGGGAAAAATACGCGTATCATACGTATTTCATGTCCAAAAATAAGATACGCGTATTACAGTATACCTAAAATACTTTGGCAGTGGTATCGAGCTCCGACGTAGGCCCACTTCTATGGTTACCTTTTCGGACTGACATTTGGATTACAACCTCGATTAACCACGGACAAGATCACGACCAGGGCATAGGGACGGGGGGAAGGTATATCGGTATATATACCCATTATACCGCCCCCCCCAAAAAAAAAAAATCCGACTACCTAGAAAATTTTTTATTGATTAGTAGCCGTTTTGTTCACATGTGGGACATTAACAAGTGTTTTGATTTTGAAATAATAATAATATAATATAACAAGGTTTAAAGTGGTTCAGTAGGGACTGCCCTGTGTGAGAACCACTGTTGCTCCCGTCCAATCTAATATCCTAAACTACTGAGGTTTATTTTGAACTCGTTTACAGTTGTGGCCGTTACTATCCCCTCATCCAGTTCATTCCATCTGTCCACCACTCTTGCACTAAAAAAATGCTGTTTATGTCTCCCAACCCGTTTCTTGAACAGTTTCATGCTGTGTCCTCTGGTTCGATCATACTGCTTCATTGTAAAAAATCTTTCCTTTGGCATTTCCACTTTGTTTGTTAGTATTTTGTATGTCTCGATCAAATCCCCTCTCTCTTTTTTTTCCAGGGTTGTCAATCCACAGTGATTTAGCCTTTCCTCATAGGTTAGTTTGTGATATCCCTTGATCATCTTTGTTGCTCTGTGTTGCACTCTTTCTAAGGTCTCTATGTCTTTCTTCAAGAATGGACACCATGCTTGAACACAATACTCTAAATGTGGACGTACCAATGTCTTGTAAAGTCTTATTATTACATCCTTCTCTCTGCTCACTATCGTTCTTTTGATCATACCTAGAATTTTGTTGGCCTTATTAGCTGCCTCTGCACATTGCCTAGATGGCTTTAAGCTGTTATGCATGATGACCCCTAGATCTTTCTCCTCGTTTGTCACTTTTAGTCCCTTCCCACATAACTTAAACTCATGATCTGTTCCCTTCTTCCCAATGTGCATCACCGAGCATTTATCTGTATTAAAAAGCATTTGCCAATCTGCCGACCACTGGGATAGTCTATTAAGGTCTTGTTGTAAAATTTTTGCTTCTGCTTCACTATCACTCTGTCCACACAGTTTTGTGTCATCAGCGAATTTTGAAATTTTTGACATTATATCATCATCGATGTCGTTGATGTATATTAAAAACAATAGAGGTCCCAACACTGAACCTTGTGGCACCCCACTTATGACCTCAGCCCAATCTGAATACTTGCCTCTTATACCTACCTTCTGTCTTCTGCTCTGAAGCCAGTTTTTATCCATCCAAGAACTTTACCTCTAATTCCACTGGCCTGAAGCTTGACTGCCAGTCTTGAATGAGGTACTTTATCGAATGCTTTTGCAAAGTCCAGGTATACTACATCAACTGCCTTTCCCTCATCTAGCTTGTCGTGAATCTCCTCCAAAAAGTCCAGTATGTTTGTTAAGCAAGATCTTCCCTTAATAAACCCATGCTGGCTATCCTTTAAAATCTTGTGTCTCATAAGATGGTCCAATATATTTGCTTTCATTATTTTCTCCAGAGCTTTACACACTATACAGGTCAGACTCACAGGCCTATAATTTCCTGGCTCCCCACGGTTACCCTTTTTGAATATAGGAGTGACTACTGCATCCCTCCAGTCCCTAGCAATGACTAGTTAAGATTTATACCCCCCACTCCCAAATCAAATTCCTGGCTACACCGCTGAGTTCAGTCACATGTGAAAAGCCGTTTGTTCCGTTTCTTGACGTTAATAATAATAATAACAATAGTAGTAGTAGTAGTAGTAGTAGTAGTAGTAGTAGTAGTAGTAGTAGTAGTAGTAGTAGTAGTGTAGTGTTAGTAATAGACTATAGTGGTGCGGTAGTAGCAGTAGTTGTAGCAATAGGAGTAGTAGGTAGTAGTAGTAGTAGTAGTAGTAGTAGTAGTAGTAGTAGTAGTAGTAGTAGTAGTAGTAGTAGTAGTAGTGTGGCGACCCCGCCGGCTCGCGGTCTCGTAGCGCGGCCGGCGGTCGGGCGGCCCCCAACGCCCGCTCGGTCTCCCGATCGCCATCAGCCGCCGACTCTGCCTGATCGGCGGCCTCAGTTTCCCTTTCCGGCTCTCCGACATCAGAGGAGGTGTCCGCGGCTGCCGGACAGGCAGCACACTGAGGATGGCCGCTCCTCAACGTAGGGTTCTCGTTTTCCTCCTCTGACTCTCTATACGTTCCGGCTCCGGTCTCGTCCGAGAGACCCTTTAACTCATGCCTCTTATCGCTGGCCACCGCTTGGTCTCGGCGCCTTAAGCGATTTCGATAGGTATTCCTAGTCTCTGACTTCGACTTGGCCCCACGTCTCTTCATTCTCGGCAATCTAGCCGTTTTCCGCTCTCTTATAGACAGGCGGCGTTGTCTCTTGGCTTCCTCACACGCTGGGTAATCTCTGCTCTCGCTTGTAGACGGGCAGCGGCGTCTGTTTGCTTCCTCAGCGCTTTCACCAAACCCGAGGTTATCCGTGCCTGAATGGACGGCGGTCCACTCTTCTCCTGGCCGTCGATTCACTCAAACTGTCTCCCCCCGCCTTTACGACAGGCGGGCGTCTGTCTCCTCCCTTGGCTCAGAATTGACCTCCTGGGCACTAACGTGACCTCAGGTAGGTGAGGTTCATCACAGCCAAGGCTCACCTTCACGGACAGTGCGCTGAGACTCCGGCGTCACAGCGACTTTCAAAGACACGCACCCACAACTTGCCTTTATGGGTTTATTTTTATTTATTTATTAATAAACCAAGCAACAATGACAACAATGGCTACAGTGGCAACACTGGTAACACGGACAAAGACGCGGTAGCTAGACGCAGTCCGGCAGCCACAATAACTAGCGCACAGGAACTGCAATCAATAGCCTTTGATACGTCAGTATGAAACGATAAGCTTTAGCACTTTAAACGGGCTCCAAATACTCGCTTTCAATCGCTGTGCTTTCTGTACTCTATCGCTTCACAGTATAAGCGACCACACTGCGAAATCGTCATGTCATGACAATAACTAAAATTTTCAGAGTTTTGAAACTTTTTGACGGACACTTAGGCGGATTTTTCGTCTGTAGTCTGTATTTTCGCGTAGTTACCGTCAATAGGAAAAGTAGGGACTTGCTTAAGAACGATTTCCTTAGCGGTGATCAGGGGATTCGTCTACGGCTAAGCGACGCGGCAACAGCTCCTGCCAGATGGGCGCGCGTCTCAAGCGAACTTTAGTTCAACAGCCGCCTGCGTCCGCCTAGTGACGCGGGCTACATAAATTCCCATATTTCGGAGATTTTCGATTTTTAGAACCAGCCCTTGAGGGCGCTCGCTCCCAAATGTCCCTATCTACGCATTTTATCCGCCAGAAAGCTTAACTTCGGACCCACCCCCCTAGCGTCGTCGGCGGCGGCGAAGGGCGCCTCGCCGCCGGCGACGCGCATCGCCGTCAGGACCTTGTTCCCCGGGCGCCGCTCTTTAGGCGGAATTTCAAGCTGTAGGGCCACGTCCGCTTAGATGCCGTCAGAGCAGGACCTAGGAGGCAGTGTCGTCGTTATCGGTGGTAAGCGACCCCGTCTACGGGCCCAGTCCTTCGCTAACCACCCCTGGTAGCCCGGGCGCCAGTGTTCAGGCGTACGCATCGACTACACAGCCGGCCGACCCTGCGTTCTCTCTCCTTCTTTCCATCGCTCCAACCGCCTGTTCCCTTCGTCAGCAGCCAGCCAGCCGCCGTCTCCGCGCAGCCTCTGTCAAACAGGCGACGGTCTTTCAGCGGCCAAACTCTCTGCTTGCTAAAGACCGAAGGCTCGGGAACCATAAACCGTTGCCGGTTTATACAACTTATCTCTCGGTCTTTGGGCGGCCGTGGCGATTCAAATAATTTTACCGAAGCCTTAGCGTCTTAGCCTAGCGCGTGCTCTGTCCGTTTTACATGAATTAAAACTTTATTAATTATTTTTATTAATTAATTTATTAACTAACAAGTTATACAGTTAAGCAATCATTAATAATAATAATAATAATAATAATAATAATAATAATAATAATAATAATGCTATCTGTGGCACATGGTCGCCACAGTAGTAGTAGTAGTAGTAGTAGTAGTAGTAGTAGTAGTAGTAGTAGTAGTAGTAGTAGTAGTAGTAGTAGTAGTAGAACAATGCTATGATCAGAAGCCAAGGCGATTTAAGGGCGTTGCTGCAATGAGTTATAGCCAGTGGCGAGGCCACGGGGAAAGTTTGGGGGTTTTGAACACCCCCACTTGCCATCAGGGCCACCAGTGAGATTCGTGCAATTTTTGTGAGGTGGTAGGATAGGAGATAAAATAATTATAATTAACATGGCAGCTCCTTCATTTTCTGGGGTTCCTCTAATACATGCTATGGAAATGGAAGGAATCTATGAAATAATACAAATGTAGTGTAGTAGTAGTAGTAGTAGTAGTAGTAGTTGTTGTTGTTGTTGTTGTTGTTGTAATAGTAGTTATAATGGCTGCTTGTGAGTGCCACTTCTTTGCATTGGTATTACTGTTGGCGGCCTTCAATTGTCCGCCCCTCATTTCTATTTGGTGTCCACTTGCTTATATACAGATGTCCCTGTCTGGTGGAAAGTACTCGGACACTGTTTATATCAGTTGATCCTGAGATTAGTCAAAGAGCTTTGATAAATTCACCAAGCGTCGACTTAGATTTAAACTACCTGTATTGAAAATCAAGTAAATGTGTCCAGCTAAATTTTAACATTTCCGTTCACTTATTTTAGACAACGTATTTTTAACTTACGGAACTTTTACCGTATGCGTATCATACGTATTTTATTATTAAAAATACAATACGTATAGTTAGTTAACAAGCACGGGCGCCCACAGAAATTTTTCCAGGAGGGGCAAAACATAATGGTCATGGCTATGCCACATAAACTTTTCCAAGAGGGGCAAAACACTTCTTAACACAATGGTAACGGTTAATATTTAGCAAGGTTTTCAAATTTCAATGAGAAATATTGGCATTTTTATTTTCCAGGAGGGCAAGTGCCCCTCTTGCCCCAAAGTACGGGCGCCCATGTTAACAAGTCAATTTCTATAGCGCAAAAACATGGTATAAGGCCAAAGTCGTATGATACGTACGGTCGAATCTTGGGCAACAGAATGCGAATTTAAAATTGCGTTCAGGATCTATCTGTCACAATAATTGAAGCATTTCTGCTGAAGCTGATTAATTATAGGCTAGGGTCCTGTTTTGCTGCATTTCATTCGAGTAATAGAAATCTTTATTCGCAAACGCAGACAACACAAGATAAACATAACTCCAACCAACAATTATACACTCGCTATTATACAACTGACAAAATAGAGCGGTCTCTTAGAGAACCGAAATGTAAAAGAGTGTTGACGATTCTTCACAATATCATGTATTGAATGCAATCCAAGCATTTCGCGAATACAGTCAATCATTACTCTATCATGGGCATCAAAGATTTTACATACAGCCTGCTGTACTAGACAATCGAAATTATTGTACTATGCAGTGGCGTAGCGTCAGTGGCGTAGCCAGCTTATGCAAAGTGGGGTTGTTAACTGGAGGCACTATGCAAATAATGCAACTGAACACTGAAACCGCGGCCACCTCCCACTACCCCTCCTTCAACCAAAAGTCAACGGATTTACACACTTCCCCTTATTTCTTCTATTCTATCTTTCATTATAATCAGTGGTAGGTCTCCGGCCGAACCTCTCATGACGTGACCAGCGTAGGACATTTTGCTTCGTATTATTTCCTGTTGTTTTGCTTCTTTCTAGGACACTCGTTTGCTGCCTTGTCCTTCCAACTGATTCTCAAGATCCTTCTGTAGCACCATAATTCAAACGCCGAGATTTTCTTATTACAGCTAAGAAGTTAAAAATGCCCGCCGAATGCATTGCCTGTAACTTATGTATGACAGGCAAAAAGGTAATCTCTGCGAATATTTTATTCACTCCTCAAAATGGGTGGGGAAAAGTTAGAAGTCAGAAAATCAAGCAAAGATAGTCACAAGTTTCTCAGTTTTCAAACGATATTGAGGGAGGGCGAAAAATTGATACCTTGCCCCGGGAGCGAAATACTCTGTCTACGGCTCTATGCAAGGATCTTTTTTCTTGTAAAGAATTCTTGATCCGATTTGCACACTGCTTTGTCTGATCACGTTCGTAAGTTAGGAACAAAATTCATGCTTTGCCAGGGCGTTGGCAATCCACTCTATGCCACTGGTATTATGATAAGTTACTAAAACATTTATAAAAACGCATGTTAGGGATCTACGTGTTTCATTTGCCATTAAAATACCCAGGAAATTTCTCTGATACCAGTAAATGGCCAGTTTTTAGGCGTCGTCTTTTTCAATAATGTGTCCACGACAACAGAGTTTATTAAGTGCTATTGCTTTAGAGTCTATTTAAAAGAGGGACTTACATAGAAAAGTGACGCCTACTAATGTGCAAGTAGTTTAAGAGCGAAGGCATTTCATGATCAAATGTCAACTATGAAATCTAAGATATTAGATTGTGTTTGCAGATTAACGTCGTAATCGCAATGGAGTCAATGCTGGCCATTTTGGCGCTTTTTGAGTGTGTAGTTGCTATCGCATCGTCTGCCGTCTGTTGCGCCATCGGTGCCTGTTGCTGCGGATGCGGTGGATGCTGCTGCTGTCCTACGCCTCCACCTCAGCCTCAGGTAAGCAAGTTTTGCACCAGACGAACCGTATTTAAATATATGGTAAGGGTTAAAATTAATGTTATTAAAAAGGCAAAATCTTTCCAGTGCCGCAAAAGACTCTTAGGGCGGTTCTGATCGCAGTTGCTGTAGCTCTTCGGGCAGGCGTGCGATAGCACAGTTACGTCGCAATGAATGCATCGCGCTGCGTTCCTATTTAACTTGACTTCTGCCACTTTGACTTGACTTCTGTCACTGATATTCATTTTGCCACTGTCCTCTAGCGAATGAATGCTGAATAAACCTTAGAGCCTTTGCAGGTATTGAACCCGCGACCTTCAGGTCTCCACACCAATGCTGATACCACTCTGAAAACTTCCCGCATGCTTTTTACTTAAGCTAGAATGGCTTATAAAACAGACCTCTTATAAAAGCAATGTCCTTAAATGGGACTTTTTAAACTTTTTCAGATATTAAATTTATTTCGAATTTCTTTAGTTTCCATTTTGTACTAGATGCTGTTAAATTGTTGGTTTGATCTGCAGGTCCTTGCATTAGGAGAGCATTCGCTTCAACAATACTTGCAGCAGCATTCTCCAAATCAATTGGTCTTCACTCAAAATCAACCGATTCGCCAGCTCAACGTTCAAGCGTCGGGTAGGTAGATTCAGTCTTCAGCCGCACAACCATACGATCACCCCGCAGTAGTTTTTACAATAATTGAAGATTGTCTCTTGTATAGTCATTAGAAGGTCGTTTTTTTAGATATGCGTCATCCTTAGCCAATTTCAGCTGAACATTTAATTAACAATGATCAGTAAAACATGGATGTACTGCACTGTATATTTATACGCTTGAACGTGTGTTCAAGTCATTTTCGAGTGCAGCACAGCATTAGTATCTGAATGAGTTGTTGTTATCTCTGTCCGAGCGATATCAGAAGCTTTATAATGTATTTATCCGTGTTTGTGAATTTTAGATACCGGCTATCAACATCTCTACGCTTCATTAGAAAACACAGAGCACACTGATGTTGGTTCAGCACCAAGTCAAACAATAGACGACTATATGGATATCACCTACGATACGGAGATTATACAATAAACGACAAAACGACGTTTTATATTGTGACGACCAGCCCTTGCAATAAGGAATTTAACTCCTGGAATCAGTAAATGACTGGCCAATAGCACTTAACAATAAACAGACTATTGATGCTATATATATATAATTTTATATATAATATATATATGCTATGGATATGTGTGTGAGTGTGTTTGTGTGTCGATTTCCTGAAAGCCTTTGATTCTGTCTCACCCCCAAAGCTACTAGTTAAAATTAAAACTCATGTAATTAGCGGAAATGTTCTTTCTTGGGTTACCGCTTTTCTAAGTAACCGCACGCAGTTTGCTCAACTAGCAAACTTAAAGTCAGCAACTACTGAGGTCACCAGCGGTGTTCCCCAAGGCAGTGTACTTGGCCCCACTCCCTTCCTTATTTTCATAAACGATATCACATCCACACTCCAAGACTTTATCATCTTTGTGTTGGACTTAAACACTTGCCGATGATATCAAATTATACAGCTCATTTACAAACGATTCATCAAAAACTTAGCTACAGTCTGCCAGCGTCTTACCGGTTGGGCAAACCTATGGCAACTCCCAGTAGCAGTCAATAAATGTTTCACCCTTAGAATTTTCATTGCCAGGCCTTCCGAAAAATCACCTCAACCTAGATACAAATTCTTCAATACACCACTACCCTTGGTTACAGAAGCGCGCGATCTTAGAATCACTATAGATGCCCGATTAAATGTCAACCAACATATCTCACTGGCCACACAAAAACTCTCACACGCGTGCAACCTTATTCTCAGAAGCTCAAATTCGAGATCTCCACCAATATAGGCTACTTATGTAGGTCTTCGTAACCTACGTTCCACCACTTCTCGAATACTGCATTACAGTCTACAACCCCCATACCATGGGCGTCTGGAGGGGGTGCAAGGGGGTGCAATTGCACCACCTGGAAAAATTGTGGAGTTATGGAAAAAGTAAAGTTACTTGTTTCTTTCGTCACAAAACCTTGTCTTGCACCCCCTTGGAATTTTTTTTCATTTCTTTCGTCACAAGACCCTGTTTTGCACCCCTCTGGAAAAATTTCTGCGGACGCCCATGCCCCATACATCTAAAAACTTTACAGTGGATAGACCTATCGCACTATTACTTTTAATGAACAATACACTTCTCAAGATGTTAACTGTTCAACAATAGTCGTGCGACTGGCACCGAGAGATCGCCAACCAGTAGGCCCTATATTTAATTTAAAACTCAACATGCGAGCTAGCTATCAAGACCACACATAATATGATTGATAGGTTTCTCCTATGAAACATTGAACGGTGGAAGGGAGGAAGAGGAGGGGCGTATGGAAGAAGACCACCCAAGTATTTGTAACACAATATTGAAGTGATGCTGGCGCTACATAATCCCTAAACTCTGACTAAGCCTAAACTCATCTAACTCAAAACGCTAACCACTATAACTTTATTAAACTTGAATCAGTACAAAGAAACTTCACCAAACGCCAACGAGGATTTCACAATATTTAATACCAACAACGACTTGTATATGCTTAATATTGAGTCACTGGAACTTCGCATTTATTGATCTCACTGGAACTATTGATCTCACGGAATGCTATAAAATACTTAACAGGATGTACAAAACTGATAATAGGCCAACATCGCTTATTTTCCTTTCCCCTTACCCTGCTACCCGAGGACATTGCCTTAAACTCCACAAATCATCTTCCCGCATAGACCCTGGAAATTTATTCTTTTCCAATAGGGTCATCAATACGTGGAACTAAGTGATGAAATTGTAAAAGCCCAAACCATAAGGTCCATCAGAAAGAAATTAGACAACCACTGCTTCGCTAAATTTGATTCTATTAGGTACAAGTTGGCCGGGTACTTCTTTCATTTCTATTAGGTACAAGTTGGCCGGGTACTTCTTTCATCACTCCTTCAAATCCAACAAAGAAGCGGAAGTTTGTACAGTCGCCGTTGCTGGAGACGTTGAACCGTTTCGACGCACTGACACCCGCACTAAGTTAACACAGTTCGTATCCAATATTAAATAAACGTGTCTTCAAATTTCTAATGAATAGTGCAGCTGAGACTTCTCCAGTCACATTGTCTGGGAGAGAGTTCCACAGGGCGGGATTTTCCCGCGCGAATGACCTTTCCCCAAATTTATGGGTCTTGGATGGGGGAGGGACCAACAGACTTTATTCTTTATTCTTTATTTATTTTTATTCGGGAATTTAACAGACCATTGCAGGTGGCTTACGTCGATCTGAAATCAGCCTTCGACTCTGTAGACCGTCAGGCACTTTGGATGGCACTCAGAGGTATTGGTGTTCCAACATTCTTATTGAGCTTAATTAAAGACCTACACGAGGGCACGACTGCAAGAGTGCGCATCAATGGCATGCTATCTGAGACATTCTTCACTGCCTCAGGAGTCCGTCAGGGCTGTGTCCTGGCTCCAGCACTCTTTTGCAGGGCTATGGACTGGATCCTGGAGCATGCTATTGACCAGACCGGGATCACCCTACCGGAACATAGCTTCTCCGACCTAGACTACGCTGACGACGTTGCTCTTCTGGAAACGTCCGTTAAGAACCTAGAAACATCACTCAATCAGATTGAGTCGACAGCCTCCAAACTAGGGCTACATGTGTCCTGGACAAAAACCAAGCTGCAGAATCTAGGTTCTGGAGGAGACGCAGGAGACATATACGTTAATGGACACCAGGTGGAAAATGTGTCAGAATTCACTTACCTGGGTAGTGTCCAGAGTTCTGATGGCAGGTGTCAGCGGGACATTACTCGCAGAATCGGCATAGCTGCATCTGCCATGAGATCTCTTCAAAATTTATGGCGCCAAAGACAGATACAGCTCGGTACTAAGATCCGTATTTATCAGTCCTGCGTCCTGCCAATTCTCCTATATGGTTCTGAGACTTGGACTCTGCTTACACGAGACTCTGAAAGACTACAGGCATTCCATATGCGCTGCCAGAGACAGATTCTCTGCATTCGCTGGTTCGACTTCGTGACCAACGAAGCAGTCTCCAAACAGACTGCCCTCCTGCCAGTGACAGAAATTATCACGCGACGCCGTCTGTCTCTCTTCGG
The DNA here is from genome assembly GCA_018105865.1 of Metaphire vulgaris. Taxonomy (NCBI): domain Eukaryota; kingdom Metazoa; phylum Annelida; class Clitellata; order Crassiclitellata; family Megascolecidae; genus Metaphire; species Metaphire vulgaris. The sequence continues at coordinate 5,346,946 of CM030858.1, forward strand.
TCACGTGGCTCGCCAGGACAAGAACATTCCGGCCCACCGCGCTCTTGCCTGCGCCATTGCTCGACGCACCGAGACGCGTCCTCCTCCGAGCTGGAGAAGACCTCCTGGCAGACCACGCCGTACATGGCCCCAGCAGATCGGCGATGGTCTTCCTTCCACAATTCTTCATGAATGGCACTCAGCCATCGGTCGCGGTCACAACTCGCGCAACACGAGATTGGCACAACGGACCTCTGTCGTCCATGTGAACAAATGAATGAATGAATGAATGAGGGACCAACAACTGCACTCTCCGGCTGGACCTGAGAACCGATCTCCTCTCGATCACAGTCGATCTTCGTGCAAGCACAGTTAGGTAATTATAATCGGGACAGAGTGGATCGTGTAAAGTCCGAAACGTAAGCCAACAGCGCTTGTATACAATATACAATATACAATATCTATAGATAATGCGCTGTGGAACACGGAGCCAGTGGAGTCGATCTCTAAAGAGAGGGGTGACGTGATCACCCCAGCGACAGCCGAAGATCACTCGTGCAGCCTGGTTCAACACTGATTGTAGGCGGTTCAGTCTAGTATCCGGAAGTCCAAGAAGCACACCGTTGCAGTAATCAATTCGTGTCGGTACCAGGGCGCGCACTAGCTTGATAGCCGCACTCACTGGCAAGTACCGTCGGATTGACCTCACTCTCCGCAGTTGGTAGTGGCAGGATCGTATCAGATTGCTAACGTGCGAATCAAAGGATAGAGTCTTATCTAGGAGCACTCCCAGAAGACCTAAGATTGTGCCCGTGCACAAGTTTTCGTGACTTTTTCATTAGCTCATTCATTCACTCGCTCATTCATTCATTCACTCATTCATTCATTACATCCATTCATTCATCCATTCATCGATCCGTCCGTTCATCCATCCATCCACCCATCCAAGCATCCATCCATCCGTACCATCCTAACACTGCAAACAATAACATTCAAGTATTGTGTTGAAAATATTTGCAAACGGTTGCATATTAAATTTTGAAACCGCTTGAGATTGAGAAGGCATTGCAACAAATCAAGTCTTTGCCATAATATCAATTTAACAAGTAAACCTAAGCAGCTTTAAATTTCTTACCTATTAAAAACGCCATGTTAGGCTGAAAGTTTCTGGTTACTGCACTAAACACTACAGGTAATATAGCAGTCATTGCTGTACAACTAAGGGAACAGGCGTTCACACTCGTTCCGCTGTCGCTGTAACCATGGCCCATGGGAACGCCGTTCCCAATCATTCCCATGCCAAATTAACTCTGGCAGGCTGGCCTATTTTTGAGCAATGTAATTGCAGTTTTAAAATAATTAATTAATTGCAAAAGGATAATAATATAGTCGGATGCTATATTAAAGTCATTATACCTATGAGGGTCAGTCGTGAGAGGATCGATATGAAATGAATTATCAATAGATCCGACGCTGAAGATATTCTGGAAATATTGTCAATATTGATTGATTGGCTCTGTTTAATTCAGCGCAGTCAACTTGTTACATCGATAACATCACAGCGTCTGTTGTCTGAAATTAACGGAATTTCTTTTTAGAGTTAAAAAATAACCGTGGAATTCTACAAATCCCGTTGGCATAATGGTGCTTCAGCAATTTTCTTTGGAATTCTGTATTGCCTACACTTTTAGCTTTGATATTGCAGTGGCACGTAATAGCGCGCACTTTTGTGCACTGATTCTTCTACGTTAATTAAATGTTTTGTTGCTTTAATTCCAACGACAGTCATGCGAGTATGATGATATTGAATCTAATCCAACAAGCACGGTCGAGAAAACTCAATTGCGGAGATCCTGTTGCAGATGTCTCACGTCGTCGCCTGAGAGACGGCGTGCCGTGTCGGCTTTCCGCAGCGTCCAATAGATCTGCGTCAGTAGAATACAACTGTTAAATCTAAAGAACAGGAGCAGAGGTACGACGATGTTGTACACAATGCCCCAGCTATGACTTCCAAAGTAGATCATCTGAAGGATCTGACCGCTCTTACCATGCGAACCACTGAACTCGTATCCGCCGATTGTTGCCGACAGCCACAGGAACCCGTTGGTAACGGCGAGATAGAGGACGATGGCCTTGAAGACGGTTGGACTGCTGCTCTGATCGGCAGGGTCCGGCCGGACTCTCTCGGCGTAGAAGCTGAACGACAGCTGGAAATATATGTGGATCGTGTTGAGAACTTCGAGGGTGACGTGAAGCGGAAAGCTATGATTCGACGGATCTTGAGAATGACTCTCGGATAAGACTGCAATGCAAGTGAATACGTTGTAGGCTGTGGGGCCGAAGGAGGAAAGTAGCAAGAGATAGCTCATGCTGGAGAACGGTTTACGTCCTTCTATTCGGAAGTTACCGCTACACGCGTAGCCGATGAAGACGGCGAAAATCATGAGGATCCAGTTGGAGAGCAGGAAATAGAATGCAACGGATTTCACGGAGCCAACCGCCTTTGGGGATAGATATTGACAGAGAAACGTGAAGACAACGAGAAGCAATCCGTTAGCGAACACCAGAAGCGTCCACGCGTGACCACACAGATTCACTCGACCGTGACGTCGCTTCGAAGTGATCTCTGGCTCCGTGCGGGGCAGCAGCGGACTTCGCTCCGAGGCGTCTTCTGGATCCGGCGGTGCGTGGAGAGACTGAGTGTACGGTGAATCAGTTGCCCGAGCTGGATTTCGCTCGCTGTGACTGGGACCTGTCCTGGTAGAAATGCGCTCATGAGACCCGCTTTGGCCACGATATTCGCAGTCGCTGCGGCTGTTGGGTTCAGGACCGTCGCTTCTAAGCGACAAGCCTCGCTCGGTCAGAGAATCGTGACGACGAGAATCTTCGCGATTCTGAACGTCTAAATCGGAACTCGTTGCGGCTTCATCGCAGTTAACGTATCCTTGATGACTCGAAGCAGCATCGGTAAGTTTTTGCAACGCCGAGTCTCTTCCCAGCGTAGGTTGAACAGCGGCGCAGTGGAGGAAACAATGGCCGACGCCCTCCCACGCCAATAGCATGAACTCGATCGTAAATGGCAGAAACGTCGGATCGATGACGTCTTCGATGACGTTGTATAACGTCGTGTTTTGATGAAAGCATCCGATGACGTCATCTGTGACGTTCGTGGCGTTACGGACGCAATCGGCGTCGATGATCTCCCTCGAACTCTTCGACGGAGACTCGAACAGGCGGACGGATTCCTGGAGGAGTGCGTCGAACCAGAGGCTGACGTTGGCCGCCTGCAGCGTCATCAGGCCGTAACGAATCGCGATTCGGTCTCGAAAGGTCTTCCTGTTGAAGACGACGCAGAACATCGTTTCCGTTCCGACGAAAGCGATCCTCGCGGCGTGGAACAGGACGTGGACGACGAACGTGAAGTAGAGACGCCGACAGCCGTTCCAGGCCGAGGCGCAGTCGAGAGCGGCCGTGATCTGGAACACGTCCCGGAGGCTTCCGAGTACGAAGAACGCACACAGTCCCACGAGGCCCATGCTGTCTCTTCGGGACTCCGAAGAATCCGCGGATCCTGCAGCCGGTTCGCTCACGGTGACGTCTTTCCGTATCAAGAGCGACGTCATCACCACAAGACCGGCGAGCATGTAGACGATCAAGACGAGTGTATCGACTCCAGTGTACTTGAAGTCGACGACGTTTGATGAGAAGGTGAGAGCGAACGCAACGGCGACCAGTAGGACGAACAGCTGCAGGGACGCCAGGAAGCCGTTGTACCTGGCGTTCGTTGCACGGAGGTTACCTTCTGGTGGTTGTTCCGTGGAATTGGAACGAGATTCTGGACCTTCGGTGACGTGTCCGAACGTAAAAGGAACTCTTGCCCAATCAAGCAACTTCCGGGACTCCATTTTTTTCTCTCAAAAAGCCTTTAATGATTTCTCACAACGAATTATTGATGGAAAATTCTTCTCAAATGCCGTCGAATGTCTCTGAGACAAACCAGACACAGAAATTGTAGCCTACTTCCTGATTTACCAGTCAAATGCTGAGATTCAACACTTAAAACACTAATCCGTAAACGTCTGTATTGAGTCTAAAGAATTGTCAATAGACCAATAGGGCTCAAACGTCAATAAAATTCAACATGCTCACACATGCAGAGATCTAAAGAAAGAGATAATCTAGCTGCAATGAATGTGGAAGAAATTTCCCAGTTCGAAAAAACCGACATCGCGTGGCATTTGTTAACAGCGCGTTATCAAGATAGATTATGGCTATGTAGAGAGAGAATTACGCACGGGCATGGTTTTATTGAGCACATCTGAATCTTGATATCGCTGCAATTTAAATTGGATCAAATAGTTTTCACTTGAAATATTTCGAAAACCTCTTATGACATATCGCGTCGCGTAATTATTATGATAATCCTCTGTTATTATTATCGAATGCTTAAAGTGCTAAATGATGTCAGCCATTTGATTGCGACGTTATCAGCTGTGTGTAGAGTTTGTAGTCCACCGTCCTCTAGCCTGGTTATAGGGCAAGAGTCAACTAGGTGCGACACACATTGTTTGAACGACACCGCAGGGGCACAGGTTCGAGTTAGTTAATCCACATTTCTGATGACAGTATTTGCAGTGACCCTGTCCAGTTCGAAAACGGTTTAACAGACACCACTGGTGACGAGGCAGCGTGTCGAAGCCTGGTTGTCGGATAGCGGGATCTTCGACCAATTGGCAGTTGATCACCTGAGCCGACTCCCAGTCAAGTCTCCACTGCCTATCGACATCTGAGGGAACCTTGTTAAGCTGCAGAGGATGGCGTGGTTTCAATCGGTGATTAGGAGGGTTGGACAGGTCCTCGAAGAGTGGCAGGTCCTCACGGTCTGCTATCTTCGATAGAAATCTGTCCACTGCAGCTTCCCGTCGTAAGTATGGTGGTTGGATGTTTGAAAGGACTGACAGCCATTGGAGCTCTTATCCTCTTATGACATGTCGCGTAGTATTTGAGAGGTTTTGTAGTTGGACAACTGTTTTTTTAAATCTCCGAATATTGATTAATATGACAAATTTGTCTAAAGGTCCTGTGGACTAGCTGAAATAAATCGCTTTCACTGTCTAGATTTAATGCCAAAGGCACTTGTATCACTTATGATAATCACGAACTGATTAGAGTGGCATATCGTACAAGTACAGTACTGCTAGGACACCTACAATATATTTATTTAAAAATTATATTTTAAAAATTAATTATAATCTTATATAATCCTGTGTTTTCCATAGCGCCAGCACTAGTAGGACCTAATGCACCTTGCAAACCTGTAACTTGTGGAAGCGTTTATGCCAGAAACCAGCAACCTTTCTGGCAGTATTGTGTCAAAGTTGGCGCTATAATAATTATAATCATTCAGCGTGCTAACAACCTTAGTCATTAGTCAATCTAGCAGCGCCAGCCTGAGTGTGTCATAAACTCATAATTAATTAAACTAAACAGGGATATGCCTATATTTTAGAACATTCTCTTGGTTAGTCTCTGGAAGGTTCGTGGGCCCTCGTACTATCAATAAAATGATGGGTGTAGCGCCTTTACCGCCACAGTAATTATTTTACGATTCCGCGTGCCCAGTGTTGGAGTTACCGGGGGGCCCGGGGGGGTTGGGGCGGGGCGGAGGGGGGGTGAACCCCCCAGCTAACTTTTCAACCCTCCCAAAAATCGCATATTGGGTATACGCAGTATCTGTCATTCATTGAAGTCAAGCCCTCAAACCCCTGACCCCCCCAGCTCAAATTTCACAACTCCAACACTGCGCGTGCCACTAAATATCGCTGTGCGTGCCACGTCTGGTAAACATACGGAATTTTGCCGATGCCTAGTTTATACTAAAATAACGCCAAGTTTTTCCTAAAGACAACTTTACTGGAAGTTTTTATTCCTGATGGCCTTATGTCTTGTAGTCGATTAACCATAAATGTAATTTCTACTTCGTATTACTTAGGAGAGAAAGAAAAGATTTTTGACAAATTTAGTTAGCGTTAGGCTACTCTGTGATGGATTTTCCCTCTGAAATGTGTCAGAATTTGGCCAATTCCTCTCCTTTGGTTTGAGTGCATTGGCATTTATTCTCTTGATGGCACTCGAGAAAATTAATAGACAATCTGTTACTCAACAACGCTGAAAAGAATTAAAAATTCTAGAGCACTACCTTTCTAATCGTAACTCGCACGCGTTCTACGTGACAAAGTGGTAAGCTATGTAAGGGGGAGACATCACTCTTTGAACCTGACATCGATAAGTCCATCGAAGCTTGAGGACGTCAGCACTTTTAAATTAAAACTAGAAAGATGCTCGCTTCGCTCGCGCTCGCTTCGCTCGCAGTGCAGGATAATACTAATGCAATACCTATACCTAATACCCAATCATTGAATTCATGCTGAACAACATTTCAATGATCGCCACCTAGCCAAGCTTTCGCCAAGTAATAATTAGGCCTATGTACGTTAAAATCACGCAACTGTGGCCATTTGTGACGCTGTACACGTATTTTTTGTGTACGTTAAAATGTACGTTAAATTGCGCAACTACCTCAGGCTGCGAACAATTGTTACCAATAGCAACGTCGTCGCACGCCCAGCCCTCTGACGCTGCAATGACTCGACTAAACCGGTTCTACGAACAATTGTTACCAATAGCAACGTCGTCTTCGAACATCGTCCACCAACGCATCGCGACGTAAGGACTAAACGGTCTAAACCGTCTACCAATAGTCAACCAATCAGAACGCTTGAAGGTAACAGACGTAGATAGTCAACGCTCGCCCACCAACGCATCGCGACGTAAGGACTAAACGGTCTAAACCGTCTACCAATAGTCAACCAATCAGAACGCTTGAAGGTAACAGACGTAGATAGTCAACGCTCGCCCACCAACGCATCGCGACGTAAGGACTAAACGGTCTAAACCGTCTACCAATAGTCAACCAATCAGAACGCTTGAAGGTAACAGACATACAGAATAACGATTTTAATATGATAGATAGATATCTGTCTGAAGACAATCAATTTTGACCCACCACTTTGGTAGCACTGGGTGACACCCAGTGTTATTTCTAGAATTATCGATTTGAGGGGGTGTCGGTAAATTCGGGGGTTCCCTGCCAAAAAGTCTGATAAGCAAATAAAAGGTAATTCCATGGATAGCTGAAATTGGGGAGGGGTGTTGGGAGTGTCGGTCTCAAATTTGGGGAGGGGTGTTGGGGTGTTAGGGGGTTGTAAAAGTATTCCTGGTGACACCACCTTCAAAATGGTTCCGGGGGACAGCAATCCTAGTGACGCCAGCGTATACAGTGACTTTATTTTGACAATGATCTTTCGAGAAAACGCGATTTCCTCAAATTGCAAGAATCAGGAGGCAAATAATCTTTTCCATCCAAATAGGAAAACTGAATTTAGCAATAGAGATACTGATATCTTGCCAAATCTGTACCCTGCCATAGAAAATTAAGATTTTATCTTACCGTATAACATGAACATTGCCTATACCGCTATACGTTAAGGTAGACTTCATACATCGAAGCAGTGACTCCTTGAAGTGTAGCAGGAATTAAAGGTAATCTGCAAACGTGTACTCAACAATAATTCCGGGAGAAAAAGAGAAAGATACAAACCGCGATCTCTTTATAGCCTGTGCTTTATGATTTATTCTGATTTCAAAAATTCCTATAGTCTCTCTTTCTCTTTCTGCAGGAAAATACGCGATAGAGGAAAATGGTTATCGTGATTTCGGCCACGCTTCGGCTAACAAAAATACAGCGAGGGAGAGAATGAGACTTGCTAAAACCACTATTCGAAAAATCTGATCGTGACTTAAGCTCATGAGGTTACCTGAAAAGGTATCGGATGGTTATGTTCGCCATACATAGGCGCACAGGTAAGAAAAAACCAATCGATCAAGAGTAAACAGCACGTGGCACAGGTGTTTTGACAGCGTTTGCTGCAGAGCCGTAACGGGGGCAGGGGGCAAACCGCCCCGGGCGCCGACCGGTGGGGGACGCATTTTGGATGTGAAAAAATAAATAAAAAATAGCTCTGCGGAATAAATAAAAAAAGCTCGTAACCGAAATTTATGGGCGCAAAATATCAATCTTGCCTCGGGTGCCGAAAACCCTAGCTACGGCTCTGGTTTGCTGGCGTTTCTCAGTTTATATTCAGTGAAAATAGTTCGTAGGAAGATGTCGAAGATAGAGGAAGAGAGTTCCAGATTTTTGGGCATGCAACGGAAAATGCTCTCTTACCAACGCCAGTGTTGGTTCTATGTATAATATTTAACAGTAAACCTCGTTGAGTGAAAATATTTAGTGCTATTTAGCATGGATTTTCAACCATTGAGGCTGCCCAGTCTACAATGTTTCATAAACCAAGAGGGTAGTCTTGAATTCAAGTCGCTGCTCTACAGGCAACCAGTTCAAATGCTTGGGAGTTTTAGTGCACGAGCAGCAGAACTATTTGAAGCCTTTTTCACGTCAGGTTTTAGAGCGCCATTGTAGAAAGATTAACAATAAAGATGTCTACTGGTACAAGAGATTTGGAGAGAGAGAGAAAGAGAGAGAAAGAGAGAGAGAGAGAGAGAGAGAGAGAGAGAGAGAGAGAAAGGGGGAGGGAGAGAGAGAAGAGCAGGTTTAGACGCATGATCTCGCATATGTCACGCGAAGATTGCATGTTCGAGTAGGGAAAGGGTTGAGGCCTGAGGGTTGTAGGAAACAGACAATCGCTGACAATGAAAACTACTCATGACAGACATCTAGTGTCAAAATCTAAGACTGTTTCTGCAGTGACAATTTTTGTCGCACGTATTGAACCCGCCACTGGTTCTACGTCATCTACCCCATTTAAGAACAGGTTCACCCTAAAAAATCGCGTAAGTCACCTACCTCTTTATTGTGTATGTAAATCGTAATTTGTTGAAAATGACTACAATCATATAGTGCTGCCTGTTTGGCCATTTATATCACTAGTTCGTTTACTATTTAGTAAAAATGAATAGCGCTTGAAGACGTGACTTCCAGATAAAGTTTTAGATTCGAATTCTGACCAAGGGGCCGAGAAAATTTATCATTTATTTCGTTCGAAACCGAATCTGTTAACGATGTAATGTAAATGTAAATGTAATGTAAATGTAATGAGCTATTTATATTGCGCCTAATCAATCAGTGTTAGCAAGCGCATTACAATTAATGTCAATTATGTCAATTATTATAAGCACAATTAAACAGATGTGTCTTCAATTGTTTACGGAAAGCGACGGGCGACTGAATGTAGTGCTGTTACGGTTTCACCTCGCGCAGTCTCGGTCGGTTTCGGTTCGGTTTGGACCGAAAAACCGCGGTTTCGGTTCGGTTCGGTTTTTTGACCCTAGGTTAGGGTTAGCTAACCCTAACCCTAGGGTTAGCGATAGGTTAACCCTAACCCCTAGGTTAGCGATAGGTTAACCCTAACCCTATGACCTCTTTTTGCTTTCAGGGATTTTGGAGAGGAAAAATGATACAATTATGACCTCTTTTTGCTTTCAGGGATTTTGGAGAGGAAAATGATACAATTATGACCTCTTTTTGCTTGTCAGGGTTTTTCGAGAGGAAAAATACAAGAATGACCCTTTTGAGGACTTTATTAAGAAATAAAAAAATAAAATGACGTTACGCGATTTTTGAAAATGGGGGGGTCGGCCAGTTGTGACGGCATATTTTAGGGTGTCCGACGTTGCGTGACGAATGAGAGACACTAACTTGCAACAGTGCAACACTGATGATAGAACATTAAGATCAATTTTTCCACTGCATTTTAAATAGGCTTATTAACAGTGGCGGTTCCACCATATTGATTACTGGGAATGCATCCCCCCACCGGTTTGTTTTTTTAAAAGCTTGTCAACATATTTTTCGTAAGCTTTCAAAATCTTCGGTGAACTTAATACCGCGGATGACCCTTTTTTGCTTGTCAACCTATTTTCCTGTAAGTTTATAAGAAATCTACTGAAAGATACTACTGGGAATGACGTTTTTTGCTTGTCAGCCTTTTCCGGCAAGGTTTATTAACATTTAGTGGGCAAAAGCACTAACAGTTACCTTTTTCTCTCCTTTTTTTCTTCTTCACATTCTGCATGCTCCCGCCAACTTCCAAATATTTTTTTCATCCCCACCAAGAATTCCTGGAACCGTCATTGCTTATTAAGTATGTTAATTAATTAGTAATTGATTATTGATTAGACACACTGGTTATTTAAGGACAAGAGGGTTACTTCAGAATAGCTACGCATCTGTAAAGAGTAGGTTTTCGATTCCCGTCCTATAGAACTTCTCGTTAAAACCAGACAGTGAAGAAGTTTTAAAAAAGAACGAAAACAAAATAAGCGATTAAAATTAATTGCTAAACACAACAGCCGTTTAAGGATTGGAGTTTTCAAGGTTTCGAAATAGAATAACCAATGTGGTCGGCTTTCCGACACAGTGCGTAGCCAGGATTTCCGGAAGGGGGTTTTGAAAAAAATTTCGTCGATAACCGCCAAAATCCCTAAAACCCCAAAATCGCCAAAAATCGCCTCAAAAAATAAAAATTGCATGGGAATACATCAAAAAAATTTTTTTTCGCCGCCCAAGGAGGTTTTAACCCCCAAACCCCCCGTGGCTACGCCACTGTCCTGACATGAAAAGACATAGCGACTGGGAAAATTCATCACTCGCGTTTGTAAATGTATCGCTTAAGACATACCGAAAGAACGCTTGTTTCATCTGAATTCGACGTTTAATTGATATGAACTCGTAATGTCCATTTTGCCATCTGCTTAGTTAAACAAAGAACTAGCTTCAAAGTGTTTTCACCAACTGTACGGTGACCATGCTATCCATAATAATGAGTGGCAGTGGCGTAGCGAGGGGGCAGAGGGGGCGAAGCGCTCCAGGCGGCACTTGCCCTAGGGGCGGCATTTTCGAGATTTCCTAATTTTTTTATAATTATTAGCCTTTATTAGGGCGTTTTTGCTTGTCAGACTTTTTTAGAGACTCGATAACGTTTTTTTGCTTGTCAGACTTTTAAAAGACTTGATTGGTAAGGTTTTTTCCAGGAAATTTTGAAAATTTTCCGCCGCGAAAAGGCGGCACTTTTTATCTTCGCCCCAGGCGGCACTTTGCCTAGCTACGCCACTGGTGGTAGGCGCTGGTGATATATTCGATATCCAAGAAAACCGAGCTCAGTCTGAGCTGTGATAATTTCAAACCGTGACCTACTGTGGAGCTGTGCATTACCTTTGCAAAACAATACGACTGCCGTTATTTCGGTTAACGTGTCCAAAGTCGAAACGTAGGGACGCCTGGGACGCTCGTTTGCATAATATCAACAACTTCAGCGCATAGGAATGCATTGATTTCACGTCAACAAAGCAAAGGTTTGCCTCGTTCTAGAAAACTCAAATGCAAATTAAAACCCCATTTTCGTCGTTGCCCACGCCATCGCTACAAAGTGCAAACCGCAGGCCTACATGTATCGGGACGTAGGCCTACACTATCTATGTGTACAACGTAGGCTTAGATGTAGGCCTACGGTATTCATGTGGCTGATACGCTGAATCACTTAATGTGAGTACACGCTGAGTGACGAGCAAAGAACAGTCGACTGAATTTCGGAAGGAATTTCGGAAGGAATTTGCGACAGCAGAGATATGGTGACAGTATTATTGAGCTTCCAATGATGAATCGTACTAGGTCTATAGCTGTTGACTTCATCTCAAAGACCGTGTATCGTCGTTGCTGATATAATATGTTGGCATTCTCCTCGCCATTTCGTTGCCCTAGAATGTATTTGAATGGGTCATTGATCTGTATTTAGTAATGTGATGTAACAAACGAAAGAGTCCTAGAAAGAAGCAAAACAACAGAAACGTGGAAACGAGAAATAATACGAAGAAAAATGTCCTACGCTGGTCACGTCATGAGAGGGTCGGTCGGAGACCTACCACTGATTATAATGAAAAATAGAATAGAAGAAATAAGGGGAAGGGGGCGACCAAAAAGAAGCTGGATGGACGACATCTTTGACTGGACAAACACAAAGAACTATATGGAGCCTTAAAAGAGCGGCAGAAGGTTATGTTGGGTTAGGTTAATAAGTCAATTTATATAGCGCAGAAACTTGGACGAAGATAGAGAGAATTGGAGGGAAAATGACTGTCAACCCTCCGTTAGAGGACGACACATAAAGAATATGAAATATTGATCTGCATTTAGTAATGTGATGAAAACATTTCTGTCAATTTTTTATAACTGATTTTTAAGAGGCTATCCCTGACTCTGGTATATCGACAGATGTCATTTATATGGAAAACTTATTTAATGCCTTATTTCATGGTCATTTCTTCTATTGAGAATGATACAGTCAACGTCTCTTACGACTATCAACATATAGGTAGGCCTATGGTTGACTATTCGCCATGCTGTTGCTGTTTTAGAGATAATATCCTCGTTGGGGGCGGAAGATGGCAGAGTGGGTTAACGTGCTGGAGCGTCAGGCTGACGGAGCGGGTTCAAGCCCCGTTAGTGCCCCTAGTGGCTTTCACACAGGCAGTAATGCCTTCTAAGCCACTTTAAATCATGCTAAGATAAGAAGATACTCAAGCGGGATTTCGAACAAATTTCTTGCCACCGCCCGTCCTAGTGTCCTGCCATTTCAACGCATGGTGTCGCTTATAAATTGATAGCTGCAATCAACGCTTATTAGCATGGAAACATATTTTGTTTCCATGGATGGATATGGATGAAAAGCATATTTTTCAAATATTATGTAAATTTTCTCCTTTCAAATATGTAATTTCTCTCCTATAGGCCTACCACCAATCTTCTACATAAATAACTACTTCTTCCAATCCAGAAACATCCACAATCATGACATCAGGAACAACGACCACTTAATCATCCATTTTGCCCACACAGATACTAGGTTTTTACAGTAGAATGCTTCAGGCCCACGTATATGGAATGGACTTCCCACACTGCTTAGGAATATGTCCAACCTACTGCGATTTAAGAGTTTCATGAACAGCAAAAAGAACAAATTGCTGGGACTAGGGCAGGCAGGTGTGACAGGAAGTCTGCTGAACAACATTAAAAAAGGCAAAGTATGTTATTTTGGACACGTCATGAGAAAACAAGGCTCTTGTCTAGAAAAAGAACTAATTCAAGAAACACTATCCGGCGGACGATCACGTGGAAAACCAAGAACAGCCTGGCTAGATAACATAAGAACATGGACTAGACTTTCATTTTAAGACATGATTCGGAAAGCAGAAGAACGACAGAAATGGAGAGACGCGATAGTGTAGCCCAACCTCGCAACGAGGATGGCTGAAGAACAGAACAGAACAGAACTGTGATTTTAAAAGTGTCTTAAAATGTATGTCATTGGTCAGCATTAATCTCCTTGTAAAATTAATCATCGTATTAAATTTATGGGCCTAGCTCTGATGTAAATTATTGTCATTTTAAAACTATTTCGAAGTTTTCTTAAAACCACAATCTTGGTGACCTCCAAATGGGAATTTGTTTCCACTCTGGTAATTCCATTTTCACTCATGCTTAAGAGATCTTGATATTACTATTTGAAATTAAAAACTCACCTTTTTCATTTGTGCAGTATTTAATATAAATTTGCTAATTCGTGATTAGTTTCAACTTAGAGTATTTCGATTGTCTAACTTCAAATGAACATTGTTCTGAATTTGTTACTATTATGTTTCTTCCATAAATTAACCTAGAATTATTTGTATCTTCTTGCTCCTTTTTTGTAAATTGATTATACGTGTCATGCATTTAGAAAATGATGTATACTGTATATCATAGATATTCTTTGAACGAATGTAGGCCTATGCATTGAATATGTAAACAATGCTTTTAGTTGAAAATAAAGTCAAAGCCAAGTCAAAACCAGAAGCATAACCGCTGCATTTATAACTTCGCTGTCTCGTTCAATTGCATAAAGTTTTAGCAAAACGCGAATATAGTAACAATTCTGAAAAAGATATTTAAACAACTCTTAATGAAATCATAGACGACTTGAAAGCCGGAAAGAAATCCCAAAGCCAGAGCCACAGGTCGATCAGAACCATCGTTTTGCATTTGAGCCAGCGGATGGCCTAACCTCGCTAACAACCGAGTCGTGTGGACTCCGGCTCAAGGTCAGAAGCGATCTGAGAGACTCCGAACTCCGACATTATTATTATTATTCAGTTTTTATTTAAAAATGTATGGCCTGCAGGGAATTTAATTATAGATGCAAAATGATTAATGGTTTCCCCCAAAACTGTGAAAGAAATTAAAGGTAGCCAGTTAAAATTTAGAGGAATTCAATTCTAGAAGCAAAATGAATTAATATCTTTAAAAATAATTGTCAATGTCGTTGATCTGATATTGCTGAATGATTTCTTCTAAATCGAAAAGCTAATTTTTCTATTTGCTTGGAAATTGATAAAGATGGCAGAACGATTCCGACAGATGACGAACTCTTCCCCATCTAGGTCATAGAAGCTCCTCTGTTTCGACTTCTAAGCCTCAGGAATGTTCTCGTGAAGGCAAAACAACTGAGAAGCTGGAACATGAGATGCAGCGGAGCCAGAGTGTTGTACATAATCGACCAGGTCAACGGTTTGTAATACACAGATTCAATGGTCTGTCCGAAGTAAGCGTTTTCATCCAAGGTCAGATTTAAGCCGACGCACGTCTTGGCAAGCCATAGGGTTCCGTTTGAAACTGCCAGAAAGAAGATCAAATACTGGAACACGGCTGCCCTCCAATCGCTCTCGGCCGAGCGCCGAGGCTCAATCCGACTGGTGTAGAGGACGAAGATTGCCTGAAAGTAGCCCTGAAGTATGTCCAGAATTTTAGTGGCTCCAAAAAATCCAAGTTTGTTGCCGACACAGGCTAGGAAAGAGAACAGCGAGATCTGAAGATGACCGGCGCAAGACACCAATAGAATGTAATCGATTGCGGTGAACGGTTTACCGCGCTCCACTCGGAAAGTCTTACTTATGCAGAATCCGGCAACGGTTCCGGCGAACATTAGAGCGCGGAAGGGAAAGTAGTAGTAGGGAAACATGGTCGATTCCGAATGGACTCGATAGAGTATCGCCAGTGCCAGTGCCAGGGCGCTGGTGAGGAAGGCGAGCAGGTAAGACAGCTGCCAGGTGAGGGTTGTCGATCTGGGACTCGGGTAATCACTATCGCCGCTACTCGTCAACAGAGAAGACGTTTCATCGTAAGAGACGCTGAAATCGCTCCGAGTCGAGTAGTTATCGTCCGGTTCTGTGTACGGGTCGTCGTCGTCGTCGTCCGGCTTATTGGCAACCATTTCGTCGGGAGGAGGCCGGTGGTCGTGACCCCCTCGGAGTCGTCGCCCGGTCGGGATCTCTCTTCTCTCCGGAGCGTCGCCGGTAAAAACGGCGGCGGGGGCGGCGGGGGCGGCGGTGCAGTGGGAGAACAGGTTGTACAGACACTCTCCGATCAGGATGGCGATTTCGATGGTGAACGGAACGAATATCGGCGACATGTAAGTGTTCAGAAAATGGTGCATCGTCGTGTTCTGCTGCAGGCACTGGACGGCCTTCGCGCTGGCGTTCGACGCGTCGGCGTAGCAGCGAAATTTCAGACTGTCGACCGGTCTCTGGACGAGAATCATACCGAAGACTATGTTGACGAAGCATTCGAACCAGAGACTCAGGTTGATCGCCGCCAGACACATCAGTCCACAGCGGATGGCACTTCGATCGGCGACCACGGCCTTGTTGAAGACGATGCAGAAGAGCGTCTGGGCGCCGAAGTAGACGATCTTGACGACGTGATAGCAAACCTGAAGACCGTCGTTGAGCGTATAATAGATGTTCTGACATGTGCGCCACACGCCGAAGCAGTCGCTGGCAAGATAGACGTGAAAAATGTCCATGACGCAACCGAAGAAGTAGAAAACGACGATCCCGAAGACGGTGAAATTGTCGCGGGGTGGGGGCGACTTAGGAGGCTCCGTCGGCCCCGTCCAGCGTAGACTTCGAGCGGCCAGTATCTTGGATCTGTTGACGTTGAAGTGGACGAGAACGCCTATACCGATCAACATGAAGATCAGCAGAAAGACCGTTTTCGTGACGCCGTAGGTAGCGGTCGTCAGTCTCCAGAAGCTGAGAGCAAAAGAGGTGCCGATCATGACGAGAAACAACTGGACCGAAGCGATCTTTCCGTTGAACCTGACGTTCTTCACGCTTCGCTGGTCACGCGTCGCCGTCGAATGATCGTCGATGACGTCACCGAAGGTCAGGATTATCCGAATCCACCAGAAGAACTCCGACACTTTTTCCAGCACTCCCATATCCAAAATTAAACGCCAGAACACGGTTAAAAATCGTCAAGTAAAAAAAACTATCACTCGACGCGTTGAAATAGTATTTTAAGCACGGAACTTCAACTGTCTCGCCACAGAAAAAGTCGAATTTTCTGATTTGGGCAGAAACAGATATCGGCTGATAAGCGCTTTTGCTCGTAGATAAAGCGAAAACAGAATAGCACATTGGCTTATTTCCTGTTTATATTTTTTATGTAGTCACGAGCGTTTTTATAGCTTGCCAGAGAAAACGAAAGAGAGGGAGAGAGTTTAACTTTCCCTTTCCTCTTACGAGTCCCTCACCCTGCTTTTGAGGCAGAAACTCTAGACCGTGGGACTTTCATCTAATTGGTAGTTTTCATTTGCTTTAGTCGCTGTGCAGTCAACTCGAATTTCAGAGATAAACGCTAAGCTCTAAACAGAAAGCGTTTTGTCGTTTAGGCTACTCATCATGGCCAGCTAACCAGACTGAACTATACGAACTGTGCGTCCTCTGGTCTCTGTGTAGATAGGCTGTATATTTACCATAAATCATAATTATTTCGCTTTGCCAATAAATAAAAAATAATAATTAAATGACTGCACGTTTACAATGGATCAGAATTATTCGCTTTGTCAGTAAATGTAAAATAAAATAATAAATAAATAAAAGATTCTATTTTTATCATAAATCAGAATTATTCACTTTGTAAATCAATTTAAAATAATAAAAAATAAATAAAATGCTGCATGTTTACAATAAATAAGAATTACTCACTTTTTCAATAAATAAATAAATAATATCAATCATAAATAAAAAGTCACGTTACATGACAATTAGGTCCGCTGATCATAGGCGGCGCACTCCTATCGGCCCCGTCGGCCCAGGCCGACGCCAGAATTATACCAGGCGTCGGCCCAGGCCGGGGTACTTTTTAAGAAGTAAAAGTTGAAGAATTGTTATTCTTTAAATTGTTTGATTAAATTTTCCTTTCGAATTTAGAAGAGAGCTGCTGTCGTGGGAGGGCGAATGCGCTGACGAATAGGGCTTTATACCAGGCCTAACAAGATCATAATAGGTATGTCCTATACACATTTAACCCGAAGGTGTCAAACACAGTAGTAACGTATGTGTATTCGTTGACATTAGATTAAAGACGGAGGAGGCCAAGGCACTTTGACGGACGAAGTGGGGAGACGGTGGGCGAAAAGCCGAAGGGCAGCAGAGGGTGCCAGGGAGAGCGAGGGCACCAGGGAAGCAGTAGAGGGTGCTAGAGAGTGTTTCATCGAGAGGGCTGTAGGAATTGGGCCTCGATCGAAAAGGATCAGTTAGAGCTTCTCTCTGTTCGCATAAATCGCGGAAACAATCTAACGGCTTCAGCGATTCAATCGTTCAACGGGCAACAGCGCTTCATCATCCATACAATGAACAAGTCTGTTGTTAAACGTCGTAGGCTGACTATCGAAGACCCTGAACAAACTGTAAGTACTTCAGATAATACAACATCTGCGCAAATTATTCCATAGTGATGAGTGTAGGCCTAGGATTATACTACGAAAAACTGCATGTTTCGACAAGTGCGAATAGTGAATCAGTGTTTATCAACAGAGGCGTAGCGACGGGGGGTATATCGGTAGGGCCTATACATACCCCTCCCAAATCAGACTACCTTAAAATGTTTAATGCTTTTTTAAGATTTTCAAAGTTTTTCCAGATTTATACCCCCCAATCACATTATACCCCCCAATCAAATTCCTGGCTACGCCACTGTTTATCAATATAGAAGTATCGAAAGAGCGTCATCATTATTACGAACGTGCATTCGTAGGTAGATTTTTGCAAGCATCAGGCAACTGTTAAATCTGAAAAACAGCGACAACGGAGTAACGAAATTGTTTATCATCGTCCAGTTGTTCCTTCCAAAGTACGCAATCTGGATCTGTTGGTAGTTTTCGTAGGCGCCACAGCTGCCGAGAAACCAGAGGGTGCCGTTCGAAACGGCCAAGAAGAGGATAACGCATCTGAAGGCGCTCGCCCGATGGCTTCGGTCTCCGGCGGACACGATCAATCGTCGAGCGAACGAGCAGAACGTCGCCTGTAGATAGACTTCTAGGACATTGGTCAGTTCGACGAGTATTTGTTGGACGGGAGAGAACATCTCCAACGAAGACGGAATTTCAGCGGAGCGTTCCAGAATTCCGACCGCCGCTATTATCGTCAGTATGTCGAAAGTGAGAGGACCCACCGACGCCAGCAGAAGCAAGTAGTCGAGCCGGTTGTACGGGAGGTCGCAGCAGTACGGAAACGTACCGCTGACGCAGTACCCGATCATTATACTCAGCAGCATGATTGTCTCAAACGAAAGAATATAACCCAGCATTATCTTAGGACCAAACGGGTCGTTGGTGAACACGTTAAATCTAAAGAGCATAGCCAACAGACACATAGCTACGTTCACACTTAGTATGAGAAACACACAGACACCAGAGATCAACAGAGACTGCCCACTGCTGCTACTGCGTTCCATTAGACCACGTGACTCGCTCTGATCGAGAGATACAATGCCAACCTCCTCCTCCTCCCGCTCCACCTCCTCCTGCTCTTCGTCCTTCTCCACTTCCTCCTCCTGTTCCTCTTCTTTTTCATCTTTTTCATCTATCATGTTGTTTGACATCTCATGGACAGAAACCTCTCCGTACTCGATTTTCCTCGAGTCATCATCTTCGAGGTGAGCGGTTTCGGCAGTGGAGCGGCGAGGAACGCAGTGGAAGTACTGGTAGATCAAGTACTGACCGACGAGTAGCGTAAATTCAATGGTGAACGGCATGAAGAATCCGTCTATCTGGGCGTTCGTCACGCGGAAGAGCGTGTTGTTATGGTAGACGCATTCTAGCGTTTCCACGGTGACGTTAGACGCGTTGCCGAGACAACGATCGTAGAAGCGATTCTGACGCGGTCTGTGGATGAACATGTGGGACGATTCGTTGACGAGGGAGTCGAACCAGAGACTCAGGTTGACCGCCTGGAGAAACATCAACCCGTAGCGGGTCGCTGACCGGTCGACGAACGTGGACTTACTGAAGGCGAAACAGAAAAGAGTCTGCGCTCCCAAATACACGATCCTCAAGACGCGAAATGTCTGTTCACATACGTAGGACACGTATATGTATCGATCGTCGCATGACCTCCAAATCGAATCGCAGTTGACGGACGAGATGACGTGACACAGGTCCAAAAGACATCCGGTCACGTAGAAGATCGTCATTCCAGTCAACACTAATCTGTCTCTGCTGCTGCTGCTGTTGTCTTCGCCATCCGTGTCCTCTTCTCCGCTGGTAAGCAGGCCGTCACTGTATACTTTTAGAACGCCCATAACTCCCAAACCGGTGCACATGTAAGCGATAAGAAAGAACAAGTTGACGGTACCGTCGAAACTCACGGTGAAGTACACCGAAGCGGTGATCGCAAATGACGTGGAAACCAACGCCAGGAACATCTGAATCGACGAAACCAAAGCATTGAAACGCAGTTCTTTCACCGTTCTCGTTAACGTCTCTTTCCGATTCGACCCAAACGCTTTCAACTCTGCGAGATCCGCTTCTCCATTGACCACGCTTCCAAACGTTGCTGGTATCGTAAACCAATAAAGCTTCTTTCTAGGCAGTAGTTTGCTCATTGTAAACGGTACCAAATAAAACTTAATGAGTAAGAAAGCTGAATGAGGTCGTCTCTTGTGAAAAAACTGTCATAAAATTCGTTCCCGTTAAGTAATAATTTAGGCCGATAGTCCTTACTTCATCTTGCCATTGCTTACGGTCGGGGAATACCATTTTCACTTTAGCCTCTCTCAGTTGTACTATTAATAATGCACACTACAGGAAATATTAGTTACTAGCCGTTTGTCTGTCAAAAATGACGGTGGAGCTTGGATATTTTTCTACGCGATTTTTTGCATATGTTCTAGCATTTTGCCCAACGACTTGCTCTTAACCGGAACATGGATTGGACAGTTTGATGTAGGAACGAATACGAGGGTAAAATAATTGAATATATGAATTATTTCGGTCAATAATATCCAGTTCGTGTGGAGTAGTATTGGAAACGGAGTGGGCGAGGGAGAGAAGGGAGGGGGTAAGACGATGGGATGGAGGTAGGAATGGGATTGAAAAGGAAGAGTGAAAGAGGGAGATAAATGAATGAGAGAGCAGTGGATAGGACAAAAGAAATAGAGGGGAGTAGGACGGGGCGCAGAGAGGCATGAGAATGGGATGAGGGATAGAGAAGAGGAAGGGACGGAAAGTGAAGGGTATCTTTTGAGGCATATTTTATGCAGGGAATCTCCGGAAACCGCTTCGGTCATTCGTTCCGGCCGGACATTAGTATCCGGTGGAAGACGTACATCCGGTCATTCCCTAGTATTATGACATGGATGTGATGGGGATGGAGAGATGAGAGATAGTGGGGAAGAAGGTAGAGAATTTAGAGGGGAGGTTGAGGAAAAGGGCGGAAGAGCAGTGGCTATTCTAGCCACCTATAGACATTGGGGGAAATTTAAAAATTGTGGGGGTAAAAGACATTGGAGAGGTCATACTACTTGCCAAAATGTCAAAAAATTTGGGGAAAATTCAAACTTGGGGATTCCCCCCCAGAGAAGGTCTAGAATAAACACTGGCGGAGGAGGATTGGAAAAATGAGGGAACAAACACATGCGCAAACAAAGTTAGAAAGCTATATAGGGTATAAGATATCCAGGAAACATTGAAAAACTGTATACTCCATTGGCCAGCTTGGGTCCATCGGAGAACCCGAAGGATTAGCGCCTTCAGTTTTACATGGCAACGGCTGAATGAGAGCGGTTTGCCAGCCTTTCCCTCGCTGCCTTTCCTTCCAACGAGTTAAACCAGGGACGTCATTTGGGGAAGGGGCATTTGCCCCCCCCTGATTTTTAGGGAAAATTTTTTTCGCCAATGTTTGTGTTATGTCTTTTGAAAAGGTCAGCAGCCCCACCACTCGACGACGTCGAGTAATCTGAAGAAGTAACTAATCGTAAAACAATGAGACTGACAAGCAAAAAAGGTCGTCAACTTTTTCGCAAACTTGTCAGGTCGATGTTTTGCCCCCCTGAAAAACAGTGAAATGACGTCTCTGAGTTAAACCCATTCACAGCAGATTAATATATAATATAATATAACAAGGTTTAAAGTGGTTCAGTAGGGACTGCCCTGTGTGAGAACCACTGTAATTAAGATTATTAGGCTTATATTCAGGATGTAAATGAAAAATAACTTTAGTTTCTTATATCTATTGATTTGTAGACATACTTGATACGTACGTAGGGGTCGTATGTCTAATATTGTTTTGACTTTGCGTTTTGTCAAAGTTGATATAATATAAAGATATTGTGTATTTTATTGTAGTTGCTTTGTCTACTGTTGAGTAGGCCCTATAGACTAAATACTGTACTCGTCACACGTTTCGTCCTTCATGTCGATTACTTTATATTGCTAACTACAGCTAAGGTGAGTAAACCCTAAGGGGTCAAAGTAATCAGTCAATCTGAAAACGACATTAATGATAGGGGACTAAACTATCTACCAGGGACGTCATTTGGGAGCGGCAGGGGACCCGTTGCTCCCCTGATTTTGAGGAAAAAATTTGTCGCCAATGTCTGTTTTTAAAAAAATGGAAATTGAAAATTGACTTTTGACCAAAGAGGTAAAAACCGACAAGCAAAAAGGTCATCCACCCCTATAGGAGGCTCGAAAAGACTGACAAGCAAAAAAGGTCAACTATTTCGCTGACTTGTCAGATCGAAAGTGTCTTCCCCATGGAAAACAGTGAAATTACGTCTCTTCTATCTACCACCTGAATGATTATTTCTACTGTGGTGCGTCAGTTTCCTGTGTTTAGTGTTCAGACCACCAGGCCTTTAACGGGCAAATTGACTTGGCTGGAGGGTAAGAGACACAGTTCAATGCAAAAATTTGTTTCACTGCTGACATTTGGGGGGATTTTGAGTTTTACCGGGGGAGGGGGCGGAATCTCCCCTAACAGGGTTTTTTCTTTGCCTGGGCAAAACACTGTCTCTTACCAGTGGAACAGCAAAAACGAGAGGACAGGAAACTGATTTTGTCTCAGAGTAGCTAGTTGCTACCACTTGATTCCAGTAAGGTTAGTCCACGCTAGCGGCAAAGCCACAAGGACGTGAAGAAAATCAATACCAAGAAACATGTAGGCTTATAGGTCCTCCTTTTATTTACCTGTCAGAATCAAATGTCTTGTGACTGCGAGTTAACACCTACTAAGAGTCTAAGACATATGAAGCTGAACAAGAAGGAGAATGGTGTAGGGTGATCGTAAGTTCGTAACGGCCATAACCAGCTTCGCGAACCGATGGTTACATCAGTGACACAGGCTTACTTAGCCTCCTAAACCACTTAAAATCACATTATTGTTATTGATTCTCACCAGTTAATTGGGTTACCTATATTGTGTATACCTCATTAGCGCATCAAGGGGTATGTGAACGATGGGCCGGCGCAATATTCGAACAGGGATCAGCTATAAGATTTGAGCAAAACAGATGAGAAATTTCGGGAGAGGGCAGTTAGTATGGATGACTGTTGATTTCTAGAATCGACATACTTTGCCATATGTAAATTTTAATTAAGTCTTCAAATCATGCACCATAGTTCAGGGTTACACTGAAATACATTATATATTACTCAAAAACTTCTGCAGTCTATCTTCCTGTCCTCACATTGACTGATAGGCCCTGCTACTGGTAATATCAGTCAATATGAGAATTCAGTCAATTTAATTGGTATCTGCAAATGTATTTAGAATATCACCAATTGGTAGCTTTCAGTCAGTGTTATTTAAGTTATGGTTTTTCAGTTACAGTTTAGTTACAGTTAAGTTTTTCAGTTTCAGTTAGTGTTAGTGTTAGCTATGGTTTTTCAGTTACAGTTTCAGGTATGTTTTTTCAGTTTCAGTTTTTCCCCCGATGACATTAACAACATGTAAATCAATGTGTATACATTACTTAGTTATGGGTTAGTGAAGTAGAGCAAAAATAATTATTTCAAACTTGGTTATGCCTCTATTACGTTGATTAAGCAGCTACTTCACACTGTAGAAATTCAATACCTTTAGTTGAAACTGCATCTGCTGCTTCTTTTACCGCAATTTCTATCTTGATTCTAAAATCAGCTGCAATTTCCTTATGCTTAGCCTTTGAATGATTATCCGTTTGCTTGCTGCATTTTTTCCTCTCAGTAAGCAATTCCGAGCAAAATAAAGGTCGCCGCACTTGTTTCTTCTTATTTATTATGTATTTAACTGTTTAACTTACCCCAACACTCCGATTTTAGCGCCCCCTCACCTCGGCGCCCGGGGGCATATGCCCCCACCTGCCCCCCACATCGCAACGTCTCTAGTAAACAGTAAACACATGCAGGCCAAAGCTTGGTCTGATCAGGTGTGGACAATGGTATGTAGACCGTTTAACCAAGGTTGACAGCGATGTGATCACCAGAGTCAAACAAAGGAAGCTCCAGATGTTTGGCCACATTAGTCGCATGGAAGAGAAGAGAATTCTGAACATCGCAATGGAGGGAACAATGGAGGGAACACGCCCTTCTGGAAGGCCCAGAAGACGATGGTTTGATGACGTCAGAGAGTGGACGGGATTAAATCTTGGAGACGCGATTCATGCGGCACGAGACCGTGTAGCCGACGGCGAATGTCATCCATTGTCTCTGTAGACAATGGACGACCTTTCGCCGCCCCTGCGTACTGTGCGTAGGCATTCGAAGCAGGTGACCGCTCACTTAATTGCTTTGGTGACACGCCCAGTAAACACTCTGAGCCAATTATTGGCATTCCAGTGTCGAGGGATTTCCAATGCCATTCAGCTAGAACCGCGAACCATTGTCTGGTCTGACATGTGGGTGGGTCCTTCAGAAAGATTGAAAGGAATGCACATAATTTACCCCAAGGCTCAGGGTATAGGGAAAATACCCCCAACGAAGACAGGGCTGACAGGGTTAAAACACATGAAATGGGGTTGAAATGGTGTGAGTTTCAAGAGAATCGGAGGACACAAAATTTTTGCGACCGATCAAAAATCCCTGGCCCATCGTTGATATTTAAGAAATTTGACGAAAAATTCATGCCTGAAATTCGCTCAGATTTCGCCAGAGAATTGTAGGGGACCTTTCAGGGATGCCTTTGCATCAGGAATTTTGGCCGTATTCGCCTCGAATTTGTCGATTTTTTCTACTAGACCGATTTCACGCTTTTCTCTTAGTTTTAAAATAGCTAGAAATCGAAGGTCCCGAGAGATATCAAAGATCTAATTGAAGATTCTTAAAACACATGAAATGTGGGGTTGAAATGGTGAGCAGGGTTATTTCTAGGATTATCAATTTGGGGGTGTTGGTATATCCTGGGGTATCCTGCATAAAAGCCTAACAAGCAAAAAAAGTTCATCCCGCTCTCAGATTGGGGG
Organism: Metaphire vulgaris; assembly: GCA_018105865.1. Taxonomy (NCBI): domain Eukaryota; kingdom Metazoa; phylum Annelida; class Clitellata; order Crassiclitellata; family Megascolecidae; genus Metaphire; species Metaphire vulgaris. The sequence goes on from CM030858.1 coordinate 5,371,817, forward strand.
CGGGGGAGGTGTCGGTCTCAGATTATTATTATAACAATTATTATTATTATTGTTTGATTACTTACAAAATATTTCGGCTGATTGGCGATCAGATGAAAAGCCAAAGCAAAACACTATCAATAATTTTAGCCAAGATATAAGGCATAGGTCGTATATCTGAAAATTTGCTACAGATAATTATGGTTGTAATAATCCAGAGGTGATCTAAATCAGAGCGCAAGAGAGAGAATCTCAACCGTACGCTGTATTACAGTAGGCTACGTATTAGGCCCCCTAATTATCGTAAAGTGAAAGAACCTTGATAGTTTGAACAGAATTGTTCGTGTTTATTCTGAATTCATTTTCAGTCAATTATACGCGACGGGCTTGAATTGGGGGTCGTATTCCGAATTAGTGTAGAATCTCACCTGCATGAGTCGTCCCTATAGGGCTATAAGACCCTCTAGCCCTGCAGATTCTTGCAAGAACTTGAAATTTGTGTCACCAAGGTAAACGAGGCGGAGAAGATTAATATCGAAAGTCTAGTCACAGCGGTCAACAACGCCTGCATCTACTTAAAGGGGTGGAATCTTCCCAGAGGAGTGCCCGTGAGGCTCTATAGGCTTATATTTGAACGCCCCAATGGCACGGGGAAATTCACAGCAACAGGCAGGCTGTGACTTATTCAAATAATGCCGACAAATTGTTAGCTCGTTTGATGCCTCTTAGACCCAATTTGTGCACCAGGAAGCTTTATAAATTAGCTACGTAGGCCTAGGCCTATTCTAAAAACAAGTCGTAAGATTTAAACCTGTGCGATAACCGTAGCAAGTGCTTGACACAGTTTGTATTTTTATGATTGGCCAACGGAAGTCACGTTGTTGCAGGTGCTTGGAACGATTTAAAGTCTATGATTGGTTGACCAAAATCGTAACGGTAAGTGCTTGACACAATTTGTAATTTTATGATTGGTTGACAAAATCGATTCATAGTCTTTGTTTTTTTTCGTTGAGCGCCATTTTATTAAAGTTTATTTTCGTATTTTTGCGATTAAATTATAAAATAAGTGAAAATGGCTCGCGAAATAATCACATTGCAGCTCGGACAGTGCGGCAATCAAAGTAATCGGTTTAATTAATGGATGTTGTGCGATCTTGTATTTGTGTGAAGCATTGGCACTGATATAGCGCCTATATTTAAATGAAAGTGACTATTCGCACTCCGGAGTGCGAAGAGTCGAAACTAGGCCTATTCGCACTCCACCATTACCACAAATCAGAGCCAGAATCACGTGATACGACCACGCCTGCCGTTATTGGCGTGGCCACGCCAGCCGTTAGTTTTGTCTGATTATGAAAAACAAACAAATCAATTATTTGTAATAAAGAAATCGAAAAGCGTCGATGCTGTAAATAAAAGTTGGATTAAAAATCGGTGAAGTACAATGACGCACTGAAGTGTATAAGTGAAAAATGTCATCCCACTAAAAAGTAGTCTGTCAGGCAAAAAACCCCAAAAGGGTAGCCTATGTCAAATCTCAAAAAATCCCAAATAAAGTCTGACAAGCAAAAAAAATCTCGACTCCCAAAAAAGTCTGACTAGCAAAAAAGGTCGTATTGGCGCATCGCAGTTTAATCCTCATCCTACGCAGTGCCAAGAGCCTGTTTTAGAGTCTCGACGAACTAAGCAGTGACAATATACCATCACATATTGTATTCAGAGTGCGACTAGGCGGAGTTGATTTTTATGCCCTATGGAGTGCAATTAGGCAGTTTTAGTTTGCACATTATTATTGCGAACATTTTTAAAGCACTAGTTCACTGTGCAGCAAATGCACTCCGGTGTGCCCATAAGCCATTTTCGGGTCAGTGCATTACGGAGTGCGAATAGGCAAAATTTTATTTCTCGCCCTACGGAGTGCGAATAGGCGAAATTTTATTTCTCGCCCTACGGAGTGAGAATAATCTCATTCTATTTATATAGCTTTATTAAAACGTTAAGTTTAGACTTGTTGATTGGAATGAAATTTCTGATGTGCTATAGCGCTACTCTTGGCTGAACACTAAACATGTTTTATTTTGTTTGTTCAGTATTTTGAATCATTTAAAATAATGATGCACTTTTATAGCATCATTTTATGCCCTTGGCATCAATCGATGGTGCTCCAAATCGTAACCAGCCAGTGGGACAAGGCAGGATATGGAGGAAAAGCCGATTGAAAGATGAGTTTTTGGGCACTTTCTCGTTATCGGATCCCAGTGAAGTTTAATGGCTTTTCGGTCGGGAACCTGACCCTGACCATGACCCTAACCCTGACGCCTTTCTAACCAACTACACCATCTCCACTGGGGCCCAGATAACGGGAAAGAACCAGTTTTTGTCTTGATTTGAAAGTGCAAAAGTTTTATAGTTTCATTTGTTCAAAGTTTCATTTGTTCATTCATATTAGGTTCATTGGAAGATCTGACTGGCAGATGAAGAGAGTTCCAAAAACCTTGGGCCTGCCACAGAAAATCTCTTGCCAGTTTTAGTTCTAGTTCTGAGTACATACATATATATAAATAGTCCAGTATACAATACAATACTACGGTACTACTTTAAAAATTGCTGTTTAAATTCACAAAATTTTGACAACTTGCTTACATTGCTTTTAGAACAAGCTTTGTTTTTTTGTAATGCAACATGTATTTTTGCTTAGCTCATTCATTTGTTCATTCAAAAGAATTATTTATTTATGTTTATAAGGAATGATTTTTGTATCTTTTATGTATGCATTTAAAGCTGGAGATGTATTGATATTCTGTCCAGTTAGACAAGTGATTCTTAGCCTTCATGTAATTACGTATCCCTGAAACAAGTATAAGAGTGTGAAGTACCCCCGTACCAGCCTTGAGTACCTTATATGAGGATAACAGTTTATGCTCCATGATATATTGAAAAATTATAAACTGCAACATACTTTTGTTCTGTCACAGATTGTGCCAAGCCAGAAAGTGGAATTTTTCTTTTAGAATTTATAATTTATTGCAAGCATTTCTAAAGTATCTGTACAATGGGCACTGTAATAAAAGTTTTAAAATAGACTTTATTTCAAGGTCATGCTGCGTACCCCGACAACGTTCCTCAAGTATTCCCAAGGGGTACAGGTACCCCCAGTTAAGAACCACTGAGTTAGACGATTTGAACTGACTGAACAAAGCACTGTGAATCTTATTACATGTTCTTAATTTGGTTTCAATGACCTTAGGCCGACGATGAACGCTACATTCCAAGGGCTGTTCTGCTTGACCTTGAACCAAGGGTCATTAACTCCATCATGAACTCAACCTACGCTAACCTCTACAACCCGGAAAACGTGTACGTTTCCAAAGACGGAGGTGGTGCCGGAAACAACTGGGCTCAGGGTTACCACCAGGTGAGGGCATTATATACCGGCACTTCAGGTGAGGGCAATAGTGGTTATCCATCTGGTGAGGGTATTAATAGCTACTCATCAGTTATTATTATTATTATTATTATTATTATTATTAGTAAAAGTTAAGATTTATGTGGTAACTTATCCAATAGTCAGTTATTAACTTGAGACATGTAGCTGGTCTGGAATAACCATGTCTTTAGGTGCTTCTTGAACGTATCGAGTGATGACAAGTTTTGCATAGTAGAAGTTAGACTATTCCAGCGGCAGTAACTGGGAAGGTACGACCACCTACCGAGGTGAGACGTGTACGTGGGACGTGTAGTGTCTTAGTAGAGGCGACCTCAAGCGCTGTCGGCCCTCGGAATCTGCTGTCCACTGCAGTTCAGCCTTAAGATATGTCGGACCTATACCTTGTAGACATCGAAAAACCAGCAGTGCCAGTTCTTTGCAGTTTTCTTGCTTCTGTGTTTGCCAGGGTCGAGTTATTTGTAAAATTGTAAATGCAGAAATCTTAATTGTTTTCGGCCTGACCTGAAACGATTTGTGTTATGAATATGACGATTTGAATGTTGCTGGTTTTTTCGTAGGGCGAACAGTTATACGAAGGAGTTTTCGACATAATTGACTGCGAGGCAGATGGAAGTGACAGCATGGAAGGCTTCGTAATATGCCATTCCATCGCCGGTGGAACTGGATCTGGAATGGGATCCTAAATCTTGGAAAAACTCAACGATCGGTAAAACAGTTTGTGCAATAATAATGGCTCTTTAGGCTATTTTTGCAGTTCCAAAGGTCTTTGGGAGTTAGGCATTTTGCCTAAGGAGTTAGGCATTTTGCCTAAATGTTTTTATAATATTACTGTGGATCCCACTTAATCGCTTACTGCCTAATTGCACAATCCGCATAATCGCATAACAACATAAAAACCCGAACAAGTGTTTTGTGCGTACAATTAATTATCAGACGTCCCGGCTATTCGCATAGCCCAGTTAATCGCATTAGCAAGGCTTGCACGGCACCTATGCAATTAAGCGGGTTTCACTGTGCTTGCACGGCACCTATGCAATTAAGCGAGTTTCACTGTAATGATGTTTCTTAATATTATTAAAATATATCAGGACAGGTCATATCTTCATCCTCCAGCTGTGTCCAGCTATCGACTTCTCCATAACATCTCTTCAAAGTTCTCTGTCCTTTGCTATTTCTTCCAAGGTCATTCTGTGTCTTCCGTCGGTTTTTCTGTTGATATTTAAACCTGCCATGTTCTCATCCTCTTCCAAACCATCTAAAATTTATAGTTTCACGTAGTCTTATAAAAGAGAGTTGTTTGGAGATTTTTTCTGAACTCTTTGAAAAAACTTTGAAACTTATAATCATCGCCATAATCATCGCCATCATCATCATCATCACCAGTCATAACATCTACTAAATAAGATTTAATCACTAAGGTAAGATCAATAAATAAATTGATAAAAATCAATAAGATTTAATACGGTTTTTTTATTTGGAGATTTTTTCTGAACTCTGCTTTAGATTTCCGAAAAAACTTATCCAGACATACTCTGTGTTTCCAAACCAGGACGAAATCTCGGATGTTGTCGTCCAACCATACAATTCGCGTCTTACCCTGAAACGTCTGACCCTAAATGCAGATTGTGTGGTAGGCTTAAAAGAAAATGTCGTCTCTTAATTATCGACTTGTAATGTAATGTAATGTGACATTTGTATAGCGCCTCTTCTATTTCTACTCAGAGGCTCTCCTGCCATTGGAGTCGCAGGGTAAAGTAATGAGACTTTAGGTTTTGCATTTTGAGCAGAGCGAAGGAGTAAGAAGTGATTCCCGAATGGATGGGTTTAATATGTGTAATATTATGTTTTTTGGTTCAACTAAATCTTCAGAAAGACTTCTAAATAGCAGATTACAACCCGGGTGATTACTTATGGTGAAGGTTTTGTCAATGACTGTTAGCAATAATATCGTGTGGATGAAAGAAAAATGATTACAGTGTTTAGCTGAAAACCCTGGTAAATCAGTTCTTTGAGAGAAAATTGCATAAGACATTGGTTACATAATTTATTCATTGATCTAAATCTGATTACCTCTTCTTGAAATTATGTTGCCTATGGCTCAACTGATTGCCGTTATAACGCTAATTTTCATAGATATTTTGCCTTTAGTGGATGCGGGTTATAGTTTAGCAATGGTGGTTAGTGCCATAATTATTTTAGAGATAATAACATAAAGGGAGATTCTTCCAGGAATGTGAATAATCCTTAAGCAGTAATAATGGTGATTAAATCTTATTTAGTAAACGTTATGGCTGGTGGTGGTGGTGATGATGATGATGTTGATTATGATTATGTTGATTAGGGCAAACTTTGAAACTTATAATTTTCATCTTAATCATCACCATAATCACCAAGAAGAAATAGGAAACCCAAAACGAATTTTCAACTACAAACCAGAGGTAAGAAGATCTAAAGGAAGACTGAAAAGACGATGGGTGGACAGATTTGAAGAGGATCTGCACATGGCAGGGCTGAATCTCAATGGAAAAACTGACGGAAGACACCGAATGACTTTGGAAGAAATAGCAAAGGGCAGAGAACTTTGGAGAGATGTCATGGAGAAGTCAATAGCTGGACACAGCTGGAAGATGAAGACCTGACCTGACCTGAATATGGTGATGATTATGGTGAAGATTATAAGTTTCAAAGTTTTCCCTAATGATCGTTCTGTGTGTATTTCTGATGTTTTTGGTTGGTTAATGTGGTTGCTAGCCTCGACTTGCTTTCATTCGAGTTGTGTCTTGTTTTGACAGGTTGTCCTGGACAACACGGAGTTGCACCAGATTGCTGCTGATCGGTTGCACATGAACAACCCAACGTTTGCGCAGATCAACCACCTGGTGGGCATGCTGTGAAACTTCAATTAAATAATAAAATAAATATTAATTAAGTATTTAATACAAGCTTACTTTTATGCATATTACGATGAAGAATTACATTACAGCTTTTGAAAGACAGGAGTTACTCCCCTTCCCTCATCTACTGTCTGTGTCTGTTTGTCTGTCTTTCTTTCTGTCTCTGGGTGATATTTCTTATTGCATGATTGCTACAAATGTATTTAATTTTCTGCAATTCTTGTCAATTTTGAATTATTTCACCTTTTTGTTTGTTGGGCTGTGATTTCGCTTGGCGTTGTACTTGCAGGTGTCAACGGTGATGTCCGTTTTCACGACGACGCTGCTATTTTATTTTGCTAAAATTTTGTTGTGGATTGAGTTTTTATTAACCAGGTTAATTTTAATGCCCAGCTATTAACCTCTTTACCAGGAACCCCGAATATATCCGCCCATTTTACATTGAGTTACAGTTAAATGTGCAGTAAAGGGGTTAATGCTATCATCATCATTCTTCTCCATGGGTGCAATACCTATTGGTGTCTATTGAAATTTGAGTTTGCCTCCTCTATTTGTCTCTGTCTTGTGTGGCTTTGCACACTTCATATATTATGCCCTTGTTGCACCATTGTTTAATATTGTCTATCCATTTATTTCGTGGTCTTCCCTCTGATGTTTTTTGCCTTCCAGTTCTCCGATCATGGTACGTTTTATCAGCCTTTCATCATTGTCAATGTGCAGTAATTTGCTGTGGTAGCGCTTCTGAGTGATTCTTCAGAAGAGGCGCTATACAAATATTTTGTTACATTACATTGTTACTTTACATTACATTCATTCTGCAGATATGGCAAAATATTAGGAGTTTCCTTTCAACGGCTGTTTGGATGATGTCTTTTCTTATTCTCGTTCTTTGTTTTGCCTTTTTGTTGTTGATCTTGTCAAACCATCTGACTCCTATGATGTTTTAATTAATGCTGTAATAGACAGGAACTAATCTTCCAGTTCAAAGTCAGTTATTTTCAGTGGATATTTTATTTATTTATTTATTTTAAGGTCCCAAGCGTTAGAAAGACTACAGTTCTGGATGTGATGAGGCGCCTCTTGCAGCCAAAGAACAGGATGGTTTTGACTGGTTTAAATCGCCAAGGCAACCACTGTTACATTTCAATACTTAACATAATAACTGTTTTGGCAGGACCGGCGCTCAAACTTCGATATAAGCGGAATTTCAATATAAGCGAGTTCAATATAGCGGAATTCCACTGCATTTGGTTTATTCAGTTGGTTGGTGGTAGGACTTTTTTCTTGGTTGAATTTGCCTTCTTGATGCCCATGCTTTCTGCTGAGATGATCGGCGGCGGTTCCACGTGGGGGATAGGTGGGGGTGCATCCCCCACCGGACTTTTTTCTTTCTTTTGCTTGTGAAGCCTATTTTTTCGGGGTAAAAGTCTAGAAAACTACGGGGGAAAAACAACTGCGGGTGACTTTTTATTGCCTGTCAACCAATTTTTTAAAGGTGTGTAGTAGAATTGGGGTAAAATTCCCTTTTGTCAGCCTTTTTTGGCAAAGTTTGTTGATTTTCCCCCTTCTATTTTCATCTCCCCCACCAACTTTCTATGAATTCATTTCATCCTCCCCACCAAGAAATCCTGGAACCACCACTAGAGATGATTTTTACTTTCATTGTTACTAAAGCACTGTATCTGGTAGAGGAGTTGTAACCAATTAATCAAGTAAATGTCTCTGATATTTTGACTGAGCATTCAAAATCAGCTTTATTTATTTTGATTTTTAATTGTATTTATTTATTTCTCGAGCGCAGTAAACAAGGCTAAGGCCTACAACAAAAGCGCCTTGACATATATCATATATTGACCCCCAACATATGTTCTTCCTTTGGGATAAGTTACAGTAGAACCTCGTTATATCGAAGTTCAAGGGACTGCGATAAATACTTCAAAATATCCGAGGTTCGTTATATCCGATTCCTGCATCATTAACACTGTTTTGGTGGGACTGGCGCTCAAACTTCGATATAAGCAGGATTTCGATATAAGCGAGTTCTACTGTATTTTACTTTTATAATTGTGAATGAATTTGATTTGGTGTGCCATCGGCTGACACTTCTATGCTTTATGAAGTGGCGCTATAGAAGTTTAGGATTATATTAGATACTTCCCTTCCCACTACCTTTGCAATGTCAGTTAGGGGCCATCCATATAGTACATATGCAAAAAAGTCATTTTCGACCCCCTCCCCCCTGTTGCACACCGTACATTTTGGTTAAACCCCCCCCATGCATACGTACAAATTAGCAACAGTAAAGAAAAGAAAACTGAAATACTGGGGACATATTATGCGAACAAAGCAGGAATGTCTGGAGAAGGATACAATGCAGGGCACAATGCCTGGATCACGAAAAAGAGGCAGGCCAAGAAAAAAGTGGGAAGACAACATCAAAGAATGGACAGGACTCACTATCGAGCAGGCGACAAGAAGAGCAGAAGGTCGTAACATCTGGAAGATGACAGTTCATAATGAAACCAATTTTCGGAGCGAAGACAGTTCAAGACAAGACATAATATATATATACAGCTGTGTGAAAAAGTCCTGCACGTTTCATGCTCCTCACAAAATTTTTGTTGTGAGGATCCATAAGGCAATCACACAATAATTAGCAAATTCTTTACCAAAAACATCAATACCTGTTGAAATATATTGAGATTTGCATATCCTAAATCATTAATGGTTATTCAGATATTCATAAAAAATAAAAATCCTATAAACGTGCAGGACTTTTTCACACAGCTGTATATATATACACACACACAAATATACATTGATGCTCACATAATGTGACATTCTTGGGTCTGTTCAAATTTTGATCTTGGGTTAAGTCAACAGAATACTGAAACATTGGCTACTTCCTTAATAGCTTTGTTAAATTGGATCAATCATTCAATCAAGCAATCAATAAATCATTGGTTTATTAGAATACAAAATCAATACTCTTACAATTCAACGTCTAATGAGTAGTTACAAAGACATTTGTCAGCGAGTATGCACTTTTTCATATATCAACGTTAGCAAGCAGATACTGAGTGGTTAGGCAGAAGAATGGAACTATTTCTCTGTAATAATTCTGCCTTCCAATAATTTAAAAAAAATTTTAGCTTTGCTTTATAATATGTTGCTTTCGTTTGAAAGTAAATTCGGTCATTTAAATTATTTGTGGTTCGTCTGTAGCTTGGAGGCCATTATTTTCCTGTTGCTGAAAAAATTTAATGTGTGTGCCAATTCATTTGTTAACCCCTTTAGGGGCTGTCCATTAATTACGTTAGCAAATTATGGGGAGGGGTTTGAAAATGTTTGACAGTTGTTGACAGGGGGAGGGATCACGAGAAGTTGACGTCAACAATTTCATTTTTTACAAATGATAAAAAATAGGAAATTTAATGGAATACTATTTATTACAACAACAAAAACCTGACAAGCAAAAAAAGGTCATCACCACCACATTATGAAATTTGATTAACTCTTTGGCGGCTATGTTGTTTTCACAGAATTTACCCCTCAACAGTTTCCAGAAATATTTTAAATCAAATATCACAGCAATATTGACAATGTATATCTCAATGGAAAGGGTTTTTGATTATCTACAAGAATATGAAAAGAAACATGTAAAATTTACAATTACATTCTTCATATTTCATGGGAATAAATAAAAAATGTAAAAAATTAAAAATTAAAATTGGACTTTTAAGTTCATCAAAAATTTGCCAGCAACAACACAGTGTAAGTCAGCTATCAGAAACATGTACACATATGTTATAAACATTTTAAAAATTATATATAGATGTATAAGTGTCATATTTTATTTTACAGAGGATTTTGTGTGAATGTTCTCAAAGCAATTATAACACATGTATTTTTGGGACTTTTCAAAAAAGCTGCTAAAAAAGTTTTTAGCAACAAGACATTAGTGGCAAACTATCTGAAACGTGTAGACGTATGTAATAGACATTAGAAATTATGTAAAATGTGATATTTTAGTTTAGAAAGGATCTTGTGTGAAAGATGTTGAAGCAATTATGACATATATATATTCACATAGGTTCAAAGACTTGGTTTTTAATATTTTCCAGCAGAATTTGTTCGTTTTCGTTGTCATCGCACCTGGAAATACCCATGTCATCAAACTTACCATTTTCAATCGCTTCAAAACTTCTTTAGTTGAATAAAACTTCTGCCCTGTGTATAGAAGGGTATTTAAAATTTAAATGCCAGAAGGACCGCAAATCTTGACTGCAAATCGACATATTTTTGCAGTCAAAATCATAAAATAAACGGTTTTTTTCGCAAGTTTTAAAAGCGAAAGCATGTTGGCTTTCGTTAGAATAGCCCTAAATCCTAAATATAGCGGTTTATATTTAGAAATGGGTGCGCATTTCATATACGGTCTTTATCGACCGCATTCGCCGCTGAAGAGTTAACAAATAAAGGGGGAAAGGTCATCACCACAAAAATGACCACCATTCAACAAATGCAAATCGTAGCCCCTAAACCAGCGGTTCTCAATCTTTATAGTGCCGTGAGCCCGCGACCCCTTCAATTCAATTCCCCATTATGTGGCGACCCCCCAACGGTAAAATTATTTTCGTTCACAATGTAAGCTGCTAAAAGTAATAATGCTACGACAATCAAAATGTTCGAGATTGTTATTATTTAATTGTCTCAATGTCTCCATGTCTATCCTCGAATGGGCCGAATGGCAATTATAGCAAAACAACTAGTATGTCGTAACTACCACTGAGGAAATTTTGTACAATAACAAGAAAAGAGACAACCCCATATTTCTGATGGTTTCGGGCGACCCCCGGCAAATCGTCATTCGACCCCCTTGGGGGTCGCGACCCACAGGTTGAGAACCGCTGCCCTAAACAGTAAACCTTACATTACCAGTTTGTAGCTACATGTACAAGTTTGGCTATTTTCTGAGCTCATGATATGTAGATTTCTTCCAAGCACAGACCGTACATCCTTTGTAAATCGCAAGGCATCAAGGACAGGCAGCAAATTCAAAAGTGCGTTGTCAAAAGAGTTCAAGTACCACGGTACTACTTTTATGACGTTCTCTGTACAAAAAAAAAGTAATAATAATAACAATAATAATAATTTTTTATTGCGCCATTTCTAATAATCGGGGGTATCAATCGAAATTGTGTTCTCTGTACAAAGAAATAAAAATATAAGTATGCAAATTATAGTACACTGAGGCATCAATCAAAGGTACTCCAAAATCCTGATTCCTAACCGGAAAAAACCAGGTCAATCCAGATCCGGGTCAATCGGTGGGAGGCAGCATGGAAGAACTATGGAGAAAAGGCCAACAGAAAGGGAAAAGTTTATTATATTAAAGTGTTCAGTTCATTTGAAGGTCTGACAATGGACCGTAAAATTAAAGGCCAACAACCAAGAATGATTGTGCTATTAGTAATTCCTCTACCAAATATGACTAGGAAATAGTCTCCCTTTTAGGTGATACTACAGTAATAGCCTCAATTTAAATTCTTCAAATCACTTCAAATCTTTCTCCACAGAAGTATTTTCTCCAAGGTATTCATTACATGGACCTACAACTCTGAGCAACCAGGCAATGATAGATTTATCTGAACTGAGGACCCACAGGTAAGCGGGAACACTCTTCAAGCACTATATAAATTTATATTATTGCTTACTTACTTATTACTACTTACTAGGACAAATGTAGGACTGATGAGACAAGGATGCATACTGTCTCCAACACTTAAAACCTTCCTATTCGAAAAGTCATTTCCTCCATATCTATAACAGCCCGACCCGCCACCTCATGGATACACTGACCTTTGCCTGGCCAACAAACCACCTTACCTATAGCTATTTGAAGAAAGATTAAGTGCACAAGAATAAGCAGCTACTCCTGTACTACTTTCCAAGGTGCTATATATAAGTCTATGAGATTTTGTTTACTTACTTGTCATTATCATCATGTATGCAATTTTTAAAATAGCAATTGGAGAACTGGACATAGGCATTGAGTGCTGTGGAGAAAAATTAAACAATCTTAAAGTTTGCAGACAATTGGAGTGCCTCAAGGATCTGTTCTTGGGCCTGTACTGTTCAGCCTTTACACAACACCGCTCTCATCAGTGGCGTCGAGAGGGGGGTGCGGGGGGTGCGGTCCGCACCGGGTAACACCACCCAGAGGGGTGACACCCAAACTGAAAAATTGAAAATTTTCAAATTGTATAACACAGAAAACAGACAGAGCTCGGTCTACTCGGGTTTCATATACATACATAGGCAGGCTCGGCCACGACGGCCAGGGTGCCTGGTAGCACCCTGGCCGAGTCTGCCAAAGAGCACTGGCTGACTGGCTCTGTGGGTGGCCAGGGATAATAAGCGAGTCCCAAAGAACAGTTGGATGCACCCTGCGTAAGATTCAGCCATTTGTCCTGCCTTGTGCAGGCAGCAGGCGGCAGGCCACTGGAGTCTGGAGCCTCTGATGATCTGGGCGTGAGAGTACTGTTGGTCGTGTTGGACGTAGCCGCGTATATATATATATATATATATATATATATATATATATATATATATATATATGACTCAAGATGACTCACGGGCTGCCCGGGCATTTATCACCGGACTGATCCTCTTCTGCTTGCCTACATACTCGAGTCGTGTGTTAGGAAAATTATTGTGGATTTTAGAATTATTATAAATCAACTTATCACATCACTAACCTTTTTAAAAGTGAATTAGAACTGAACAAAAATTTTATAGAAGGAAACACAAAAGACTTAGGTGGCTTACGCTTAAAAAGTGAGTACTACAATTTCTGTCCTATCAGCTTATCTATCACAGAATAAACTGTGAACAAAATTTAACTGTACTTCTTCGTAGAAACCAGAAAGATTCTAGTGGCACTGTAGTGCTGTTAGCATTCAAGTAATTACATTTCACCAATTAAAAAATATATTTTATTATATTGTTCAAGACTATTCAACCATGCCACGTGGAGTGCACACATCAAAACGGCCTAGTGGATGTCAGCAGCGAAAAGCAAGAAAGAAAAGATGTGAATCACTAAAATCGCTACCTGGGTCCATGCTTCGATATGTCACGAAAGCAAAAGATGATCATGGTTCATCAGAAGATATTCCTGAGTCTACAATTGATACTGATCTCTCAGATGCTAGTGTAGCACAGTCTGTTGAACTTGAAGAGCAGATAGTGCAGGAAATAAAAGATATTGATGCAGAAATACACGGAATGGAGGTAGATGAGTTAGAAGCAGAAGTAGATGCTGATAATGATTCTAACCATAATACTGAAAATGTTATGATGTGTCAAATTAATGAGGAAAATGGAATATTTTATCAGATGTTTCTGTCTGGAATTTACCAGTTCAAGATCATTTTCGGGTTGAAATTATTAAAAAAGGAAGTCCTTCTTTTCAGAACAAGGATGGGTCATTTAGTGTTGCGACAAGGCAAGATGCAAGAGCTAGAGGTGTGCGCCATTAAAACTTATAAAAAAAACTATTTGCGATCCACTGTGGGACAGTCAAGGCTTTCTGGTCTGGCTCTATTAATATCAACTGAAAGTGATATGGTGAAAGATATTGATTTTGATGGAGTGATTGACAGGTTTTCAGCTGTGAAGGCCAGGAAAGGAAAATTTTAACTAAAGTTTCATGAGAGAATAACAATAACTCAAATTTGTTACACTTCGTAAAAACTATTTCCTGCAGTAGGCTACAATTATATTGTTTAATTTGTTTTTATTTGTTGTGTCACTTATAACTTTTGGACTTATTCTACAAACATAGCTATAGCCGATTACGTAGGGCTAGTAGGCCTATATTAGTATATAAAGATTTGGAAGAGGTCCATGGTGGAAGTCTGGAGGGGTGACACCATGAGTTTACCGCACCGGGTGACACCGCCACTGGCTCTCATCTTTAATTAATTCCCGCATTATCTCCTCAAGTCTTCAGGTCTAAACTTAAATCATTCCTTTTTCTAAAATCATATCCTCCATAGCTGTAACAACCTAGCCTCACTGCCCTTTGGACGTTGACTATTGCCTAGCTGATAACATACCTTAATTCCCTATAGCTATTTTAAGAGAGGCTGAGCGCCTAAGAATAAGCAGCTACTGTTGTGCTGGTCCCAAGGCGCTATAGAAATCCACGAGATTTTACTTTACTTACTTACTTACCTTCCACATCAATCTGTAAAATATATTTCAAACACCATTTAAATGTGCAAGCAATACAGAATAAGCAATAATGATGTTGATTACTTGTACTTGCTACAAAGAAAAAAACTAAATTTCAAATAATTTTGCTATAAGATAAAGATCAAATTAAAAATTAAATTAAAGCAAATATATTAAAATTATTTAACATTTAAATAAACTTCTAATTCAATTCCTTAATAATTGAAATATGGCAAAGCATTGTTGAACTTTTTAATATCTAAATAAAATAAGTAAATTATTAAAACTTAATTTTAAACATTTGGCTTTGTTTAATTTTTTAAGAACTGCTTTGTTATTGTTAGTTTGTTACTTTGAGAATTGAGAATATGGTCTGGTGGCAATACATTTTTTCCGGTTTCCGGTTCCGGCGGCGGGATGGCAGCTAATTAGTTTCTAACTTCTTTTCTTTTATTCGAATTTTTTATTTCTACCTTTATCTAAATAGCTTGAGATTTATCACACTTAATTTAGCCTAGTTTTTGTTTTGGCCGTTTCCTTTTAAATTGTTTTCTTAGCTCGTGTGTCGCTCACGAGACGGAAGATCTCTCGCCTGTCTTTCACTAAAATCCACTATTTCATATAGCGCTATAGTTATTTCATGATGGTGTTACTCAAGCTAAGTTTACTAATTCTAATTCTTGGTTCATTTAGAATTGTTTCTCTAGGAAACTCACTGAGCTTAATAAAGTCTCGATTTGCTCAGCCTCAAACTGTCCATTAATTACGTC
The DNA here is from genome assembly GCA_018105865.1 of Metaphire vulgaris. Lineage (NCBI taxonomy): Eukaryota > Metazoa > Annelida > Clitellata > Crassiclitellata > Megascolecidae > Metaphire > Metaphire vulgaris. Next base: position 5,387,149 of record CM030858.1, read on the forward strand.
AGCAAATTATGGGGAGGGGTTTGAAAATGTTTGACAGTTGTTGACAGGGGGAGAGGGATCACGAGAAGTTGACGTCAACAATTTCATTTTTTACAAATGATAAAAAATAGGAAATTTAATGGAATACTATTTATTACAACAAAAACCTGACAAGCAAAAAAAGGTCATCACCACCACATTATGAAATTTGATTAACAAATAAAGGGGAAAGGTCATCACCACAAAAATGACCACCATTCAGCAAATGCAAATCGTAGCCCCTAAACAGTAAACCTTACATTACCAGTTTGTAGCTACATGTACAAGTTTGGCTATTTTCTGAGCTCATGATATGTAGATTTCTTCCAAGCACAGACCGTACATCCTTTGTAAATCGCAAGGCATCAAATTCAAAAGTGCGTTGTCAAAAGAGTTCAAGTACCACGGTGCTACTTTTATGACGTTCTCTGTACAACAAAAAAGTAATAATAATAATAAAAAATATCATTAAACATAAAAGAACAATTAGTAATATAATTAGTAAGTAAGGACCTGGAAAGTCTTTCAATGCTTGGGCGAGTCGTCTATACTCAATATATTTGCCATATCTGATATCTTAGAAAGGTCCTTTCTGAATGAACCACCTTCACAGCGACAATGCTGTAGAAACCAATAAGCAATCAACGAACATATTAGGTTCAAAACCTAGATGCAACGGCTGGGCCAACATTACACAAGATGCACAGTGAATTTGAGTGAAAACCCCTCATAAACTGCCATTTCTTGCAACTATTGTGCCATGTGATACATCCGACAAAATAGAAGACAAAAGTTGATTTCAAATGCTAACAACTTGTTTGGTTCTAATTTGAATTGTAGCCATAACAGTTGGTGTATTAAATGCAACGTAATGCTATGCAATGTAATGCAGTATTTGTATAGGCGGTTCTGTATTTCTACTTAGGGACGCTTTAGGATTTATATCAAAACCTTTTATACATGCTCAAAATTAATATATCTTTTAAGAAAAATTTGCAAAATCCTTGAGTGCAATATAATTTCCCAGGTTGAATAGTGTACCAAGCATATTAAGCAATCAGAGGGGTCACAGGTTTTAAAACTGATCCCAGTAAACTGCATAGCAACACCTTAGACAAGCTGCCCACACATCGAAAAGCATATGATAATTTGTTATCAAATGCTATTTTTGTGCTTATATTTATCGACCAGCAATTCTTCAAGAACAACTTTAAATCGTCAACCTCCTTAAAAATCTTTGTTTAAATATATTTCCGTTAGGATCAATTAAGCAAGTGGAGGATTCCGTCACCATAAATTTCATCACAAGTACTGTAGATAACTACGTCATACCACTTGTTAACCTATCAAACACAAAAACATTTTCTGTCTGACGCTGAATTAAATGAACACGAAAAAGTGCAGCTGAAGCTTTTGAGTAATGGCTGATTTAAGAGATGCAAAAGAGTGAAATGAGATGGCGATTGTGTGAGTAGAGGAAATCAAAGCATTATGTTACGCCAGTGTTTCTCAAACTTTTTCGTCTTGCGGCACACTAGAAATACGTCAAAACATCGGCGGCACACTTGAAAAGACGTCACAATTTTCGGCCGATGAAAGGCATCAAAACATATTGAAATTCCCTCGCGAAAGCCAGTGAACATCAGTATGGTATAATAGGCATGTATATTTGGAATCCATTGCCTCACATAGCCTTGAAAGAAGTCACACACAACTATTGCATAAAGTAAAGGTAAAGTTCATCCGTAGGCTCTGTGCCCGTAGGTGCCGGTGCTGATCTCCGGTATCAACTATTGCATAGTAAAACAAAAGTCCAACAAGAACTGAAATAATTCCACATAAGTCAAATATATATATTCAGAAATGCAATACATCTAAATACATACACTAATAAAAATGTTAGCAAAAGTACAAGTAACCAGTAAACAGTTATTTTATGACAGTTCTTGACTTAGCACTTTTGCTGCTGTGCTGACTGTCGTCATTTGATATTTTGCTGACTTCTTTACAATATACATGTAGCCTTAATCTAAAAAATTTTTTTGCAATTTTGTTGTACAACTCATGGCATTGTGGAATGTCTGATCTGTTCGCCAAAACAGATGATCTGCTTAACAACAAATCCAGAATGGCATTACTTCGTGAAAGTTCAGATCTGCTGGAACAAAAAATGCTTTCAAAGCTGTTCAGCAGTGTAAACAGATTCTCGGATGGAAGTGTAAGCCCGTATTCATTTCCACCATATGATTTGAGCACTGTCAGCTACATTTCGTCTGAATTAGCTGCTTTAACTCTTTCATCATTTCCAGCCTGCAATATTCATGATCCAAATGAGGTCGTTTTTGGAAGGAAACCGGAACATAAGTTTCTTCGATCTCAAAAGACGCTGATACCATAGCTCGTTTTCGTTGCATTGCATTAGGTCGTCTAGATGTAAGAACTTTCGGTTTGTTTGGAACATCGAAAAGAGTTGGCACAGCATTCCACTTCAGAAGTCGCTTACCATCAAGCCTTTTATTCTCAAACTGATTTTCTTAAAAATGAATCTGAAAGAGCATTTGCAAAGTGCACAACGATACAGCAAAGACCGATGTTGAAAAGAAGCCGCCATTGTACAATAACTAATTAAAAATGATAAAAATTATGAAAAAAGTGTTACATATACAGTATATTCCTTGATAACTGAAAAATAAGCAAGCCACCCGTGTTATATAAAGTTATATTATCATACAGTAACTCATGTTGTTCATCATTGTAACTCATTATTACTGTTCTTAACTGTTATGTGCATTTACTCACATCACATAAAACACCATTTTTGGCAGGACTCCATTTGTCACGGCGAGAATTCTGTATCCAAATGGCACGGCGATTTCGTTCACGTGGGAATCTGTGGACTCTCACACCATTGTGAGCCCCATTGGAACAGATGGCGGAACAACTCGGCATATTCACTATAAAAATCACTGAAAATGTATGTAACTAAATAATAATAATAATAATAATAATAATAATAATAATAATAGTGTGATTTAAAGTGGTTTAGTGGTCAGATCAGCGGCTATAGAGGGGTGCTGGGGCCAGATGACCGGCTATAGGGGCCTACAACTATTTTGTTATCCCTTCCATCTCCGCTGATCGCTTCCCCCTTCCCAGTATGGCTCTATAGCCGCTGAGCAGACCACTAAACGTCTATATCAAACTGGGATCAGCTCAGATCAGAGGATTATTATTACCCGTCGTAACTCTACACATTCAAGATCCAAGAAAGATATTCAATATCAAAAATGGTTATTATGATAGAATATAACACTTCAATACTTAAAAATCAAAACTCATCACTTTATATATATCGCCTACATCTCACCTTTATTTGATTATAAATGGAAAGTTTTCCTTCAAATCGCATATACTATACGCTCGAACGTATCAATAAACAAGTGCAAAATGGATGCCGGGCCGCCCATGGAGTATTGGATTGCATGACTATATTATATATAGAGACTATGGGCCTACCTATAAGAGAAGCAAGCTCCCAATCAAACCAGACACAGGGCAGTGGCTTATAGTGGCTTAGGCGTACTTGGCTACACGTGTCTTAACTGTGAATTCACAACCCCTCTCAACACCAGCATCGTCTCATATACCAAGGGACTTGGCATGCGATGCTGCACTTCCCGTCCTCCCAGATCCCAGGGGGCGAATTATCAAGACTCTAGATTCATCAGATTCGTCGGTGAAGCGACGGTCATCACTGGCTATGTGTACAATATACAGTGTTGAAACACAGTCATTGATATGAGACATTTAAAACACTGACATTTTAAATTTAATAAAATTTCCAACAAATCCAACAGCACACTTGATAATCTCGCGCGCACACTAGTGTGCCGCGGCACACAGTTTGAGAAACACTGTTACGCTATACGTTTTGAGAGACAAAATTTGGGGCATCGTCAACAAGAGACACTATATATTGTAAATGCTTTGCTTGCGTCGTCAAGGTTTTCATATCAAATACAACAAGACAGACAGAAATATGTGTAGAGCAAAAACTGTGTAAAACCATTTGGAGCATAAAGCATTTATAAATTACTACGAATGGGGTGGCGTAACGACCCCGTTGGCTACTCGCTGAAGATGATGAGGATGATGACGATGATGGGCCATTAGCTGAAACAACCCAGCCGGCACACCCAGAAGGGGAAGATGTGGGACCCATCCGGGACAACACGCGGGAACCATATGGGCTTCCCGGCGGTATACCGGTGGTTTTTGTCCGCGGGACCCAAACGGGAACCGTCTGGGCATGCCCGGCGGGATTTTCCAGATGGGGACCGTGTGGTGAACATTGCCCTATCCCACTTCTGCCCCAGAATCAGGTAGTCATGCAGCTCGGCAGAATTCTAGTAAACTATAGTTATAACCAGAGATGTAGCAAGTACACAATGCTTCAAGTACAAGTACAAGTACAAGTACCTGGCCTCCGAGTACAAGTACAAGTACTTGCATTCCAAAAACTCCGAGTACAAGTACAAGTACAAGTACCTGGCCTCCGAGTACAAGTACAAGTACAAGTACTTGGCCTCCGAGTACGAGTACAAGTACAAGTACCTGGCCTCCGAGTACAAGTACAAGTACAAGTACCTGGCCTCCAAGTACTAGTACAACATTTTTGACATTGACATTTTTTTCGCTGACATTTTGTCCCCATGACATTTTGTCCTCGGATAGTTTGTCCGGCCACGAATAAAATTGACACTATTAGCATCTAAATATCATCACAGTTGCACTTAAAAAATAGAGATGATAGTCTTGCATCGGTCATATTAACCCTATGCGGTCTCGCGATCAAGCCAGCTTGGCTAAATACGTGTTTAATTGGTGCGCCAGAAGCAGGCACACTAAGGTCTCTAATTAATGGCTGCATTATACAGCCTGTTGAACTCCTTTCTATTAACTTCACTGTTCCAAAATACTATGGTATCAGTGACTTCATCATAAATTTCGTTGAGTTCCAGGTACTTGGCCATCTGTGAGGATGTGCTTGTCATTAGCCTAAAGGAACAGCATTACTAGTACAATTGAAGTACGTGTAGCCAGAGATGTAGCAAGTACACAATGCTTCAAGTACAAGTACAAGTACCTGGCCTCCGAGTACAAGTACAAGTACAAGTACTTGCATTCCTAAAACTCCGAGTACAAGTACAAGTACAAGTACCTGGCCTCCGAGTACAAGTACAAGTACAAGTACTAAAAATTTGTACTCGAGTACAACTCGAGTACAAGTACAAGTACCAAGTACTACATCTCTGGTTATAACTATAGTTTACAAGAACTGTGTGTGTCTTCTCACCTGAAAGCTAATCTCACCTGAAAGCTAATCAACAAATTATATTGGTTGCCAATCTAAAAATAAAGATAATTTATTTTCAATTAGTGTATATACATATATATATATGCTCGAGTCTCCCACTTTTCGAAAGTCTACCACAGGGAAAAGGAAGGCATAGGGTTGGGCCGCCACTCATCCATGTCTAAGCCATTGAAACCAGCAATTCAATATTCTTTTTAATTCAAAGTAATTTTTAGCAATTCTAAAAGCAATAGAGGGGCGGGAAGATAGATGAGTGGTAATATCATTGGGCAGGCACGCCGACGACACGGGTTCAATCCCGTAGGAGCCTCTAAGGTCGACTCAGCCTTAATCGCTAGAGGGCGGTAGTAACATCAAAAATGAGTAGCAATGGCAACATTGCGATAGTAACCATAGGTTCGGCGGAAGAGGCTGGCCACCGTCCGCCGATGTATGGCTTAGCCACCTATGGGCTGCTGGCTACTAAATACGGGGATCAGCACCGGACCCTACGGGCGTGAGCCTACGGGTGAAAACCTTTACTTTTTAAAAGCAATAGAATAGAGACAGAGGGGAGAACATACCATCATGACTTTGCAGTATGTATCATGACACAAAATGCCAAACAACTTTAGACTGCACATCAAATGTGACAATGGATCACTAAAAACATAATAAATGATGAAAACAACTGGAAAAGCAAGGTATACTTGTCAACTGAAGTAGCGAGTCAACACAAAAAAGCAGGGAGGGCAATCAAATGAAAACGCAAAGAGCAAGGATAGCTGCAAACAAGTACATGTATTGTTTTATTAATAAACAAACAAGATTAACAGCTGAGATTGGACAATAAGATTTCCAGTGTGCTGAAGCCTATATTACAAGAAAATCTATAATACTTTTAAATTAGGTAAGCAATGATAATATCCAAATATATTTAGCTGCTGATGCCGCATAGGAAACCAATTTCTTGTCACTGTGAAATCAATGAAAATTCAGATATTTAATTTAAGCATTCAAGGAATTTGAGAATTTGAACTCACGCATGGCATGACAGATAATAGGTCCTAAAACAACTAAAAATGTAGCTTGATATTATCAGTGAGAAGACTTGAATTAACCATAAAGGAGATTTTATAACATTTTAATACTTTCATTTCTGACACATTTACAACATTTGGATGATTCCGACATCCTGAATTACGCCACTTTCAATTTTTCCAGCCATGACAAAACTTGTTCCAACATATAACATGCTGCAAATTTGTTCACAACATCACATTACAGAATGGACCTAACAAAGAACTATCTCATATTTTTCGCAGTTTTGGTTTCTTCCTGGAAGATGGATCAGCGCTGAACTCTGGAACACTTGCGGAGAATTCGCTACTCGCGTGTGATTGCGTTGAGCTGTGAGATGTTCGGCGAGAGATAATGTTAAGCAATGTATCAGCATGTTGTTTAACAAGAGGCAGCACCTGTAAAGTTACAACAAAGTCAATCCAGCTTAAAATACCTCTATTGAACCTCTTACCTAACATGTCATGTTTATCTCAGTTTTCACAAGCCTAAACATATAAAATATCACCAAACCTCTATATGATAACAATGATGATGGATCAACATTCAACAACCCTATAGATCACTAAAATATAACATTCATTGCCAAATACTGTCATATACATGACAAGGTGTAAAATATTTTATATTTTAAACACTGCATGTCTGGCTTTTATACTGTATAATATATTTGAAAGCAACTGTGAAAAATTAAGATGCTGCAATTGTTTAAATTACAATAAAAGATTAACAGTTAGATTTAGGATAAAGGTTAAAACCAAGGTTCTGCTGAAGCAAATATATCAGACACAACAATCAAGTAATTAAAAATTCCATATCTTCATCTTTACAAATGATTTCAAAATGAATTTTCATGAAAGTCATACATAAATACATAGTATTTTTATATACCTGCTTGTAATTGTAGCCAATATAAAGAACCAGAAGAGTAAATGGCAGAACAAAGAACGAACTGTGGCTCAGTTCTTGTTCCGTGGTCTTACGCTGAAACACGTCAAAATTGTCTCCATTTCTCAAGAAATCAAAATGAAGAAGGCTCTATGTTTTACGCAAAATATTAATCTGTGATCTGCTTTACATCTTCCAAAACGTAACCTAGAAAGCTTCCGAAAAACATAAATGTGGCTAAACTGGCGTCAACACAATCTACTGAAGTGCTTCAGCGGCTCCAGTGAAGCAGAGTCAGCCTGTCGACCCAGTGTTCGAACCAAGAGTCACTATTTAGACACAATCATATTTCAATCATCAACATGCCCACTGTCATGGAGTGGAAATTAATATGATCTATGCAACATTTTAGGCTGATACTCAACATAGAATATTAAAAGCTATGTATAAATTGAAATTTACTGCTACCTTGAATTTGTGACAAAGAAATCACATTTTAAAAAAACTGCAATGTGCTGCTTACCAATGGATCAAATTTAATGGTGAAATGCTTGAAGGAACAGTTTGCCACAAACGGGATCACAGTTTCAACATAATCATAGCCACTGTGAGGCAAAGTCGATGTCATTTTTATTATGTAATTCTGAAATAATGCCCAATGAAAACATCTATACAGATACATCTACACAAATTTCCATTTCATTAACTCTTTTCTATCAGACCCTTAAGGGTTCTTAGACATAGCCTTTTTCATGTTAATGCAATATATATATATATATATATATATATATATATATATATATATATATATATATTATATATATATATATATATATATATATATATATATATATATATGAAGCAAATGACCATAGGCACAGCCACAAGAGGGGCATATGGGTACCAGGTCCACTATTCAAGCTTAGACTGGTCATGCAATTCATGCAAAACTTCTAAAAAAATTTGATCAGTCATAGCAGATTGCCAAATTGTGGTCACATAGTCCAAAAAAATATGATCCAACTATCAAGATGTGAATCTAATAGTACCCTAAATTGTTCATTCAGGAAGCTCACAACATCCCCCAAAATGTCCTAGTCAGAGTTGGAAATGTCACTCTAGAATCCTGGGCAGCCCCCTCTGGAACCCTCACTACGCCAGTGTTCACAAGTGCATATATAACAAACAACTAAGGCTCAAAAAAAGGCCAATCACGTGCAATTTCCAATTGATCTATTGCTATACTAAACAAAACTATAAGATCATCAAATGATTGATTTGAAAAATGTACAAGTAGTCAGTTGACAACGGCCAAAACACAAACCTGGTTGTCAATGGCGATTGAAGGCAGATAGAAGAAGGACGTCTGGCCAAGTGACAGTGAATGCAGGGCAGAATCCAAATTAGATTCTTTGTACAAGTTCACCTTGAAAATTTGCAAATGGCTCGTTATCGTAACAAATATCTAGAAATCTCAAATTCTGTTAAACTTTAACCTGATAATGTTCATTTCCTCTAATTTTATGACAAGTGAAACTACTATTTGATAAGGCCGTCATTACTAACCTTCAGAGAGCCGACATACTCCTGAGCTGTGATGACATTGCCACTTAGGTCCATCTGGTTCATTCTCCGGAATGCAATAAGATTCACTCCAGTTAAATCTGATTCAACAATCTATGGCACATAAGCAGTTCAGAAGCATCATGTAATGTAATGTAATGTATCATGCATAGAAATCAAGAGGAAGTTAACAAGTTAACGCTCAATTGGCCTTTGAAGACAACTGCCTAAACAACAGTCCATTCAAAAACATTTTGTCGATGCTAAATTAAATATTATTTAATTTTTAAAACACATACAAACCTTAACATAAACATAAATACACAAATATGCACACACACACATATGCACAAATAAACTGAAGACGAAAACCTAATCTTGTTAAGGTATTTAAGCGGTAATAAATTTACTATAAGATATAAGATTTACAGTGAAACATATGATTTAGTATTAAACTAAGCCTAACCAAAATCAACAATGTAAAGAATTATTACAATTTGCAAACAAGATGCAAACATCTTAACAGCACATCACAGCAGAATCAACAAATAAGCAAAGACCACCAACTAGAACACACATAGATAAAATGAAATAATAATAATATAATAATAATAAATAATGCAATGCACCTTAATTTTTCGAAATTTCGGAGTTGACCTTTCAATATGTACATTGACATCGGAGGACTTCAGTTGCACAATGTATTCACAACCAGGCTAGAAAAAAGAAAAGAAATGCAAATAGCAAATAACACGTGGTGCTGTTAATATTCCTTCAGCTGTCTGTCAAAGTCTATGACTGACTATTATTTACCATTGTATCAGGGCTGAGAGGGAAGGGTTGCATGACTTTGGAGGTCACGACAGAGGCTAAAGTCGGATGCACATTCACATATGACATCTTTTATTATTATTATTATTATTATTATTATTATTATTATTATCATTATTATTATTATTATTATTATTATCAAGACAACTTATGTAACGCCAGGGTCATGACCAAGGTCAAACTCTAGGGCGATTTAACAAATGTCACTTGTATGATTTGTTGAACAAGTAAGTCTTTAGATTCCTCCGAATTGATATAATACAATTGGCGTTCGTGACATTCACGGGCAACGAGTTCCATAGAATCGGATAACCATGTGAAGCCGATCTGTCTCCAAACTTAGCGATTTCTCACACTGGGGCCTGGATGACATGGTCAGTGCAGCGGCACGGTGACTACGGGCGGTTTGGTCGAGTTTTGACAGGATGGTGTTGAGGTCAGTGTTACAGACATCTTTCCATAGACCTCAATCAGAATTTGTGAGATAAGTGAATACAAACATTGTTCCGGAAGTGGATTAAATACCTGAAGTCCGCGTATCCTGTAACTTCCGTCCTGTTCTGTTTTACTCTCTTCTTGAAATTTGGTGCAGTCTTCTGGAGAGTGACCGACAGCTTCTATGAAAACACTAGGCTCTGGTTCACCATTTAGTGACAAAACAGATCCATAGCAACTGGAAATGAAACACAAATTGATATATTGATCATTTAAACCTGACATGCCACTGTCTTGAATTATAAACAAGTGAGCAAATCAACAGCAGTAATTCAAGAAGACTAATATCATCTATATAAAACCTGCTTTCTGTTTACCACCGAAATTTTTAATAAAACCGTTTCTTGCTCACATATGATATTCAAATGCTAAACCACAATACCTCTATGTTCCATGAATATTAATAACAAATATGAATCAAATTCAGTAATAATGCAAATATTTCACAGAATTATATCCAAATGCTTTGGTCATAAACAACTAAATGCAAAATGACTAAAAGCATTAATTCTCCTTAAAATCTGCATTGAAGTCTCTGTTTAACACTACCTTAACACTACCACAGTAACCTGAAATTCTCTGTAATAGACAATAATTAAATATGATATTGGAAATTCAAAATTCATCTAACTCCTCTATATGATCATCAGTATTACAAAATATTGCAACCTGAAGGCAACTCTTTGGCCTGTAATTGCAACATTTACTGTAGCTCCTTCTGCTACTTCAATCATCTGCGATGACGGCTGGAAACTATATTCTTTCATCATTGCTTTAAGGAAATATCGGCCAGGACTCTTAAAATTCAACAGAACACAACAAATCATTCAGATTTCTAAAACCTAATAAAACTGACAAGCAACTGCACTCGATTCTTAATGACGCAAGAACAAACACATCTAATAGACTAATAATATACATCATCTTCATTAAACAACCCATCATGAGAAATTATATCATTAGCCGATTCAAACATTTCAGTAATTTCATCAATTGATTTTGTTTTTCAAGTCTATCCAGTTAAACTCCTTACAATCATTCAATACTTTAACACTCATTGCAAAAGTTAAACAAATCTTTCTTTAAAGCAAGCATTGATATCATATTCCCCTCATATATTTTTATTTTTCAGAAATATTTCACTGTCTGGAAGAGGACAATGACATAATAAATAACAGACAGAGAAAACTAAATGTGACCAAACATAATATTCTTACCAAGCCAATAAAAGCAAGATCTCCGTCGAGTGTAACATTGTTACGGCGATACTGATTTTCTCCACTCAACGACAGTAAAACGCCAGAAAGAGGACTGGCAGCCTCATCTTTCACCTTCAGATAGACAAACATTCCAAAAGTCTTAACAAATAAGCATAAAAATATTAATTACAGTTTCATAATTACCGACTGTAAAATATGCATAACATATAGCAAAAATGAATAATTTCAATCAAATAGTTTCAAACAGTTGTTCATTGTTGTCTACTGCAAGTTTAATAAGTTGAAGCTGCAATTATACAAACACACACGCGCAAACACACACACACACACGCACGCAAACATATGGTAAATATGGACGTACACACATGTGCACCCACGTATAATCGTATAAACACAAATTTCATGCATCCTTATATTCATATAGAAGCATGGAGGTTTCATAATCATCACTGTTGAGTGATTATACACAGAGCATCGACACAGCAGATGCTAATTGTAATATAGATAGCAAAAATGACAGAAATTGGTAAAACCCAATAAAATTAGAGCATGCAAAATTATTGTTTAGTAGTGAGGCAATCCAATTATTAGTGGCTGGCCAACCATGGGGTATGCAGTTGAAGCCTTGGCTCAATCATGACTTGGCCAAAGCAGAAATGTTTCGGCTGTTTCTGCTCCAGTTGCTAACTTAGTGAACTTGACTGTTTATGAGTGTGTTTACTTGTGAAGAGAAAGGTGATAAGGGAAAGGCTGTTTGTTATTTTCCACGTGAGAAGAATGTGAAAAGCATTCTGGAGTAAAGCTCATTATAGCTACTCCTAATTCTCAGTTCCATTTTGTTGTTAGCTGATATCATGACATCTCCTGCAGGCCTTTCAAACACCTAATCTCACCTCCTAAAAATGTGATAAGTCAACTGCAAGTCACTGTGGTTTCTAATATTCTCTAAAATAAAGGGGGAAAAAGAATCCCTAATCAATTTCAGCTAGAAAATCTTACCCATATTTAAATCATAAATGTCACTTGTGGTGTGATTGTCTTGTTGTTATATAGGCACAACCCTTGAATGATGCTCATGGGGCCACTGAGTATTATAGAACCCTCGTGGAAAATAACTGAATTAATCAAACAAAACTTTGTAAATGTCAAAATCACACTATAATGGGCTACTCACTTCAACTAAAATCTCTGCAAGCTTGAACGACTGGAAATGTCCAAATCTATCAGTCAGCTTGGTAAATACATAGCCCTCACGTACTGCGTTCACTTCGTACTTGATATCACCATCGAGTGGACCAACCCTAAGACAGCAGCGCACACAGAGAAACACAATCAATTAATCAAAGCAGCATTATCGCGTTGAAATTTATGATATTTTAATGACAAAATACCAAAAGTTTTCATCAAATCCAAGAATCAGTAAGAAACAATAAGTGAAATAAAATGTACAAATGACATCAAACAGGCAAATCAAACTTTCATCTAGCGACAGTAGTCGTAAGCGACCGAATTAACTGAGAGGCAACACAAACATACAGTGAAGTTTAGGAATGTGCCAAATCTAGTTCTTTATCTGACAATGTTGGACGTGATGTATGAAACCAATACTTTTACAAATTCATTTGCAAATACACTTACCTAATGTACTGTATATGATTTTGCAATACAGTTTAGTGAATGCATTCATTTATGTGTGTGCATGTGTTTCTATGTGTGTGTGTGTGTACATGTAAAGTCTTCCTCTTCACGCTACATTCATGGCAATGTTTTCTTGAAATAGTTATAATGCATACTTGGAAAAAAAACAACATTATACTAGGGATTGAATCCAGTGCATTTAAACATGCACATACTGTAATTTTACAGGATTTTAGGGCCAACAAACTCAGTTCAGACACTTCATCTCAATATATCCAAACCACTTAAGTCTGTTTCTTCTTAATATATCTGCAATATATCCTCTTATTCCTCAACCCAAAGTGCTGTTGGTTCTTACAATTCAAAATTCTGTTCTGTATAATTATCTCACAGCTTTCACCAACATAATTTTTTTCACTAAAAAAGTTATCAAGACATGAATATGCATAATTAACATTGCTCAAAATGTACCTGTATTTTCCATTGGCATCAGTCGAAATTTTGATTTCACTTCCAGCTTCATCTTGAGGTTTCACTGTGATTTCAACAGATTGCAATGGCGGATGTATCTGACCTTCGACAAACACACCCAAACGACCCTGGAAAATTATCTCTGCACCTGGACAGGTGTCTAAAATAAAACACACACAAAGTCAAGGCATTACAAATAAATCAAAATGTATTTCACAGAACATTTACAGTATAAGAACTAAATGTCAATAACTTTGCAACTCTACAATTCAGGCTAAAGTGTCTAAAAACATAAATAACTAATAAATAATAAATAAAATAATAAATAAAATAGATAAATAATAATCCATTGAACAAAGGGCTCAAACAAACAGAAACATATAACAATGAAGCAAAGTGGGATAGGCATTTAGTAATACTGACAGAAAACCACTCTAGAGAGTATGCAAGTGTAGGTAACTCAAACAGTGAAAGTGTCAATGCTGAATAAATATCCAGAAGAATTTACATAAATAAATATTTATTCCCAATTTTAACTTTAGACATAACAGAATAAAGCTGCAACTCCGGCTATATGTACATGTTTAAAAACAAATATCATCATTAGACTGACCATCACGGACTGTTATTTCAGTAGAAGGAGGATAGAACAGAAGCTCGCTTGAGGAAAGGCTTATCACCAGCTTTTCACCACTCCTGTAAAAACAAATATCTGCATCTGAGACAAATCATTTCCATATTTCAAATAAAGGAGTTATGGCTATTTTGGTCACAAAGCAAAAAGGCAAATTAAGCCAAATTTGTCAAAGACAGCACTATGTAAAACAAATTGCTATAACATTTCAAATTGCTCCTTAAATGGAACTTCAGATACAATATTACTAGTTCAACATTAAGTTAAAACAAATTCGAAATCTGAAGCCTCATGCCATTACATTACACTATTAGTACCTCTGATTAGGTTATTATAGTATTATAGTAAGGCACGCAAATATCCACAAACCCAGTCCAGTGGGAAAATTTGTAAACAAATGGTTCTTCTTGAACAGCTGTCCCATTTCCAGGCTGCTTTTCTCCTTCCAAGGTGAGTGGACCAAGTACAAGAGGTTGATCATTGTCACTGCCAGTCCTGCTAAACAACTTCACTAATTAAAATAAATATTGTCAAGTATATTCAAGATCACATTTAAAACATTTTCGGTGGGTAAATGCACCTAGATCCAGACAAATGTCACACCACAGCCCTGCCAGACCGCAGTACCTGAAGCCAGGGACCATGTAGAGATAGTGGAGACTTTCACGTGTCTGGACTCCCAAACAGACAGCACAGGAAGGAGCAAAGCATATACCGGGAGGCATATTGTTGCCGCACTAGGCTGCTTCAAGACGCTTAATCAGAAAATATGGCACTCTAGTATCCACCTCCGAACAAAAACTCCACCTGAATAGTACCTTTGTCCTTCCACATGAGTGCTAGACACAGGCAATGCAATGTGACGTAATGTAATGTGACATTTGCATAGCGCCTCTTCTATTTCTACTCAGAGGCGCTCCTAGCATTGGAGTCGTAGGATAAATGACAATGACCAAAGCATTAAATAAAAAGCTGGACACCTTCCAGATGTGGTGGTTATGATGGTTGTTGTGTGCATGTCTAACACCCGACACACCACAAACAGCTCAAGCGAGAGAGGCCAATATCACAAACAGTGCAGCACCGGCGACTGAAATTGTTCGGGCAGGCGGCAAGAACTGACCCAACAATGGATCCTCATACCCAGGCACTCGGTGCCGCAATTCCCGGCCCACCCAAACACTGGACAAGACCACCAAAGAGAGACTGAGAACGACTTGGCTGAGATCCATTCAAACAAATCTCTCCCCACAGAACCTTTGTCTACACACAGCCACGAAAAGAAAGCACAGGGTCAGGACAGGACAGATGGCATCAAATTGTAGAGACATTTAGAAGGTATTGCTGCTGCTGTTGCTGTTGCTGCTGATGTTGATGATAAAGTGTAACATGAGCACACATTATAACTAGGGCTGCAGATATTAACGATTAATTAATCAATTAACAACAATGGTGAGTAATGAAAGCAATGCTGTAGTTACGCGTTTAAGGGGAGAGATGAGCAAGCACTTGTTGTTTTTAAGCTAACTGCAGACGACAAAGTAGACAATATGCAGAGTTGCAATGCAAGGAGATCAGCTAAAAACTACGTGTAATTATTTTAATTGAAATTAATCGATTCATCGACTAAACATTTTTTTCCAATTAATCGAACAAGAAAATTTTAATCAGTACCAGCCCTAATTATAACATATGAGGTTTAAAGCTATATACATTTAAATAAAATTGTGAAAACTACAAATCTCAAGAGTGAATCTCTCCTTGACTCCATGTCTCATTCTTGTAAAGCGCTTTCAATTTTGGCCTTGTTAGCTATGCTTACGGTGCTCTAGAAATTGTCTTGTATAATAATAAAATCCTTGGTTTTCAAATTAAAACTGCTCATTCATAAGTTGAAACTGAGTTGGTCTTCTTCCCACCTGATGGTAACAGTGATGTCGTTCTGTGGTTTCTGAGACACAACAACTGAACCCTCAACTCGGTGGCGAACGGCTGTCAGAGCAAGAACGCTCGATGCTGATCTGAAACCAGACGTTAAGAAAGGTGTTTGGCCCGGGACAACATCGCAGAAAATAAATAAACGTTCACTAACAAAAGGTCTCCCAACAGCTGTCACTGCAGCATTTCAAAAGCTCATTTTACACCAAAATTTAATAACCAGGACTTGTAACAGACTCACAAAATTTCATTCAAAATCAGACTGGGTCTTTTCCCCCAAATGTTTATATGTCATCATTAATAAAAAAAATCCTTATTTTCATGTTAATGATGAACAACAACACAAGATTACTATTACAATTAATGCAAAATATCTGCAATGCTTAGCAAAATGAAAAATTTATGAACTGACACCAAAATTCTTGCTCACTGAACATCAGCATTTTAGAAAAACATGTGAAAATTATTCTTAAATATATTGCAAGTGAAAGCTGTACAAATTTTAAAACACAGAATCACCTCTGAAACTGAATAATAATCATAATAGTTTGAATGCACCATAAAATATTAAACAAAATTCAACATTGCTTACGTATCATAACGATAAACCTCTTGTTCAAATTGGTGGCAAGAAGTGAGCGTCATGTGATAACCTCCGGACAGAGGAAGACAGAATTTATTTACGCCTTTTGTCAGATTAAATGATTGAACATAAGCACCAGGCTTGCTCTCGTGTTCAAAATTCTGTTAAGTAGAATGCACTTACAGTACATTTCATTGTATTGCTCATATGATACAGTGACACCCGCTTAATTGCATAGGTGCCGTGCAAGCCTTGCTTATGCGATTAACTGGGCTATGCGAATAGCCGGGACGTCTGATAATTAATTGTACACACAAAACACTGGTTCGGGTTTTTAGGTTGTTATGCGATTATGCGGGTTATGCAATTAAGCGGTATGCGATTAAGTGGGATCCACTGTATATTGTACAATCTGATATCCAACAACACTGACTTTTTATTCAATAAAGTCTCATACTTAATTTTATTATACTGTTTGTACTATTTATTATATTATATTATTTTTATTATCCACTTAAAAATTAATAAAGGCAAAAAACTTTCTTTTAATGAAAAACAGATACAAGCCTTGATTAATGATGACAAAAAATCAACAGTGCATGAAATAAGTACAACCTAAGATAACAAAAGAGACTGGCATTGAATCGAACTCAGAGGATACTCACCAGAACAGCATTGTGAGACAGACTGCATGAGAGCATGTATCCAAACTGGTCAAAGTTCACATCTGCTTTATTCTTATCGACGATTTCAACATCAATGCTCTTATTCTTCCAACACCATTGTTCATTCAGAATGGTAACTAGCATAAAAAAGATGTTATTAAACCACAAATAAACTAGTAAATCTACTAAAAAAAACTTTCTACTAATTCCACTCATTTACCCTACCTTACTGTAAATAACTAATAAAAGTGACATGCAAAGGTACTATTTATTTCATACAATTGTATTACATCTATTGATTCAACACCAACTGTAAAACTGAACTGTTTTTATTCATGGCATCTGCAGCTGAATGCAGATGGCTGCCAGCTTGTCCCTTATCATCTTTCCCTTCACAAGTAAACATGTAAATACACTTGTAAACAGTCAAGTTGGCTAAGTTAGCAACTGGAGCAGAAACAGCTGAAACATTTCTGCTTTGGGCAAGTCTTGATTTAGTCAAGGCTTCAACTGCATACCCCATGGTTAGCCAGCCACTAATCACTGGATTACCTCACTACCCATCTATACAAGTTGACACTTCAGATGCTGATAAACATGATACTTTGTTAAACTATTCTGGGCCATCTAGTTCAACATTTTCTATCCAACACACCACATTAAACTAAGAGTAAAGGCAAAATAACATGCAATACATGCTAAATACACAAAGGCCTATGTGCCTATATCTTTAGACTTACAAAGATACTCAATTAACACTGACAGAATGGATCTTAATCTTAGTCTCTCTGTGTGTGTGTGTGTGTGTGTGTGTGTGTGTGTGTGTGTGTGTGTGTGTGCATATACATATATAAATGCCTCTCATTCCATAACTGGAATGAAAATGATTAATTACTCTAAGAAAATGGAACATTGTACCATCGATTAAGGCAAAACTAAAGCAACATATTTCTCAAAACAATTTATTTATTTATTTATTTATTTCAAGACAATTTCTATAGCGCCGTGCACTAGGCTAAGGCCTACAACAAGGGCGCTGCACACACACGTAGTCAACCATATCCTAAACTAAAATCACAAATCACTAAATCAAATTAATTAATTAATTAATCAAATCCTAAACAATCACTAACTCAATCAGTCAATCAATCAATTTTATAGCTCCACCATTATCATAATGCCTAGGACATTAGCATATGCTACATCAATGCCAAGTTTTTAACAGAAACAGATCAAATTGCAAGAGTGAGAGTTAAGATGTCTAAGATTAAACACAGTCAAATTCATAATAAGATCCTATTGTGTTTCTGCAGCCAAAGACAGATTCTCACCCTTATATTTTCCAGGCATCACTTCATCAAATGTGAACGATGCGGTCTTTCCATCATCAACAGCCTAACCACAGTCAAACCAAATTCAACACTCAAAACCTATCTGCTATTCACTAAAGCAATATCAAAGTCACCAAGTCATAAGAAGAGCAAAAAAGCTCAAAAAAGTCAAAGGAAAACAGAGATATTGTAAAACTAACAATATGTTATAATCAACTGGCCAACTGTTTCTTTAGTCCGTAATTTAACATCGAGTATAAGAGCATGTGATTTGCAATTCAAACAATTTCATTACAGCGTTAATCGGAATAATAAAATTAAAGGACATGTGACAATTATAGCCATACCTCGATCTTTTGCTCCTCACTAGTTGTCACTGAATAGAGTGACAAGTGAAGAGTTCCACACATTTCTACAATTCACGCCAAACATTTCATGCAACTGCAACCTGTCTGCACAATAACATTGATCAATAAGGTTTTTGGTTCCTAAGCAATTTCTGGTGTACCAGATAGATTCGTCATGCTGAGCACGGGGAAATTGGAGTCTGTCCATGCTGGGAGATTAATTATTGCTGGTAACTGATATACGAAGCACAGTGCAGTGACTACAAACGAAAATCTGCACAAAACATTTCTAATTTTCTCACGTGCTGTTAATATTGCCAATATCCTTCTGTAGGATTATGTTGCAGAAGACGTTACAGTACTAAATGCTAAATTGTCGATTTCTTTTCTAATTATATATCTGTGTTCACCAAATAAAAATCTATTAGTTTCACCAGAAATTGTAGAGGAAACAGAATCTTGCATAGAATTTGTTGACCAGTGTAATTTATGCTATGCATGCGGCAAACATTGACCAGAGTTACATGCAAAAGCTATAAAAGCCATAAAATTATCAAAGCATTTGTAACATATTTTCATTTCTTCCTTAAATTTCTACATCTGATTTTAAAATTTCAATCAACATATACTGTTGCTGCTGTCTTCATATTAGTCAGATATGGACACAGACAGCATGCGTCAATATAATGCAACTACTCTTGTATAATATGCATCTATTTGACAAGTAAATCAAAACAATATCTCTACCATTGTTTGCTGGTGCACTGGCATAAACAGATACTTCAAAGCCAGCATCAAGGAGAGCCAGCCTTAAAGAGAAATTAAGTTCTGAATATCTGTACAAGTGTACATAGATTTTCAAAATGAAATTGGAACACACACCTATGCAACTGACTGTTCCTTGAACTTTGGCCTGAAACTGAGTGAATGCTATTCCATCAATGGCTTCGTTTGCTACAATGATCTCTCTCCGATCGGGTGCAAGTCTAAGACCAGCTTTTATTTCTGCATCACTAACGTCAACCTAGGTCAACAAAATCACAGAACATAAAATATCTAAAGCTTATTAAGCAGATATAACAACAATTTAATAAATAAAAGCCCGAAAACCAAGTCAACACTAAATATTTATATAAGAATAATAGATGTCATAGCCAGCAGTTCCAATGCTCAATTAACTGTCTACCATAACAGCAATATATCAGGGCACCTCAAGCAACAAATGAAATTAATTTAAACTGGCAAAACAGGTCCTGCAAAACTAAAGTTTATTATTACATGTTTTCCTCTCCAATACTCTAGAACTCAATAAGCGATTATAATATAATAGTAAACAAAGCAATTTGAAAACAAATCCACAACATAACAGAAGTCTTAAGCACTCAGTCTGTCCTTCACACTTGGAAGAAACCATGAACCAGCATTGAGATAACTCAGTTTCTAATGACTAGAGTTGATAAAAGGTAAAGGTTTGTCCTGTACTTGAGTTCGAGTGTTTGGATCCTGGGTTTATTCCCCAGTCGAGGAAATCAGCAATGTAGGTGGAATAAGCCATTAATCACCCCAGGCCCACATTTTGCCTGCATGGCTTAGCTGCTCCTCAATTATCAGCACCCTTTAGCATATGGCTCCTGAAGGAGTCAATATTGTTCCATCAGCATCCTGCTCTAGTGTGCTATCAATCTGCCACATTCTTGCCCCAGAACACTGCATTACAATTCCATTGTTAAAATGGTCATGGTCTTAACCCCTTTACCGGCCGTGACGCACATATGCGTCCATTTTGCATTACGTTACAAATAAATGGCCGGTAAAGGGGTTAAGAGAATCTCTGCTATAATGGACAAGATGCACAAGTCCTTGGCCAAAAATCATAACCTAGATATAGTGACCCTTGGATAAATAGACCAAAATAGCAGACTTCTCAAGTTCATAATATAATAGAATTAAACTGTAATTTACAATTATCATAAACAAAACAAGGCAAAGCTTACAGAAACATAATAGTGTCCCGGTTTGACCAAAGTGCAGAACTGCCCATCATCTGACGCATCTACACTAGCGTAGATCTGTCCATCGGGGATCTTGATTTGAACTTTACGCCGATGGGCGCTTTTCGACAGACCCTCCGGAAACTTAGTGATTGTTATCAGCCCACAAACATGAAACCTAGAACAAGGTCAAAGTATGAGAAATGCAAACAATTTAAAAAACTGAACATTTTTCATTTATCTTCACCTGCAATAATTATAATTATCAATCTGACAATTATTTCATATACTGAGATGTCAACAAAACATAAGCAACATCAGTATTATCAACAACAAAAGCCATATGGCTCAAGATAATGACATACCTAGCAGCAATTATGTCGGCTAAATGCGGCGTATTTGGTGTAATCTTCACCGTCTGAACGTCAAATGACATTCGGTCGGCTTCTACAAGCAGGCGATAAGAGCCTGCCTTCATGCTATCAAGGTGATACGATCCGTCGTCCCGTGTCACCGTCTGTACTTGGTCGTTAATTATGATCTTTGCATTTCCAACACCTCGACCCTGATGAAAAATAAATAACTGAATTAAACAAGTGCTGCATAAATGATATAACGGTGAAGGCCATACAAATGATTCAATACTAACGTCAAACAATGCAAATTGTAATAAGATGGACAGCTTATCAACAGAGCACTGAACTTGAAACCAGTGTCTAAATCTAGATTCCTGGACTCTGGGGGGTTAACTGACAAGGCCGGGGGGAAATCAGCTAGGGGCTGCTGTTAGTTGATGTAGTATGCAAACATTTCCGGGGGAATTTTAAATTTCCTGGAGAAGAGGGCAATTTTCCCCCGAAAACGGCCTAGATTAAACCCTGCTTGAAACATGCATAAAAACTATCAGTACAGCATCATATTGTTATAAGTTTTTATATATTAACATGTTGTATATTTACATCATTCATTTCATGGAAAGAACATTATTGTTGCATGCATTTATAAGTCATTTGGATGTCCCTTGTGCATACTAGAATCACTAGCACATTAAAAGAATTCTATTTACAAAGAGCATTCATAATTGGCCAGCCTTTAAAAAACCCCATTCACTTGTAAGCTATATGTGCTTCAACATCAGCTTAATATACAGTGTATATTACCATAGACAAAATGGCATTGTTATATTAAAGATGTGGCTATCTGCTAAAGGAATAATCACTATGCAAGACATGTGAATTCCACAATTACTAAATTAAAGGAAGATTATGACCATGATCGAGACAGTAATTAATTATTGAGAAAGTGACCTAAGTTCCATTCTTAGTTTGTTTAGAAAATATTAAAGAAGTGAAAGTTTCTCACTTCACATTGCATTGCACTTACACTATGTAATGTTTGATTTGCCAAAAAAAACCCAGCTTGCAGTCAAAGTGTTTGTTATTTATGCTTACTCTGGCTCTAAATAAGAGGCAAATTAATTCAACCAGCAAAATACAGCATTGCAATTTAAACAAGCACAACACCAAAACCTATGACCAGAATTAGACTCAAATATATATACTATAATTATTTTGCATTGCACAGATGCAAGCATCCATTAATGTACGAAGGATCGTGTTAATAATTTAAAATCATATATGAACTACTCATAAAACAGCAGCCACAGTTCCTAAGTCAACTTCACTAAAATTAAAATAAATTTGAACTTTAAGTTCAGCTTATTTTACTTTTACAACAGGGGCCATTACAAACTCTGTTATCTAGTACATGTCAACATGAGTCAAAAGAATGCATGCAGACTTCTGTGCTTTTGACATCAATTGGATGAAATTATGCATAAAATTCTATATGGCTTTCAAAAAATTGGGATATAAATATAAGTGACATGGAAATTAAGCTTAATTCTTTCAGCATCATTAGGATTGACATTCAACAGCTTATGGACAACTGTAGAAAAAGTGTAGTAGTGGGGCTGCTAATGTCAATTACCAAATTAAGTACATTTTCTGCAAAATTTTAATAAATATTCAGTCACAAGATAGCATTATTTTGTTGATGAAAGTCTTCAAAACCCATAAAATGTTAAATGAAAACTTACTTTTTCCGAAGCCCGCACAAATCCACTGACTGTGAAACCAGCCACCTGAAAATCTTCCTAAACAAACAAGAAATTCCTTAGAAATAAATCTATCATTTCCAAGTGAAATACTCAAATATAAGAAATTCTGTGAGATGTTATTACAGGTGAAAAAAACATTCACACTATGTCAAACATTCAAAACATTAAAAGATCTAAATTGCAACTGCGTTTTTGATTGATGTAATATCAAAACATATTAAATTCCATTTATCGGCCATGACTCATATGGGGTTAACCCCTTTACCAGTCATTTATCTGTAACACAATGTAAAATGGATGCACACATGAGTCATGCCTGGTAAAGGGGTTAAGTCATTTACTTATAAAATAAATTTTAAATAATCTTCAAATAAGAGTTAAATGTTTTTCATGGAACTTCTTTTAAATCAATTTCAACATTATGTTTTTACCTGAAGAACAACAGTATCATGATTAACTGTTAGGTCGTATCTGTTTGGTATCACATCAAACTTTATATTCTCTCCCGTATAAAATGGAACCTGAAGAATGGCAAATGTTACTCATTATGTTCTTGTACAAACGATTCAGCTCAATGTAAACCAATAGTCAAAGAAAAAAGCAAATAAAGCAAACACTTAACTGTAATTTCAAATGTTTCTTTAATTTTTATAAATCATTTTGAAACTGAGGCCAACACAGATAAAATGACTTATCACAAAAAGCAAGAGAGTAAAATAAATTCTGACAAGCTAGTTAGCTTTTATTTAATTATAATTTTTAGCAGTAAATGAGAAATGTGATCAAATCAAAAACTAAAAGAATATTATAAAACAGCAAACACTTTCAACTGGTAATGAAATCGTGAACTTTATGTAGTTTCAAGGAATTCTCATAACTTCTCCGTTACTTACCAAGACGTACTTTCCTGTAGGAACTGCAACAAAGTTGAAAAGACCATCTTTGCTCGAAGTCACAAAACATAAAGGCTTGAAGCCAGCAACAACAGGCAATCCTGTGAGTGACACTTGGTTGCACTGAGGTATTTTCTCCTAAATTAAAAAAATAAATAACTGCCTTTACCAGGGCAAAATTTATAACTAAGATTTATGGGTTACGTAGACAAATGTGTTAGCAGAACACAGACCTTAGTTCTGCAGAGATAAATGAATCATTGTCTAGCAATACATGCTCAATATTCTCTAATTTTCAATCTATGCAACTCAATAATCTGTCTCTACAGAGCACAATTAATTTTTTTTACACAAAAAACTGACAAGAACAACTGTACAACTGACACCGGATTGTAGTTTAATGCATAAACTCTGCAAATGCACAACCCTAGTGTCTAAAATCGGATAATAAGCAACCCACTGTTTTATCGGCTTCTTGAGTGAAGAGGATGAAGTGAACTCCTTGAACAGGTTCACCGTCACTGAACACTTGGCCCTAAAAATTAAACAAGCTCTAATTTAAATAGTCAGAAGTTTTAACAAATTAACTATTACAAAGGATTCTAATTAGAAAACATCAATACTGCAGTTCAAAATAAATTCTTATGTTAGGAATAATCCTGTTAAGAATCAAATATAAGATAATCTTGTAATGCAGCTATTGGAAATTACAGAGAAAAAACATGTTATTATTATTATTATTTCTAGACAATTTCTCCAGCGCAGTAAACAAGGCTAAGGCCTACGACAAAAGCGCTTTGACATAAATTCTATCAATAAAATCCGATATTAAATAAGTGTGTTTTTAAGTTCCTAAGAAAGGATTCCGCAGAGACAGCTTCCAACACAACATCAGGTAACGAATTCCAAAGTAACGGATTCCCTTTGGAGAATGACCTTTCTCCAAACTTGGAGGTCTTTGACGGAGGAGGGACAAGCAGTAGGACAGATTTATGTATGACAGATGTTTGAGTAAATTTTGATACTTAAGCTAAAAAGCCAATCTTCCACTTTAACCCCTTCACTACCAGGGTCTTTATGATGATGAAAGTGTTACCTACTGTGGTAGCATGTAAATTGCACCTTCTGTGTCACCATATAAATATATTATATTTATATATATATATATATACATATATATATATATACAATTTTTAAAGCTGGGCACTAATAAAATATTTTGATACCTGGACATTGTAGCCAGAAACTATGATTGAATTTCCTCCGTCACCCGTTTCCCTTCCAACAATCACATCGACACTCGACTAGACGTAATAAAAAATTAGGTTTTTCAAAAACGTACGAAAAGCATGGCAAAATAGGTATTTCTGAAATGAGAGCAGCATAACAATGGCAACAACAATCAAAGACTATACGATTGAACAATTTGGAAGTGAAATGTTCGGGGCTTACACTGTCAAACAACCACGTAGGGTGTGAAGCCTCGACTCTATAGGTGGCGGGCAAAACCTTTTCAAAGGTGTAACTTCCTCCAGAGCCACTAATGGTCTGTTGAACAACCTCCTTTGAATCTGACTTTTTCAGCGCGACTGTAACTCCGATTGGTCCAACAGTCTGACCTCTGCTAATGACCTAGACAAGTAATGCACAAAAATTCTTATGTTTGAACGACTTATAAGGCTGCAATTATAATAAGAGTTGCAGTAATGTCACACAATAGACAACAGGGGGTGCACAGCCTGTGGCTGCAATACAGAGTAAAATGGTCAGTTTTTCTCGAGCTCCTACCCAAAGGACGGGCTCATGGCACAGCACGAACCTCTGCTTCAAAGGCCCTCATTACCAGGCGTGCAATACCACAAAAACACACGAGTCAGTCGGGTGCTCCAAAAAAATATAAGCTAAAAAAGTTTCGCTCCCTGGCGTTTTTCCCATTATTTTTAAGACTAACAAACAGAATAACAAAATATTTTGTGTTTATAATGTGGTTAAGCCTTGCCACCAGGCAAATTAAAAGTTGGAAAATGTAGAAATTTTGCCATTATCCAAACCATAATTGTAACCAATTGTGAATATCATATAACAGGTCTAAACTAGCTAATGAGTGTCTACACTGAGTCAGCATGTCGCATAGCGTCCCTGTTTGAAGGCAGAGTATGTGGTGCCAAAAGCAATTTCTGTAGCCTGAATCACTACTACACTGATTTCTAACATCAGTGCTACCCCATTGGCTATTATGCAGTCTCAATCACTATTCCTGCATTAATGCAGGAATATTTTTTATATGTAAGGTTTAAAATTACCAGTTAGCATCTCTTTCTTTATCGTGATAGAATATAATTTAGCCTGGAAAGAATTCTAGTGACCGATCATTACAGTTTATATCAATGTTCCTGCCCAGTTGAGCTTTTAGAAAAGTCTGGTCTTAAACATTTCCATTACTAAATCTTTCTTAATGGAAAGTAAGTACCGGTAATGGAGTAAACTAACCTATGAAAGATTACACAAGTGGCATGGGTTTCATGGAGAAAGTACTGACAAAAACAGATTAGGTTTCCAATAATAATATTAATAAGTAATTATAATTTAATAACAATGATACATAAAACTTTAAAACATTCACCAAGTTGCTGGATAGCACAAAAACTTCTTTACTTCTTTCATTTGAATTAAGTGAT
Organism: Metaphire vulgaris; assembly: GCA_018105865.1. Lineage (NCBI taxonomy): Eukaryota > Metazoa > Annelida > Clitellata > Crassiclitellata > Megascolecidae > Metaphire > Metaphire vulgaris. The sequence goes on from CM030858.1 coordinate 5,413,888, forward strand.
CAATCTGCATCGTACCATGTATACTGACAAATCAGCTTTATATATATATATATATTAAATTATATAATATATATATATATTATATATATATATATATATATATATATATATATATATATATATAAACTCAGATTAGATTCAATCTTTATTGACATTTAAATCAAATGAGACAAGACAAGAGAAGGAATTCTTTTTTATACCTGTGTCTACTTACAGAATCAAGTAGCAAAGTAAAAGACTCACAAAAGAAAGAATAAATATTAAACCAGGAAATATAATTCTTCAAGAGTTTGACATGTTATAGTAACATTAATCTGCTTAGCAATTTTTTACCTTTCCAACAACTCCAAAACCTGTGAACTGGAAATTAATGTCCTCCGATAGACTGCACTTATCTGTCTTTCCATCAATGTTTAGACTAAAACTCTGTGGCTCTGAAATACAAACTAAGAACGTTAGCATCAGCTGCTATTCCAATCTTCACAAAAATAAATCTGAATTCTGGAAATCAAATTTTCAGTATCCACTAAATCAATGAGAATCTGCAATTCTTTCCACATTGTTAAATATTAAACTAAGCTACAAAAAACCTAAAATGAGCAATGGATTAAATTAACTGTGAGCAGTTTGCTTAAAATTAACATAGAACAGACTTCACAATAGCAATAGCCACAAATAAGACTTATTCAATTAAAAGAGACACAAAACAAAGAGTAAAAATTAAAAGCCTAATTGTAAAGCAGCGTATTTTAAAGTTATTTTCTATTTAGTAATGTTTAATCACCAAAAGTCCATCCTGGCGGTGGTTCAACTCTGAGTTCATATTCCCCTTTGTCATATACAGGCACCATGTAATAACCATTATATGGGGCACAGTCAGTCTGGTACTTTAGAGTACCTTGCTTTGAGTAGAGTTTAACCTGCAATGAAAGACAGCTCTAGATTAAATTATGCATGCTTTATGTAACAGACACGTCAAATCAATTCATCAAGATCTGTAGACAAATAGGCAAATAGTGTGTACAAAATTTCCAGACATCCCAAAAAGTTTTCAAGCAGTTCCAGATTTGTCCAGTAGCAGCTATTCTGCATCTTCTGTACATTATACAAGTGTTTCAATACAAAAGATCATTCATTTATTTGGACTTCAATTAGACAGGACAAATTAGAAGTCTAACAGTACTTGTTGCCATATTGAGTCAGGTCCTATCAGTTCACTCATCAGTTGTCATAATCTGTACATAATTCATTATGGGGCACAGTGGAACAATGGTGGATTCTTGCCACAAGTAACAGGTTTGAATCTGACCATCGCCACTGTATAGCAACTTTGGGCAAGTTGTTCGCTCCTTAATTGCTCCGCATTTACGATTTTTCACTTTGTTAATGACCTAACAAGCATTAACAACCATGCAATAATAATAATAATCTCAGTATTTGGTTTTTTTCTTCATAGTCTGGTCCTTATAAATTCAACCACAAGTAACACAAATCACCATCTCCAAATATAACAATAACATGACTTTTAGCTTACAACACATCTGACCCATTCACTCAAATGCTCATGGATACACTGACCTTTGCCTGGCCGACAAACCACCTTGCCTACAGCTATTTCAAGAACAATTAAGCGCATAAGAATAAGTAGCTACTACTGTACTACTTCCAAAGCGCAATATAAATTTGCGAGATTTTACTTACTTAGCACACTATCCCCAAAGCATTCTGACAAAATAAAAGATTATGTATCAATTTACATGGGGCAAAACGACCATTGTAGCGAGGACTCGATCATGAGGCGAGTATTAAAATAAAAGGCGAATCCATTAAACTGAACATGAAGCAGTAATCGTCCATAGTAGGTGCTATATAAATGCCCCGTTACATTACATTAAGCAGACTCGTGAGGATATTTAATAGTACCTACTTCGATAAGGGAGAAATTGATTTCCACTTCGGATTTGATGAATCCGCCGCATCCGATTATGTCGTCGCTCTGAATTTCCGGAGCGAAACAGGTCAAAATTAGACAGAAAAACACCAAAAACCAGTTCGTCATCTTCGAAAAAACCTTCGCCCACAGCACGCTCAGCTTCGACCCCGAATTGCCCGAGCAGCCCGAAAGACAACGCTGCCGCTGGGATGTTGAGAAATCCAGAGACAGAAACTGTTAAAATCCAGTATATGATGATGATGATGATGATGATGATGATGATGATGATGATGATGATGATGATGATGATGATGATGATGATGATGATGATGATGATGGTGATGATGATGATGATGATGATGATGGTGATGATGATGATGATGATGATGACGACGATGACGACGACGACGACTATGATGATGATGATCATAATAATAATAACAATAATAATAATAACAATAATAATAGTAGTAGTAGTAATAATAATAATAATAATAATAATAATAAATAAGGAGAAGAAATAGAACTGGCGTTTAGCGGTTTTTTAGGACCTCGCCTGTGTTTAAATATATTTTATTTGTAAGTAATGCGAACTCAGTCACTCACTAATAATTTTTCATTTGAAATCATATTTCGCTTTCTTCTGGGGTTGGTGTATACGGTATACCAGGGTTTCCCAAAGCGTGTTCCGTGGAACCCCAGGGTTCCATGACACGGATAGAAGGGTTCCGCGACGAGGATACAAAATCTACAAAATCAGTATATTGATTCAATCTGTCTTCAACTAATAATGATGAAATATAATTTTATAAAGAAGTGTAGCAATAGAATTTCGTTTTTGCTGATTTTTGGCAACACCTAAAAGTCAAACTCCTAGCTGGTGATATAAGTATAGTTGGTACTTAATATTATTACGCCCAAACTGTAGGCCTAAACTGTATATGTGTTTCAAAATTTGGACTAGTGACTATGTCATTACGTTTGCATCAAAACATTTTTCAGCAATATTAACTTTAGGCCTATGCATCTGTCATGTACAGTTGTACACATTATTGTTTTGCGAAACAGTCATGTCTTTTCTCGTATTTTCCAATCCATGTTACGAGTGGGATTCCACTGCATGACAATGCTCATTGCAAGAATTCAAAGGGTTCCGTACGTGGCACGAAAAGTTTGGGAACCCCTAGTGTAGGCCTATATGAATATGCCTATGTATTATCCAGACTTCGAGTCAGACTTCAGTCCTCGAGGCCGTGGCCTTGGCCTCGAGGCGCCTCGAGGCCAAGTGACGCTGGCCTTGGCCTTGGCCTTGGCCTCGGGATACAAGTCCTCGGCCTTGGCCTTGGCCTCGGACCTGCTGGCCTTGGCCTTGGCCTTGGCCTCGGGTACAAGTCCTCGGCCTTGGCCTTGGCCTCGGGATACAAGTCCTCGGCCTTGTGTACTCGAGGCCAAGCCCTCACACCTTGGAATTAAACAAGAAAATCGCGCATTCAAAATGTTGGAAGTGACGAATAATATCTGAACAAAACGTCCTCTGTTCAATCCAAACGGTAGACCCTGAGAATTCCTGCTAGCTCTAGTAGCTAGTAATTATGTTGCTTGCATTGACAAGGCTGCCATTGTTTGAAGCGAACATTGCCTCAGGGATTGAAGTAGGCATTCGGAGATTTCGGACCAGATAATTATTGGGTTTCTTGCTAATAAAAGTATTAAAAGGCTTGAACCTAAATGAATATATGGCGTCTATTTTAGAGCAGTTCTAGACAGCGGCGGCTTCATAGGGGGCCGGGGTTTATTGTCTCTAAAGTATTACAGAGACACCTGCGAGGCTGCATCTGCTTAGGCTAAGGAGGTTGTAGACTGATCGCACTTGGAAAAGAAACGGTGCCGTAGTGACAGCAATCTCTGCTGTAGGCCTATCTATTGCTATTAAAGTTTGTAAGTAAAAATACGCAAGCAAAGAATATGGCCACAAATGAGCCTAGCATTTTGAAGTTTGCTTTCACCGATTTCAAAATAATAAATGAAAGAAAGTGGTCCGCGAAGTGCAAGCATTGTCGCGAAATAATAAGTGAAACTCGAGGAACTTCAAGTGGGTTCAAGAAACATCTGGATATAAAACACGAGACTGGCAAACAGCTACAAAACATCAAAAGGTATTTTAATTTTATTTTTAAAACATGGTTGGTAGTAGGTAGTAGGTACTGGACCTTACTGCCATGGACGCCAATCCATAAGGAGCCAGGGCACCCAATAATTCGGGTAGGGGGCCCAGCACTTGTTTGGCCCCCAAAATTTCAATATTTTGACGTTTAATCTGCCCAAATCGAGTGTTGGCCCTGATCAGCGCGCGATTTGCAGGAAAGGGGGATTTACCCCACTGTCCATGTACATCCCTTCCACTGAGGTGGCTACTGCAGGGCCGTTTTAAGGTCTTCGTAGGCCTTGGGCACTCTCATATTCGTAGGCCCTCCTCAACTTAAACCTCCAAGTTGCCAACTACGCAACCAACTGTGGATTAAACTGTAGAGTTTAACGCTTCTGCATTATTTCATGACCGTGTTTAACGGAGGCGTCATTTGGAGGCAGGGGCGTGGCTCCAAGGAAATGAAGAAATAATGTAACAAATAAATAAATGTAGAATGTGCGAAAAATTTGGCAAAAATTTGGCAAAATGTACCTAAAAATTTGGCCAAAAACGCCAAATATCTGCAGGCCTTGGCCTTGGCCTCGGACCTACTGGCCTTGGCCTCGGACCTACTGGCCTTGGCCTTGGCCTTGGCCTCGGACCTCCTGGCCTTGGCCTTGGCCTTGGCCTCGGACCTCCTGGCCTTGGCCTTGGCCTCGGACCTCCTGGCCTTGGCCTCGGACCTCCTGGCCTTGGCCTCGCCTTGGCCTCGACAGTTGTGGCCTCGACTCCAAGTCTGGTATTATCTCATCATATCAGGGCCGTCGGAACGAATTTTGGTCAGGGGTGCAGATTTTTCCGAAGTTAAATTTTTCTCTTTCAAATCCTTGACAAGCAAAAAATGTCATCAACGCTCAATTTTACCTCAAAAAGAGCTTGACAAGGAAAAAAGCAAAAAAAAGGTCGTCAACGCTCGATTTTACCTCAAAAAAAGCTTGACAAGGAAAAAAGCAAAAAAAGGTCGTCAACGCTCGATTTTACCTTAAAAATAACTTGACAAGCAAAAAGAGGTCCTCTGCACACTCTTCACCCCCTCTGCTGCCGAAGAAATAACAGAGGTATAGTAGCACATAAGGCCCGATTCGCCACAATGCTGTAGGCCTAATATTAACTGTGAAGAGCAGTTAGAGCACATGCATCAGAACCACGTCTGTTTGAACGGGAGAAATTTTGTTCAAACCTTCTGTCGTATACAGCCATATAAATTTGACCTCTGCCGTTTAAATTGAGGACACTAAGTCTTAAAGTTTCTAATAACAGTCTAAGCTACTTCGTTCGTCCTTACGTCCGTCTGATAGACAGACAGGCAGACAGACAGACAGGCAAGCAGGCAGGCAGACAATCAGCTAACCATTCACCCAACTATTCAGTCAGAAACCCATTCAGATGGCCAGACTGGCCAGCCAGTCAACCATCCGTCTGTCCGACTAACCGTCTGTCAATTCATGTCTTGTCGTCTTGTAACTTTTCCTTGTTGCTTTTCGGATATCTAGCTATATATTTCAATGCAATCCTTTCTGGTCGTGTCCGTCTTTCTTGTCATCTCGATTCGTCCGCTTCTTCGGTCAGTCTGTGTGGCTGGTCGTCCGACCGGCCGGCTGGCTGGCTGGCTGTCAGCCAGAGCTAATTGTTTCCGAGACGGGAACAAGAGCGACGCTGTCGAAAGACAGAAACGGATTTCCAATCATTTCGTGAAAGCGAACGTCGGTCGGCGCACAATGAGACAGCAAACGTCTTATCAGCGCTCGTCCAATGGCGCATTTGTTCCGCACCATTCTGAAGCGACAGTCGGCCAGTTCCTAGCGGTTTCTTTTCGTTCTCTTGTTATTCCCACCCATAGGATTTCTTTCGATCTCTCTCGAACGACAACCGCCGACAAAGCCACCCCCCTCCGAATCGGCGTCTTGTACGTCGCTTCTTCTTCTTCTTCGTCGTCGTCGACCGTTCGAATCTCATGCGAATGGACACAATGAAATGTCAATCTCGTCGAGTGCTGGGCATTGTTCCTCGCATTCAATTACGTCGTTGACAATGGAGGATATTTTCCAACGGCTGTCCTCCGTAGATTTCTCTCGTTCTTCCGACCGTTCATCAAATGTCTTTTCCCGTCGGACTTCATCAGAATCACCAAGCAGCGGGGCCGCGCAAGCGATCGTCCTTTCTAGCTTTAGGCCAAAAACGTTGTCTGCTAATAGGATATTTCGTAGTATAAGACTCGGTCGGTTTTGCAGCTTTCTTCAAGCGTCTATAAGACTCTAAGAAGGTGTAACTGTACTTACAGTAGTAGTAGACGTCGCTTTAAGAGGCTAGCAAGATTGCTGGTTTTCTTCAATGTTCGCTTTTCAGGGGATGGGGCAACTACACCGTCGGTCCATTGCAAGTCTCATTGCGGGGGTTGGGGGGGGGGGGGGTAAAATTTGGCTATTTGGCTTGGTCTCTCACTGAAGGAAGAAAATTTTAGATTCTGGCGAATAGCAGCATAAGGTGTCCAAGGCGTAATTAAATACTGACTTAAACAATAGGCAAATACATTATTTGCAACTTCGGGTGTTCTCTCATGGATCAATTTTAGTTGCTCTGTTAATTATGTGAAACTCAATGAGTTCAGAGTCAGTTGTCTGTAAAAAATCGAAGATAAAACAAATAATCATTTACATAGTTAACACTGTAAAAACTCGCTACGGGCGTGTTGACAGATGTCTAATTAAGGATAAAGCACTTTTATATCTACAGGGTGGCGCAAAAAACCGGATTATATTAATTGCAAACCCAAGTGTGACTAGTCCGGTTTCTTTGCGCCACCCTGTATTGTCATAGACCTCGTATTTTGAACTATGAAAACTTTCCATAATGCATTTAGTAAAATGTAAATAAAACGATAGAAAATGCATGCATGCTTTGGTCTTCCTACTTACTGAATTTTAAATTCCATTTCACGTATGACTGCCCTGGCTGAAATTGGTTGTCAGCCAATTGTTTCTCACCAGTCATCGCATAGGCCTACACTTAACCGTCGCCGCAGTCTATGAAAATATGTTAGGTCTATATAATGAACACAGTTATCTCGAGATACGGCTCATCCCTCACTCCACTCGTTACTCAGCAGGACCTTCATTTGTTGCAGCTGAAGACCACGTTGTACGATCCGATTCGCAACTGACATTAGCGCATTTGCTGCTTTGCGTATATTTTAATAATAATAATAATAATAATAATAATAATAATAATAATAATAATAATAATAATAATAATAATAATAATAATAATAATAATAATAATAATAATAATGTTCCTCATTCTTGTACTGTGACTGGCGCTAGTTGCTTCCCGGTGTGTCGCCCCACGCTCTGGAACTCATTAACTTCATCACTTCGCAAATCATCATGTTATCATTATTAAGATCTAGTCTTTGGACATACCTGTTTGGCTTGGCCTATGAACTGCCCCATTGATCAGACTGGTCTAGCTGGTTTGTCCTGGCTCTTATCCGAATTGGATTTCGTGCACCATAGGCTGATGCCCTGGGCATTATGATAGTAGTGCAGCCTTTCCAGTTTTCGTTGTAGCAAAAATGTGAAATTTTGGAGGATTTTGACCATATTAAAATTATTTGACCCACTTTAAAGCAGCGAGTTCCAAATCTAAAATGAGTTTTAGAAAAGTCGATTGTAAGCCCCGAGAACTCGATAAGGTTTTACTATGCTACGATTTTATTACACGGAATGGGATGTTAGAAAATTGAGGAAAATAAAATTTTGTCCTATTTCCCTTTAATTTATCTCATTTAGACAGCCATAGAACCAGACGTGGTCCTTGGACGATGAACCTGCTTTTCGTTGGCCTACGGGGTCGCTTTAGAGATGTAAGTGGGGCGTCCTTTGTGTGTGCGCCGCTGGAAAGGATAATCGTCAAGGCGAATGGTCGACGAATTCTTCATCAGACCTCAGCGAAACGACCAAATCCAATCTTCCTGTGAAGAACTCATCAGAGAAATTGTTGTTGCGGTGCAGCATCGGACATACGGTACTATCTCAGTCTCTCTCTCTCTCTCTCTCTCTCTCTCTCTCTCTCTCTCTCTCTCTCTCTCTCTCTCCGATTACCATTGAAGATTTCTCAATCGGATCTCTCTCTTTCTCCTCCGTCCTCGTAATACGCGCCGTGCTCTTGGGCGCGTCAAGCCAAGACAATTGGCTTTTCAACTAAAGCAATTGCCGCAACAACTCATTACACCAACAATTTCTTCTTCTTCTTCTTCTTCTTCTTCTTCTTCTTCTTCTTCTTCTTCTTCTTCTTCTTCTTCTTCTTCTTCTTCTTCTTCTTCTTCTTCTTCTTCTTCTTCTTTCTCATCTTCCTCCTTCTCCTCCTTTCAGTGTCTTATCCAGACTCCAGGCCTTGGGGGTGGGGGAATTGAGGCTTTCGGGGGGAGAGGAATCGACTTGGTGGGAGGGGAAAAGACAGTTCAATGCAAAATTTGTGTAAGTGCTGAGATTTTGGGGAAAATTTTGAGTTTTTTTTTGGGCTGTATAAAACACTGCCTCCTTTTCTTCTCTTCTTCTGCTGCTGCTTCTTCCGTCTCTTCTTCTTCTTCCCCTTCTTCTTCTCCTTCTTCTTCTTCTTCTTCTTCTTCTTCTTCTTCTTCTTCTTCTTCTTCTTCTTCTACACATACACACATACACACACAAACGCACACCGTGACATACATGGACGTCCGCAGACACTTTTCCAGATGGGCACACTTTTTACTGAAAAACTGTTATAAATGGAATCGATGAATTGAAGAACAAGTTTTCTG